>OV884004.1:18088481-18713481 GCA_930367185.1 Myathropa florea
TTGTATCGTAAATTCCTCTAGCTTAGGATTTGCTGCGGGATTAGGATCATAAGTGAGTTGTTTATCATTCACTTGGGGGAGGGTGTTGAGTTATGAACGTGATTGTGTCGAAAAGCAGGCACATACCGTTTGAGAAGCAGATTGCTTTTGACGGCGCCCTTTTGTGAGGTTGATTTGTAAACCGGATGTTGATGAAATGCTGATGTCATGTGGATGAGAGTGGGTATTAGCTCTAATGGAATGATGGGAACAAGTTTTCTTTTGTAAGAGGAACGCTTAAAACCCGACGTGTATGGCGGCATGATATAAGGCTGAGTATTGAAGAAAAAGTATGCCACCACCATATCATGTGGCATTATGAAATTCAGCCCACAATTTGAAACCGACATGGGAACTTCAAATTACTTTTGGTCTCCCACATCGTTTATGGCCAACTATAGTGTCCGTACGGAAACCTAAGAGAACTGAAGCAACAGAGCAAATACACGCAAATTATACACTGTGCCCGTAGTGACAGCTCTGCTCAGTTTCGTTAAGTTCGTTCAGTTTTGCCTACTTATGGGATAGCGAAATGAATGGCTCTCTACGTCCTGCGTGCCAATGTCATTTCACAGCTGAATTCTTCTTAAGTTTTTGTAGGCAATTATGGACACTTTGAAATTCGACGATGCTTCTGGTTACTTTTCGTTTGGTTTTGACATAAGGTTAAGTTTTCGTACTTCTATTATAGTCGGCCCTTTAGGTGAATGTCACTGAGGTGGTCCATGAACCACTCAGACAGTGAACAGGTCCATTGTGATATCACACATCATATGTACGGTGGAAACGTTGAAGACGAACTAAAGGTAAAGTTTAAGTTCAGAGGTAAAGGAACACAATTTTTGAACATTCGATGTTTATTGGGGGCAAATCCCCATTTATTTCGCTTAATACAAGCTTGGAACTTAAACAATCTAAACTTAAACATTAATACTTAAACAAAGGCATTCCTAAGGAGGAGAAGAACGGGTCTGGAGTGAATTGCGAAGAGATGTTTTTTTAAGGTCAAAATCAAATGAGTACTTCATAGTGTTAACAATATGTAACATTCTGGACATAGGTGAGTTGTACCCATAGTTGGTAAGTTGTGATCTAACACGGAAGAGCGATGTGGATCTTAGATTGTATTGGTGCTAAGGAAAACCAATTTGAGAAGTGCGGGACAATCAGTGCGACCCGTAAGTAAGTGATGGAGGAAAAGCAAATCGGCGATGTTACGACGGTTTTCAAGGGACTCGAGGCGGATTAGTTTCAGACGTTGCGAGTATGGTGGCAAATTGTTTCTATCATAATAATAATAATAATGGCGGCGCTACAGTCCGAGGTGGACCTGGGCCTAGCTTCTCAGCAACCACTCGTGTTGTGCGTGCTATTGTTCTCTCACGAGCGGAGGGGACCTACAGTTTAATGCCGACTCCGAACGGCGAGATTGAGAAGCTTTTTTCTAGACAGTTATACTCTTTGAGCATTGTCAGTGACTCGAAAGAGGTGGAGCCGTGAAAAAATGTTTGATGTTTTTTTTCGAGATTCGAACTGACGACCTCGAGCGTAGGAGTCGACGCACCTACCCACTACGCCACGGCGCCCAAATTGTTTCTATCGGTCCAGGCGAAATTCCGAAGGGCGAAGCGTACAAACCTACGCTGAATGGCTTCAATTCGTCGGCTATGCACGGCGTAGTAGGGGGACCAGACCGGACTAGCGTATTCGAGAATGAGCCTAACGAAGGTGATATACAGGGATTACGTAACGTAGGGATTCGAAAATTCTATTGACCAGAGTTTAATAAAGCCAAGAGCAGAATTGGCCCTATTAATAATATAGTCAATGTGGGAACGGAAGCTGAGTTCTAGATCAAAAATCACGCCTAGATAGCGTAAAGATGAAACAGAAGGGACTAATTCGTTGAAGAGGAAATAGCTTCGATTGGATTGCGAGAAGCTTTTTCGGGCGAATGTGGTGGATTGACATTTACTAATATTAAGTTGGAGATAATTTTTTTGACACCAGACAGAAATATTGCTCAACTGAAGAGAGAAGGAGTCGGTGAGAGAGGAGATATATGAATAGATTTTCATGTAATCGGCATACACAGAAGATGGGATTCTTTGATTTAGTACTCAACATCGTCGGTAGTAAGGACGAAAATTAATGGACCTAGGTGACTACCTTGTGATACTCCTGATGAGACCATGATGGGTTTAGAAATAGAAGATCCGAATAAGACCACATATTACCTATTGGTTCTATTGATGGATCTACTAATTCTGAGAAGGTCCGTATTTGTTTTGGGCAGTTTTCAAAAAAATAATGGTTGGCTTCTCCGCTTTCTTCATCTCTGCAGCCTCTACAGAAGTGGTTGAAAAGGGCTCCTATTCCTCTTCCGCGGATTGCCTAAAAATCGGTGTCTATAGATAAGATAAACCTAGTAGCCTAAGCACGTGCTAATATTACTTCCATTTACCTACAGAGTGTTTTTTGGTATTATTCGTATTTAGTGTTGGGCATAGCACCTAAATGATTGAAACCCATGATTGCTCCATCTGGAGCTTGGTACCACAATGGCTTCTGTAAAGAAATAAGTTCAGTTTGCTTCAATTGGAGAGAAAGGTGTCCCGTGGTTAGAAGATCATTTCTTTTACGCCCTTGAAATAGCTTACCCATCGATTATTTCGTTGGCTGGAATATGTACTTCTATGCCAGGGGCCCTTCATAAAGTTAGTTTGCATCTAATCGCGATCTTCTGTAATGATTTGCTGCGTGAACTGCTTTTATTTCTGCCAGAAAAACTGCGTATTAATCTAGGAGACGGAGTGCTATTTTGGCCATTTTTGAGACATCTGTACAGGAAGCTGAGCAGGATGACGATGGAGGACTCCCGCTGCTCCATCAAGGTCGGTAACGAACTCACCGAGACCTTTAACACGTTGAGTGCCACCATACAATCCGAAAAACTGTCCTCACAGCCCACAGATTATTTTTCATTGACATTTCGATTACACTCTGGTCTCACGCGGCACAGCAAGTACAAATTCGTGTGAGACCAAAGTGGTATCATGGGGCACTCAACGTGTTAATGTCAAAAAAGATTTCAGACAAGGCGACGCGCTGTCATGTGATTTCTTTAACATCGTTCTTGGGATGATCGTGCAAAACTCACTGGCCGGCATAAGTTGCACAATCTTCCAAAAGTCTGTTCAACTGCTAGCTTACGCAGATGACATTGACGTGATTGGACGAACACAGCGAGCCGTCAATGATGCGTTTGCTGGCATTGAAAGGGAAGCGGCTTAAATGGAGTTGGCGGTGAACGAGGGCAAAACAAAGTATATGCTGTCATCGAGAAAGGAAAGCCAACATCGATGACTTGGCCACAAAGTCAGCAAAGGCAGTTATAACTTTGAGGTAGTAAAGGACTTCGTCTACCCCGGCTCCGCGGTAAACAGTACAAACAACATCAGTACCGAGATCAAACACAGAATAACTCTTGCCAACCGCTGTTTTTTGGGCTCAAAAGGCAATTGAGTAGTAGAGTCCTCCCTCGGAAGAGCAAGCTGACTTTTTACAAGCCATTGATCATCCCAGTCCTGCTGTACGGCGCAGAGGCATGGACAATATCCCAAGCGGATGAACAGTGTCTTGGGCTTTTCGAGAGAAAAGTTCTGCGCGCGATCTTTGGTCCTGTTTGCGTTGATGACATTTGGAGAGGAAGTTTCAACCACGAACTATATGGGCTGTACAGCGACATGAGTCTAGCCAGGCGTCTACGGATCCAACGGCTCAGATGGCTAGGCAATGTAGAGCGTATGGACAACGGTCAGAAAAGTCTTCGACTCTGAGCCTGTGGGACAACGCAACAGAGGACGCTCACGTACAAGGTGGCGCAAACAAGTCGAGGGGCCTCGCCCGGCTTGGTGTGTGAAACTGGAGGCAGCTGGCGATCGTGCTTGCTGGAGAGTCATGCTGAGTGAGGCCCAGGTCCATCAAGGACTATAGCGCCCTAAGAAGAGGAAGAAGAATGAGAGACGATACACAGGTCATCCAACAAAAGCGGTAATTTCAAATCCATAGAACAAAGGCAAACTTATGAAAAGGGGTCTGGGGTTAAAATCGGAAACAAAAGCTGTCGAATGTCGGCCTCAGCTCTGCCAACAAATAATCATTTATTTTGCCAAAAAATGTAATGTGTCCACGTCCATAGTATCAAACTTGGCAAACATATTTTTTGTCAATGTCGCTCGCACTGAAACAACCGTACCAGTTCAATTTTCGAAAAAAAAAACTATGGCCCAACGACACCGCCAAAGCATAAACCGTACAGTAAATTGCTATTCATTGTGAATGGAAGGATTGTTTCGCCATTTGTCTTGTGTCTTCATAGGCTCAGATGCGGCAGTTTATATCCTACGGCAAAGAGAAATAAGCCTCATCGCTTAATATTTATTTCAAGTGGATCTGGAAAGTGTGTAAGCCGATGTTTTTTGCAAAATACGTTGCAAAGTGGTTGCGGATAAATCCAATTCTTGTGAAATGGACACACCTGAATTTTCAGTCATATTCTCAGCTATGTCGACGATAATTTTAACTGATCGTTGTTGAAGAACAAGAATTTAAGGCTCCAAATCTCTAACTTGTAAGAGAAGTTTAATTTTATTGAATAAATTGACTATGACTGTGTTAGAAAACCAATAGGCTTGATGATGACAAGAAGTAATGCGAACTGTACGAAAGGTTCCCGAATTTTCACTGTTGCTACGCATTATGCGAGTGATCATTTCACCATATTTAATAACCTCCTTGTTCTTGCTTATCAAAAAGTTAACGTAATGACAGTTAAATACTGACAGTCCAGGAATTAGGCGATGCTCAAAATGACATCTGTTGTTGGATGACGGTCTGACACTCTCCTTAAAAACGTGATAGATCATGCGAGTTTCTCACCAGCTCTCAAAACATTTTAGACTTACGTCCTCATCAACCTCCTCTACGTATCAGTCATCTCCAGTTTCGATGAAGAAACTTACACTCCTCTGTAAGAAACAAACCCCTCGATAGAGACATCACAAGAAAGCGACACATTCCTCCCCATTCACTCGCAGGACACATGTATTGACGCAACAAATCACTGCGTGACCACCATAAACCGCATCCCTGCACCCAGCTGCCCAACAATAGCCGCGACGACAAATAAGATAACAAGCGGAGGACAAACAATAGTCGCCTTCGGACACGCATGATAGATTCACGCATGGGAACCTTAGTTTCCCCATAATTTCACGGCACTTTTGTGCGGGTTCCTCGCATCCTGACTGCACCACCGACCAGCATCGACGAGACGCATTCATGCATCAAATTCCCCGACAATATGCGCCTCTTCATAAATCACCAATCCGACAGAGTTGTTTCACAGCCGCGAATCGCCGACAAGATCCTGCACCTCCGCCGGAGCCGCAGATACCGCCTTCGCTTCACCTTCGCTGACATGAGCCATTAGTGTTGTTGTGGCTGAGTCCTCTCGGTTTCACTAGCGCCATTTCCCTCGTTGCCAACATAGTTCCCCGTCCCGTCGAATCGGTGCAGACATCGCATTAAAGTCAAATCAACCGATAAACCGGGTGATCATGCGTAGCTGTCAAACGAGAACGAATGACGGCGAACGCGCACAGACGACGATGCGCTCACTCGGTGGACTCGATGGACACCTACACACGAGGTGACGTTCCACCGTCGAGAACAATGACACTTCTAATAACAATAAATTTGATCGAGTATCGAGATAAAGAATTTCAAGTGATTTATCGTCCAATCGGTTCGGTTGGAGCGCGGTCGTTGAGGAATTCATCGCGCCGGACCGTCATGTGTCATCGCGGCCGGTTGTCTGGCTGACATTGCACGCGCTGTGCCTCCTACCATTGTGTGGGTCCTTCTTTGGGTCTTCGGTGACGGTGACGGTCTCCTGCCTGAAGTCCCCGTGCGCAAGTACGGCTGTTGTCACGTAGACGGGGATGACCGTTGTGGCTTGCATTTGAATGACGTGGTCTGACGTTAATAGACGCTAATGAAAATTTCTTCAATAATTTATGTGACACAGTCCGGAGTGTGGAGCGGGCGGCATACCAAAGCGAGGCCGGGTGATTTACCAAAATGGAATGGGACCTGTCCGGACTCCGGAGAGACGAGGGGTTTAATGGGGTTGTTAAGGACATGATCGGCTATTGTTCGATCGCGTCGTGGTACGATCGGTGGTGGGATGCGCAGCCTCAGGCAGAGGCAGAGCTGGGAATGGATTTAGGGGCAAAGGGTATTTTATTGGGCGATTGGAAGGAGCCTTTAGTGGTGTGTAAATGTTTATTGCGGAACACGTGTAAATGCCTGGGAATTCGGTCTTTTGTGGTGGCTTGAGTTGAATTGGGGTCGCATTTATGGGGTCTTATGAAGACATTACCTGGAGGCAGTGAAACTTAAGACCTCAATAAAAGGGTAACGCACGGTGGTGGTTGGAGCGACTAAATTTGGAGCAGCTGCTGCTTGCTGATGGGGACTGACATTACGTCGTGTTTGTGAGGGAGAATATTTTGGGACGTGTCAATAAATTCGGATGACATTGAGTCTTTATGGCCGCATGAAGAAAGTTGACCAGTGTAAGGCCGATAAAACGAAATATTCGGTGACCGTACTCTGCTGAGTTGTCCTACAGGCTCAGGATCGACAGCCAATGCTGTGCTGTTCACTTGTTAGACGCGGCGTTGAGTAAGGCTACCTCAAAACTATAATTAGCAATACTGACGTTCTGGCCAAGTCGTTTATGACACATAATTCGTCTTGCCCTGTTTTATAGAGTTTCTTAGTGTTTATTTATTTCTGCTTAATACAAGCGAGCTTAGACGATTTAACTTAATAAACTAAACTTAAGAACTAACTTAGGGGGAACAAGAGCGAGTCTTAAGACTGTTTCGGAGGGATGTTTTTAAGAGGTGGAAGTGAGTGATTGGAGTGATCGGCGGTGTTAGCCAAGCGTAACATTCTGGAGATAGGGGAGTTGAAGCCTTTATTAGTACGATGTGCACTCACGCGTGGTAGTGGGTATTGTTACTAAAGGAGACGACTTCAAGTAGCTGGGGGCAATCTGTGTGACCACTAAGTAGTTGGTGGAGGAAGAGTAAGTCTGAAGTTTCACGATGGTTTTCAAGAGATTCGATACATACGTTTTAGGCGTTCTGAATAAGGGGGAAAGTTAATTCTGTCAGCCCAGTTGAGATCCCGAAAGGCTGTTGGATTTCAACAAGATAGTAAGGGGGCCAGACATGACTGGCATATTCAATAATAGGTCTAACGAAAGTGACATACAGAGATTTAGTGGCACAGGGAATTGAAAATTCTTTTGACCAACGTTTAACAAAACCTAGTGCAGAGTAAGCTCTGTTAATTATGTTATCGATATGGGAACGAAGTTAAGCTCCCGATCGCTGATTATACCGAGTTAACGAAGGGAAGAGACGGAAGGAATTAATTCCTTGCATTGGAAGTAATTTCTAGCCGGTTGTAGGCGTTTTCGGGAGAAAGTAAAAGACTGGCATTTGCCGATATTTAATTGGAGAAAGTTTTTCTTACACCAAGTAGAGAATCTATACAGATCACGTTGAAGGGGTTTAGGGTGGGAGGAAGATAAGATGTAATCAACAATTTTCATATCATCGGCGTAAACAGACAGTTCAGAGTTCTTGATAATGTAGACAACATCATTCGTAGTAAGGACGAAAATTAAAGGACCCAGGTGGCTACCCTGCGGAACACCTGATGTGGCGTTCAAAGGCTTGGAGACAAAAGATCTAAATAAGACCTCATTTTGTCTTCCCCTAAAGTGGGAAACCTAAAGTGGTTAGTTCGAACAATATAATATCGTGTAATATTTTGTCAAATGGTTCTTTCAACACAACAATGATCCAAAACACACCTCTTACATTCGAAAAAAGTGTCTCTCTCTCAGTAATGTTTGCCTTTTAAGTGGGATTTCTCAATCCTCTGATCTTAAATCCCATATATAATATATGAAAAATTGTTGATCCGTTTTTGTAGACGGAACCTTAAAAATGGTTGATTGCAAATGATGCTGCAATATATCCTGTCTTAGCATCATTTAAGCGCAATAAGCAAGGTCAGCAAAATTTTAGAAGACTTTTTCTTCGTTTATCATATTATCTCCTTCAATTAGCTACTTTAAAGCGCAAGATTTTCGATACAACTGGGTGGTATACGTGTGAGGGGACAAGAACTGCATCGTCTCACAACCTTAGTCAAGCAATTACAGGCCGCTTTCCTACACAACATACTCAAGTGGCCCTGTCTAGCGGTTGAAACAATTCTTTCACAGGAGACTGAAAGTATCTTTGTCAAAAATTCTGCTAATCAATTGCAATGACTTTAGTTTATATGGATGAAAACGCCAAGATCTTCAAATCAAAAAATGAAAATAAAAATAATGTGAAAAAAAAAAATTATGTGTCACGATTTGTTTCCGCCCGGGTTCGAACCGGGGACCTTGTGCGTGTGAAGCACACGTGATAACCACTACACTACGGAAACCAGTTGAGAATCGTTGTACAAACAATATACTTAAAGTTAATCAACCTGAAATGAATTTCATACGTAAAATTGTTTAAATAAATAAAAGTTTGCATCTTTAATTAAATTGGGTAATGAAAATATTTTCAAAAGACTCTTGGTGGTACCTACTCAGTTTGACTGATGCGTTTCTTTACTTTATTGATACAGCCTGTTGAGTGAATGGTGATTAATGATGAATATAAAGTTTGCTGAAATAATGAGTCGGGCCACCTAAAATAGAAAACGCGTGTTGGTTGAGGCCCAGTTCCACCCCGGACTGTAGCGCCACATTAAGTAAGTAAGTAAGTAAGATGGCGCCCAGAAGATTACTATCGAAGGATTGGGATGCCAATTGTGAACAATCTTCAGGAAATATTGTCCAATCAATTAATGGTGTTGTTTTGATTACGAGAAATAGAGTCAAAGGAAACAAGGCCAAAATTCCAAAATGTTGTTGTTATTTTGTAGGAGTGTTTTAAAAGAGACACAACAACTGCGAGCGTGAGAATCCGTTTAATGAGTGCCGCTTTTGAGTTGGCAGATCTTTTATACACTTGTTATGTACAAAAATGAGTGGAGAGTTATCACTTCGTTCACCTGATCGGATGATCGAACATACATAGCCAATTGCAGGTAGCTAACTGAGTTAGAATATGTTTCTAATATGCAAAACAGTGGTGCACAAAAGTGTTCATACCAAATTACCCTACACGTTTGTTATCAAAAGCGAAATAAGATCAAATGCTACGTTTAGTTTTGGTTTTGGTTTTTTCCATATCAAAATTGAAATAACACCAAACTAAGAAGTAGAATGAAAACGAAATAAGACCAAGTTCGAAATGTAGGCTTGTTTTAGTCACCTGTTATTTCAGTGATCAAAACGTTGTGAACGACACACAGGAGAGGGAACATGTCCCTGATGCTTTCGAAAGATAGGATGCCTCTTTGAATACAAGAACTAAGCGAGTTTGACTAGATTTAAAATGGGATTGTTACAAGGCACACAGCGGAAAGTATTCAATTGTAACAAAGCTTAATACGTTAGGAAAGTAACGCTTTAGCGTGGTATTACTTTGACTTATTGTTGCTACGACTTATTTATTTATTGATACTGCATCTCCCTCCACTCGACTTGCTTGCCAGACAAGTAGCAGCTTGCACAGCGGTAAGACTCAGAACACTGCACCTGTGGAATAACCACCATACAGGTCATTCCACCAGTCTAGATAACCTCGAGTTTCTACCGCACGACGGTAGATGGTTGGATGTTGTACGAATCGGGTAGGCACTGATTGGCGTCAACCTGGCGATGCCCAGTGTTGTAACTTTTCCTATACATCAATTGTGCTTATTTTGCCTTCAAGTGGTAGCCATCGGTTACTGGTTGTAGTTCACCCGAACTCAACCTGCTACACTTATAAGTGCGACCTCTTGTCCTAGGGGTTACAAAAAAGGAACTGGTCCTCCAGTTTGGGGGTTGTGCCGTCGGGGTAACTACCCGACCACACTAAAAAATGCATGTTACGAAGCAACAACAAGCCTCGGAAACGGACGGAATTACTGATGACGAACCCCGCATATGAAATAAGGACAACGATCTTCGGATCTGTACATAGAATGAAAGGTCCGTTTATAGGCCACGTGCAGCCGAACAATTAGCGGAAGCCCTAGATTGCTACAAAGCAGATATTACCGCCATCCAAGAAGTGCCATGGGATGGGACGGGAAAAAAGAGGATGAAAAACTGTGATATTTACTACGGTGATTGCTACAGGCAACAAAAGCAGCGCTTGTTTGGATGTGGATTCGTCGTCAGAATCAGACTTGGACAAGAAATCTTATCGTTCAGGTGTGTGAACGAACGCCTCACGACAATTCGCATCAAGGCTAAATTCGCCAAGTAAGTTCTACTGCACGACACTGACCTTCTATTGCCTCATCTCGTCTTTGAGAAAAACCAAGGTCCAACGGGAAGTCTGATACTCAGACGCTGGACGGTTCTCGATTCAGGATCCAAGACGGACGAGGGAGTAGAATTAAGTGCCTATTCCAAGGATCTCAATTTTAGTATATCCCTCCATCTTCCAGAACATTGTAGCGTATTCCAGGCTGAGACGATGGCAATAAAAAGAGCCATGTCTTGGCTCCAGAACAACGTGATATCCAAGAAGGACATCACCATCTGTTCAGACAGCCAGGCACCAATCAAATCCCTGCACTCAGTCACTTTCCTCTCAAAGATCTCCCTGAATTGCCGCCTATCTCTTAACGAGATGGCTGAGCATTTTAATATTCGCCTCATCTGGGTGCCGGGACGCAGTGAAAGTCCAGGGAATTGTGAAGCCGATGATCTCGCCAGGAGCGGTATGATCTCCACAAACCTTCCTAGTGGAGATCTTCCGCCTATGCCATTCGCTACAGCTAAACTTCTTTTAAAGAATCATACATCAACTCAAGATGGTCAGATGGCTCTACGTGCCTCATCACAAAGTAAATTTGGCCTAAAACTTGATCTAAAACGTTCACTCTATCTTTCCGGGATGAACAGGTCATCCCTAAGGCGTTATCACAGGAAACTGTGCCATTGGCACTCACGCCTCAAGAATGGGACTCTCTCACAATGAGCTCTACAGAAGCTGCAGAGACGAAGAAGAAGAGGAAAGCATAACGCATCTCCTCTGCACTTGTAGCGGTCTCTCCTCTCGCAGGAAGAAATACATTGGAGCCTACTTCTTCAACGACTTGAGCGAATTGCACAACGTCGGCATTAATCAACTAAAGAACTTCGTCGAAAGCACCAAATGGTTTTTTGGATAGGTAACATCAGATCCGCGTGGTATCACAATGGGCCTAAATTTGCCTAAGTGTGACTGCTATCTACAGTCACCCACTTCAACCTAACCTGCTATGACTTATTCTTGAACAGAATATTGTTAAGACTTGATGGGGAGAGGGTTAAGGCAGTTGCGTAGGTGCATGACTTGGTGATTCAGATCTCCAACCGGTGTCAGTAAGATCGTGGAAAATGCCTTGAAAAAGGTGAATACGTAGGCAAACATTTTTTTTTCGGGACTTTTTAGAAACTCTACTGCAGCACTCAAACTCAAAACTGGTCCATTATACTGCCAGGTAGCAACCTACTCCATTGCCGTGAATTTGATCCCAACGGCAAATGATGACTGAATCAGATTCGCCTTCACTGAGATTCGAACCTGGGACCCCTCTAACTTGGGGCAGGCACTTAACCAACTGCGCCATCCAGTCGTAGGCAACATGCTCTGGTCTAGACATCAAGCCTGTCTGAATTTCTGCTATCAAATGCCTTGTGTCTAGGAATTTATCTAGATCCTTAAATCAGTTTAAAGGCCAACGACTGAACCAGCGCATTGGCTTTTTATGCCCGCAATTAATCATTTTGCATGAGATGATGAGCCAGACGAGGGCCCCCTAGACAATCCCTTTTTTGCATCTTTTAACCTTTCTGAGATCGCCAAAACGACCGTCATATAAACCATGATGGTGAGCATCGTTGCGTCAAAGAGATTCACGTATTTACTTCCGTACAATGTAAAAATGCTGTGAAATGTTGCCGCTCTTACGCGGAATATTGCCTGAGAAATGATTAAAGCGTTCTTAAGCTGACCTTAGACAGGAATTTGGAATATACGTAAGTCAGCAAACCAGTTCATATATCGCCACATTCAAAAAAAGTAAAGATCTCCTGATCTTCAACTTCTTAAACTCACTATTTGGTTCTTTTTTTTTGGAAGAAAGACGATCGGCGACGATCCACGACCTCTTTCTTTTTTTCCAAAAATTTACTGATTAAGAGCTAGAAGAGTCTTTGACTCTGAGCCTGTGGGACAACGCAACTGAGGACGTCCACGTACAAGGTGGCGCATACAAGTCGAAGGGGACCTCGGCCGGCTTGGTGTGCAAAACTGGAGACAGCTGGCGAGAGATCGTGCTGGCTGGAGAAGCATGTTGGGTGAGGCCCAGGTCCACCTCGGAATGTAGCGCCCTAAGAAGAAGAAGAAGAAGAGCTAGCGAACACAATGTTCCAGTAAGAGGATGTAACCCAGCAGACACCGCTCATTCTGTTTTTGGCGATCACTCAATGCGATGCAACAGATCACTGGATTTGACTGAACCAGACTAGGTTGTTTGGGATTTTTTGTCAGAATTTATGACAAACAGCGAAGAGTAACAAAGCCGCATACTTCGACATCTTGCTACCGAAAATTTAAAAACAAGTTATTTCTTCAGCTATTATATTATATATATTATTCTTCATATATTTTATATTTATTATTCTTCAGCTATATCCGTGATCGTTGTCATCTGTTGGCTCTAACCTAGACGTTCGACTGCTAAACTGTCTAATCATTCTGAGAAGTCTTCCAAAGTTCCTAGCTCTTTTGCCGTGGTAAGTCGTCTTAAGTCCTAAACCTTCCAATAAGACCCAACAATTCAATGTTTGTGGATGGAAATAAAGTCCTGGACGGCAATTCTTTCAATTTTCCAAAGCGAACAATAAATGGATATGCACAACCCTGTCATTTCAATCCCCAGTCTGTCAATAATAAAGATCTATTGCACCTTCAATCAAATTCTCGTGACAGACAAGATCAAAACCAAGTCAACCGCCGATCGACATGATAGAAAAGTATGAAATTGTTCCCCCAATCACGTGCAAAAGTCAAGTGCTCGACCCTCCACAGCGCCATGGTCAACTATCCTCGAATGAATACCACACGCCAACCGCCAACACAGCGCTCCAGTATAAATCATTTTCCATTGGTTTCCTCAATCAAAACGTGTCAATTACAATTCCCCTGTTCCTGGCAATCAACTCCCATCAAGCCCAGTCCGTCAGTCCAATCAAAGTGTCACGATAAGCACCCCGACAAGTGACAACCATCTACGAGCGCCCTACACCGCATTCCTACAGATCGCCGATCGTGTACGCTCAATTTATGGGCAGTTATTGTTTTAATTATCTCGCCACTTGCAATGAATCTCATGCGACGGCGATCGTGTATGGGCAGCTGATAAGCCGGACACGACAAGTTCCTCAAGCCCACAAATCAGGGCCCGCATTGAACCCTCGGATTTGATTACCGCGCACTGATCTTGGCGTCGATCTCGAGTGCTTTCCCTATCGCGATCCGCTGCGAGTGGGAAAAATTGGAAATCCATCTCGCTTAACGCGTGTAATCGGCTTAGGAACCCTAATGCTGCGGGTATTGCGGCAATTTGTTCCACTTTTCTTCGATGTCCCCTCGCGGTCGCGGTCTGGTTGGCACTTCCTCTCCGCTGGGATTCGGATGGCGGACATCGTTAGGGCGCAGCAAATCCTCAATTAGTGTCAGTAAAGGCTTAGCGAATCGCGATATTTTTTATGGTGCCTGTGGTAATGATCGTGAGGATCAGAAGTGAATTATTGGATCTAATGTCGATTTGGAGTTCCTAATTGCGGATGTAACGAGGAAGCCCGGTAATTCATTCATGGCTGCAGTCGGGCCGCACTTCTAATGATCGTCGTCCATCGTGTGATCAATTTGGCTGTCAAAAGTCTTCTATCGGACGGTTTTGATTGGTGGTTTGGGAGAAGGAGAGAACTCGCAGGCACGTGGAGATGCGAAAACGGGTTGATTAAGGGACAAGGATCAGGTTGGACGGGTATGGGGAGAAAGTAATCCAAGATCAGCTGGCGCATGGATGCTGCAAGACATGACGCCATCACTGATGCAGACTTCTGTCGAATTAATGTCCTAGGTCCTAGGGGTTAAAGTGATTATACTTGTAAACATCATGAAAGAGTAAACGACTGAACCCAAGAGAGCCACTGATTCAATAGCAATCCGTGGCTAACAGTAGAGTAATGTTTAGATTGTGTGTTGTAGTGGAAATGCACAGCTCATCCATGTTCGCAAGGAGCTCCATCAAATTCGGTAACGAACTCACCGAGATACGCAAAGCGAAGATGTGTTATGTGACTTTTTAACATAATTCTTGAAATGATGGTGCAACATTCACTGGTCGACACTAGAGCCAGGATGTGTACAACTGCTGGCATGCACGGACGATATTGACGTGGTTGGTTGAACACAGTTTGAACACGTTTGTTGACATTGGAACGTTTAATTTAATTGAAACGGAAGCGGCAAGAATGGGTCTATTGTCATCCGGAAAGGATGCACAAGACCGACAAGTTGGTCAGAACGTCACAATGGGCAGCTATAACTTCAAGGTAGTGAAGGACTTTGCCTCCATCGGCAGCGCGATAAGCAGCACTAGCAACACAATTCCAATGATCAAATCCAGAATAATTCTTGCCAATCCCTGTTTCTTTGGTCTCAAGAGACTATTGAGTAAAATATCCTTCTCTCGAAAGACATTTATACTAGATCCTGATCATCCCAGTCCTCAGCGGAGAGGTATGGACACTATCCATAACGGATGAAGTAGCTTTTGGTCTTTTCGATAGAAAATTTCTGCGTTCGATCTTTGGTCATGTGTGCGTTGATGATGATTAGAGGAAAAGATTCAACCACGAAGTGTAGGGGCTGTACTGCGAAATGTGTCAATTGATCTAACGCCATGTAGAACGCAGGGAAAACTTCGCCCAGGCCCGTTAAATCTTCGACTCTGAACCAGTCCAACAGAGGATATCCCCAACTGATGTGGGGGGTAATGTAACGTAATGACCTCACTCAACCAACTTCGCGCAGCTGGACACAGCTAGCTAAAGATCGCGCTAGCGGAAGAGACTTGTTGGTTGAGGCTTACGTCTAAAGTAGACGAAAGTAGCCCAAAGTGAAGAGGGTGAAGAAGAGTGAGCTTTGCTGAATCATTAGACCACATTTCTTTAAAGATATAGCCTGTTGAAGTGTTTTGGTCAACATATCAATGATTTGTGTTTTTTTCGTACCCCGATGGAATGGACTTAACATGGAAGAGGTCTGGTTTCAACAAAGCAGCATCCATCAATTGAAAAAGATCTTTGATGAATGCATCATCTCCTAAAATGGATCAGCAAATACATCGACAGAAATTTCATTGAAACGGCAATTTGCGTTCTGTGTGGTACTTTTATGATAAAAATGGTCTGCAACAAGGTGCTGTCACTTCGTCGTTACTATTCAATATTTACACGGCCGATCCGACGGAATCCTTTCAGCGTGCGATTGCGCACGCGGAGGATTTGATCGCGTGCAGATCGGAGCACAAAATTGAGGATATTGTTATACTCTTACAGGATGATTACGATGAGTCCAACGTTTTTGCGACAACTGGAAGACATCAACTTAGAGAAGTCGAAAACCATTCTTTTCAGATAACCGTAGCAAACGGCCTTGCCGGACACAGAGAATATTTGGCGAATGTTCTCAGTTATGGGCAATAAAAACAGCCACTGGTTGTCGGACTAAGTGTAGCCAGTTACCTGGGGATTTGGCTAGATCAGTATCTACAGTTTACTAAACATTTAGATGCTGCTCTGGCCAGAGACCGCAGTGCGACTGTTTCACAACAGATAGTGATTCGAAGCCACATTCCAAGAGCACTGACCTTGATGAATACCCTGATCTTCGGGACCTTATTTTTATCGGAGGTTTTTAAAGTCAGCACTGGAGCACTTATACCAAATATTGGTCCATTTTATTACCATGCAGAAACCTATTTTTGCTGGAATTTTATGGTCTTCCAAAGGAAGACTACCAAGCGCTTCTGTGATGAGAACCCTACATCATCAGCTCTCACCTCATTGGCACCGTATAACTGCCACCTGATCCGAGTAAGGGCGGGTCAGTGGCACAGGAAGTGCTCTGCAGTGTCATCACTTAGGCGGATCAGCAAATTGATTTTGAAGATTATGCGATATCACATCTCTAGACTATTAGATGATCGTTGAAGTTGCTAGTCTATAGTGATAAACCAAAAAGTGTTGGACCATTTGGAAGCCAACATTTACAGTGCGGGCTGGAGGCATCAACGGTTATAGGTGTGATACCAGTCGCTTTCATGAGAATCGGTAATAGAAAATGTCGACAATATGCTTGAGAGCAAAGTCGTGTTTTCATTCTAAATTGTAAAAAAAAAAATCTGCTTCATAGCTCTATATGTTTCCGCCCGGGTTCGAATCGGGGACCTTGTGCGTGTGAAGCACACGTGATAACCACTACACTACGGAAACTTGATGGCTTCAGACAAATAGTTTAACTTACGTTGAAGGTTAATTTTTACTGAGCTTTACGGGAGATATCCAAGAAATACTAGGTTTTTTTCCCGTAGAGAGCATACATTTTTAAGGCTGCGTCTATAAAAACGTAACCTTTATAATTTCGGTGTGTCCGTCCGTGTCTGTCACAATGTTTAATCTCCGAAGTTTATAAAGGTATCGGCATGCAATTTTGGAATTATGTACTTCAGGCCTAGATGTCATTTCCCTTGCACCCAAAAATGTAATTTGGGCCATTTGGGGGTGGCTCCAGTACAGGTGAAGTTGCCATTGATTTTGAAACATTGTCGCACCCCATCGAGTTATGTATCAATCGACAGATCTTTTGAAATGAGGTTAAGGTTTGCTTTAACAGTTTTTGATCCAAAGTACCGTTTGGAAAATATGGAGCTTCAAAGTTTTCGCCCCCATTTCTAAACTAAAGTGCTTAAAAATCTAAAAAAATTACAAAAACTTGGCTTCATTAAGTACTTTTAAAATAATTTCAAGCATTCTGGCCCTAATAGTTTTCGAGATACTGGCTTTTATGGCTCCAATGGTATTTATCTCGAAACACAAGAAATACTTTTTTTTGGAGTAGGCCTAAACAACTTTCTGAATGAAATGCTTAACAACCTCAAGACTTAAGTAAAGTAAGCCAAATAAAAAACACTTCTGATGCAAGAAATGTTTCCTCGAGTGTTTCGAACATCGTGCTGGCTTGAGTAGAATTGGTCCTTGTTGACTATGTTAAGCTGGTTCTTCGATCGTTACTTTAGCAACTCTTCTTGAGATGTATTCTAGATCTGCTAAGCAGTTGTATCGATCTCCCTTGATAGGACATTATTTGCTAGCACTTGCCATTCGAGATTGGATAGCTGTTAACAATCTTAGTGAATTTTGTCACTAAGGGCTAATTCGCTCTTGTTACCATCAAACCCATTGAGTCTGGGAATTCAAACATGATCAACGTTTTGTTCCCCAGTTGTCAGTACAGGTCTGACAATTGTCGTTTACATCTAGTGTACCTTTTTGCGTTGAGTAATCCATATTATCCTGCGCACTGGAAGACGACGATAGTGAAACCCCTCCCCAAAAGGGACAAAGATTCCTCTCTTCCGAAAAATCTTCGAAAAACCAATTTGGATTTAGGGCGGGGCATGATACTGTACATGCCGCGTCAAAATTGGTTTCCGACATTCAATGGAACAAAGCAAAAACCCAACGCACAGTCTCTACCTTAAGTTGACGAGGATGGGTATAAGATGGAGTCGCTAAGTCGCGTTCTGTTCGCGACAGAACGGAGTGTGACAAGGTTCGGGGGTTCTATTGGTGGTTGCAGCCCCATCAGACGCAGTAGTTGTCAGTTTAATACCCAACTGTTGGTCCCTTACGGCCAACTAACATTAAGGTTAGGACATTAGATTAGGGTAAATCTAAGAAAAAGAAAAAAAAGTTAGGTTAGTTTATGTTAGTGTTAAGTTAGGTTAAGAATATAAATAATAAAAAAAAAATGTTTAGATTACTAAGTTTTTAGTTAATTTTTCTTACTGTAAGTATTGTTTTTTAGTATTATTAAAAAATATATGTTAAATACACAAAGGAAGCCGAAAGGCAAAGTAAATTATTATAAATGCCTAGGTTAGAGTGAACGCATAGGGCCAGTAAGATAGTATAAGAACCCCTTAATGTACGAGTATATCTGGTTTAAGTATTTTTATTTATTATTAAAGATAAAAATAAAAAAATGCATTAAAAACTAAACTAAACTAGTGTACATTTCCACGTTCGTCCAGCGATGAACTATACCCAGAGTATAACTTATGAATTGGCTTATCACGGAGATATACTTGGCGAACACTTAAGTCACCACAAAAACACTTGCTGCATCTGCAACGGACCGTCAGAGCATTGAGCGTACAAAAGGCGAAGAGGTAGAAGAAAAAGAAGAAAAAAATTGAAGGGAAATATGCTACTAGAAGCTTTATTTATTTCTATAATTCGGAACGCAGTACAAATTTCTGAGCTACCTTAAAACGCATGTCTAGTCTAGCCCGCGTTGGGTGCTGGATAAATCTTCACAAGTATGGGCACACCCTTCTCTCTGAACTACACTAATAAGAAGAGCGAGCAGCATTTTAATGCAGAAAGATTGCTTGAAGAAGACTACGAGGAGCGTATATGTAATTTGAAAAGCGGCCAAGAACCACGCAACGTCGCAAAAAATGAGTTGTGAACAGCACCAAATGGAAGTATTTAACTTCCTACCGGACTTGAGACCTTTGCGAGAAGTTTGGGCAATAAACCCCAGAGACCAAACGCTCGCTACGGTACACCCCTACTGCTAGCAAATCCTTTCTACACCGTTATACCACAAAATGCCATGTGCTCTTCTTTCTTGTTTGGAGCTATGCATTTCACACCCCCAGCTACATTGTCAGCAGATTCAGATGCACAGATTCAGTTCCAGTGAAACATGATGTTGTCATAGATAATCGCATGGCAAAAAAGGCGACGAGAACTAAACCCTGAGGGCATCAATAAAAGCTTCTGTCGAGAGGTGTCACGTGCCTCCGGCACTTAAGCCAAAGACAGATGTCAGCCCAAACGAGTGCAGGCGTTCCGCTAATTATGCAGCAATTTGCGGCAATAAGTCAAACTCTCGACACAAGCCGCGCTGTAATGGGATTCCAATCAAATAGCTTGGCCCCGGCTCTGACATTAACCACGGGCTCGCCTGTAATTTATGTCCCCTCCCCCATGGGAGGTGAGCTAAGTCAGAACCTACCCGATGATCTCAGATGACCTTAGATTTGAATAAGAAAGCGAAAAGTACGCCAGCCGGTAATTTATGTATCAGCATCGACTTCTAAGTCGTTGGCGGTTGTGACATGTGTGCGCGCATGAGCGCGCCCGGGGACATACTAAGTCACCCACCACCACCTCCACTGGCCGCGCGATAACAATGCAAATGCATCCTGCACTTGGCTTCGCATTGAATTCCATGTCCAGGTGATAAATAATAAACAAGGACAACCCTGGGGTGGCAGAAACTTTCCCAGGTCACCACTTCTGCTCTCGCCGATGACAATTTGTTGCCCTGTGCTCGGCGCTTGCAGTTGCGCTGTCCCGGAGAAATATTGGTACCTAATGGAGGTTGTAGCGGCCGCACACTGGCCGGGGCATAAATCAATCCACCGGCCCAGCTGTAGTGACGGGTACCAACTTGACCAGTTGCGGTCGTCGGTTGGACTGCGTCATGGCTCCTGTCAGGCGCTCTGTGTGCAGAAATGATTTATGCCGGGTGCGCGCTGTCGAACATAGCAAATGCATTTGCATCGTGCGGACACGCTGCTATTTAGATAAGCCCCGTGGATTAATTGCTCGATTATGAGGCTTCGATTGTGTGTTTGGGCCTTATCGCGGGACATTCGTCAGTCAGTGAGCATGTGAAACTGTCCGCAGATCGATATCAAGATAAGTGAGCTCGTCGAGCGCCTTTTGTGCGCTCGCTGAACCCACACGCCGCTGGCGGCGTCGGTGATGGGGTGTCAATTGGTTTCACATTCTATTCAATTGTGTCCGGCGTGGAAGTGGGTCACGCAATCGTTGGGTAGGGTTGCCATGTAAATGAATGATTGGAAATGGTAGGAGAAAATAAAATGCTTTGATGTGAATCTGGTTTCTGTTCGTCGTCCCTTGCTAATCATAGTCCTTCAACTTCTTGATCCTAAGATGGAAGCTCTGCGCAAAAGCCCTAGTTTTTTGTTCACTTTTTCCACACTTCCAAAAACCCCAGACTCAGAGCCCCTAGGCGCGCAGAGCTCTGAGCTTTCACGCTTTCCCCATCAAAGTTTTTATTTTACGCCTCTCTGGAGTCCACTTAGCACCTCGTTACTAGGTCATAGATCTCCTTCCTC
Organism: Myathropa florea; assembly: GCA_930367185.1. Classification (NCBI taxonomy): domain Eukaryota; kingdom Metazoa; phylum Arthropoda; class Insecta; order Diptera; family Syrphidae; genus Myathropa; species Myathropa florea. The sequence goes on from OV884004.1 coordinate 18,109,266, forward strand.
AGCTACGTCGTTCATTCTGACACTACTTCGGTCATTATAGACTCAGGGGTTTATGACCATCATCACGAACCCCTTGGCTTCGATCTCACACCACAAGCACACGACGAGCACGAGAACATCTGGCAATCCTTAAAAATGCAATTGATGACAGCCCGCCAACGTAATGAATAACACAATTCACCACAGATTCTTGCTGTCGCCGCTTAAGTTGTCTTTACGATATCGGTCAGCATGCAAATCTTTAAATTGCTACCCTCAACCATCTAGCGGTACTTAAGTTGTCTGACTTTATGCGCTGTTCCCTGCACTTCAATAAAACCGAAGCGCCGAATGCCGGGAAGGAACGCAGGAGCAGAGAGAGAGAGAGAGAGCGAGAACCGAACACCGAGGCGCAAATGAAGACCTCAACGCTTGCCGAGGGGATTACATCTTCATCACCCAAGACACATGAATCTCTCAATTAACCTGACTGACTCTCCTCCGCGAAGTCATAAACATCTTCTCCGGGCGCTCCGGCCGTTGCACAAAGGAAACCTCAAGCCGACACGCCGAGTGGAGGGCAACCGGCAGACAACGACTGCGACGAGTGCTGGCGAACAAAAAGACCACGACGACAACGTCGACGATGACAACGACAGCGACTAAGAAGAAGATCCTCGGTGACGTGACGCGGCGACATATGTAGGTTCACTCAACGGTAGATGGTAATATCGTCTATCAAACGCCGATTGACATTTCAATTATTTCAGCGATCCATTTAAATCGTCCGCTGTCCCGAGGGGGAACGACGTCGTCCGCGTCCGCGTCCGCGTCATCGTCGGTCATCGTAGGTGTGCCTGTCCCTTTCTGGACAGAAACTCGCCGACGGCGGCGGCTGGTTCCCACTAATTCGGAGAGCACTTTCCTAATCTGTGCACGTTGGGCCGGTTTGCTCAGTGCTGACCCTGTTCCTGCGCCGCCCGGACGCAGTGAGTGGGGCATGTGCGTTAGCTCTGGGGTTGAGTGGGAATTTTCCTTGACTGACAAAGTGACAGGCACGTCTTCTCCGTCGAGTGACATCAAATTGCGTTGCACACAAGGAAGTCGTGCGCCGCCGTCTTGGTTGAGCGTCCTCAAGTATCTGCCATTTGGAAGGAAGTGAAATGGGGAATCTTCCAAACAGACCTGTCAAATCAACTGTCATCAATCAGTCAATGGGAAAATCTATCATATTTTCGCTAGGGTTTGCGCTGATACGGCTTGACAGCCGGCGATAGTGGGGCGGGAGCAGATGTAGGAAATGACAATCAATTGGGACGTTGTTTGGGCTTGTGGAGGCCTCATTCAGTCAAGTGGCGCTTAGATTGAAGTTCACTTTGCGTTCGACGGGGACTAATTGGAAGGAAGTGAGAGAGATTCGATTTGACACAGGTCTTGTGACATGCGCTCGTATGACGTTGAATTTATTTATATAACTGGTGCACATTGCCTTTGCGTCGTCGAATGTCATCGACGTAGGACTCTTTAAGGAAGATTTTGTTAATTGAGGGTTTTACTGTACGTTAGGGAGTTTCCGTGCCTGAAGCTAGGGCTTAAATGGCCCTTTGACTCCTTGATTAAATTGCCGCGAGGATTCAGTCCTCATCTCGGAAAATTAGTAGTCCGACGAGGTACTTGTGTTTGAATACAAATTTAATTAAGCGACAAAGGTGATTTGAACTAAACTAAAACTGAACGAACTGAACGAAAGCGTCTTCAAAATGAAAAATGCTCATGACGGCGTCTGACAATGACTCATCATTTTCACAGTTAAAATCGGTATACATCACCAAATCGTAGGGATATATTTGACTTTTCCTTCATAAAAATGAACGAAACTTAACAAAGAAAACGTGTGCAGTTAAGGCCAGTCTTCGAATGGAATGGTACCGAATCCACGTATATGCAGATTGCCTGTCTGTTCATACGATGATGTCTTCGTTGGACGTCATGTTGTACTTGGACCATAATAGGGCCTCTAAACTAAAACTTAACGAACTGAACGATATGATGGTGTTTGGCAATGACTCATAAATCTCACAGTTAGGTGACCATAAAATTTGAGTACGTTGGAAAGGTTTGGACACGCTTTGCTTCATAAAAGTGAAGGAAACTTAACGAAGAAATCGCGAGTATTTAAGGGCAGTCTTTAAACGGAACGTGACCGAATCGAGGCACTTAATTCCAGCTCTCCTCTTGGTTAACATATTGTACTTAAACCTTGATAGGGATGCTTTAATCGCCTTAGTCTGCGGATGTAAGATGCTGCAGTAGTTGGGAAGGCGTACTAAGATGATTCTTCTAGAAGACACCTACTCATCGCCTAAACAGAGCATTTTCCTACCTTAGGTATAAAAACCACATTGACTACCCTCCAAGAATTAAGGACATGAGCAAAGTCCATATAAACTTAGAACTACATAGGGGCTATAATCGTTGACTGCCTGCAAAGTAAGTATTCATAAGGAGACTTTTGAATTTGATCCTAAAAGAAGTACAAACATCGTGAGTGTTTTGTAAGCCGTCAGGGGTTCTCGAGAAGGATTGTGAAAGCTTCCTAAGTATGGAGACTTTTTCTATTTTACCACAGATTTGTTTCCACGACGAGTCGTAGACGCCGGACGCCTGTGACCTTCGCAGGGATGTTCTCAGAAAGAGGCCGTTTTCGAAGATAATAATAATTGCTGAAAAAATGCTTTAGGTTTAACGATTGCTTTATATCAACCTGTATCAAACAATATCGAGGCATTCAATGGTCATGCACAAAATATTGTGTCGACCTGCTTACTTACTTAAGGTGGCGCTACAGTCCGGGGTGGACCTGGGCCTCAACCAACAAGCGTCTCCAGCCAGCTCGATCTTTAGCTAGCTGCCTCCAGTTTCGCACGCACAGTTGGTTGAGGTTCCTTTCAACTTGCGTGCGCCACCTGAGTCGCGGTCTTCCTCTACTGCGCCGTCCCTCGGGGGTGGATTCGAAGACTTTCCGGGCCGGAGCATTGGTATCCATTCGCTCTATATGACCTAGCCATCTCAATCGTTGTATCTTCATCCTTCTGGCTAAGTCAATGTCGCTGAACAGCTCGTACAGTTCGTTGTTGTATCTTCTCCTCCACTCACCCTCTATGCAGACGGGACCGAAAATCACCCGAAGAATTTTCCTCTCGAAGCAACCAAGAGCAACCTCATCCGCGTGTCGACCTGCGTTAGTGAAAAATTAGAGAGATGAGCGGAAACGTAAAACGTAATCCATCGCACGTCACTATCGAACATTTTTTTTTTCTGTTGGAGAATGTGAAAATCTCGAAAGACACGGCTGGGTTAGAAACCCAACGTAGTGTGGGACTCTAACCGCACTAAAAACACCTCCTTGATCATGAGCAATCAACTGGTCATGATCAAGATCAAGAAGAGAGAGAGAGGGTTTGAGAATGTATTATAATTTAAATAAGGGCTCTCGTTATTGTCAAAAAAGTTTATGGGGCTTGGCTCTCCTTAACCTACGAATATTGTTTCGTACATTTAAGACATCGTCTATCTCAGGATTAATATGCATCTGCAACCGCTTGTTGTGACGCATTGCGTACTTTTTAATTGTATCTGCTACGAGGTCAATCTGCAAATCACGATGCAAGTCACTATTTCTAATATACCATGGGGCATTCACTATTCCTCGAAGGACTTTATTTTGAAATTATTATAACACATGCACTTTTTTTTTGTGCGTTGTGTTGTTGTTTTTTTAACATAGTTGGATACCATATGTCTAAACGGGTTTTAGAATCTGATTTTATAATAGAATTTTATTCTCAATGGACAATTCTGAATTATATCCTAACAACCAATAAAGTTTTCTATATCTAATATTTAGGTCTTCTACTTTCTTTTTCACATGTTCCTTCCCTTTCAGTTTAGCATCCAGATTCATACCCAGATACTAACTACTATACTAACTACTTGGTTATTTATTATCACGGGAAGATTCGTTATTTTTTTATTTGTAAAATTGATATGGGTGGACTTTGACTCATTAAGTTTAATTCGCCATCGCTGCGTCTAAACACATATCTCGTTAATTGAAATTTGTAGTTTCTCTGTAGCTTTAGTCACAAATCCATCTGTCGATAGAAGAGCAGTGTCGTCTGCAAATGTGGCTTCACTCGCATGCGGTATATCACTCGTATATAATAAATACAGGGTGGCTCTTAGAACACTTCCCCGTGGAACACCTGCTTGTGTTTCTTTAAGTTCAGAATACACTGAACCATAACGAACTCTAAAGAATCTATTGTCTATATAAGATTTAAGGATATCATAGTACTGTTTAGGTAGATCCCTATGAAGTTTATACTCTAATCCCTTATGCCAAACTTTATCAAAAGCCTGCGCAACGTCTAAGAATATTGCAGAACAAATTTGTTTTTCTTCCAGTGGCTTTTCTATAACATTAGTTATACGATGCACCTGGTCTATCGTCGAGTGTTTATTCCTAAACCCGAATTGTTGGGTTCGGATAAGCTTTCTTTGTTCTATAATTGGGTTTAACCTTTTAAGAAGGAGTTTTTCGAAAAGTTTTGAAAATAGAGGCCTATATGAGTTAACTTCTGATAAAGGCTTGTCTTGTTTAGGAATAACAATAATTTCTGCTATCTTCCAGTGATATGGGACATACCTTTGTTTAAAGCAAACATTAATTACATGCTTGAGTTTCAACAATGCAGTTGAGGGAAGTTCCTTCAAGATTTGAGCAGTTATAAGATCATAACTTGGTGATTTTCTATTATTAAGTTTATGAATACATATCTCAATCTATCTTAACGACAGAAAGAGAAGTTCTTTTTCGTCTACTCTGTTTTTGAAATAAAGATCTTCGTTTGCTACCATAGTTGGAAATGGTTTAAAAAGGTGCTGACTAAAGAGTTTAACCTTTTCCTTTGGATCGTCGATCCATTTCCCATCAGATGTTTTCAATGGGGGATCTCGCGCTTGAGGTGTCTTTAAACGTTTAGCAGCCTTTCAAAGGGAGTAGTCCGTGACTTTGTCACGTAATAGTTTTTTAAGCCTATTATTGAGTCTATTAAATATGGTTTTATCACCGGGATATCTTGTCGCTTGCCATTTTCTATGACCTCTTCTCTTTTCAAGTATAAATTGCTTGATTTCTATGGGGTATTTCACCGAAGCCTGTTTTTTTGTTAATAAGTCGGCGTACTATCTTCTGCTGCCTGTTGCACATCCACAATTTTTAACTTTAATTTCTTTTCTATTAATACCTTTCGTTATGAATAAGTCGATAACTTCGACTCTGAGCCTGAGAACGCAACAGAGGACGTCCACGAACAAGGTGGCACACACAAGTCGAGGGGGAGATCGGCCGGCTTGGTGTGCGAAACTGGAGACATCTGGCGAAAGATCGTGCTGGCTGGAGAGGCATGTTGAGTAAGGCCCAGGTCCACCTCGGACTGTAGCGAAGAAGAAGAACCGCTGTATTTTTTAGCTCAAAAGGCAATTGAATAATAGAGCCCTCTTTCGGAAGACCAAGCTAACTCTGTATAAGACCTTGATCATCCCAGTCCTGCTTTGCGGCGCAAAGGCATGGATGATATTGAAAGCGGAGGAATAAGTTCTTGATGTTTTCCAGTCTTTTCTACGTACGATCTTTGGTCCCGTTTGCGTTAATGGCGATTGGGGAGGCGTATTCAGCCACGAACTGTGGGCCGTGCAGTGACATGAGTACTGCCAGATTGGACCGGATCTAACGCTTAAGGTGGCTAGGTTATGGAGAGCGCATGGACAAACCAGCTCCGTTCTGAAGAATCTTCGATTTTGTGGGACAGTGCAGGAGAGGACATCCACGCTTCAGATGGCGCACACAGATGGTGTGCGTAATTGAATTCCCCTTCTCCTTCTCCGCCTGTGTGCGCCATCTGAAACCTGGACGTCCTCTCCTGCACTGTCCCACAAAATCGAATATTCCTGGAATTCCAGGACCACTCCGGATTGTAGCACCTATTCACGTGGTAAGAAGAAATTCTCCACTAACAACCGCTTTAACAAACAATGATTAGTCGTTATGACTGCACTGCAGAAGAAAATTAAAGAGTCCTGACATTATTTCATGGTCTTCAGTCTGTATAGCGTTTAAGATTGCTCCTCCTGCAATGTCGTCTTAAAAGTGGGCACTAACTGATTCATCGTCAATGAAAGCTAATCCGATATTATTTGTTGCTTCATCTAAAAGCCTTAGACGCACGGTTCAGTAACTCTTAAGAGGCACGGAGTTTATGATGGCGCACTAGTTCCCCGTCAGTCACAACCCACCTACCTGGAGCTCGATACCATCAACCACTCATCAGACTACGGAACAAGTCCATGGGCTTGTTGTCACATGACTCATGCCATTTAGCGCAGCACTAACAACATTGTAAAACATTTATTGCGTGCATTCACTAAATCACCGACTCCGCCCCCCGCCGTCCATTGACAGCTGTCAAATACCATAAACCACCAGCCATCAGAGGCGACCCTTCCTGGCCGCCATAGCCTAGATGTCATAAAATAACGCCACGAACAAGGACCAATGACCAAACTTCACACTCGAGCCTTGAAACCCTGAAATTATTTCAACAGCCCCAGCCACGCCAGAGCATCCTTTCCCGCGCCTCAAACGTTTCCCACTGCGCTCGCCCCATTAAACGTCAACAAATATGCGAAGCACACCTAGCGAATAAAAAGCGGTCGGGTCGGTCGTAAAGCATAAAATTTACGATATTATGACACCGTCTGCATGCACGGTCTCACTTGGCCGATCGTGAACATTTTGCGGCATCATTTGGGACCGCGTCAGCGACGGTGGCCGCGGCTCGGACTGCAATTCCATTTCAATTTCGCTTCTAATTAAAGAAAGCCCGCGGAACGGGCTCCCAAATCCGGGGATCATTAAATCGATCAATTGTCGAAGTAAATTAATGCGATCTGAGGCATAACGTTCGACAGGAACAGCGACAGCGATGACGACGACAGCGACAACGACAACGACAACGACCACGATCACACTATAGCCGCAACGATGACGGCCGTCTATGGCGTCTGCGCCGTCTAATAGTCTCAACCGGTGCCTGGACAAGGACTCGAACATGGCTCTAAGTCCGGGAGGTGTTGTTGCCTCATAGACAGATGGACTGCGACAGATGCCTGGGCGAGAGTTGCGAGTGAGAAGAGGTGGACGCCGGAATCGTGTTAGGCAGGCGATTCGGTTAATTAATGGCGAGAACGACAAGGCAAATAGGCGAAACGCAGCACCATGAGGAACCTGTCACATCTGCCAAACATTTCATAACCCAACCGCACTGGAGTGCGGTTGCCCAGCCGCACCGTCGCCGTCGCCGTGCACGGCAAGGGCCGATCCTTGCCGCGATGACGACGTGGACGGCGATGATGGCAGCGGTAATTGCGTCTGCGTGTGCAATGTGGATCCGAGGTGACGTGCTGGCGTCGCGGGTCTGATGAGAGCGAATTTTAATTAGATTAGAATTTGCATATCGATTTGAATTAATTGGTCCTGCAGAACGGGACGGTAGCGGGGGTCCCTTCGGCGGACAGGTGTGTCTGGGAGAGGTTGTAAATCCCACTTGGGAAAGCGGATGACAGCAGTCTATTTGTAGGCAAAACGCAGATGTGACGGTGACGCTAAATCTCTTGTTTTCATTAGGATGATCAAGCGGCTGGTTTAGAATGGCTCACAAATGATTGGTCGCCGCTGGGAAGAAGGGGACCAGTTGAGGCCCATCTTCATGAAGGGATAAGTGACATGTCACAAGATGACAAACTGCGCGAAAACACGTCGGCTGGTCGTGTCAACTTTGACATGGAGTTCTGGCGTGGACAAGGAGTTTGGTACGTTTCTTGGAATAGTTTCCACTTCCCTTCTCACTTGAAGGCTCAAGTCCAAGTCGGCATAAAAAAAGTGAAGCTTAAATAAAGATACATTTTTTTAAGTGGGGAAAGATACGTTTTTTGGATAAACATTTGTCTTAAAGGAAACACTTTCGTTCTTGGAAACTTTTCGTCGCTTTGTGGTCAGACGCATAATTCCTATAAAACTTGGTTATCCTATGCCTGGCCTAAGTCGGAGAGATATGGATAATATTAAGGTAGGCCAAGAGACTGGTTCTGCGTGCGATTTTTAGTCCTGTTCACGTTGATGGAGTTTGAAAGAGAATTTTTTTTTTTTTTGACAATTTAATTCATTTTTTATTAATGTTCGACACAAGTCTAGAGACACATATCTATGGATTTAACGCCAAAAGTGGATACAACATGTAAAGCGACTCGACATTTCATGGTTCTTGCTTCGAATTGGTCACTTCAAAAGAAACATTTTCGTTTCGCTGTATAGTTTTTGTGCACAGATTCATAATTCGATTACTTTCACTATCATGTCGCCGTTCTCGAAGCACCGCGATCCAATTCTTACTTACGTACTTAGCAGATACATGTAGGGTGTGAGTCTGAGCTATCGCTGCCTTCCATCTTTGACGGTCCAGGGCAAGCTGCTTCCAGTCATCAAGACCAAGCTGTATTACGTCCGCGATGACTTGGTCCTTGTACCAGAGGTTCGGTCTTCCCTTACGTCTCGAACCAGGAGGCTCGGATTCGAAGACCCTCTTAGCTAGAGCGTTACTGTCCACGCGCTCGATGTGGCCGAGCCAGTGCAGTCGACGGATTTTTGCCTTCCGAACCATCTCCCTCCACATCCTGGCACAGCTCATAGAGTTCCCGGTTGTGTCTTCTCCTCCATTCCCCTTCCTCGCAGACGGGACCATATATCCGACGTAGAATTTATCTTTCGAAGGCACCAAGAATCAGCTCTGCAGTTCTGCTTAGTGTCCAGTTTTCGGCTCCATATAGCAGGACTGACAGAATAAGAGTCTTGTAGAGCATGATTTTGGTCCTTCGAGTCAGGAGTTTTGAGTCCAGTTGTTTTGACAAACCGAAGTAGCATCCGTTGCCAAGGGCGATTCTACGTCGAATCTGCACTGTGATGTCGTTCGTGGAGTCCACGTTTGCCCCGAGGTAGACAAACTCCTTCACTACCTCAAAATTGTAGCAGTCGATTGTAATGTTTTGTCCTCGGTGGTGTGCGGCGGATCGTTTCTTGCTCGACAGCATATACTTCGTCTTATCCGCATTGACCTTAAGACCAGCTCGTTTCGCATGTTCTTCAATCGCCGTGAAAGCTTCTACTACGGCTCGCTGGAAACGCGCAACGATGTCGATGTCATCTGCGTATCCCAACAGTTGGACTGACTTGTAGAAGATAGTGCCTTCCGTGTTTACAGCAGCCCGCTACGCTATCTTCTCCAGTACCAAATTGAAGAAATCACACGACAGCGCATCTCCTTGCCGAAATCCAGTGCAATTTTTCAAACGGCTCCGATGTCCTCAAGCCGAACTGCACGGTGCATCGCGTATGTGTTAGCGTAGTCCGACACAACCGGATCAGTTTTCCCGGGATTTCGAATTCGGCCATCGCTTCGAATAGTTCCTTGCGATGAATGTTGTCGTATGCGGCTTTAAAATCGATAAAAAGATGATGCGTATCGATTTGAAACTCGCTGGTCTGCTCCAGGATTTGCCTTAGTGTGAAGATCTGGTCTATAGTCGATTTGGCGGGCCGGAAGCCGCTCTGGTACGTACCGATAAGTGCGGTGCAAAACGGCTTTAGATGTTCACACAGTACGCTGGACAGGATCTTGTAAGCGACGTTGAACAGGGATATACCTCTATACTTGTTGAAAGAGGTAGGATCGCTTTTTTGTGGATGGGGCATATGGAGCTGATATTCCAGTCGCGGGACATGCTTTTGTCCTCCCAAATTCTACAAATGATCTGGTGCATGCTCCCTACCATGGCCACTGGACTTGAATAGCTCTGACGATAAGCCATCTGAGCCTGCAGCTTTATTGTTCTTCAGCTTTTTGTGACGACTTCTTCAAAGCTCGGTAGGATGACTACTTCATCGACTAGAGTTGGGATTTCATTAATTTCCAATCACTCTCTCCTGGTCCGGCTCGCTAAGCAGCTGTTCGAAGTGCTGCTTAAACACATCCACGATTCTCTGCGGGTCAGTAGGGTAGGTAGGTAAGTGGGTAGACGGGCACGAGCCACGCCTCACTTGGTCCTTAGGGACCCATTGTGATTCCCAATTGGGGAATAGTGTCCCCTTGTAACCCTTGTCGCACTCATGGTCTTTCGTTGTGCCGGAGCCATCCCGTGCGGATCAGTAACTGGATTACCCTCACAATTTCGAAGAGCCTGGGTGCCTTTCCTAAAGCCTTTGGCCAGGGTTTGGCTTTTTTTATAAAAGGCCCGTATTTTTTGTTTGTCCCTAGACTCTTCGATATCCTCGGGCTGGGAGGATGCGAGAGACCTTTTCTTCAGGCGAAGAAGCTTTTTCTAGTCTTCTAGCCCGGTACTCCGCGATCCAATTCAGAATTCCTTTTGTCCAACGGACGTTTTAAAGTGATTGTCAAATACTCTATCTAACGTGTAGAATTATTTTTGAGGTCCAGATGTTCTTCCTCTTCTTCACGTGGCGCTATAGTTCGGTGTGGACCAGTCACCATCTTAGTCTTAGACGTGGACGTTCTCTGTTGGTTTGTCCCACAGGCTCAGAGTCGAAAATTCTTCGGACCGGAGCTAAGTTTTCCATGCGCTCTACATTGCTCAAACATCTTAGGCATTGTATCTGCAGACACCGGGTTAGACTGATGCCACTGTACAGCCCATACAGTTCGTGATTGAACCTTCCTCTCCAATTTCCATCAATAAACCGGACCATAGATCGCACGCAGAACTTTTCTCTCGGATCGACCAAGGGTGTGTTCATCCGCTTTGAGTATTGCCCATGCGTCTGACCCGTAGAGGAGAACTGGGATGATTGAGGTCACAGAGTCAGCTTAATCCTTCGAGGAAGAAATAAATTACTCAACAGTTTTTTGAGCCCACGAAAACAGCGCTTGGGAAGAGTTATTCTACTTTGAAGCCCTATTATGTTATTGGTGCTGTCATCCGCGGAGTCGAGGTAGACGAAGTCCATAACTTCCTTGAAGTTGTAGCTGGCTATTGTGACGTTCTAGCTAAGTTTTCGATGTTGTGCGTCCTTTCTCGATGACTTAGTTTTGCCCTCGTGGGTCTGGCAGTAAGACCCATTTTAGCTGCTTCCGTTTCAATGCCAGCAAACGCATCATTGCCGGCTCGCTGTATTCCCCCAATCACGTCAAAGTCATCCGCATACGCTAGTAGTTGAACAGACTTTTGGAAGATCGTACCTCTTGTGTTGGTCAGTGAGTTTTGCACGATCTTCTCAAGAACGATGTTAAAGAAATCACATGACAGCCAGTCGCCTTGTCTAAAACCTTTTTTGACATTGAAGGTCTCGGTGAGTTCGTTACCGACCTTGATGGAGCAGCGAGAGTTCTCCATCGTCATCCTGCTCAGTCTGACGAGTTTAGCAGGAATGTCAAAACTAGATATGGCGTTGCATTTCGTCTCTATGCACGCTGTTAACTGCGGCCTTGAAATCGACGAATGGGTGGTGTGTGTCAAATTGAATTTCTTGGGTTTTCTGCAGGATCTGCCGCAGTGTGAAGATTTGATCGATGGTGGATTTCCCTGGCCTGAAACCACACTGATACGAACCTATCACATTGGTGACGGAAGGTTTAAGGCTTTCACACAGAACGGCAGGAAAGTTTTTGTAGACAATGTTAAGGAGACTTATCCCTCGATAGTTGGCGCAGTCAAAGGGATCTCATTTCTTGTGGATCGGGCAAGCGATACTGAGATTCCACTCATCGGGCATGCTTTCCTCCGACCATATCTTACAGACAAGCTGGCCCCTAACCGAATCAATTTAAAGAGTTTAGCTAAATGTCCATCCGCATCATCAACTTGGTTTGACTTCAGTCGCGAAATTCCTGTCTTGACTTTGTTTAGAGCGGTGAGACTGAATTCCATCCCATCATTGGCTAGATTGAATAAAAAATTATGCCATATAATGGTATTAAGATCTCTGTCGCCATAAAAGACTTCTCGAAATGCTCAATATCGGATGCGACTCCAATTCCATTCGTCTATCCTCGTCCCGTCAGTCTTCTGTCCGAAATATATCCATTTCAGGTTAAGCTTTTGAACATTGAACCTTTCTATTTTCTCTATTGCTTCTCATAATATTTGCGTCCTGAGAAGCCGGACACTTCCGTTCTTTCCTGCTCATTTTTCTACCCCGAAGTAGTTTGATGCTTATGCTTATCTAAACTCATTATCTAACCAAGTTGTCGTTCAAGGCGATACATCGATTTTTGTGATGGCTCTTTCAAAACGTTTCTAATTTTTTGTATTGATTGTGCAGGAACCGTCTGAGAGTTCGTGAAAGACACAGTCGGCACAGATTCTAGTGATTTATAGCGATTCTAACCTTCCGACGTCAAACCTAGATGTTCTTCCCCGATTCCGTTGTTCTCTTGATATACGTGTTTTAACGTTGGCTATTACAAGGAAATGTTTCAAGTCGATGTTGGAATCTCGGAAAGTTCGGACATCGAGAACATTGGGGGAGTGTCTGACGTCGATGATCAACCTGTTTGACGGTTGATTGATCAGGGGACCGCCAGATCCCTGAAAAACTATGGTTATAAAGCCCCTAGATACCGTCCATCAACCTTAGTCAGTTTACAGTTCATTTGTCATACAGACAGTGTATTGAGACAACTCTTACAAAGAAGTCTTCCTTACCCAGCTTAGCGCTTAAATCTCCTAGACCGATCTTGGTGTCGTGGCTGGGGCATTGTTCGTATGAACTTTTTGAGAGATCGGCAAAGTGGTCCTTGTGCTCTCTGGGGACACAAAACTCAAACTCAAATGAAGCTGATGTTCTCCAATTAAAATGAGGTACTAGTTTGCAGAATTGAAGGTCAAGACAGCCTCGTACAACAAACACGTATCTAATTTTAATTCTTTACAGCAATCGCCGTAGTAGATTTAGCAGTATTCATCATCAATTGGATGGGACCCACAGCAAGTGGCACTCTAGAGCCTTCGTGAGTTCATCGGTTACACATGGTCTATTAAGGGACTCTACGGTCCCTGTACATAACGGCAAATCCTTGACCTTTCTCCGTTCGCTTGCAACAGCAGTTCAATAATTATAATGATTCATTTTTTGTTTTAGAAAAAAGGATGTTCGCAACTTCATACACAGGCCCAAATGGACAACCTTGGTCTTTCACTGCTTACGAGCGAAGTTATGTTCCACATATAAGCGAAACAAACTCCAGCATTTGTCTTTGTTCAGCTCTCTAAGCCAAGCGTAGACCAAGTGCCGTGTCCATGGCCAACGACAAAATCAATTCTTAACCCTGACAGCACTTGACAAACTTGATAGGCTACCACATGCTTCTTCATAAAGTTCATCCACATTCCCATTCACCACTAGGAACAGCCATCGAATGCCCACAAGTAATGTCAACAAGTTTTATCGGAATCGCCGGAAATGTGAATTGGTTCACCGAAATAGAAACATCACTCCTAGGGCGTCTACAAATCACCACCACTTCGCCCCACAGTGCAGCACTAGTGTCGTCATAAATTGACAGCCCAGCCACCGCGACACCAGTCCCTTGACAGCCACACTACACTCCACACATCATCGCCTTCGTCGATCATCTCGCTTTGCATGCAGCACACAAGCCACTTGCGTCCAGCTACCACCACGCACACACCGCTTCACCGTCGATTAGTCACTAGACATTATTCGAGACCGCGCCGTCGATCATAACTGCGCTTAAGGAGTAGCAATGTCAACCGCTGGCGGAGGTGTACAGCCCAAAACGTGCAGATGACAGTTTCCCAGGCGAGTGGCCGAGTCAATACGGTCACGTAGTCGTTGTTCAAGAGCACGGTTGCTGGTATTAAAAGTGTAAGTGTGCAATTAACCGGGCGTGCGTGTGTTGCTATGCGAATGCGTCATTACTGCGCCACGCCTGCGAGAGTTTCGATGCAATTCCAGCGGCAATAAGTAGCCGCAGGCGGTAGGCCCATGGACACACAACGAGCACATCCAACGGTAATGGGAGACAATTTGTTGCAAATTGTTCGGTTGGTTGTTGTTAAATGATTGACAAATGTGATGGAACTGGCCGGAACGAACGAAGCATCAGAACAGGTCTTGTCGTGTTGATTTATACGCCGCGCCGTGCATCTGAATGTTCGATCCATGGGAATGAATGAAAAGGGATGTCGTGGGATGTTTTAACATTTTCGCAGGCACCCATGGGGGATCAGGTGAGTTTAGGCGAAAGAGAAAACTGAACTAACGGCCGTTATTCATTGTGTCATAATGAGGTTAACGTCAAGTTTGACAGGTTAATGGAGGAGAAGCTGAAGGGAAAACGTTGCCAACGTATTCGGTCGGTCGCTTTTGGCGCGCTTTGGTGCCCATTAGGTCGAGTTAACGGGCAGAAATGACATAAGATGTCAATGATCAAGGTGGGCTCATCTGTCATAGGGACTGTCAGTGTCTTTGCCGCTGTAGCTGTCACACTGGTAGTCAATGTCATAGGCAGTCACTGTTAATGAAACAGTCACTGCCGCTCTCACGGCAACTGTCACTGGAACTGTCACTGCAACTGTCACTAGAACTGTCACTGTCACACTGACTGCCAATGTCACTTGCAGCCAATCTCGTTGCAACTGTCACGGCAATTGTCACTGAAACTGTCCCTAGAACTGTCACACTGACTGTCAATGTCACTTGCAGCCAATCTCGTTGCAACTGTCACGCAATTGTCACTGAAATTGTCACTGCAACTGTCACTTCAACTGTCACTAAAACTGTCACTGCAACTCTCACGGAAACTGTGGCTGCAACTATCACTGTCACAGTCAAAGTCCTGGCGCCACTGGAACTCCCAATCTATTGTCATCGTGCAAAAATCTTGACATAATCCGTCGGCAATTAAAGCGACTGTTTGGGTGGACAATTGAACGCGTCCGCTTGTCAATTCGATTTTGACAAGACAACGCCTTCAAACGCCCACTAGGTCACCCGAACGCGTTTTGCTTGCCTCAGCTGCGACATAAACGGTTCCCCGTTCATGTGACGCGTGTTCAATAGGCATTTGGTTGTCATTATTCAAATCGTCATCGCTAATCGGCTCAAAATCAATTTATCGCTTGTTACCTGTACACAGCCATGTACTGACGTTAAAATAATTCAACTTCCTTGCACCTGCGCCTGCGTTGCAACAGCCACCGTCTAGACACATTCCCGTCCAGCCGCAACTCACTGGTGAGCAGTACGGCGCCGCTCTTGTCACGGGCCATATCCACAAGACGAACGACATGCACTCGATTCTAATTAACCGGCCCACGATATTTAATGAAATACGATACAGTTTAATGTTATAAATTAACAGGTAATAATATTTACACTCCCGGTAATTAATTGCCTGACTTGTAATTAGCTTATTGCTTTATTATCTCAGTGGTTGGCTTCGCGAGACCCGTGGCGGAGCGGGGCGCACGGGCTGATAAATGATCCGTCCCGGCGCCTGTGTCAGGGTGTCAAAGGACAATTTATGCATAGGAACGCGCGTCTAATTGAGTTGATAGCCAAATGGCGCAGCACAGTAGTCAGCAGCGATTTGTTCCCAGTGACAGAACACAAGCGATCGATCAATTGACGCCCGCAAGAGGGGCAGTCGGCGAACGTCGGCCACGCAACAGTTTTTGGTCGAGTGCCCTAGAGTTCGTCGCACTCGGCAGGCGCGAGGGTGGCTTCCTGGACACAGCTGGGGTGATGTATCATCGCAGTCGGCTTCACTGCAGAGGCTCGTAAAAGATTGCTTGACCGTAAATATGTCATGCGGACGTCAGATTTGGTTTTGGTCTGAGTGAGTGAGTCATAAACTGGTGCTGTGTCGCGTCATTTTGGGGGAGAATTTACGAGTGGGGAAGGTTTCGTCGGCGGCTTGGTGAATTTTCGGCGAAAGCGTGGATCGTAAATCTTGAGAAGGACACTTTCTTTCATCCTGACGGAAGAGGAATGGACTTCGATGGTGGAATCGATGATGACAGCCGGAGGGCATTGAGTTTGCCTTTAAATGGATTAGCCACTGATTTGTGTTGTGAGTCGGCAGAGTAACTCATCGCGAGTGAAAAGACGACGCGGAAGTGGATGCTGACTGGCTCAGAATGTGCTAAAAGAGGAGATGTTGGATCCTCATAAAATTACTAATGAAATAAAATTCTCCGCCTTTTCAAAGAATCATGCGCGTGTTTAGTCGGCAGTTCAGAGCAGTTTAGCAATTTGAAGAATGTCCATTAGCAGTCGATACTGAGAATTTGGAAAGATAACTTCTGTAGACTTTTAAACGGAGATGAACACAGCAACACAGCTGTCAGGCAGAATGTTCCAACCAATTTTGGACGTTGATGGAAGAGAATTGCGTTCCCCCGACCAAGACGAGGTCAAGTTGGCGATATCGAGACTTAAGTCAAATAAAATTTGAATTTTTAAAGCAGTTGAACCGGTAGATCGCATGCACTTATTCATCTGTAAGATAGAGGAAAGCATATCCGATGAATGGAATTCCAGCATCGATTATCTGATCCACAAGAAAGGAGACCCCTTTGACTGCGCCAATTACTGAGGGAGCCTCTTTAATATTGCCTACAAAATCTTCTCTGCCTCTCTGTGTGAAACCTTTCATCGCCAATCTGGTGTTTCCTTTTCATTGCAGTTTTAGCTCAGGAAAGTCAAGAATGAACAAGATCTTCCCACCACGGAAAATCCTGGAAAAGATCCAAGAAACTACTCCTCGATTTCACGATTGCACATGACAGCGTGCGTAGAAACAAGATATAGACTCCCATGTCATTCTTGATATGATCGTACAAAATTGACTGGACAGGATAAGACCCACGATCTTCAAAAGTCCGCACAACTGCTAGCTTACGCGGATGACATTGACGTGATTGGGAGAACACAGTGAGTCGTCAATGAGGCGTTTGTTGGCATAGCATTCATCGAGAAAGGACGCACAGCATCGACGATTTGGCCAGAACGTCGCCATGGGCAGCTATAACTTCGAGGTAGTTAAGGACTTCGTCTACCCTAGATCCGCGATAAACAGTACAAATAACATCAGTACCGAGATCAAACGCAGAATAACTCTTGCCAACCGCTGTTTTTTTGGGCTCAAAAGGCAATTGAATAGTAGAGCCCTCTCGCGGAAGACTAAGCTGACTCTATACAAGACCTTGATCATCCCAGTCCTGCTTTATTCACTAACAGCCCCCAAATCTAACCTAACCTAGCCCAAACAGTGCGTTTTTTGAAAATAAGTTTTGGCCGAAATGAAGCACCCACAGCGACAGCTATACGGAATTTTGTGCAAAAAGCTCGTGAGACTGGTATGGACAACACTCATGGTCTCCGTCGCCGTACGGTGCACAGATGAGAATGTGGCTGCTGTGGCCGAGAGTGTGAGACTTAATTCACGAACATTAACTCGCCATCGATCTCAACAGCTCAACATTTCACGACCTAGCGTGAGGAGGTCCAATTGACTCAGCAACTGAAGGTGCGTGACCATCCGCTTCGCAGTTTGGGTCTTGGTTTTGGGCGAAAAATCATCTTTTCGGACGATGCATTTTCAAATCGGCGGCTACATTAACAAACAAAATTGCCACATCTTGGCCTCAAAAAACGGAAACCCGCACTTTATTGTCGAGAAGTCAATGCATCCACAGAGAGTAACAGTTTGTTGCGGATTGTGGAGTGGTGGCATCATTGGACCATTCTTCTTCCAAAATAAGTCTGAGAACAACTTTTCGCTCAACGGTGGGCGTTACAGAGCCATGTTAATCGACCTTCTTTTTACTGAAATTGAAGACATGAATTTGGACGATGCCAACAATCCGGAAACGATCCAAGTACTTAAGACCAATGTCATCCAAGCAATCCGTGAGCTACAACCCGAAGCGATCAACAAGGTCTTGGAAAATTGGGGTGATAGAATGGGCTACTGCGAAGCCAGCCGGGGCAGCCACTTAAACTACGTTGTACTTCATAATTAATGGTAATGTTTGTTCCTACTAATAAAGTCATAATACATGGAAGAAATTTAATTTTGTTTATTGTATTTCATTTAAAAAGAAACTTGTAGTTGGCCCACTCCTTATATCGACTTAAGCCAGGGCAGTGCCTCGCGGATTGACATCGCCTCTGCGTGAAAGATGCTCCAATGAGCAGAAAGGCGAAGTGAGATACCGATGTTCAGTTCGCATGTTTTCCCTAACAGGTATCAAACATCCATCCAACATTCCCTGTATATTGGACTTACAGTATGTCTTGAAGCGCTAGCGTGTATGTTTCTACGTCACTAACAAAGATCCCAAGCCGTGGCTACTCCATAGCCATTTACTGAACCAGTCGCGTTTGTTTTTGGTGCAAAACTATTCGTCACCAAAATTCACGCAAGCTTTCAGTAAGCTTTTAAAGCTTCTAAACAGAAGCTATTTCTGTAAACAAAAAAATGCAAAGCAAAACTTTTTGAGAAAAGCTGTCTCTTTCAGGTTTTTCTGTGATTTGAGAAACCCATTGCCGAAAAGCTTAGATTTTGTTGATAAATTTGGAACTTTTTAGTACTTGACCGTCCGTACGTGACCGTGTGTTTTGATTTAAAACAACGGTATTTGTGGGGGATGTAGCTCAGATGGTAGAGCGCTCGCTTAGCATGTGAGAGGTACGGGGATCGATGCCCCGCATCTCCAAGATAGATTTTATTTTTCGTCGTTAACGGTATTTCGGAAGATGATGGATATTCGTTTTGTAATTAACTTCTGATTTTCATGAATTCTTTTTACAATTTTTTACCACTTTTCGTGTATGAAAGTCTGCCAAATTCTGCCTTTTGGGCCCCAATAAGTCAATTTTCTGACGAAATTTTGCTGAGATTGGCAAGGCCCTCGGTACATTGTGAGGCGTTGATGAGTCATCCATCTTAAAAACTTGTCCCAACATTTTACAAAAATTGCGGTTTTTGACAAGTGAAGCATTCCGCTTCATTCTCATCCACATTCCTTGTCCTCCCAAGTCAAAGTCCGTGCGGAGTCACTAGCTTCCCATGGCCATCGCCTCATTAGTCTTCCTCGACAGGATGACCATTTCTACATCATTCGCTCAGCTTGAATCGCATCTGTTGGCCAAGAGTTCTCCATCGCCTGCATGCAGTCATTGCCGAGAGGTCACTGCTCTGGTCATCATCCCCCTGCAAGTCCAATTAATCGTTAATCCGCCGCGGATGTGGCAATAAGGTCTCAATGTGCGCAGCACGTGCCTTCATAAAAACTTCTGCAATCACCGGGATAATTAACTTTCTCATTAAATCGCTCCCGGAGGTGCGAGAATCTCGCTGCAGCTCCGTCCACCCCCATGGTCAGCTGTTTATGTTTCCCCAAGGAATTCCAATGAATTCATCACCTTCTGGTCGCCACGGCCTCCACATGCACCGGGTTGTGCTCGCACGTCCGCTGGGGCGTTCTCCGCCCCCCTGAGCAGAAGCGGAGGAGGACGCTGCGCTGCTACCTCGATCGATGAGAAATGTCGTTAACATTTTGGCATCAACAGTTTCCGCATGCAACGAAAGTCAAGGCGCCTCCTAACAATGATCGAACGCCACTCATATTCGACGGCACTCCCCGCGACCAGATGCGAGCTGGGGCCCGGCCATGTGATGCCGACTGGGATCTTGTGACTTGCTGACGAAAAAGGTGTGTGCTTGTGATGCATGAGGCTGGCAGCCATCTGTTTAGAGATCTTGTCGACGAAATCTGCTGCCGCTCTCCCTCTTCGATCACTTTGATCGGAGCGCGGTACGTGTTGGCTGATGTACGAGTATCTGATGGGTTCTGCTAGTGCCGCTGAGCTTGATTGACATTGAATGCTTCTGCCTTTTTTGACGCAGTGGCGGGCGGCGGCATTGCTCCTTGTTTGGATGCGGAGACTCGCACTATTTGTGGATCAAAGTGGGATCATCTGGAACGTATTCAATTTTAGGACTTTGGTGAACTGAGTTATGGTGATTAGCTTTTCCGTTGCGTGGCGCGATGAATGTGCCTGCGCCAGAGGGATGTGGACGTGGGGGCAAACGTAAATCACGTAGATTACGGTGTTCCGCATTGAAGTCGATCAGTGCAGTTCTTGAGGCAGCCAAGGGTCTGTTACACCTCATTGGTGATGGTCTCATGTAAACAATGGAAAGGAATTTCTAGATCACTTGCACGGAAGTTGCTTCTAAGGGCTCTTGGGGGCGAATTTAGGAGATTGAGGACTTCTTGCGATAAATTAGTATTATTATGAGTGGGCGTTGGCTAGTTTCAGTGAAGATTTTTGATCGAAGCTTCTTTCTACAACTGATCTGTCTTTGTCCAGAACCTTATGGCTCTTACCCCTCTTTACGCATCAAGGCCCTATTTACGCGGTCTCCTTCAGAGAAATGTTCGGCGTGCGATATTTGGTCTGTTTTCGTTGATGACGATTGGATGAGAAGATTCGAGCATAAACTGTACGGGCTGTATAGCGATATATGTACCTCTAGTCAGACGTCTACGTATCCAAAGCCTAAGATGGATAGGCCATGTAGAGCGTATGGCCAACTTAGTTTCTGTCCGAAGGATCTTCGGCTTTAAGCCTGTGAGACAACGCAACAGAGGAAGTCCATGATTGAGGTGTGAGCACACAAATGGTGAGGGACCTCAACCAACTTGGTGCCTCAAGAAGAATTCGAAGATGACAACTAGTGTTCTCGCTTCAGTTTCTGCTTCTGATGCTGCTCCTTTTGCTGTGTTAGCTGTTGCTGCTTTTTAGGAACTATCCCTCGTGTTGTATGCGCTTTTTTTCTCTAGCGAGTGAAGAGGACCTGCAGTTTATAGCCGAATGGCGAAGTTGTTGAAGATGGCTGAATGTTGTAGGAATCGGGTAGGCACTGATTGGCGTCAACCTGGCGATGCCCAGTGTTGTAACTTTTCCTATACATCAATTGTGCTTATTTTACCTCCAAGTGGTAGCCATCGGGTACTGGTTGTAGTTCAACCGAACTCAACCTGCTAAACTTATAAGTGCGACCTCTTGTCCTAGGGGTTACAAAAAAAGAAATGGTCCTCCTGGTTGGGGGTTGTGCCGTCGGGGTAACTACCCGACCACACTAAAAAAATGCATGTTACGAAGCAACAACAAGCCTCGGAAACGGACGGAATTACTGATGACGAACCCTGCAAATCAAATAAGGACAACGATCTTCGGATCTGTACGTAGAATGAAAGGTCCGTTTATAGGCCACGTGCAGCCGAACAATTAGCGGAAGCCCTAGACTGCTACAAAGCAGACATCACCGCCATCCAAGAAGTGCGATGGGATGGGCCGGGCAAAAAGAGGATGAAAAACTTTGATATTTACTACGGTGATTGCTGCAGGCAACAAAAGCAGCGCTTATTTGGATGAGGATTCGTCGTCAGAGGCAGACTTAGGCAAGAAGTCTTATAGTTCAGGTGTGTGAACGAACGCCTTACGACAATTCGCATCAAGGCTAAATTCGCCAATATAAGCCTAATATGCGCACATGCCCCCCCAGCGGAGAAAGACGACACCAAAGACAGTTTCTATGAGCTCTTGGACAAGACATACGAGCAGTGCCCTAGCTATGACATTAAAATTGTCACAGGCGATTTTAATGCAAAGCTGGGAAGAGAGAGTAACTTTGGTAGTACGGTCGGGAAGCACAGCCTACACGACACCACCTCCGATAACGGATTTAGGCTGATCGACTTTGCTGCAGGGCGAAATGTTGTAGTAGCCAGTACACGGTTCCCACACCTTAATATTCACAAAGGAACATGGGGATCTCCTGATCAATTCACCGTCAACCAGATTGATCACATTGCGAACGACGCAAGGATGTCCAAACGTTTCGATGTGCCAACATCGACTCGGACCACTACCTTGTTGTAGCCAAGGTAAGGTTGCGGATATCCCGAACACCGCCAAGACAAGAAAATACTGTGAGGAAGTTCGACGTCGGAAGGCTACAATCGCAAGAGATGGCCAAATCCTTTTCCGATCGAGTCTCCCTTAATCTCAGAACAAGTTCTTTGCCGCCGACACCAAGTATTGAAGACCAGTGGCAACATTGCCAAAAAGCTATCAGAGATGTCGCCTTTGATGTACTGGGTTTCACTCGGCCACCACAACGAAACCCCTGGTTTGACCACGAGTGTCGGCAGGCGAATGCAGCTAAGCAAGAAGCCTACAAAGCGGCACTGCAAAGAAGGACAAGAGGTGCTCGCGAGCTCTACGAGCAGAAGAGGAGAGACGAACACCGGCTTCTCAGGAGGAAAAAGAAGAAGCATGAGAAGCGCGTGATCGATAGAATAGAGAGTTACTACTGCAGGAATGAGGTAAGGAAGTTTTACCAAAGGGTAAAGTCAACTTGCCAGGGTTATAAAGCCCGAACCGAAGCTTGCAAGGACGATCAAGGGAATGGAATGGAATGGAACCTCAGCATTGTTTGCTCGATCCACAAAAAAGGAGACCCTCTAAAATGCGCCGACTATAGAGGCATCAGTCTTCTGAACATTGCATACAAGATCTTATCTGCCGTGTTGTGTGAACGCCTAAAGCCATTCGTCAACAACTTGGTCGGTCCATACCAGTGTGGCTTTAGGCCAGGAAAATCCACCATCGACCAAATATTCACACTGCGGCAGATCTTAGAAAGAACACAGGAACAGCAAATCGATACCCACCACCTTTTCATCGATTTTAAGGCCGCGAATGACAGCATCTATAGAGACGAGCTATACAGAGCAATGTCTAGTTTTGGCATCCCTACCAAACTCGTCCGTTTGTGTAGGATGACGATGGAGAATGCACGCTGCTCCATCAAGGTCGGTAAAGACCTAACCGATACCTTTGATGTCAAAAAAGATTCAGACAAGACGACGCGCTGTCATGCGACTTCTTCAACATCATACTTCAAAGAATTGTGCAAAACTCGCACGCCAACACCAGAGGCACAATCTTTCAGAAGTCCGTCCAACTACTCGCATATGCCGACGATATTGACATAATCAGAAGAACACAGCGTGATGTTAATGGCACTTTTGTGAGTATTGCGACGGAGGCCGCGAAGATGGGTTTAACGGTAAATGAGAGCTAGACCAAGTATTTGTTGTCAACCAGAAAGGACACCCAACACCGACGTCTCGGACAGAACATCACAGCAGGCATATATACTCGTAGCTTTGGAGTGGTCAAAGACTTTGTCTACCTAGGAACCGCTATCAACTCAGACAATGACACCAGCGCTGAAATCGAGCGAAGAATAACTCTAGCTAATCGCTGCTTCTTTGGGCTAAGAAAGCAATGGACAAACAAAGCCCTCTCTCGAACAACCAGGGTAACCCTGTACAAGACCTTAATCGTCCCAGTCCTGCTATATGGCGCAGAAGCATGGACTTTCTCAGCGGATCAGGTTGCTCTTGGCTGCTTTGAGAGGAAAATTCTTCGGATGATTTTCGGTTCCGTCTGCATAGAGGGTGAGTGGAGGAGAAGATATAACAACGAACTGTAAGAGCTGTTCAGGGACATCGACTTAGCCAGAAGGGTCAAGATCCAACGATTGAGATGGCTAGGAAATGTAGACCGAATGGAAACCAATGCTCCGGCCCGGAAAGTCTTCGAATCCACCGCCGAGGGACGGCGCAGTAGAGGAAGACCGCGACTCAGGTGGCGCACGCAAGTTGAAAGGAACCTCAACCAACTGTGCGTGCTAAACTGGAGGCAGCTAGCTAAAGATCGAGCTGGCTGGAGACGCTTGTTGGTTGAGGAGCAGGTCCACCACGGACTGTAGCGCCACCTTAAGTAAGTAAGTAAGTATACATCCACCGCCTCAGAGGGGAGATGGCGCAGAACAATATTTGGTATCCCATCGATTCCCACTGACTTCTTCTTCTTCAGTGAGTTGAAGACACCCTGGAGTACATCTTTTGAAATAAGGATGGAGTTAATTTCATCATCGGCGACGGCATATCGTCACTGAACCTGGTAAAACCAGGATTCTCTCTTGACTTACTTCATTCCGAAGATGGAAGTGGTTGGTGGCAAGACTTTGTTCTGCAAGTCGTGAATAGGACAACGGGGTTCGTTGACCGTGTACACAGCACCAATTGCTTTCACCTTTTCCTGGGGAACCTCAACTACGAAGAAGTCTTTGTCAAGCACTGCCCCATCTGGATCGATGCCAACTGACGTCAGTAGGTTCGCGTTGTTTGTCGTTCTGTCAAGTCGGACGGTCTGAATGTCGTTCTGATCTTTCCTCCGGAAGATTTTATTTACTTGCGGGAACATGCTCGGGTTGTTGGATCTTACAACCCGAATCTTATTGCCCTGGATATGCACCCTCTTGCCAAGGATGTTCGCTGCATACAATAGTTCACCTCACAACCGTTGTTGTGAAGGCTATCCAAGAGGCGCCGCAAGGAGGCTGTATGTCAACTTGACCTGCGCAATAACAGGCATCGTTGCTGGCAAGTTCGGTGCAGTCAACAACTTTGCCCTGTATGCGCAGGCCCTACCCCCCGTAGCAATTAGATACCAGCTTATAATTGACTACACTTCATATGGACTCGTTACAAACAGGTCTAAAGGAATTTCCCCAAACCCCCCGCTTTTGATTGGGACTAGGAAAATGTTAAACATCCATGTCATTCTTTCGGCTCAGCGTTTTTATCCGCAAATCCCCAGATTGATCGGTTTTTAAATGCGCTCAAGTTTATCCCCTTACCCAAGTCCTATCCACGTGCAAGCCATTTGACACTAGTGGCCACGGGGACAGCTGTGTCAACACCAAACGAGGACCATTGTGCGACCAAGAGGATTCCAGACTAAGTCCCCCAGCCCGCCTTAAGAGCAATGAAGCAACTTGGCTTACATCAAAGTCCCAAATTGGACAATGCCCTCTGACAAGCGTCAAGACCTCAAGACTGCTCAGAAGCATTTCCTTCATTTCGCACTGATACACTCCACCTCATGAGCTATTCATCCAAGGTCTTGATCGGAGCTAACGAATTCGTGGCCCACTTCACGGTCATCCCAATTTGACTTTAATCCAATCACACAGCTCCTCCTCACACGTCCGCACACGGACCCTCTTCCCGAGACATGATTCCTTAACGATCCGACAATGGGATCATCGTCTCCCCTCCATCCAACACCGTCCCCTCGAGTGACTCCGCGTACGCTTCGTTCCCACACACGTTGTGACACTTGCTCCAAATAAAGTCCACAAATGTCACAAAATCTCACCCCAGAGCCGACAAATGAATGTCATGTCGACGCAACTTCCTCATGTCCTTCGAGGATCCATACACGGTCGTACCCTTCCCACATGCACCCATCCGTGCCCAATTTGAACAATTAAGCGAACAAGCAGCAGTTTAACGAGCAAACACAAAACACTAGATTCTCATTAGGGCCCCGTCGTCGCCGCCGCCGAAATCAGGGCACACGCCCGTCTCCCTACAAATTACACGACACCACGTACAAGATGTCGGGCTGTTCGTCTCTGCCCCGCCGCCGCCGCCGCCGTCACCAGAGATATGTGTGCTCGTTTGGCGCACACGGACGTCCTAATAAATTAATCCAGCGTCGCATTCAATACCGATTAAATGGTCTCAAATTAGACAGCACCAGCACCAGCAGGAGCGGGAGTGCGATCAGGCGCAGGAGCAAGAGGAGCAGGGAGCTACTCATCCAGCAGCAGCTACTCCTACGAAAGACGCACCCACACGGCCGCGAGTTGCTGTCTGTGCTGCGCTCGAAGATTGCCCGCACATCGGAGTGAATGAAGAGCGTACTCCGCCCCGGACTTGGCCTGCACCGCACCGGCTGCTGGTGTTGGAGCTGGTGTCTGTTGCAGCGTCTGCTGCCGCGGCAGTGCGCAGCTCCTGCATCGGTTTCGGATTTCACATGTGTGTGCCGTTGCCGTCCGAGCCGGGGGAGTTATTAGCTCTAGAACCGAGTGGAGGACGACTTCGACTGCCAAAGTTCTGGCATGCGGAAGAGCGAGTAATGAGAGTGAATTCTGAGCGCTCTCCACGGAGACGCAGGACGGGCGAGGGGTCGCGTCCAGTCAGCAGTGGACATGATTAATTAAAATCTTTTGATTTGTGTGCTGCCTCGCTGGGCTGTGGTCAATTTTGTGTCCGTCTTCGGCTTGAATTGGGATGCGCGGTCAATTGATGCAAGCGCACGCCTAATCGATCTTGACAGTGCGGCACGCGCAATCGGGAACGATTAGAGGGTTTGTCTAGGCACTGACCCTAAGTGGGATGAAGATCAGCGCTGTTAATTATCCGGCTAGACTTGCGTTGCGCTGAGTGGCTTCAAGTTCTAGTGCAGATCTTGACAGAGGAACCGGGGCGGTGATTGATGGATTCATTAAGCGAGCATCTCAAGTGCGCTGTGACATTGATTGGATTGATTGGGAATGAAGGCCTCTGATGGACAGCGATGGAGATGACACACAACATCGCTGACGGACGGGTGAGCGAAGGAAGAGAAGAAAAAAAAAAAAGAATCAGCGGGCTCAACCGGGATTTGAACCCGGGACCTCTCGCACCCAAAGCGAGAATCATACCCCTAGACCATTGAGCCTCATAACGGTAAAGTGATAAAATTGGATCAAGCCAATTGGGGCCATGGAGCTTCGTAGATGAGTCAGCCTGTCGGGGAGCTTTCGGTTTGGGGGAAACTGCGAAAGCTAGTTCGCTCGACAGGTATGGTGTCGTTGGTTGAGAGTGACGTTTGATGTCTTTGGAGGGGGAGGTGCGGTTTAGTTTGAAGACCGAGAGGCGTTAAAATGGAGGTAACGTGTGGCTTAGTAGCTTATTGGTGGAATGAAAGATGGGCATTGGTCAGATGAGCTCCGAGGTGTTTTGGTGAGTCACAAAGAGAGGTAATTGCCGGTGTTTTTCTAGCAAGCATGTAGTTTAGTTTGACGAAGGGCCATGGATGAGACTACTAAGACCGATTGAACTTTAGATGCAAATGAATGTATGACCAGGGTATGGGCTTCGGTTTGTAGAAAAGGATATGCCGTTCGAGAAGCTGTTACTAGTGTGCTACTAATGATCGCAAATCAAATGCTGCATCGAAGGGCAAGGACTATTTGTGAGGTCGACGAAATAATAAGACGAGCCGTGGCATCGCTGGAAGATAAGAAGCATGAGAAGCTCCCGATCGAGGAAGTGGAGAGGTGCTATGAAAAGGATGATGTCCAAAGGGTAAGAGAATGAACACAAGTTTCGGATGGAAGCCTACTGGTATGTGGATGGACACAACTGGCAGATGAGTTGTAGTAAATGCAGAGAAGTTGGAGAAATAAT
The DNA here is from genome assembly GCA_930367185.1 of Myathropa florea. NCBI lineage: Eukaryota > Metazoa > Arthropoda > Insecta > Diptera > Syrphidae > Myathropa > Myathropa florea. The sequence continues at coordinate 18,136,791 of OV884004.1, forward strand.
TTCTACAGACTCTAAAACAGTGATGGGGAACCAAATACCGCTGTCAGGCTGAGTTTTGCAATCGTTTTGGACAGTGAGGGAGGACAATTCTGTTCCGCCAATGTAGATGAGGTGAACATAGTAATTTCGAGACTGACTGCTGATTCTGACGGGCTCTTTTGAAAATCCTTAAGGCAGCTGGGTATAATATTGTTGGGCGCATGCACCACCTATGTATATCTGTAAAGTACACAATCAGGAGAAAGGCATGCTTAATATCCTTTGCCGATCCACAAGAAAGGTGACCATCTAGACTATTGACGCATGCAAGATGTTGCTTGCCATCTTCAGTGTCAGTTAAATTTTAGGCCCGTTCCGTTTTCCAGACCGCAGCCCTCCACTTAAAAGCTTTTGCTAGCTCCCTCTGTTGATCTTCGCAGTGTTTGACTTTTAGTGTCGGTCATACTGTCTTCATTGCCAGCTTTCCCACTTCAATGCGCCAAAGAGGAGATAGAAGCTCCTTTGTAGGGCAGCAGTTCTCGCTCCTTCCTCACGGTTTTTTTTTCTTCTTTCTCTTGGCGGTTTCTCCCGCATCGGCCAATTTGCATCCACTACAGACTTTGCTAGTTATTAGCACCTGTTTCATTTGGATCTTTAGCACAGGAAGAGTCGCCATCAGGAGTGGGGACGCTTCTTTTGGTGGATCTTCCCGCGTCATCCATCCTTCGTCCACCAGAACTGCGTCCTTTGAGAGTTGCAGCTCTAGTATCATGCGGACATTGTGTTCGGGAAGAACCATCAGCAGTGATCCTGTTCGAGTTAGCTGAAGAGGAGATAGCGTTGGTTCTAATAAATTGATCGGTTTCAATTGGAGTGACTTCTGTCGACCTGTTTCCTTTTGCCGTCGCCACAAAAGGGGTGCGACTCTCAGCACTTGAGCCTTCAACCACTTTCGGAGTTTCGAGTATGATGGGTGGGGTCTCCAAAATCCTTGCCCCAGCTGCAGTCGAAAAGACTACGGGTGGATTTTCGCTACTGCGAGTGTCACCTGGAGTAGTAGAAATCTTCTGTTTATCCGCCATACTTTTTGACTTTTTTAAAACGTCATAGTCGAGACGTGTCTGGCATTTGGTTGGGTGTCTCTCCTGGGATATTTGGAACCGAGGATCTTTGACTCTTAAGTCCTCCCTCCAGGACGAGGAGTCCAGAAAAGCAGGTAAGTTAGTCGCAATCGTTTTACTTATAGTTCTTTTTCTTCTTAGGGCGCTACAGTCCGAGGTGGACCTGGGCCTCACTCAACCTGCCTCTCCAGCCAGCACGATCTTTCGCCAGCTGTCTCCAGTTTCGCACACCAAGCCGGCCGAGGCCCCCCTCGACTTGTGTGCGCCACCTTGTACGTGGACGTCCTCTGTTGCGTTGTCCCACAGGCTAAGAGTCGAAAGCTCTTCGGGCCGGAGCTAAGTTGTTCATACGCTCTACATAGCCTAGCCATCTTAGTCGTTGGATCCGTAGACATCTGGCTAGACTCATGTCGCTGTACAGCCCATAAGGTTCGTGGTTGAACCTCCTCCTCCAAATGCCATCAACGCAAATACGACCAAAAACCGCGCGCAGAACTTTTCTCTCGAAAAGACCCAGAGACCCTTCATCCGCTTGGTACATTGTCCATGCCTCTGCGCCGTAAAGCAGGACTGGGATGATCAAGGTCTTGCATAGAGTCAGCTTGGTCTTTTTGAGCTTCCGTTTCAATGCCAGCAACGCATCATTGACGGGTCGCTGTGTTCGCCCAATCAAGTCGATGTAATCCGCGTAAGCCAGCAGTTAAACAGACTTTGGGCAGATCGTGCTTCTTGTGTTGGCCAGTGAGTTTTGCACAATCTTCTCAAGAACGATGTTAAAGAAATCACATGACAGCGCGTCGCCTTGTCTGAAATCTTTTTTGACATTGAAGGTTTCGGTGAGTTCGTTACCGAACTTGATGGAGCAGCGAGGGTTCTCCATCGTCATCCTGCTCAGTCTGACGAGGTTTTGGAGGAATGTCAAAACTAGACACGCTGTCATATGCGGCCTTGAAATTGACGAATGGGTGGTGTTTGTCGATCTGCATTTATTGGGTCTTCTCCAGGATCTGCCGTAGTGTGAAGATTTGATCTATGGTGGACTTCCCGGGCCTGAAACCATACTGACAAGGACTTATCAGTTTGTTCACAATTGGTTTTAGGCGTTCACACAAAACTGCAGAGAAGATCTTATAGGCGATGTTATGGAGACTTATCCCTCGATAGTTGGCGCAGTCAAAGGGGTCTCCTTTCTTGTGGATCGGGCAAACGATACTGAGATTCCACTCATCGGGCATGCTTTCCTCCGACCATATCTTACCGATGAGCTGGTGCATACGCCCTACCAGGTCATCTCCAGACTATCTGCACCAGCAGCTTTGTTGGACTTCAGTCTCGATATCGCTGTCTTCACTTCGTCTAGATCGGGGGGACGGTATTCTCTTCTATCATCGTCCGTTGAGTTGAGTGGATTCTGCCTGACAGCGGTATTTGTGTCCTCATCGCCGTTTAACAGTCTGCAGAAATGATTTTTCCAAATTCTCAGTATCGACTGCGAATCTACTACTAGTTGTCCATTCTCCTCCCGGCAGTTTATAGTTGTTTGCTTTATATACGCCACCCCATGATTGTGATGTGTTCCATTGTTGAAATCTCCAAGTCGAATTCGATCTGCAATGTCAGCTGAAAATAAAGGCCGCAGTAGCGTTCACTCAGAGCCAGGAGCAGGGTCTTTCCTCAACAGTTTATATGGTTTATATTCCAGTTATCGGGTAGGAATGCGTCTTCACAAATTCCATGTTTCCTACGAGAACATAGTCGCCAGATTAGAAGAGCTCTGATAGCAAGCCAGCTGGGCTTATGTTCTTGTAGCTTTTCGATAACTCTGCCCATTTCTTAAAGGCTGGGTTGGTGGACCTCTTCATTGTGCTCATTAAGGAACTCCTAAATGCATGCACTATTCCCTCCCGGAAACAAATTACGCTTCGGTTTCGGTTTTTCGGAGGATTTTTGAAACACTACTGGGCGCTGTGGAGTAGTGGATAGGTGCGTCGACTCCTACGCTCGAGGTCGTCGGTTCGAATCTCCAAAAAAAACATCAAACATTTTTTCACGGCTCCACCTCTTTCGAGTCACTGACAATGCTCAAAGAGTATAACTGTCTACAAAAAGCTTCTCAATCCCGCCGTTCGGAGTCGCCATTAAACTGTAGGTCCCCTCCACTCGTGACAGAACAATAGCACGCACAACACGAGTGGTTGCTGAGAAGTTAAGCCCAGGTCCACCTCGGACTGTAGCGCCGCCATTATTATTATTATTATTACTGGAGCACTAAGGCTCAAAACTGGTCCATTGTACTGCCAGGTGGCAACCTACTCCAGTGCCGTTAATTTGATCCCAACGGCAAATGGTGACTGGACCAGATTCGATTTCACTGGGATTAGAACCTGGGACCGCTCGAACTTGGGGCAGGCACTTAACCAACTGCGCCATACAGTCGTGTCCTAAGAGTCCTTAATCTGGGAGTCTGCAAGAATCCTTTCTTTTCTATTACCTTCGGTCTTTGATGCTCAGAGTTCTGATATTCCAGGACTGCAAATCGCATTCCTTTTTCGCTGAAGGTCCGCGTGTCCGAATTATTTTGTGAACACTTTGGCTGTAGGCAATCAGTAAAGACTCATTCGCACACTTTTGACAGTTGACGGTCAACGCACTCAGTCCTGAGACGATGCACGGGCAATCGCAGTGCCAGACATCCTCAAACGCATTATAGTCATCCCAGTGAACTTCTCATTCGCGGATGTTCGCACTTGTCACTTGAGAGAACTCTTCCAATATCTGACATCCCTGCCGCTTGGCTCAGGAATGCTGGCGAACTTTATTCAATAACAACGATCAGCGCGCCACATGTTCGCGCATAGTCGCGTTGCCCTTTTCCTCAATTCCTTGATGTAGTAGCGAATTCCACGGATCTAGCGCTACACACTTAGCCCAATTAGTGCGGCCCTCCCATCGCCTGCCCACCCGGTCCATTTACAAAGGCCCCTAACGAAAATACACACAACTCCGTGATCCGTACGTCGTTGAACTTTTCAACACCTCAATCAATTTGCCCCGGCCCGTGTGGCACCGCGCACACCTCGCCACCAGCCGCTCGATGACGCCAAATCACTTGATCAAAGGCGTCTGTCTCACTTAGCAAATGAAATTATCTGTCACCCCAAAGAAGTGCGATATGCTGGCGTCTTGCCCGTCAGCTAACACCTCTCCCCTCACCCCTCTGCGCACTGGCCGGCGCAAGGAGGTTTGTTGATCACTTTCACCAAAGGCGGTGCCGGATCAAGAGATCTAGACAAATTAGCGCTTGACAGACGACACCTTCCAGCAGATCATCGCTTCCATGCGACCAACCCCCAGTCGGTGCGGACTGGACGCTGGGCGTTGGACCGAGGTGACAGCTCATTATTTGCAAATCAAAGTGCGAAGACATTGTGTCGGCGGACGACGGGGGGCTACATGCGAAAACAGAAGCCGGGCAATCAGGCGATCGTTAGATCTCCGAGTGACAATTTGTCGCGGCTGACAGATTCCGGTGATTGCTATGAGAAAGCGGGCACGTAGCGCGTTTTGTTTTCGTTCGAAGGCTGGAATGCGGCCGCACTCGGCCGGCACCTTGTCCGCACGTACGCTTGCGGTGAGTTTGTTTTGATGGCCGATGACATAACTGCCGGAAGTGGGAGAATCCAATTCCCAGCGAAGAGGGCCTACGATTTTCACGGCGCTGACGTGCGGTCATTAGTCATAAGTGGGCACCTGCGGCTGCTCGAAATGGATTCGGGTGAAATCCAAAACCGCACTGATCCATAGAGATTTTGCGAATTAGACCTTTTCGGGGTGGTCCTACGTCAGGCGTGGCCGTGGGTGCCTGATGTGAAGACCTCGAAATGGGGGCTTCCATGATAGGGTCTTGTCTACGTGACGATGGTCTGAGCATTGGTCTAAGCTCAGGCGAGATTATTGGGTGATGAGTAGGTTCAGGTGTTGACTTGTCATGTGAAGTGAATTTTTGAACGGAAGGCCTTTTGAGTCAGTGTCGCATTTATGGTTTATTGGGTTTGATGGTGACGTCTGGACTTGTTAAGGTGCTTTGGTTCGTTGAGGTGTTAACGTACTTATGCCATCTTTAGGAAATGTGTTTATAATCGTTTCTTTGACCAACCTGAGCGGATTCGGAACTTCCATTGCGGTTGAACGATGAAATGTGGTTCTTAGTCTTGTGAATTCGCTAGATTTCTTATTTTCCAGAATGCTGCTATGCCCTGGAACTCAAACTAAGGTGATGTTGCGACTGGATGGCGCAGTTGGTTAAGTGCCTGCCCCAAGTTTGAGCCGTCCCAGGTTCGAATCCCAGTGAAATCGAATCTGGTTCAGTCACCATTTGCCGTTGGAATCAAATTAACGGCACTGGAGTAGGTTGCTACCTGGCAGTACAATGGCTTAGTTTTGAGTCTGAGTGCTACAGTAGTGTTTCAAAGAAGTCCTCAAAAAAAAAAGAAAAAAGTGACGTTGCACTCTTCTTACGACGAAATCAGCGTCAGCGACATTCTCTGAATATCTTTGAAGTTATTCGAGGGGCAACATGTATTTTTTCGGATGTTTTTAAACATGTTTTTAAACGTTTGGTCTGTCTACAACCTGGAGAGTCAAACCATCTCCGGTTGTGCTCTCGAGAGGTCCAACCATCGTTGGAAGACCTAACCAAGGACGCAGGCAGTTCCATCTCAAGTTCAGGTCCTGAGAGTACCTCCTCTGATCCTTGTATAGCAAGTTCATCGGCGATCCCATTTCCTATGATCCCGTGGTAGGCCGGGACCCAGACAAGTCTTAACGAACTTAGATTACCGGTCTACCGCCAACATATACACCCATACTATGTTGTGGTCTTGATGAGACCTTGAGATCGTGTAATACGACAGGATTCCCACTTCTCAATGTGCGCAACTTATTGCTACTTCTGTAACTACTAAGCCATCGCGTATCCAGCATCCCTCATGAGCCAGATTTGTTGAATAAAACCAGCCACGTGATGGCTTCTTATGTTTGGTGTTAGCAAGATGTATGCGCGGTATTTCTCCGTTACGAATAAATGATGAGATCTTGTAATGCCGGAGGAGTTCGTCGGCTTTTCAATTTCCAGTGTGTTATGGTGGCAACTACATCCTATGAATGTTAAAATGCTTGGCCATCTCATCTATACATGGGTAGTCTTTCAATTGTTTGATTTGCAGCTCGCACATTCTTCTTGATGTGTTGTACTTATCAAGTCTGCGATCCCTGGAGGGCCGCTTTCCATTGCTGACGGTCCTGCACGCTGCTTCCAGTTATCAAGACCAAGTTGTCTTGCGTCCGCGGTATTCATCTTCTTCTTAGGGCGCTACAGTCCGAAGTGGACCTGGGCCTCACTTAACATGCCTCTCCAGCCAGCACGATCTTTCGCACACCAAGCCGGCCGAAGTCCCCCTCAACTTGTGTGTGTCACCTTTGACGTGAACGTCCTCTATTGTGTTGTCCCACAGGCTCAGAGTCGAAAACTCTTCGGACCGGAGCTAAGCTGTAAAATGAAAATATAAAAACTAATGAAATAATTTACAAATAAAAGTTTATTTCGTGGACATTTTTATGTATGAAAAATTACATCGGTTAAGTGGAATGCAGGCACTCATGGGCTCTTTTCATAGCATTTTCAATCACTTTTTGAAGTGTTTCCGGCGTAATTTGCGCGATTTCTTCTCGAATGATGAGTTTCAGCTCCTCTTTAGTGTGCGGTTTGCTAATGTAAGCCCTTTCCTTCAGGTAAACCCATTAAAACAAGTCTAGGGCCGACAGATCAGGTGATCGCGGCGGCCATTTAACATCACCGCTTTTTGAGTTAATTTTCTCACAAGCGGTATGAGCTCCGTCTTGCTGAAACCACATGACCTCAACATTGTTGTCTGCTGAGTGTAAGGGGTGTTGAAAAATTTGGCGATTCTGTGTGCTCCAAAATGTTGCTTCTTTACAAGTCCACTGAGACGAAAATGTACCGTCGCTCAACATAAAATTTCCTAAAAACTAATTACAGTTCTGCAGTACTCCAAACTCTTTTCTTGGTCACCAGGATTGAGTTGTTGGACCAACTTCCTCAATATCCGATGAATCATACCACGCGATATGCCAAACTGCGTTGAACATCGTCGTGTTGATGTTTCAGGATCGGCTGCAACACTTTCACTAACGACCTGAATGTTTTCAATCGATCGTCCATAACGAGGTCTATAGATACACTTGACATTGCCAACGTTCTCATATTGCTCAAATTTGGCCATTATTGCGCGAATAGTGGGAGCTGTGTTGGCATTTCGAACTTCATAAAATTGCCGGTAGGCATGTTGAGTGTTATTGACCGATTATTTTCCAAAATTGATACGATCATTTGTATTCGCTTTGCGATCGTGTAGTGCTCCATGTCAAATCTCCCAAGTCTTATGTCTTATGTCTGCAAAAAATAAAGAGTTATAGAATTTTTACACGGGAAAGATACTTTTGGCCCACCCTGTACATCGTCTTCAACTCACTTACCCTCAGACCAGGTTAATAATTATGGCGGAGCTACCTTCCGAGGTGGACCTGGGCCCAACTTCTCAGCAACCACTCGTGTTATGGGTGCTATTGTCATCTCACGAGTGGAGGGGACTTACAGTTTAATGCCGACTCCGAACGGCGAGATTGAGAACCTTTTTCTAGACAGTTATAATCGTTGAGCATTGTCAGTGACTCGAAAGAGGTGGAGCTGTGAAAAAATGTTGGTGTTTTTTCGGGAATCGAACCGAGAACATCGAGCGCAGCAGTCGACTCACCCACCCCCACCCCCACAGATTGAAAAAATCACATGGCAGCTTATCTCCTTGCCTAAATCCGGTGTTTGAAATCAACAGTTCGGAAGTTCTAGAGCAGCATTGCACGGTCAATTGCGTATTTCTAAGCTGCTCCGGTTGTGTCGCCAGTTTTTTCGGAATTCAGAATTCGGTCATTACGTCTAATAATTCCTTGCGATGTATAATTATATAATAATAATAATAATGGCGGCGCTACAGTCCGAGGTGTACCTGGGCCTAGCTTCTCAGCAATGTATGCGGCGATGTATACGGCCTTAAAATTGATGAATATTTGAAATTCGCTGGTCTTTTCCAGGATTTGACGGAGTACGAAGATTTGGTTTATAGTCGATTTGGCCCAGGCCGGCAACCGTACTGGTAAGCGTCGATGTGGTGCAAAAAGCCTTTAGTCGTTCGCACATTACGCTGAATAGAATCTTGTAGGCGGCATTGAGCTGAGATATATCCCTATCGTTGTATGAGGTATGATCGCCTTTTTTGTGGATGGGACATATGGGGGTGATATTCCAGTCATCGGGCATGCTTTCGTCTTCCTAAATTCATCAAATGATCAATTGCCTGCTCTCTACCAGAACATAGACCGCAGAACTCTGATGGCAAAATATCGGAGCCTGCGGCTTTATTGTTCTTCAGCTTTTTGATAGATGTGTCGATGTGTTATGGACTGGAGATGGAATTTCTTCTTTCCCTATCACTCTCTCCCGGATGTGCTCGATTTTAGACAGCCCCTCTTTAACCACCCTGAAGCATACGACCTTTAATGATTGAAAACTAAGCTTTAGCATGAAGTTGTACAAATGCTTTCTTTGGCCGCTTCGGCTCACTTTCTCAACTGTTTGATCTGTGCTAAGTATTCTTGACCAGGAGTTGAGATCCCGTCTGAGAAAATTCGCTTTAGACTTGACATTGGATCTTAGTGCTGTGAAGATGCTGCGTTCATAATAACTTGTTATTGCAGAACATAAGGCACTGATTTTGGTCCTGTGCGACTATGTGTATGTCCACGTGTTCGACTCTCGTCAAACATGCATCATGTGTCTCCCGTATCTGCTCAACGATAAATTGACTTAATCCAATGTTCACACCCTAGTCCCGCCGTTACATAATCCTTTGCACACATTTTCACCTTTGGCTGCTTTGTTCCCGCAATCCCCAGATGGGAGAGGCACTCATGAATGAGTCTGTTTATCTCGAAAGGAGAACAGATCTCGACGAGCATCATAAGTTAAGACATTTCGTATCTTTCTAGTTTCTGCGCTCTACGCATGAAATGATTGTTGTTTATTTTTGTTCAGAATTTATTGTATCTCTTTTCGCGCGAAAATATTCATACTCCACCCACCGCATGGTGGAGGTCAAGGAACTTTTATCCGAGAAAACGAGGGATTCCAAGATACACAAGCCGCACAGATCACTTGCGGAACTACGTACATTGTGCGAGATACGAGGGGGTTTCTGCGAAACATTTGTAATGGATCACTTGTATTTGGGGATGTCTGCGTCAATTCATTTGTAATTGACATCGATTCCGAAGAGGGATGATCCCACTCGGTGGCTATGAATGGGAGAAGGTCTTCAAAGAGCCGCCGAATTGTAAAACCAACTCTATGCGGCGAACGGCGGCGGCGGTGCTATCAATCTCATTTTGACACAACGCGTTCAATTGTATGCTGTTGTTTGTTAGTTGAATTGGATCATGAATTGAGGGTGACGAGTTCAAAACTTGCCTTGTGGTGGAGTTGGAGGATGATGACGGGTGAGTGAGCTTGTGACGTCATCAACCCTTGGGAACCTCCTTCTCCTTGTCGAACCTGGAGGCTGAGATTCGAAGACCCTTCTAGCTGGAGCATTGATGTCCACATGCTCGATGTGGCCGAGCCAATGTAGCCGAGGGTTCTTTGGCTTCCGGACAATGACATTTTTTTTTTCGGAGGATTTTTGAAACACTACTGGAGCACTCAGACTCAAAACTGGTCCATTGTACTTCCAGGTGGCAACCTACTCCAGTGCCGTTTATTTGATCCCAACGGCAAATGGTGACTGGACCAGATTCGATTTCATTGGGATTCGAACGTGGGACCGCTCGAACTTGGGGCAGGCGCTTAACCAACTGCGCCGTCCAGTCGTTTTTCTACGACAACATAGTCACGCATGTCTTGCGTCGATAAGCACATGGTCGATTTGGTTCGCGGTTCGACTATCCGGAAATGGCCAGGTTGCTGTGTGGATTCTTTTACGAGGGAATCTTGTGCTACTGACCACCATATTACGAGCTTGCGCGAAGTCCGTGAGATGGAAGCCGTTGCCTGTTGTCCTGTGGTGGAGGCCGTACTTTCCGATCACTCCGCCCAAGACAATCTTCGCATTGAAGTCCCTGAGTACCATTTTGACATCACACCCCGGACAGGCTCCGTAGGCACTGTCCAAGAGGTGCTCTTTGATGGAATTCTCAGTGGTATCGGCAGGGGCGTGTGATGTTACAAAATCTGCCTTGGATGCGGATCACAGCCAGGCGATCACTTATTGGCTTTAAATAGCCGATTTCCCAGAACGAATCCGAAACCGAACGTAACAGAGGCAATAGATGTCCGACTAATTTTTTTGCATTATTCCTTGTCCTGTCCAGGATTGTTCCTGAATCGCAGTACTATCCGCCTTATACTGCGTGAGGATGTTCTCCAGTTGATGAGTGGCTCCTGGAGAGTTGATACATTTCAAACTACAGGAACACTCGCAAATCGTTTCGACCCAAGTTAACCCTGTATTATTTCACCAGTCAAGACTTACGCAACTCGTTGCGTAAAATCCTGTGGATTGCGTTTCTGTCACCTTGATGCCAAGAGAAGTGCGGAGTTTAAATAAACGTCTCTTGAACGGAGAATCCCCTCTTTAACATTGGCCGCAGATAGGCACTGGTACAGATTAACTTTCCGGTGAGTATTTGCACGATCTGATTTCCGGATATGGCACCTGTAGGCAGGCAATCTGCACTTCCGGTAGACCTCATCTTAGGTCGGTTGCCATTGATGTTCTTATCCGACTTGAGCCAACTTTGAAGCAAATTTTTCCCTAAAAAGTTTCATTTGAGCGGAGTTCCTTTCGACGACGCGTAGTCCCTGTTGTCGACTCATTAGTCGCTTAATCTGTCTTTTTTTTGCATTTTTTGTTGTTTGTTTCTTGTTTACCTTATATCCTAAACAAAAATACTTAAAACTAGCTTAACTTTCTTAACAAATGTTCTTAAATCTAACTTACTGTCCCTATACGGGTACTCTAAGCTAAAACAACCTACTTGCCGCAGCGAAGGCTTTCTTAGCCTTGGTCAGACCAATAGTCCAACCAAATGCCAAGATATCTAACTACACTTTTCACGACTAACGGCTGGCCCTGTGGGTCAACTATGCCGAACTTGCGCCAGTCTCTTTTCGTGTCCCTTGAGGCCTTGGACAGCGGGGTTCTGAAAAGGATAATTTCGCACTTCCGGTAGTTGATCTTCAACTTCCAGTCGTCGCAAAATCGTTGGATTTTATCGAAGTCAAGCTGCGACAAACTATTTATTACTTCGACCTTCTGACCTGTATGCTATTTTTTATGTTAAAGATGGTGGTAGAAGTTACGTTGCCATTTTTCACAACAAACTTCCTACCAGTGATCATGTCATAGATCATGTACATATAGCAGTGGTTTACTGATGCCTAGCCCGACCAACTTGAGGAAATGGCCTTCTAACCATACGGTGTCGAACGCCTTTTCCAAGTCTATCAGGCAGGCACCCGTGCATTGGGTCTTATTCTTATTCCACTGAATGTCGGAGACCAATTTGGACGCGGCATGTATGGTATCATGCCCCGCCCTGAAGCCAAATTGGTTGTCCGGTGTGATTTGTTTTTCCTCAACCCACTGTTTCAGGTCTTTAATGACGATTTTTTCAAAGACCTTGCTTACGCACGGAAGAAGATTTACGACCGTAGATTTGTCGGAATGGAGGTATCTTTGTCCCGTTTGGGGATAGGTTGTACCACAGCTGTCTTCCAATGTGCCGGGTAATATGCATTATTCAGGGCATTGTTAAATAGGACTGCGTATACATCCACCGCCTCAGAGGAGAGATGGCGCAGAACAATATTTGGTATCCCATCGATTCCCCCTGACTTCTTCTTCTTCAGTGAGTTGAAGACACCCTGGAGTTCATCTTTGGAAATAAGGATGGAGTTATTTCCATCATCGGCGACGGCATTATTTGCCAGGAAATCGTCACTGAACCTGGTAAAACCAGGATTCTCGGATCGCCATTGACCTATCTCATTTCGAAGATGGAAGTGGTTTAGCAAGACTGTTCTCTAAGTCGTGATTACGGCAACGATGTTTGTTGATCGTGTACACTTCCTGGAAGACAGCACCAATTGCTTTCACAATTTCCTGAGGAACTTCAACTACGAAGAAGTCTTTGTCAAGCACTGCCCCATCTGGATCGATGCCAACTGACGTCAGTAGGTTCGCGTTGTTTGTCGTTCTGTCAAGCCGGACGGTTTGAATGTCGTTCTGATCTTTCCTCCGGAAGATTTTATTCATGCTCGGGTTGTTGGATCTTACAGCCCGAATCTTATTGTCCCAGTGCAAGCTTACAGCTATGCCGTAGGGTTGGGGAATTAACTGTTGGAGAATTTCGATCTCCGACTTCAGTGACCGTACCTCTGCGTTCTGTGAATCTGTAAACAGTCTGTACAAGAGTTTGAGTCTTGACAGCAGTCTACTCTTTTCCACGTGAAGTGCATTTTCGGTAGACCTCTTCTTAGGGCGGTTGCCATTGATCTTCTTACCCGATTTGGGCTCACTTTGAAGCAAATTCTGCCCTAAAAAGTTTTATTTGATGGACGGAGTTCCTTCCGACGACGTAGTCCCTGTGGTCGTCTCGTTAGTCGCTTCATCTGTCTTTTTCGTGTTTGTGTTGCTGCCGTCGACTTTGTTGGGTTTGTAATAGATATCTATGCATAGGGTCCCAAGAGAAGAGCGTTGAAAACTTTAAGCTGTCATAGCATAGCTACGGTTTCTTACGACAGACACTGATCAGACATCCGAAGGAGCAAGTTAGTGACTAATTTGTACCTCAGCCTTGGATTCTCGGACACGATTTGTATGATGTTCTCACATCAACACTTCTTTGACAACTGCTTAGCTTCGGAGATCCATTCGAAGAGGCCCTAGGTTAGGTTAGGTTAGGTTAGGGGGATGCTTGTATTCACCAGCTTGTATTCACCAGCACACTCAGACCATGTTGGTCCATTGTGATACCCACAGTCAGACTACTACAACTAATCGACCGCTCCAGTGATAGTGCCGTTAATTTGATCCCAACGGCGCATGGTGACTGGACCAGACTTGAAAAACCCGATAAAAGCGTATTAACTTTGCTTTCACTGTGATTCGAACCTGGGACCCCTCTAACTTAGGACAGGCACCAACTGCGCCAAGCAGTCGTAGACCCTAAATTGAAATCGTTCTCCATAGTCGTCGGACTGCTTGCTGAGCTCCGCGAAAAGATGAGCACCCATTAGCGATACCTCAGTATTCCTTTTCTGTGATCAAAAGGTAAAGGTAGCCCTAAATGACGAACATGCTCGTCGAAATTGCTCGTTTGCGTTATCCCCAACATGGCGAACACATTTGGCGAATATTCATTTCGTGTTGTTTCTTCAAACCGTCAACATGATTGATAGGGAAGCGCAAGTAGTGAATTCCTCGATAAAATCGTGGCTGACTGCTGACATTCTGCTTAATCCGCGATATGCAGTCGGCGACGTTCACAACAAAAATGAGGTTTGCTCGTGATCATGGCCCTACACGGCGAACATCAAAGCCATCGAATACGACAAAATCGGTATTTTTTTGCCAACAGCGAGCGGCACGCGATTCAGCCCATACACGACGAAAATGCGGCGAGATCGAGCATGTTCGTCGTGTAAGACTAACTACATTTAGAGCAGGCACTTAACCAACTGCTCCAGCCAGTCGTAGGCCCTAAATAAAAATCCTTCTCCGTAGTCGTCGAACTCCTTGCTGAGCCCCGCGAAAAGATGAGCACCGATTAGCGATACCTCAGTACAGTGAACTCTCTCATAAGCGGACACTGACAGTACCAAGAAATTTGTTAGGAGAAAGTCCTTTTTCTGTGGCCAAAAGGTAATTGAGTAACAAAGCTCTCTCTAAAAGGATCATAAGACATTGATCATCTCAGTGTTCTGTTCTACGGCGAGGAGGTATGGACAATATGGATGAAGAACCTCTTGATTTCTTGGAGAGAAAAGTTTTGCGTCCAATTTTTGGCCCTATTTGTGTTGATGGCATTTATACATAGAAGAAGATTCAACCACGAACTGTATGGGCTGTACAGCGACATGAGTCTAGCCACGCGTCTACAGATCCAACGCCAAAAATGGCTACACCAAGTGGAGCCCATGAACAACTCGGCTCCGGCTTGAAGAATCTTAGACTCCGCGCCTGCGGGACAACGCAGCAGAGGACTACGATATAGATGGTACCCTCGGTGACCGTAGGACTACTTCCCGCGTCGTAACATCACCAGTTTTAAATACACAACATGCGCCACCTGATCACTTTCTCACGCGTAGCACCCTGTCAAAGAGTGAAGACTTCGGTTCTCTTCATTTAAATCCACAAAACTAGCCGACGCGATGTTTCAATTGAAACGTCTTCCTGCGGTGAAGTCGATCCTCCTGCAATCGGTTGACACAACGCGAACACGCCGCCTGACATTTCTGACAGCATATTCTCGGCCTGAAATGCGGTAAATTGAAATCCATGCCAACTCCGCGTTGCACACAATCATCCACGCACTCATGAGCCATAAGCCAGAGCCCCGCACGCAGCCCGCCGAACATCGGAACTACTTTTCCGCTGACAATCGGTCGTTCAACGTTAATCCCCGCCTAAGGTGACGGCACGGCGATCAATCGGCGACACGAAGACTTCGCGAAAACCACCAACACCATCATCGTCATCATCATCGCCACCGTCACCATCCCCATCACCCGCCTCGGCCTGACACACTAGAAGACACCCGTCGAGAGAGGGTAACCCGATCCGCTCGTCACCGGAGTTGTTCATGATCAACGTGAACCCCCGACTGACAACCCGACTTCACCATCTGGATCAGTCGAGGAGAAAAAGCCGAGGACCGTTATAAACAGCTCGCATCCGAGATGAAAGTGTAACGTCAACTCTTGGGAAACAGTCGGGCACACACAAACACCGGTGCGCTGTGGTGGTGCGTACGCACGGCCGCCGAGATCATAAGCGCGCCGATTAGATTTGACAATTTGCGGCCAACCGATTGGCAATGTTATCCGCTTGACGTTGGAGTGCGCATGGCTGACAACTGGCACCGTTCAGTATCGGGTGATGGTGGCTGCGGAGCTGCAGAGCTGCAGCGCTGCCAAGCGCGGAAGCCATTCAAGTGTCACCATGGGTTTTCCTAATTTCGCCCCTCCACGGAGCTATTTGTCGTGGCAACACAGGCCGCAGCTTCGGTGGGAGCTCTGCGGCGGATCGGTTTCGGGTGGAATTTTCCCGGCGGATGTGTGCGTGCATCCCAAATCGATTCGGTAGCGAATTAAGTTTGTTGCCACATTTGAAACAAGGTTGGGTGGCGGCGCTGGAGCCACCGTGTCGCACATGGCGCATTGGACTAACCGCAGGTTTTTCACTACTGATCCGGAGATTCGATCCGTGATTTCATCGATCAAATTGAGTTGTCGCCTCTGTGGCGTCAATTGTTTTTGTGGTTCTATGACGCTGGCGCACTGGACACATTGACAGCTGGCCAAACGGTGTTTGTGCCGGGGAGTTTGTTTTGCGGTGGTGGCAGAACGATTTGTTGACATTTTTGTGTCAGGTTGGCTTTATGTTGGTGGGGGTTTTACATGATGGGGGAGTTTCTTGTTTTGTGGTTTTGACAACATCACTGGTGAGGTGACAACATTCACGCTACTGACGAAGACTGTACAGACAAACATTTGACGGCTGAACTTGTTGAGAGAAAAGCCTCTGACTTCCGAACATTTACGACAAATCGCAGAGGTGACATATTGGGCCCGTTTTGGTTACGATTCAACTTAAAGGTGTTTTGTTCTCGGGAATAAATCGTCAAAAGGAGCATTGCGGAAATTGCATATTGGGGCTGTTATTTTCGAGCACTTTATAGAGCGTTTAAGGTTGTGTCTGCAGAAGTGTGAGCTCGATTTGATACATTTTGGCTTGTCCACAGACCTCAAAAAAGCCAAATAACCGCCAACAAAGCAGCGCTATACCACATGATCATGATCAATGAGCAATTTTGAAGATACGATACGAGGTCATCCACCTCAAACTTAAATGGCTTGCTGTGTCGCAGATCATACCATCGTTTCTGATCGCCCTGGCTCCTCTCGATGTTTTGCAACGCTAACGCTCTTCTTCGTCCCATCTCTCCTGGTTCGACTGTTTCTGACCTACCCAGCTCCAACAGCAACTTATTACCTTGGATGTCCCTCGGTGTATACATAAACAGCAATTGATGTGGGCTCGCTTTTGTAGTGGCGCTCCAAGCGGTGTCTATCGCCCACTAAATGGTCCGCGGATGACCCGCCCAATCCTTCTCTGCAGATTGTGCATACTTCAATGATGACAAAATTGTCCGGTTGCACCGTTCCACCTAGCCGTTAGCTCTGGGATGCCTCACCGCGGTTTTGACGTGCTGCGCTTCATTGTCCTCGCAAACGCCTTTGAGGGGAACGCTGTTCCACGATTAGTCACGACCCGTCTCGGAACGCCAAAATATCCCGATACTTCGTTCATCACATTCAGCACCCCTTTCGAGTTGGCAGTCTTCACGGCTCGCAATATTACATACTTCGTAAAGTTGTCCACCATCGCTAGTACGTACCTAATTCCGCCTTTCCCTCGAGTGAACGGTCCGAGGTGGTCGAGATGCACGGTATCAAATGGTAAGGGCACCCGATCCGCACTGTGAAGCTCTCCTTCAGTCATTCCACCCTTTCTCTTGGCAAACGCGCAGTCGACACAGCACTTGATGTATTCGGGCGTAAAGCTCCTCATCTTTAGAAACCAGGACGTTTGCCGTACTCGGTTCAGCGTCTTTTCCTCAGCTAAGTGGCCCACATCATCGTGGCAGCGCTTCAAAATTCGCCATCGTATCGAATGCAGCACCACCCACTTCGCAGCGCCTCCCTCAAGTCGAAATAAACGTAGCCCCTTTAGTTGGTACTCCTTCAGTAGCTGTCTTTTCTTTGCGGTTGATTCGGTCGACTGCATTTCTTTAACTATCGTCCACAGTTTGAGGTCTTGCCACTGCATTGTCGCCAACCAATCGTCATCCGTGATGTGTAGGTTCAGCAGAAATAAGGACTGAATCTACACATCATGCCCAGAATGAAACTAGAAATGGTTACGTAATGCGTTATAAATACTAACTAAGAAGTTACAAAGGACATTCGATGTACGTGTTCAGAAACCGTACTTTATTGCACCTAGATGTGAGACAAGTTATGGGGCTCGGAAGGAAATACATACACGGTCTAAAAGGAAAACCCATTTCACCCCCATTTTATTTGCCCATTCACTCATGCAAAGTTCATCGATCTAATTTCCCACTAACTGTTCCATGAAAAAGGACCGTTTGCTGATAAGAATCTTAAAAACTTTAAATGTGTCCCATTATTTATATTCTCACTGCGACATTTTGACCAGTCCATCGTTATCGTTGACAGCTCAAACTTTGTGTTCTTTTAATTTACTCCTACTCGGGATGTCAATTTTACGGACGTGGGCTAGCGATTCGTTATGACCGCCATTTATTTAATAAAAAATGTTTTAAAATATTTTTATTATTTCCACCCCAGTCTATTTTGGTTCACTGTCATCCACCAGACAGTCGTTTAAAAAGGAATAATTTATTATGGTAAGAGGTGTATTTTTTTTAAAGGTGTTGTGAAAAAATTCAAAAAAAATTTAAGTTAAATTCACTATAAATAAATCTAAGAAACATTTCCTAAATCAACTTAATGAGATCAAGTGAAATGTCTTTGCCCACTGTTTTCCGAAATCAGATGTCAGTTTGATAGATTTTTTTTTTCACTTCTACCCTAAGCATATTCCCATATTGGCCGCCGTAGCGTAATGGGCAAGTGCGTCGACTTCTACGCAGTAGACTCTCAGTCTAGGTTGATTTCCTACCACAGACAACAATTTTTTAAAAATAAAATATGTTCACGGCTCATTATGATGATATTTTAAAATATTGGGGAAGAAATAATAATAATAATGGCGGCGCTACAGTCCGAGGAGGACCTGGACCTAGTTTCTCAGCAACCACTCGTGTTGTGCGTGCTATCGTTCTCTAACGAGCGGAGGGGACCTACAGTTTAATGGCAACTGCAAACGGAGATTTTGAGACGCTTTTTATAGACAGTTATACTCTTTAAGCATTGTCAGTGACTCGAAAGAGGCGGAGACGTGAAAAAATGTTAGGCCGACGCACCTACCCACTACGCCACGGAGCCCACTGAAATCATACTCCAAATGTGCCGAGACTTCATGTGGCTTCTCTATCAAGATCACACAAGAGTAGGGGCAGACTCACTCTTGGGCTTGTATCATTCTTACGAATGGTCTAGGGCCCCAGCTTTAAGCCGACAGCGAATGTTGACCTTTGAAAAAATTATCTTAACCGGACTAATCTCTAGTTAATTTAATGGACCCGAGAGAGGTGGTACTGTAAAAATGAAAGTTGCTCTGTATATGAGCAAACCATGGACCAACGATGCACTTTGACATTACGAAACAGCGGCAACTGACTGCGCTATCCACTGGGGAATAAGTCTGATCTTCAAAGAAGTTTGGTATGAGTGCGTGAAATCTGAGAGGGGGGTTTGATAGTGTGAGCTCTTAGCAGGATCATGAAAAAGACCCAATAAATTGAATCGAGTGAGAAAACTGAAAATTGAGTGAGCATCCTGATGAAAGTTTAATTTCAATTCCCGACACAGAGTACAACATTCATAATTAACAGCTCATGCTCTTTTGAGTCACTGACAATGCTTAAATAGTGAAACTGTTTAAAGAGTCGACATTAAACTCCTTCCCTCTCCTCTACACGTGAGAGAACGCATAGGAAGAGTGGATGCTGTAGAAAGTAGGCTCAAGTCCTCCCAAATTCGTCTGTGCCGACATAAACCTTCTTCTGCTTCGTCAAGTTCGGTAACAAAGTCAATGAGGCTCTAAATGCCAAAAATGGCCGTGCAAAAGTCAGGGAGGGGAGGGTATATTGCACCGTGACCTTTAAGATCTATTGTGCCCCCTTAGGTGAAGAAATCTGTTCTAGAGAATTCTCTTTAAGCCAGTTTCCTTCAGAAATCTGAGAATGGTTCAGGGCCTATGAGGGGTTCTGATGCTCCTTTCCTTCCAGGAAATCGGCCATCCAGCAGAGTTTTTCTCGGTTTCTCCTACTCAACTCTTTGAGCTTTTGCAGGCATTCCCATATAAGTTTGGATTTGATGATGTAGGAGTATAGTGCCATAATAGCGGCTCGACTGTCCGACATTATTGCTATGTCGCAGTTGGTATAATTCCTTTTAAGAGTGATCTGAACGCGTCAGTCTATGGCATAAATTTCCGCTTGAAAGATGCTGGTACATTTGCCCATGGATCCGAAGTATTTTGTCCTGGGTCCAAAAACTCCTGCTCCAGTTCCTTCATCAGTTCTTGATCCATCTGTATACCATTTTACCGTGCTGCTGCTCAGTCTGTGGACCATGGATTCATTGCTCCAGTCATTTTTAGTGCTGAGCTTGCTGGTAAATTTCTTTTGGAAATTGAATTTTCTAATTACGTCATCCTTCGGAATGGCCAGGAGTGGTAGCTTTTTGACTAGTGCGTCGAACTGCCTCGATGTAATGCACCTGTCTCTACCTATCCCTTCTTTTGCCATTCTCATGATTGTTTTGTTTGCACACTCTGCTACCACTAGATGCAAAGGAGTCAGCTCCAGTAACACCTCCATGGCCGCAGTCGGGCAAGTTCTCATGGCTTCTGTAATACAGAGGCATGCCAACCTTTGAACTTTGCTGAGTGTCTCCCTTGCGCTGATCAGATTGGTTCTCTTCATCCATGCTATTGCACCATAGGTTATTGTAGGTCGAACAATAGAGATGTACATCCATCTTAGAATACTTGGACTGCATCCCCAGGATTTGCCCGCCAAGCTTCGACAAATCATCAGAGCACGCGTCGCTTTCCTGGTTATCTCTTCTGTATGTTTTTCCAGATGAGCTTGCTGTCCAAGATTACGCCCAGATATTTAACTTCTTTTACCCGAGTCAGTGTTGCACCCAACAGACTTATTGGTTTTAGTAGTTCCAGTTTACGTTTTCTTTTGAAGGAACTATGGTGGTTTTTCCCGGATTTAGGATTAGCTCAGCCGACAGGCACCATTCCTTAGTTAAAGTTAGTTCCCATTTGATAATATCGCATAAGGTCACCTCCATTTTTCCTCTGGCTATGATTACTATGTCATCGGCATATGCCTGACATCTGATGCCATCTGATGTCACTGACTAAAATAATATTTGCGGCATGATCTTCCAAATGTCCGTACAACTGCTAGCATACGCCAGTGGCATTGGCTGACATTAAAACGGAAGCGAAGTTGGGTGGGCAAAACGAAGTACATGGTGTTATCGAGAAAGAACGCACAACATCAACGACTTCACAAGAAGGTCAACATAGGCAGGTCACTTCGGGATAGTGAAGAAATTCGTTAACTTCGGTTCACTGGTAAATAGTTTAAAAAAACATCAGTACAATACCTTCCTCAGCCTGTGAGCGCCGCTGTTGGCTTTAAGAAAAATGGTTTACCGCCGTTGTCTCTATTTCAGGGTCGCTAACCAGGCCCTAACCTTGACCTAACCTAAATATGTTGGAGTAGCTCGAAAAGGCTTGTGAATCAGGTAACTCCTGTTGATTGGAACTCTGAATACTGCACTTGGCCAATCGGCAGATCTGCTCCTCCGGCTCCATCCTCAAAGAGAGATGAGCTCTAGTACAGTCGAATGCTATGTTTCCACTAAACTTCATCAAATCATCTCCAAACCTCCGAGATTTCGTCACACATTTTCGAAACCTCGCGATTTCGGCGAAATCTAGTTGAAATCCTGAGTTAATTCATACGCGAGAGGTTGTCAAAACGTACAAGCCTACAGCGTGAACTTTAATTTCTTTTGGTGTAGATTTTTAGATGCCAAAACAATTGGGGCAATCGGACAGTAGAAATATTTCTAAGTATTTTCTTTGTACTGCGAAATCACTTATAACCGCTGCAATAACTTTATTTTTAACATCTGCAGAACTTATCTTTCATTTTATCTTCTCAACACTATTCATTCTTTTGCCGGGCACTTCAAAGTTGACAGCTAATGCCATTTGAAAGCACTTCATCTCAGTGGGAATGGCCTATAGAGGTTTCAGTAAAAGTTCATCCAAACCACGCGATTTGGGTTCGGTGGGAACAGAGTACCATTCTCCCTCCTTTCTGGTTTGCAGCTGCCAACGACCTCCAACTGTGGTTGGTTACTTCATCTTCTGAAGGACCTCAACCAACTTGATATGGAGCACTTAAGATAGCTGGCTAGTAATTGCGTTAGTTAGAGCCCAAGTCCAGCCTTGACTGTGACGCCTCACAGTGATGAAGAAGAGGCTATAGTTTGGGTAAAAATATTGGATAGAAGATATTTCATCTTATGAGCTTTGAGTCCCGGAAGTCAAGGGACTTTTATAACTGAGTCTGCAGGCAATTGTTGAACCTGAGCACGCGGATTATTTTCAATAGGAGCACAAAAAGAATAGGTCTCAGGACACATCCCTGTCTTCTCCCAGATAAGTTTGAAACCTTGCCGAGAGCAACTACATCTGCAACCCACAATGCGGCACGCGTATCAGAATTAAGGTTTCCTGTAGCCTTTGATATTTACCATTCTCAACAGCAGAAGTTTCTAAGAAGGCCGTTCTGTCCACCGAATTTGAGCCCGACCTAAAATTAATGAGAGAACCATAAAGTTTCGAGCTGAACAAGTGAAATGGCTTCGCACAACAGCGACCTGAAAACAGCCTTGAAATCCTTCAAAAGCCACATAAAAGTAAGATGCACCCAAAAAAATGGAGAAAAGACCAGAAATTGTTGAATCCAGTTCACTGGCCTTTTGAGGATGATTATGGTCCGGTGAACCGAAAAACAACGTTTTCCAACAGATAAGCCACATTTTGAAACATTCGTTGCGCAAGAGTTTAATCACTTTCTGTCGCTAAATTTGGAACCATCGAGGCAAAATATCACGCAACCCATCCCCATCCAATTAACAACTAAATAGCCAAAGCGACACCAAAATAGACAACAATCCGAGCATTCCTAAGCACCCGTCCAAATTCTTATCAATGTTTGCAAAACTTCAAATTTTCGCACACGCTAAATTCCGCCTCTGGACATCTACGGACACCGCCCCGCCCGAGCACGACAAGCACGCCAAGCACGCCATAAATCAGATTATTCTCGCGATTAATCATTTTTCGGGTGACATTGCAGACAAAACGTTGTCAGACTCATAATACGCGGCATATGTCTTCCTTTCAGCAGCCAACCTTTCATCGAACCCCCTGTGGCATTCCATTTCCAGATGCGCCCAGTCATTATCTCCCGAAGCCCATAAAGCAGACTGAATCAACCAGAAAGAAGGCATAAGGAAACCATTGAAATCGCAAGTACTTTTCCACACCCACAGTGGCGAGCGACGAGCGACCAGACGCAGTAGCCGACCAATAAACATAAAACCTAACAATTCTTGTCAATAGTCCAAATTTATGGCACAGAAAGCCCCACGTCTGCGACTGAGAGCAACAAAAACAAGCCCAAGCACTGACCGCTGACCGCCGCCGCCGCGCCACCGCGCAATCGGCTACCGGCGGCGGTGCCGGCCATCGATCGACCACACAAATTTATGGCAAAGAAAGTTCGCAAAAAAAAGTGCGTCATTAGATAAGCGATCAATTGGCGTGGACGCGTAGTGCGGCAAACGCACCCATTCGAGTTCATTGAACCGGCCTTCAGTCACTCCCTCTCTCGCTCTCTCTCCCACCGCGTGTCTCCGTCGACGGCTTCGCCGGCCTTTGTGTTAACAAATTACGCTCCTCTAATCAAACAAATTGGTTCTCTGTCTATAATTAGCGCCAACTAACACCGATCGCTCTTAATTCCCTCACCGCCGCCCACCGCCCACCGCCTGCCAGTCGCCCCACATTCCCGTGTCGGATGGATTCTCATAAACACCGCTGATGTTTCCCTGAACTCATCCAATCTGAAGATCTGCCTGGTTTGCGGTGATTTTTGAGTGAATCCAGTGACACGCGAAATCTTGGCTTTCGTTGAGGTCGGCAAAAGGGAACAACATTTTTCGGCGGTGACGAGACCTTGATCGTACGTTCTCATTCAACAGGCGGGTGTCGTACTGAATGGAGTCTACACAGACGGGCGGCTCTTATTGAGCGAAGTACGGAGAAAAAGCTCTGCTTTGAAAGCTACAGACGCCCACTTAGCTGCCGTGGCCCACTCCGGCTAGATGGTCGACTTTGAACTTGAAATCAAAATTATTTGGTCGCGGCCTAAAACAGACTGAGAGACTTCGCGATGAGGCTCGGTTAGCGTGACGCACGCTATTTGCTGTGGCGTCTGATGGGCCTTGAGACTTCAGACTCAAATGAAGTGAAGGGCTGTTTGGATTAACTCCCTTGATTTCGAAATTTTGACCAGTAAACGATTGAGAATTCAAGTGATCTCTGCCTTCCTCTGGTGAATTTCCCTTTTAGACCGACAACTGAGTGACTGAATGCGTCCATTGGGCACTTCAGTCGTTTCCTGTCACTTTTTGTCTGTCTATCTGTCAGCGATAAGTTCTTTAATCAGTTGCTTTGTTCGAATGCGATAACAAATGCGATATGGCTTAATGTTTGGAACATTTCTAAATTTAAAAGGTCGCGTCGAATCGTTGTGCAGTTTAGTTGGGTTGCAGATAATTAACCAGTGTTTTGTTGTGAAGATCGTGATCGGTTGTTAGACGTAATCTTCTTTTTGCTTGATGTGTTTTTCAAACAAAATGTAAGTGAGTGAATGTCGTGTCATTCAAAGGGGCTTTGGAAGACCCAATTAGCTAATTGGTGTTGGTGTTATGTTTTGTTACCGCAAATCCTGTGTATACGGGTATAGAAGGTGAATTAAAAGCAACCGGCAAGATATCGAAAAGATCGTTCGGAAATTGTTTGCCAAGAACAAGATATTTGATCCTTTCCAGGATTGGGCAGAGTTTCCCTCGCATTTGTGTTTTTTGAGATACGACAGAACATCTGTGGAGGATAGGTAGGTAGGGTAGGTAAGTGGGTAGACGAGCACAAGCCACGCCTCACTTAGGTCCTTGGGGACCCATTGTGATGCCCAATTGGGGATTAGAGTCCCCTTTTAACCCTTGTCGCACTCATGGTCCTTCGGTGTGCCGGGGCCATTCCGATTTCCTTATGAACCTACAAAGAGATCTTAGAGGTATTTTTGAAATTTCCTGTAAGTCTTGGAAGAAAAATTCTCCCAGCGTTCTATGACGCAACTGACAAAGACTAGGGCAATGACAGAGGGAGTGAGGAGTGTCCTCTCGTTCCTCCTCACCACCGCAACCTCTACAAATGTTGTCGTTGGAGAGTCCCATTTTCATGGCCTGGTTTCTAAGATGATTAAGGCCAGTGAGAGCTCCAACCACCATCGTTAGCAACTCTTCGTCGCACTAAAGGATTTTGTCCGTTTTATCTTAATCGTATCTGGGCCATAAGTAACATGTAGACAGACCGCGCCATCTACTGTTTGCCATTTCAATGATCTTTATATCCAACTTTTTCCTCACCTCTGAACGGGGCGGTTTGATTCTATGAATTGCTTGTGACACGTCGGTCACTGACCCTGTGCTGGCAAGTTCATCAGCTATCTCATTGCCGGCTATGTCCGGGGACCCAGCATAGATTGATCGAGTGCTGCCAAGAGTCTTTAGATCTTCGCGACAGCTTGCGACTAGCTTGGACTTGATTTCTGTTGCGGATATAGCTTTCATGGCCGCCTGACTGTCAATGAGAATGGTAATATCAGCTGGTTGTATTGCCATCATTGATATCGTTTTGGCCGCTTCTTTGACCACCAGGATCTCCGCTTGAAACACACTGCCATAATCAGGGAGTCTGATTGAGCGGTGCAAGTTTAGCTCATCGGAGAAAATGCCCGCGCCTGTGCCTGTTTCCATCTTTGACCCATCGGTATATACCTTTATGGTCGTATTGTTGTTGGGTTCATTGGACGCCCACTCCGCCCACTTCGTTTGGTCGCGTGGTCGCTGTCGGCTCATGGAATCTCGTTTCTAGATCTAATGTAGAAGATTTATCCTGTGCGACCTGTTGCATGCCAGGCAGCCAGCCAGCCAACCAGCCAGGGCTAGGGCTAGGGCTAGAATTCTAGGGCTAGAATTTTAGGGCTATAAATCTATTGCTAGAATTCTAGGGCTATAAATCTGGGCTAGAATTTCAGGGCTATAAATCCGGGCTAGAATCTTAGGGCTATAAATCTAGGGCTAGAATTCTAGGGCTATAAATCTGGGCTAGAATTTTATTGCTATAAATCTGGGCTAGAATTTCAGGGCTATAAATCCGGGCTAGAATTTTAGGGCCATAAATCTTGGCCTAGTTATATATATAACAGAAAAAAGACCCAAGAAATGCAAATTGACACACGCCACCTTTACGTCGATTTCATGGCCGCATATGACAGCGTGCATAGAGACGAGCTATATGTACATACTGTGACAATCTTATCATTTCCAAGAAACAAATAAAAAGCGAAAGAATGTCATATAAAAGTATCGAATGGACTTGGATGGCAGTTTGCGATTCAATTGCTGAGTCAATTCGACCTTGTAAGCGAATAATCCAGAATCTTTGTGCAGAATTCTCCTCAGGCTAGTGCGTAAAATGTTGTGCTGTTGAGATCGATGGCGAGTTGATGTTCGTGAATGAAGTCTCACACTCTCGACCACAGCAGCCACATTTTCATCTGTGCGCACCGTATGACGACGGGGTGACCGACCATGAGGGTTGTCCATACCAGGTTCACGAACTTTTTGCACAAACTTGCGTACAGCAGTCGCGGTGGGTGTTTCATTTCGGCCAAAACTTCTTTCAAAAAACGCACTGTTTGTGCTACGCAGCTCACACTTTGGAAATAAGTTTTCCAAATTTTCCTACGTTTAAGCGTAAAGCTGCTTATTTTGTTCTGCAGAGGTATGATACTGACTTTCTGTCAAGATATCGAGCGGGGAACAGCTGTCAGTATCAAAATAACCTATGATTAAAAAAAGGACTAGATGACCCAACCTGTATATAGGAAGTAACCTAGCCAGGACACAGCGCCATTTTTATTAGTTTCTAACACTTTACCTTTCCCACTTTTTGACTGTGTGAACTATCCAGGGCATAGGCGTCACCAATGTTATCCTCTATGGCTAGCTGCTTGGTTCGTACCCAATTGCCCGTAAGCCCAACGAAACAGTGGCTAACAAGAGTGATCTTGCGTTTGAAGTGTGCAGATGTATGAAAAGAGTAATTTACGTCTTTGAAAGAAAGCAGACTATTGCGATGTTTGAGCCAAATCCTTTTTATCCACTTCTGTTTCCATGCCTGTCTACGCATCATTCACTGGTCGTGACATTCTGCTTGCAGACCAATAATGCGACAGCTTCAACAAACATCCACTAGATTGCATTCAGATAATCTTAAAGGAAATCATGTTTTCCAAATTTATACGACCCTGAAAACACGACAAGACCACCAATTAAATAGCAGACGGTTCCACTGTGCTTGTCATTGCTGCTTGAGACATCTACAAATACGGGACCCCAACGAGCAAACCATAGAGCAAAAGCAGTGACGATCCCTACCTGAGATACCTATTTCTCTGTTCTGAATTTTGATTTTGGCGAAAATTCATGCCCGGTCTTCATTTCTTGTTTCGGTTCTGCTTAAATGCTGCAATTAGAACCATTTAGTTGAAGAAAATTATGTCAGTAGCGTGAGTCTCATCAGTGACTGTCGCCCACAGAGCTCCTCCTGGCATCACCGGCCTACGACAAGACGGCAAATAACTCAATTCTTGAATAAGAACCGCTTGTGAGTCTACAAGATTATTTCCGAATGCCAGACAAACTTACGGCGAATATTTAATTTTTCCGTAGGTACGGATACATCAAACTCGAGATCTTAGTTCTCGAAAGTTTCTACACGAGAAAGAAGGGAGATTCCTAGGGCTCCAACGTAACCCTTGTAACCCCTTATTAACATTCCCATCCATTTATTGTACTGCACTGAGCGCCCTACAACGCGCTCCTAAATACCCTCATTCATCATTCAGAAAAACTTAATAAAATTCTTTGCGTCACATTCTCATCAAGCACGCGACATCACCCTAAAACCGCAAAAATCCATTCACTTACAACCACTCGAAAACTATTTACAAAGTCCCCCGGCTCCACGGACTACGTCACATACCAGATAAACCACACCAGGCCCCTCTTGTCGGCAAAAAGCTTAGTCATGCGACACCGAGTGCCAAATGACGTGCGCGACGGTCATGTGAACAGCACAACGGTCACAGGCACAGTCGGTCGGCACACGTTCGGCGAATCAGAGGAGCTTTCCGTATTTTCCAGCTGAATTAGAGCGATTTTCCGCGGTCTCTACCTGCCGCCAGTCACGTAGACCCTGTGCACAAGCGTTCAGTCCACACCGTGACGCTGTCATTTCGTTCTATTCAGCATAAATATGCAGGCAGAAATACGAGACAGTTTTTGCTGATAAGCGTGTATCAGCTGTGGGAGCGGGTACCGGCCGGCTCGACTGAGTGCGCGGCAGCCTCGAGATCGCCTTTCGGCCAGCGGCACCAGAAAGCCACCGTGTGGAAAGAGAGTGGCGGTTCTGCGCCGAACTAGTTTTCGAGCTTTTTTGGCATAGATTCGCGATGACTTCAGCGCGGCCTCCGGTCCAGCCGGCCAGGCTCAGCTGGTGCGCTGGTAGGCCTGTGGACCGGTTCGTTGCGTGCGTCGGCCGTCTCCCTCGCCGCTGGCCAGGTACGATCTCCCAAATTTATGCTAATCACGTGTGTGAGTGGACGTCGAGCGGAGGACCCCGGCTAGGCCGGTGAACTTTTATGATTTGCTGTAGCATTTTATGCTCACCGAGAAGGGCCTACCATCGGCGGGCTGGAGGCCTTTTATGGATGCGGGCATCTGGTCGGGCCTATTCACTACCGGACTCATCGAGATGTTTATTTTAATTTTCTTATATCTTAATTAATTGCAGTGCGATCGGCGGTGGAGATAGGAGCTGCGAGCTACGAGATACGAGATACTTTGTGTTGCTCTGGGGGTCATGTCGAACGGCCCTGCTCTAGGGAACAGAAGACAGCCTTTTACGATCGTGTTTATTGTGTAAATGATAGAAGGGCTAATTAAGGCTGGACGGCTTTTGATCACGGCAGGGTGGTGTGAACTTTTGGTGTAAATGGTTACTAAGGATCGAGTTACGGGGAATGCGAGTTATAATTCGAATGGCAGAGCATGGAATTTGTTTGGTCGGAGAAGAACCGTTCTTTGCCTTCGTGGTATAGGGCCATTGACAGTTAGGTGACATTTACCTACAGCAAAAGAAATGAGGGATTTTTGGGGCATCCGTGCTTGTGTATGTGGCTTAGTCTAGATGGGCTTGTTAAATTTGTGAATTTGAGGTTTTTTTAAGGCCCGTCGTGACATACTTTACGCCTCGCTTCAGAAACGGTGGCACAAATTTATTTTGCCCGTGAATAACATAAATTCCTTCTAAAGTACCAGCACGGAAGCAACCGAGTGAATACACAAAAGCAATACGCTGTGATCATAGCAACCATTTCGCACAGTTTCGATAAGTTCGTTCACTTTTGCCTTCTTACGCGAAATTAACTGAATCGCACTCTATGTCAATTGCTGCTTAATCTTATGCCTGTGTAAGCAATTGAGGACTTAATTTGACGATGCTTCTGGTAGCTTTTCGTTTGCTTTTGACGTAAACTTAAGTTTTCGAACGGCTATTATGGTTGGCCCGTTAAGCTTATGTCAAGACCAAATGAATGGTAACCAGAAGTATCGTCAAATACCTATTGCTTATGGAAACATAAGCTGTCAACTGACATTTGGTAAAATTGAACGAACTTACCGAAACTGAACGAAGTGATTATTATAGTCACAATGTATTATTTTTGGGTATTTGCTCGGTTACTTCAGTTCTCCTAAGACCCATAAGTCTTGATTGCGTTTTCTCAGATATTTCTTTTTTTTTCAAAGGGTTTATGAACGTTTGGACTTTAAGGTCAGATTATGCTTTCAACTACTCATTGATTAACTTCGGACCCGCAATGAAGTGGTTAAGCTGCCTAATGCTGCTGTTGTTCAGTTCACTCATACTGTCACAGTATGCTCTTAGTTGTGACTTCCTGTGAAGCGAGATGGCTCAGTTCACTACTCCTTTACCCCTTTTCTCAGCAACCAAAGTCATTGCTGGGCATTTCTTATGTCTAATGGAATGTCTGTCACGATGTAATGCCTCTTAACGACATCAATAGATATTATTTTCTCAGTCTGACTGGAGGGAACGTTTAGGATCTTCTTCTTCTTTGGGGGCTACAGTCGAGGTGGACCTGGGCCTCACTCAACATGTCCATATACATATGCGCCACCTTGTACGTGGACGTCCTCTGTTGCGTTGTCAAACAGGCTCAGAGTCGAAGACTCTTCGGGCCGGAGCTAAGTTGTCCATACGTTCTGTATGGCCTAGCCATCTTAGGCGTTGGATCCGTAGACGCCTGGCTAGACTCATGTCGCTGTACAGTTCGTGGTTGAACCTTCTCCTCCAAATGCCATCAACGCAAACAGGACCAAAGACCGCGCGCAGAACTTTCCTCTAGAAAAGACCAAAAGACTGTTCATCCGCTTGGGATATTGTCCATGCCTCTGCGCCGTACAGCAGGATTGAGGTGGTCAAGGTCTTGTATAGAGTCAGCTTGTTCTTCCGTCGCGTCGCCTTGTCTAAAACCTTTTTTGATATTGAAGGTCTCGGTGAGTTCGTTACCCACCTTGATAGAGCAGCGAGAGTTCTCCATCGTCATCCTGCTCAGACTGTCGAGTTTGGCAGGAATGTCAAAACTAAACATGGCGCTGTATGGCTCGTCTCTATGCACTCTGTCATATGCGGCCTTGAAATCGACGAATAGGTGGTGTGTGTCGATCTGCATTTGTTGGGTCTTCTCCAGGATCTGCCGCAGTGTGAAGATTTGATCGATGGTGGACTTCCCCGTTTAGGATCTAGCGAAGGAACAATTTTTTGGGTAATGTGACAAGCGTCTGTTGACTGGTGCATCTTGCAGCATAGAGATTATCTGAGAATTTGATTACAGTATTGTCTTCTTTTTGTCGAGATATGAGGGAGAGCTGGTGGGTTAGCTGGTAAACTCATTGGATTTGCAATTACTTAGGCAAGCCATTGGTCACGTTTCATAGCACCTTCCATGACATTCCGCAAGACTTTTTCTTGTTTATTGTCGATTTCTTAAAGGAAATTCTTTAATAGCTCGACCAATTTTGATCTTAAGTGCATGATTCATTTCTAGATTCTTCGCATGATATTCAACTCCACAGAAAAATTCCAAAGGCGTTAAAACGCGATTCCGAGGCTGCCAAGCAACATCACCAAAATCACTGATTTTTGATTGTTTGTACGTCTTTTGCCCTTCCGTCCGGGGTGGACATGAGCCTCTGTTAAAAATAGCTCTCCAACACCGCCTTGTGTTAGGTGCCTCCTGTTACACGCTGAGGTCCCTTTGGTACTGTGTACAACACCAAACGTCTGGTCTTACTTAACGGCGTTGTCTCTCGGGATTGGGGTCGAGCATTGGTGTCCATTCGCTCTACATAACAACCCAGTCATTAAGATGGGAGACGGGACACTGGCGGCGAGAGGCTGGAGATGAAAGACTCGTTTGACCAGATCTATGTCGCCCGTAAAATTTGCCATTCCGTTCTCCTTCAAACATCATCAGGGTATACGAGATCTGAAGGACCTTCTTCTCGAAGCTACCAAGAATCTCGTCTGCTTTGGTAAGTGTCCATTCTTCTGCGCTGTACATTAGGACTGGGACTATCAAGGTCTTATATAGAGATATCTTGGTTCATTGAGAGAGGGCTTTATTCCTCAATTGCCTTTTTAACCGAAAGACACATCTCTTGGCAAGAGTAATCTTTCGCTTTATCTCTGCGGTGGTGTCATTGTTTGAATTTACTCCGGAGCCAAGGTAGACAGAGTCTTTCGCTACTCCAAAGTTATAGCTACCTATAGTGAGGCTCTGTTCAAGACGTCAGTGTTGGTGAACCTTTTCGTAGACAAAGTACTTGTGCTGGTACACCGCAAGACTCATCTTAGCCGCTTTCTTCTCGTGGCTCACAAAAGTTGTACTCACAGCCTGCTGTGTCCTTTTTATGATCTCAGTGTCGGATATGCGAGCAGTTTCACAAATTTGTAGAACATCATGCCTCTAGTGTTGACGTTTACATTTTTTTTTCGGAGTATTTTTGAAAAACTCAGACTCAAAATTGGTCCATTGGTACTGCCAGGTAGCAACCTACTCCAATGCTCTTAATTTGATCCCAACGGCAAATGGTGACTGGACCAGATTCTATTTCACTGGGATTCGAACCTGAGACCTCTCTAACTTGGGGTAGGCACCTAACCAACCAGTCGTTGACGTTTAAGTTACGCACGATCTTCTCGAGAATTTAACTTAAAATATTAAATAAATAGCATGAGAGAGAGTCGCCTTGTCGGAACCCTTTCTTGACATCAAAGGCCTCGATGAAGTCTTCACCGAACGATGGAACAATAGGCATTCTCCAACGTCATTCTTCAAAGATGGATGAGTTTTGCAAGGATGGTAAAACTAAACAGTGCGCTGTATAACTCGTTTCGCTACTGTCATACGCGGCCTTAATTTGGCACAGTCTAGAGGGTCACCTTTCTTCAGGATCGGACAAACGATGACGAGGTTCCATCCGTAGGGTATACTTTCATCCGACCAGGTCTTAAACAAACACATCTTACCATATCATCGCCAACTGCTTTGAAAAGTTCGTCAGGTACTTTAACGACATCAGCAGCTTTTGTTGGACTTCAGTTCGGTGATTGCTGCTGTAATTTCACTGTAGTCGCTAGGGCGGAATTCTTGTCTATCTTCGCTTGTATTGAACTTTGGCGGGCCTTTGGTCATCATCGATATTGTACAGTCTGCAGAAGTGATCTTTCCATATTCTCACTGACTTCCTCATCTTCGCAAGCCTGCAAACAAGTCACTCAGATTACTTCGTTCTTGCCGACTTATGGTAGTTAAGACTTGAAGACAGCTGGCTAAAGAGGTTGACTGAATCACGGTGATCTAACGTAAGACTAATTGACCCCAAGACCGGAGAAGATGGGACTGATTAATCACGATGGAAATGTTAAGTGATTTTTTTATTATTTTTATTGTGGTTTTATAGCACCTGATGTGTCCGCCTACTTTCGCTTACTTCCGCCCAGTAAGTTTCACTTATCCTTTTTCTATGTGAACTAAATGAAACACGACAAATCATTTAGCTGCCTTTTTTTGCTGAACTGGGCAAGTCTTGATGTAAAGGTGCGTAGTGTCCTTAAGGTATATGGAAAATTAATTAATTAATTAATTAAGAAAATTCATATGCGTCCTTTGCTTCAGAATGCACACAGCTTAAACAACAAAGCCAAACAAAGCCGATAAACTTCTGAAAGACCCCATCTAAACTAACTTCATACAATTGAATCCCATATCAAAATGGATTCTATTATTCAAAGTAAATCCCCACCCGCTGTCTATTTACCACATTTCTGTCTGCCCAATTATCAATTTAAATGAAAGGCCTAGCGCTTATCACCCTTAGAGTGTCTGGGCTTCTTGTGACCTTATCTTCGAACTCATTGTTCATCACCCATTCCAGCATTTCAAACTCAATCAATCAAAGTCACGCACTTGCCACTTCGTTGTGTGCGGTTGACAACATTGAGCGTCAGGCTTGCGTCACTCATCATGGAATCCGCTGATAACGACACGCGACAAACATACGTCACGTCACTGATAATAGGCCAGTTGGCATCTGTTCAGTTCTGCTCTGTATAGCGCCATACATTCAAGCAGCCTCGTTCATAACCGTGCGCTGTATCAGAATTGGGTGAGATGAAGAATCTGTGGTCGGGTTTCCAGTAGCTTTCCACGCCTCCAAGCGACGTTGATAGAGTGACAACGAGAATCGTTGACATGTCATGTGATATAGGAG
Source organism: Myathropa florea (assembly GCA_930367185.1). Classification (NCBI taxonomy): domain Eukaryota; kingdom Metazoa; phylum Arthropoda; class Insecta; order Diptera; family Syrphidae; genus Myathropa; species Myathropa florea. The sequence continues at coordinate 18,170,328 of OV884004.1, forward strand.
AGGAATTGTGTAGTAGGTTGGTGCTAAGAAATCAAGGTAGAGAGTGGTTGAAGACGTAACAAAAGATGCGAGTGGAGTCTTCAAAGTCCTTGATGGTGACACTTTGTAGATCATCAGTGAAATTTAGACTCAAACATTTACTGCTTGTCCCCCAGCTCAAAAAACCTCACTGATGTCCCGACCATTCCATTTAGTTGGATGTCCCTACGCCCTGAAGGACCATCTTGACCATGGAAGGAGGGAGAATAAGAGGCTTCTACCAGGAACTAGATTCTCTCACACCCCACAACAGCAACGTGTTCTCGAAAAGATTAATTCACTTATTTGCGGACGCCACATGTTGATGAGCACAAGTTATGCAGCAGATTATCGGCAGAATGATGCCAACATTAGAAACTAGGTGCAAGCGATCATCACTCATCAACCAAGAGTGCAACAATGTTGCCCAACAGAAATAGACCAGCCAGACGGCTCCCACAAGCATCTTTGCCGAATTGCTCAGCGCGCCGCAACTTTCACCCGATTCTCTCGAATAAAAGGTTAAAACGATAATTTTTCTGACAACGAGCAGATTGCATGTGCAGGGGCTTTGCATGCTGCCAATGAGCGGCAGTCATGTGTGTCGCGCGCATTTTTCTGGCCGGGCGCCAGGAATGTCGCATGAAATCCAGAATGAGTTGTTTTTGATAGAATTGTGTGTGCATGACTTGAATATCTCTTTTGAATAGTACGAGGCCTGATAGAGGTGTTACGCAATTATCAGTGTCGTTCGAGACGATTACTGTGTGGGGATTTACTCTAGACCGTGAAACGACGGACGTGGAAGAGTGGTACACGGGGGCATACAAAAGATCGTGGAAAATGCCGCATACTTCTCAAGAAGACGCAGCCTTCTTCCTCATCCTCATCCTCATCCTCATCCTCATCCTCATCCTCATCCTCATCCTCATCCTCATCCTCATCCTCATCCTCATCCTCATCCTCATCCTCATCCTCATCCTCATCCTCATCCTCATCCTCATCCTCATCCTCATCCTCATCCTCATCCTCATCCTCATCCTCATCCTCATCCTCATCCTCATCCTCATCCTCATCCTCATCCTCATCCTCATCCTCATCCTCATCCTCATCCTCATCCTCATCCTCATCCTCATCCTCATCCTCATCCTCATCCTCATCCTCATCCTCATCCTCATCCTCATCCTCATCCTCATCCTCATCCTCATCCTCATCTCATCCTCATCCTCATCCTCATCCTCATCCTCATCCTCATCCTCATCCTCATCCTCATCCTCATCCTCATCCTCATCCTCATCCTCATCCTCATCCTCATCCTCATCCTCATCCTCATCCTCATCCTCATCCTCATCCTCATCCTCATCCTCATCCTCATCCTCATCCTCATCCTCATCCTCATCCTCATCCTCATCCTCATCCTCATCCTCATCCTCATCCTCATCCTCATCCTCATCCTCATCCTCATCCTCATCCTCATCCTCATCCTCATCCTCATCCTCATCCTCATCCTCATCCTCATCCTCATCCTCATCCTCATCCTCATCCTCATCCTCATCCTCATCCTCATCCTCATCCTCATCCTCATCCTCATCCTCATCCTCATCCTCATCCTCATCCTCATCCTCATCCTCATCCTCATCCTCATCCTCATCCTCATCCTCATCCTCATCCTCATCCTCATCCTCATCCTCATCCTCATCCTCATCCTCATCCTCATCCTCATCCTCATCCTCATCCTCATCCTCATCCTCATCCTCATCCTCATCCTCATCCTCATCCTCATCCTCATCCTCATCCTCATCCTCATCCTCATCCTCATCCTCATCCTCATCCTCATCCTCATCCTCATCCTCATCCTCATCCTCATCCTCATCCTCATCCTCATCCTCATCCTCATCCTCATCCTCATCCTCATCCTCATCCTCATCCTCATCCTCATCCTCATCCTCATCCTCATCCTCATCCTCATCCTCATCCTCATCCTCATCCTCATCCTCATCCTCATCCTCATCCTCATCCTCATCCTCATCCTCATCCTCATCCTCATCCTCATCCTCATCCTCATCCTCATCCTCATCCTCATCCTCATCCTCATCCTCATCCTCATCCTCATCCTCATCCTCATCCTCATCCTCATCCTCATCCTCATCCTCATCCTCATCCTCATCCTCATCCTCATCCTCATCCTCATCCTCATCCTCATCCTCATCCTCATCCTCATCCTCATCCTCATCCTCATCCTCATCCTCATCCTCATCCTCATCCTCATCCTCATCCTCATCCTCATCCTCATCCTCATCCTCATCCTCATCCTCATCCTCATCCTCATCCTCATCCTCATCCTCATCCTCATCCTCATCCTCATCCTCATCCTCATCCTCATCCTCATCCTCATCCTCATCCTCATCCTCATCCTCATCCTCATCCTCATCCTCATCCTCATCCTCATCCTCATCCTCATCCTCATCCTCATCCTCATCCTCATCCTCATCCTCATCCTCATCCTCATCCTCATCCTCATCCTCATCCTCATCCTCATCCTCATCCTCATCCTCATCCTCATCCTCATCCTCATCCTCATCCTCATCCTCATCCTCATCCTCATCCTCATCCTCATCCTCATCCTCATCCTCATCCTCATCCTCATCCTCATCCTCATCCTCATCCTCATCCTCATCCTCATCCTCATCCTCATCCTCATCCTCATCCTCATCCTCATCCTCATCCTCACCTCATCCTCATCCTCATCCTTCATCCTCATCCTCATCCTCATCCTCATCCTCATCCTCATCCTCATCCTCATCCTCATCCTCATCCTCATCCTCATCCTCATCCTCATCCTCATCCTCATCCTCATCCTCATCCTCATCCTCATCCTCATCCTCATCCTCATCCTCATCCTCATCCTCATCCTCATCCTCATCCTCATCCTCATCCTCATCCTCATCCTCATCCTCATCCTCATCCTCATCCTCATCCTCATCCTCATCCTCATCCTCATCCTCATCCTCATCCTCATCCTCATCCTCATCCTCATCCTCATCCTCATCCTCATCCTCATCCTCATCCTCATCCTAATCCTAATCCTAATCCTAATCCTCATCCTCATCCTCATCCTCATCCTCATCCTCATCCTCATCCTCATCCTCATCCTCATCCTCATCCTCATCCTCATCCTCATCCTCATCCTCATCCTCATCCTCATCCTCATCCTCATCCTCATCCTCATCCTCATCCTCATCCTCATCCTCATCCTCATCCTCATCCTCATCCTCATCCTCATCCTCATCCTCATCCTCATCCTCATCCTCATCCTCATCCTCATCCTCATCCTCATCCTCATCCTCATCCTCATCCTCATCCTCATCCTCATCCTCATCCTCATCCTCATCCTCATCCTCATCCTCATCCTCATCCTCATCCTCATCCTCATCCTCATCCTCATCCTCATCCTCATCCGTGACACGTAGCCTCTTTTGTCTTGGCGGTGACAAACTGACACCGAAAGGGGGTCGTGCATTTTGCAACTGTCATCCGGTCCAAGTGCGAGCGCATCTGTTTACTCGCTTGTTTCTTCCGCTTCTCTGGCAACGACAAATAGGCGTCACAAGAACGCATACTCATACCGCATTCAACAGAGCCCCTGACACAGTTTCGCGTCTCTGCTCCGTCCGGTTCTCGGAACGAGTGATGAGCCGCAACCATTCACCACTCATCCTGCGGTTCGTTTATTGACTTCTTTTCGGCAAACCCCAAAGTTTACGACGGCTCAAGTTTACAACTTCTCAGCAACCGACAGATGGCTGCACCGCAAATCGCCATGACTCACCGCGACGGCATCAGATCGGCTATGTCTCCTGATAACAGACCACCTCCGTGCAGTTGCCGCACTTGAGCCGAAGAATGTAGTTGTCCCGCGACTGCCGCCCGAGAAACACTTTGGCACACAAAAGCGTTTCCGGCCAATTGAAGCGGAATTCTTAAGTGCTCCACACGAAGATCATCGGACTCACGCCAGCTATCAGTTTGGGTCCGCGCTGTCACCCCGCGCGTTGGTCCCTCGCCCGGCTGTCAAATCCAATTTCCATCAACATTCGAAAGCGAAACTCGGGGAAAGGCCAGAGTCTCTTCGAACGTTCGACATCCAGTGACGTGTGCTACGTCAAGTCGACTGCTGCATGTCAGCGGCTTGCGTGCGCATGTATGTGCAGCTGTCATTTACAAGTCGACCGCTCTCACGTGAAGTACTGCACCGCTGATAATAGGTTTTGCATTGATTGTGGACAACTAAATTCGCGTGTCACCTCCCTGTGTGACACCGTGCTGTGGCTGGCCGTGGCCTACGTGACTAACATCAAGAAGCGTTTTAGAATCTCCCAGAGAATCGCTTCTAGTTTCGTTTCGCGAAGACATCATCTACGTCGACGAACGCCGCACGTTGACGATCAATGCGCGTCCATCGGAGCCGAGTTGACCTTGCGGGCGCGGGCGTTATCTGACACGGAACGACTGCTGCAGCGGGGCTTCTCAAGTGCATTCACGACAGATTGCCACCGCCGGAGGGTGGCGGGGCCGATTATACAATCCATTGTCTGCGTAAAAATCGGGCACAGGCATTTGCCCGGAAACTTGCGTACTACGGGTATTTGCTTGGTGTTTACGACTTTATTTGTTGGCCCTCTCGCGCTGTGTGATAAGCTCTGCCGTAATGTGTTCCGGAAACGCACAGGCGCTTGCGTTGACACGTCGAACATGACACCACCGATGATGACAGTTGATTGTTTTCGCTGCTCTATTAATAGGCCGTTCCACATGTTGACACTTTGCCCGTAAAAATAAACATTTTTCGGTTATGACTGCTGCTCGGGGATATTTTGTGTCTTTGAGTTTGCAGCACATGCCTTGCCGGGACGTCAATTGCGGGGAGAACGTGCCGTTAGGATAAGCATCAATGACCGCTGATGAATTGAGGAAGACTTTCTGACATTGAGGAACGTTTGCAAATTTCAAGATTAGTCATGATCATTAGATGACTCGATGATGCGGCCGGGCAATGTGCCATAGATCAGCAAGGAGGAGGGAGAGTATGTGGCTTGGTGCATATGGTTAGAACGGGTATTCTTTGGCACAACGTCATGGTTGTGTACTCAAACTCTCAATTAAGGCATTCGTCAGATTGTAGAAAAATGTTTATCTTATCTATGAGCCAAGTCATTCCTCGTTCGTCTCGTTGGCCCTATCAGTGGGTTTTGGAATTGCGAAGTCATTGTCTTTATAATACGACAAATCTGGTGGAAGGAGAGCTTTCGTGGGGCAGCAAGTCTTCTACGTCTGAGCACAAGGACGACAGGCGATTTATTCTGATTTGTCTAAATCATCAGAAACCCTTGTACAGGGTGGGCCATCTAGTGTTTTTTTTTTAAATCATTATTTTGACACTGACAGCTGTTTCCCTCTCGAAGTCTTTACAGAAGGTTAGTATCACACCTCCGCGAAACAAAATGAGTCGCCTTATGCTTGAACAACGTTGCGAAATACTGAAAACTTATTTCCTAAGTGAGTGATGTGTAGTCCAAACAGCGCGTTTTTTGAAAATAAGAAGTTTTGGCCGAAATGAAGCACCCACCGCGACTGCTGTACGCAAGTCTGTGCAAAAAGTTCGTGAGACTGGTATGCTAGTGGACAACACTCATGGTCCCCGTCGTCGTACGGTGCGCACAGGTGAGAATGTGGCTGCTGTGGCCGAGAGTGTGAAGAAGATTTTACCCTGTGTAGCCTTGCATTGTGGACTTCGTATGTGCATCATCTTGGTTTTAGATCCATTGATCATTAAGCCATGATCATGACACCATTTCACAGCGTTGCCGATCTCTTCCTGCATGATTTCTGTTGCCGTATGCAAGGACCTATGACGCACCACTATCGCCGTGTCATCTGCATATGCAAATGGTATTGCATTTTGAAGACTCTTAGCAGCTCGTTAGTATACACGATAAATAGGATCGGACCCAGCTTTGATCCTCGAGGGACTCCATACTCAACGTTCTCCTTTCGACTATATATAATTGATTTTGACGCAAAAAAATCTGTTTCTTCTATATTCTTTTAGCCAATCTGCCATCTCAACAGCTCAACATTTCACGCACTAGCCTGAGGAGAAGATCTCGGATTATTCGCTTACAAGGTCCAATTGACTCAGCAATTGAAGGCGCGCGGCTATCCGCTTCGTTATCGCTTCGCAGTTTGGGCTTTAGAGCAGCTTGAATTGGACAAGGATTTTGAGCGAAAAATCATCTTTTCTGACGAGACACATTTTCATCTCGGCGGCTACGTTAACAAACAAAATTGCAGCATTTGGAGCTCGGAAAACCTGCACGTTATTGTCAAGAAGCCAATGCACACATAGAGAGTGACAATTTGGAGCGGATTGTGGAGTGGTGGCATCATTGGACCATTTTTCTTCGAAAATGATGCTGGGAACAACGTTTCGATCAACGGTGGGCGTTACAGAGCCATGTTAACTGACTTTTTTTAAACTCAAATTGAAGAGATGGATTTGGACGACCTCAAGTTCATACAGGATGGTGCGCCATTCCACACAGCCCATGCCACAATCGAATCGATCTTTTGCGCACCAAATTCTCAAATCGTGTTATCAGCTTGTCCTGCCGATGTCAATTGACCGCCTCGAAGCAGCGATTTGACCCCTTTGGACTTTCTTTTGTGGGGAACCGTGAAGGACCGATATTATCCCAACAATCCGGAAGCAAGCACTTAAGACCAATATCATCCAAGCAAACCGTGAGCTATAGAGCTACAGCCCGAAACCTTCAACAAGGTATTGGAAAATTGGGGTGACAAAATGGGCTACTGCGAAGGCAGCCACAACAACGTTGTATTTCATAATTAACCTGGGAACCTGGGACCTCTTTAACTTGAGGCAGGCACCTAACCAACTGCGCCATCCAGTCGTTTGCCGTTTTAAGTTAATAAAAAAAACGCAACATTTTCTTTAAAATTAGTTATATTTTTATTTTAGTCTAGGGTAAAAAATAGTTTCGATTAGTGCATCGAATGTTTATCTTGGCTTTGCCTCCAAACAGGAATCTCTTTGATGACATTCTTCATCACTTTTTCGCACAACCCCAACTACATATGTATATTTCGCGATTTACAGCATGAATCTTTGGTGGAGTATTGGTGTGGACTACATTTTTGGCATATCCCGAAAGGAAGAAGACGACCGGTGTAAAATCCCATGATCTCGGCGACCAACTGAAGTCTCCATTACGAGAAACGAGAAGTCCAGGAAATTTTTCATTCAGTTTTTAACAGCTGTATGTTGTCGTATGTGGCGCCATCCTTCTGAAAATAAACATCGTCCACGTATATATCATAAATTTGAAACAAAACAAAGTCTGTCCATTCGTCGAATCGATGCCTGAATCATTTCCAAAATAAATATGGTCAGCCCGAAAACCGCACCCAACTGTCACTCGTTGTGGAGAGAGAAGTCGAGTCTTTGGATCACCAGATGCGACAGTTTTGTTTGTTTACATACTCACCCGCTGACAGTTTGAAATGGGCATGATGATGCTCATCAGAATAATTTCGTGTGAAAAAACATGGTTTTGGTCGTTAATGGACAAACCCCCTTCCAGGCCTTCTCCGAGGTCTGTTGGCTTTAATTCTTGTGTCAACAGGAGCTTAAGGTCAAGATCTTTATGCAAAATGCAGTGAAAAGTTGTTGGGGATAAGACCAATTCCTGCGATCGTCTTGAAATGATCACACTTTGGCTACTGTCACACTCTCATATACAGCGACGACGTTTTCATCTGATCTTGTTGGACGAATACGAGTTGGGCCCCTAATATAATTAACGTGCCTAATTCGTCCAAATTAATCGAGTAAACTTGCGAGAATGCCAAAAGACTAGATGATGATCATGACATGTGTGACTCTGCAACAGATCCTCATTAACCTCATTAACGTATCAAATTTGTACTCCCCCACAACATACAAAACTCCTCGACGTCTCAAGAAAGCCACACATTCCTGCCCATTCAATCGAAGGACACATTTATTGATGCAACAAATCACTGGCTGACCACCATAAAACGCATCTCTGCACGTAGCTGTCCAACAAAAGCCGCGACGACAAATAAGATAACAAGGAGTGGACAAACAATAGTCGCCTTCGGACACGCGTGAACCTCAGTTTCCTCCTACTTTCACAGCGCTTTCGTTCGAGTTCCACGCATCCTGACTGCACCATCGACCAGCATCGATCAGACGCATTAATAATAATGACGGTGCTACAGTCCGTGGTGGACCTGGGCCAAACTTCTCAGCAACGAGTGGATGGGATCTACAGTTAAATGCCGACTCCGAACGGCGAGATGAGATGAGATCAGGTTTTTCTAGACAGTTATACTCTTTGAGCATTGTCAGTGACTTGAAAGAGGTGGAGCAGTGAAAAAATGTTAAGTCCGTTTTTCGGGAATTGAACCGAGAACATTGAGCGTAGGAGTCGACGCACCTACCCACTACGCCACGACGCATCCATGCATCAAAATTCTTGAAAATATGCGCCTCTTCATAAATTACCAATCCGACAGAGTTGGTTCACAGCAGCGAATCGCCGACAAAATCATCTCTTCCACAAGCGTCGCAGAGGGTTCCATCCCTTAGGCCAAGCACATTTAGGTGTAATGGCCCGTTAGTACGCCTGAAAGTTGTCTGCAGTCTTTTCTGTCAAAAGATAACAAGAATGCCGCGGATTTCTTACAGATGTTGGGGAGTATGCGCATGGTCTGTCTACATCCTGGACAGTCATGCCACCTGCAGTTGTGCTCTCGAGAGGTTCAATCATCGATGGAAGCCCTAAACAAAGACGCGGGCAATCTACCTCCGGCTGTGCTTTTGAAAGATCCTCCCATCGATGGAAGCCCTAACCAAGGACTCAGCCAGTCCAAGCGCAGGTTCAGGTTCTGAGAGTACCTTTTCTAATCCTTGCCTTGCAAGTTCATCAGTGATCTCATTTCCTGTGATTCCGTGGGGGCTCGGGACCCGAATTTAGATTACCGATAAAATTCAGAGAAGACTTGCATTCCTGAACTATCCTGGAAGTGGTTAAAGGGTAGAGTAATCCCTTAAGCACAGTTTGGCTGTCGCTACAGACGCAAATACTTCGCTCCTTCCACCTATTCTTCACAACATAGTTCGTGGGCATTAGGATCGCATAGTTTTTCGCTTGGAAAACCGACGCAAATTTACCTAACGAGGTGTGCAGTCTAATGTTGTCGCTCTCCAGGAGGGCACCAGCACCAGATCCTTCATTGGACTTAGAACCCTTCGTGAAAATTTGACTATATTCCTTTCCTAGCTCAGATTCTGGACAGAGTCGACTTTGTATGGCCATCGCAGCTGGAACACTGGTGTCCGTGCGTCAGACGGCATATCCATAAGACTGGGGTCAAAAGAAATGCGGTGCGCAAGGTCATCGAAGCTAAAGTGCGAGTTGTACCAAAGACCACTTCTTTCTAAACGGAAGATGGCCTTGACAGTTCACCCCATGATGTGGATATCAAGGGGAAGGAACCGTATGATCATGCGTAACTGCCAAACGAGAAAGAATGACAGCGAACGCACACAGACGCTTGCTCAGTGGACTCGATGGACATCTACACACAAGGTAACGTTCCACTGTCGAGAACAATGAAACTGCTAATACCCTCTTGTCTACCAGGTGTCCATTTGCGTCCCTCCAAGCTTCCATTTTAGCCTCAAGGCCAAGTCGACAACACTCAAATTTTCAAAAAATTTCTGTTTTGTGAGATCAATTCGATATCCGGGAAACGGCAATTTTTAGCCCATACACGGCAGATTAAATTTTGTAATCATTTTCGATGTTGTCGTATGCTAAGCAAATTTAATCGTGTTGACAAGTCGTAATCTCTGATCTTGACATTTGACGTGGTGCGCCTAAATGATATCGAAGAATGACGTCTACAGATCGATGACGAGACAAACCTATCAAAACCACTCGTATTATCTTTCCCAATCTTAAAGGACTTCGGCAACTGTCAAACTCGTCAACTCTAATCAATCAGATCTGACCTCAATTCTTTCCGTCATGAGCTCACGCTTTTCAAATTCAGAATTTCACCGCAGATTGCATTCTTTCCAAGCCACCTTGGGCTCAACAAAATGATCAAGATCACTCGACAGACTCTATCTGCCAAAGTACTCGTACCCCCGAACGCGCCCTGTGAACCCACAAGAATTTTAACGTTGATAAGACGAATGCTCCCAGCACGTGTGGTCACTTCACTGGAAGTCCACGAGCACCTTGACAGCAATCGCCAGTGGCCCCTGATTGACATCCATCAACGATTAGGGCTTGCGGAATAATCGAAGCCGCGGAAAAGAACGATTGGAAAATTGTTTACTCAATGGAAACGTTTTCCTAGTCGCCCAAATGTGTGTTGAGTTAGGTAAGTGCGACAACAACGCTGCCACTTGACCAGATCGCTGATTGGCTGCGGTTCTGATTCCCAGACTGAGCGATAAGATTGTTGATTGCCGCGATTAGTGGTGAATTATAAACGATGATCGATCTACGGATACGTCACCACTTGTGCCGTACTTTCAGTTGCGATGCGATGTACCGCGGGAGCGTTAGTCACAGACTTGTTTACGCAGCCTTGTCAAGGCAAGCAACCGAGTGGTGGTGGCATTCAAATTTCGGCTAAAAATAGATCGGAGGTGAATGAGAATCATATTTTGAGTTAGCTTTTGTTTTTAGAATGTCGGCCGATGAATTTATGAATAAATTCACTGTTCATGGAGCTCTTGGTAGACGACCTGTCATCAGTTCATTGGATAGTGTGTTTCTTTTTCCAATTCAGACCATTCGTGGGCTGAATTGTGAGGTGGTGAGAATGATGGATGCAATGTCAAGAGCCATAGAATGTTTGAATTAAGAAGAGTCTTTATGGAGATGAAGGCACATCATGTTCAAGCTTTTTCTAGGAGGGTGTCAATGAAGTCGTATAGCGGAAATTTTTTTGTGGAATTGTAGACTGACTCAGGGGTAATATAGAGGGTGGGCCATCTAGAGGCTTTGTTTCAAATCATAGGTTATTTTGAGACTGACAGTTGTTTCTCGCTCGAAATCTTGACAGAAGGTCAGTTTCATACCTCCGCGGAACGAAATGAGTCGCTTTATGCTTGAACAACGTTGGGAAATATTGAAAACTTATTTCCTAAGTGAGTGATGTGTAGTCCAAACAGCGCGTTTTTTGGAAAGAAGAAGTTTTGGCCGAAATGAAGCACCCACCGCGACTGCTGTTAGCAAGTCTGTGCAAAAAGTTCGTGAGACTGGTATGCTCATGGTCCCCGTCGTCGTACGGTGCGCACAGGTGAGAATGTGGCTGTTGTGACCGAGAGTGTGAAGTAGATTTTACCTTGTGTAGCCTTGCATTGTGGACTTCGTATGTGCATCATCATGGTTTTAGATCCATTGATCATTAGCCATGATCATGACAACATTTCACATTTCACGAAACGAAATGAGAAACCAAAAAAATAAATGAAAAATCTATAGATGTCTACATGGACTGCAGCGATAAACAAAACAAAGCGGTTGGATTTTTTGCATAACAGTGGCATCGGAAAGACAAATTCATTATTTAACTCGAAAACATATTGCAAGCAAAAGCAAAGTTGAGTTGAAAACTTTTGGGTCTAACATTCTAAAGGTGACCTTCGAACAAACTAATCAAACATTCTTATGGGACTCTAAAACAATAGCGGTGATTATTTTGACTCATTAGACTAGGAATACTGAAAATAGACGATGATTGCCAAGTCGATAATCATTCCGCAGTCCTCTAATTGTGTGGGTAAAACCTTACAAACAGTCATGAAAGAAAGATAAGATAAGATCTAACGTTTACTATTAATTGGTAACATTTGTGCGTTCCGCACAACTGAAATTAAGGCAAGATTAGATTAGAAGTAGGCGCCCTGGCGTAGTGGGTATGTGCGTACGCACTAGACTTTCAGTCTAGGTTCAAATTCCGAGAACCGAAAAATTAATTTACAAATTTGACGGCTTTCATGGACAAAGCTCAAATAAATGTATAGAAGAAGCTTCTCAATCTCGCCACTCGTAGTCGGCATTAAACTGTAGGTTCCACCACTCATCGGAGAACAATGGCACGAACAACATGAGTGGTTGCTGTAGACTTTAAATGCAAGTCCACCTTGGACTATAGCGCCACTATTATTATTATTGTTGTAGATTAGAAGGACTAGTTCAGTCCGCTTTGGTCAGTGTCCATGCTTCTGCGCCATACAACAGGACTGGGACTATAAAGGTCTTATATAGTGATATCTTAGTCTAAAGACACAGCGATTGCCAAGAGTAATCTTTCGATTTATCTCTGCGATGGTGTCATTGCTTGAATTTACTTTGGAGCCTAGGTAAATACTCGTAGGTCGTTCACTACTTTAAAGTTATAGCTGTCTGAAGTCACGCTTTGTTAAAGACGCTGCAGTTGGTGGGCCTTTCTCGTGGACAGCACTGGCTTACGCTCATTCACCGCAAGACTCGTCTAAACCGCTTCCTTCTGGATGCTCACAAAAACTACACTGACAGTCCGCTATGTCATTCCGATAATGAAGTCAGCATATGCGAGTAGTTGCACAGATTTGTTAAATATCGTGCCTCTAGTAGTGACGTTTGAGTTAAGCATGATCTTCTCGTCTAAACGCTTTTTGGCTTCAAATGTTGTGGTGAAGTCTTTACCGACCTTAAATGGGCATTCTCTATTGTCATTGTGCAAATACGGAGGAGCTTTGCCAAATCTAGACAATTCACTGCACAGCTCGTTTCTATAAAGACTATTATAAGCGGCCTTAAAACATTAATTTTGATATCGACTTAGAAGTACTGTGTTGTCTTCTCCAAGATCTGTCGGAAGGTGAGTTCGATGGCTTGAACCTGCACCGGCATTGATCAATCAGTATTCATGAGACTAGGCTAAAGAGGTTATTGTTCTCCTTCTTCTTGGGTTGCGATGCAGTGTATGGTGTTCTTGGATGCCCTGTCCAGACAGTATGGACTTTACTTCACTTGGGCGTTGTTTCTGGAAAGTCGAGTAGCTTGCAGTCTTCATATTTACTCTAGCCCCTCCAACGTCTGAAGGGCCTGAAAATGATGATGATGGTGAGATCGACAATCGTCAGGTTAAGACGGTTGGCAGTGACATTGATACGATCGATAGGGCACATATAGTCCTTATGAAATCTGCAAAGTGCCACATGAAACGTTGGGCCCAAGCAAATCCCTGCTTATTTTTTGATTCTGTTTCTTGGTCAGAGATGAATCATACTCTTTATTTACCTTTTGACTGAATCTTTTCAAAACCCGTTTGTAATCTAGGTACACTTCCAATCCCTTCAAGTGACACTGCAGTCTGACAAGAACGTAGTCCACAACCACCATGTTTCACTGCAAGTTGGGTAAAATGCCTTTCAAAGTTTGCGCTCCCTGCTGCGTTCAAACTCCGAGTTTCGTTTGAAAATCCCCTGTAAATGAAATTCACGATACAAGCGTTGTACCAGCTGTTGAACAGATTTTGTGTTGTATACAACAGTTGTGTCGTTTGTTTGCACAAGCGACCATTGTACCGATATTATCACATGCATTTCAGAGTACAACCACTATCGTATGCAGCAGATTGTATGGAAGTTGAATGGTGTGTATTCGCACATGCAATTATTGTGTTTTGACTGTTCTAGTGGTAGGTTAAGGCCAAGGTTAAGTGAATTCAAATAAAGTTCTCGAAAATGACAAAATGAACTGATCATACGTTAATTGTAGGCTTGTTGTACAAGGTGGCGCAAAATGAATCATCCTATCGGAAGATGTTATAATTTTTTGCAATTTTTTGCGTCGTGCGTCAATCGTATTTGACATTTGTGAACTAGACAGCTGCAGTATATGTACAAAAAGTCAAGCAATGGAGCGTTATACTCCGCGAGAGCGTGGAATAGTTTTGCCAATTTTTTTTACCAATAATCGGTCGGTGGTGTTAGTGCACCTTGAATTTTGACGTCGATTACCTAATCGTGTCGCCCCAACTGGGCAAACATTCCGGCGCTTAGCTACTCGACTCGAAAAAACTGGAGCCACAAACGACCATGCAGAAGACCGCCACCGTTCGGCCAAGAATATTGCAGCTGTGGCTGGCGATGTCGCTGAGAACGAAGAAACATCAACCAGACGACGGTCCATGCAATTGGGCATCACCAGACGACCCCTGCAGCGAATTTTTCTGAAAGACTTACACATGTTCCCTAAAAAAGAGCAAACAGTGCATCAGTTAACGCCTCCTGACCATCAGTCGCGTGTGAATTACTTTCAGGAAATCCTCAATCTCAACATCGGAGAGCACGATTTTGTGTCGAAAATCATCATGAGCGACGGGGCGCATTTCCACTTAAGCTGTTACGTCAATAAACAAAATCTTTGTTTCTGGGACACTGAAAATCCGCGAAGCCATTACATCCCCTCAAAGCTTCTAAGTGGTGCGACGTTCGCGGTGGAGGAATGATTGGGCCGTATTTCTTTGAGGACGCAATCGGCAATACGGGTACTTTACTGGCGAATGCTACAGGGCCATGATAAACTACTTCTTCTTCTTCTTAGGGCGCTACAGTCCGAGGTGGACCTGGACCTCTACTCTACTACTTCTTACTACCGGAATTAGATGAGCGGTGTTTGGTGAACATGTGGTTTCAACAAGACGGCGCAATCGCATACACAGCACGAGCCACAATGGATACTGTGAAGGAAGCGTTTCCTGGTCGCGTAATCTCCCGTTTTGACGAATTGACATGGCCAGCAAGATCGCTCGATTTAACCATCTTCTACTTGAAGGCTACTTGAAGTCGCGGGCTTATGCCAACAAGCCTCAGACAATCGCAACCCTCAAGGAGAATATTTATTCTCTTATATTTATTCCTGAGATTCTCTCGGATCACTTGCAATTTTGCTGCACGTTCAGAGTTACTCCTGATGCTCACAGCGGCTCGTCCATGGCATCACTAAGGGCGTCTACAATATTCGTCAGGAGTGTGAACAGTTATCACCGAAAATCTTGCGGAAAGTCATAGAAAATGAGATAAAACACACACAAATGTGTGTCAAGACTGGCGGCAGCCATTCGGCGGATATCATCTTTTCCACTTAGGAGAGGAAATTGTAAAGTTCCAAATAAAAAATTCCATCACTCAAAATCAGTGTCTTTTATTCAGTAAAAAAGTTATTAAAAAACAAAATTGGATGATTAATTTTGAGCCACCATGTATAAAGTGTATGCTGCATACAACAGTCGAGCCGATATCGGTACAGCGCAAGTCGGTGCAACCGTTGTATCGTGTGCTTTGTACTTTAGACTTCTCTTTACCAGAAACTTCTTATTCGAACCAGCTTTTCAAACAAAACAAGACCAAAAATATTTGCCCTAAATTTGTCATCTTAACCTCATCTTAAGATAAGCTTTCTGTCACTTTTTCGACAACATTCCTGGTGTAAATGTCATCGAACATCAACTGTCAAATGTCAACTGATGCAATGCTATACTTACCCTCTGCTGAAACTTCACTCATTTCATTGAAGTGTGCTTGACATCTGCTCTTAAGCAGGTTGAACATAATTTAATTTCCGCTCCTCCAACCATCCAAGTCGTTGTGCGTCCCTCTGTCACTTGGCCGCTCTGTTGAAAGATTCCACAAAAAAAGAATCATCTTCCCCTTAAATTAGGTTACAAAATGTATCGTCACGCAGTCCATTCATCGAAAATGCGCACACTTTAGTCAATTTCGTTTCCAAGAAATGATCTATAGTGCATTAGCGACCGTGTCAAAGATCCCTAACAGCATGACATAACCTAAAAGTTTAAGTTCTCATAGAACGTCGTAAAACGAATTAAAATAAATCACCGTCATAAGCAATCAATGGATATGGGCATTCAAGCGTTGGTGCTGTGTTAGCGTTCAGTGAAGGGAATGACATCTGTCAGTGTCAAAAGAAAACATAGCATTCAGTCTTGATTTGTTTTATTTATTCGATTTGTTCAATTAATTAAATAGTCCTAACTAAAAATAAATTAATCACTAATTTCGATAAACAAAAAAAAGAAATATTAAATTGTTTCAAAAAAATACGCATAATACTACAAGAAAAACAAAAGAACGGTTGATAAATGATTGCGTAGGTCATAGGGTGTGTACATGCGATGAAAACATAGAAACATAGTCTCATTAGGCTTACGTTAGGATTGTCAATAGATTCAAGGATCTCTTACATACTTCACTAAATATTCGTATATTTTTGCTCATTTTTTTCAAATTTTTTTGTTTATAAGAAAAAAACAGATTACAAGGAGTAAAATAATTTAGTTAACTTTAAGGTACCACTTAAGTAGCTGGGGGATTCACGCCGTTCATTCGAATGGAGTTCGCAAAATAAAAACCGAATTTTTATTGAACACATCCGCACGCGCGCTTTCAAAGGAACCATTTTGTTATCCACACAATAAGGAATATCTCCCAGAGGCCAAGGGGTAGGCTAAAAAGAAAATAGCGGAAGGAAAGGTTGTTTTTTTTTGAGAAATTTTGCAAAACAAATTTAGACTAGAAGAATTTTGAGTGGGATATAATTTTTTTTTTTTAATTTTCTAAACCAAGTCAAAGAAATGGAACTAAAGTTAAGTCAAAAAATAAACTTTTGATCAATCTACGAGCACAAATGCTTCAAGGCAACTCCACAAACTACTGGAAAAATTAAAAAAAAAAATTAAACGCATGCAACAAGCTTAAATAAGAGTTTTGTTAGTTTTCTTTTGGTGACGAGCGTCGTTCATGCAAGAGAAGAGCAATAGATACAAAGGCTAAGTGAAATATGATCTGACCTTAACCTCGTTATGTCTGTGGTTGAAGTTCGCCTGTTTCCTGAGAGTTGTTGCGCGATGGATGATGATCGTGATCGGGGTCACGAAAAGTAAGCACTTCGTAAGTTTAGGTTTTATTGACTACAGTATTTCTGCGTCAATTGGGAGAGTTTGGTTACGTCAAAGCGAGATCAGTTAGTGGTCAAGGGACAGGACAGGAAAGTTGGAGAAGCAGAGAAGAAAATGGAATCAAAGGGTGAATGACTTTGAAGGTTTTTATGAGTCGTAAAAATGTGAATTTACCGGTATTTTAAGAACGATTGTAGATGAACTTTCTTCTTCTTGTCGTTCGCATTTTTAGCGACCTTTTAGGTTTAGGTTTAGGTTATGGGTTTGCTAGTAAATTCACCAGCACACTTAGACCATGTTGATCCATTGTGATACCCACAGTTAGACTACTTCCACTGATTGACCGCTCCACTGATAGTGCCGTTAAATTTATCCCAACGGCAAATGGTGACTGGACCAGATTTGAAAAACCGCATAAAAGCGTACTAACTTCGCTTTATTATTTTTGAAACTCTGCTCAGACTCAAAACTGATCTTTTGTACTGCCAGATAGCAACCTACTCCACTGCCGTTAATTCGATCCCAACGGCAAATGGTGACTGTACCAGATTCAATTTCACTGGGATTCGAACCTCTTACTTAGGGCAGGCACTTAACCAACTGTGCCATCCAGTCGTTTAGCGACCTTTTAATTTTTTTTAATGACTTTGTTCATATTTTTTAATCTAGCGGTATTTCTAAGACGAAAAGGGGCACATTTTTTGCTTTCTGTTGGACGAAAAAGTAGATATCCCATATGAAAATGAAAATATCGCCACGGACTATGAACACTTTCAATAGAATACGAAGTCAGTCAATAAGTGTTGCCTGTTTATTTACGTTGCGATTCAGAAAAAAGTGAACGTCGTCTGCAGCCATTTAAGCACTTCATTCATTCACTTTTTAGAAAACGAAATGGAGGCTTTTTTCACTTTCTAATCCAGTGTAATCCTTTCCGAGTCGATGCGTCCATGATTTTGTGTACACAGACTCTAAAGAGCTCTTTAGAGGATTTTTCGAAGATCATAGTGTGAATATTTGATGATGTTCATTTATAAAAGGCTTAAGTGGAAGACGCCAAGTGATACTTATGAAGTCGTTACAGTGTCATTCTGTGTTGTTAATTGAAGCTTATTTTCTTAGCATAGAGACTGATTCATGGAATGATCGAAATTTCATGATTCTTAGGAAGATATTTGAGGTGCAAAGAACCGTGGATCTAAATTAAAGTATGTTGCTTTATTAGTCCTCGATCTTTTCGCAGCCAGTATCAACTAACTCGAGCAACAAAAGATGATCTACAAAATGCCTATCGTGTCAATATTCAAGACTCAAGCTCAAGGCGAAACTGATTGCGAATTCCCTTAAGCAGAAGATTCGGATTCCCCGTCGGACTTTCTTTCTTAGAGGAGAAGAATGGAGCTGAAGCTAAAATCGCAAGTTCTATGAACTGTGAATACAAAGACGTGGATATATTCCGGAGAGCAATAGTCCAGAGACTACGCAGACTCGGCCAAATTATTTGGGTGACTTGGTGGCAGCAATGCTATGACAAAGAGTGTGTTTGAATTTCTGATTCCAGTTCAAGAGAAGCGGATATCATTTTAATGAAGTGACGAAGTTATCGAGCGTACGCCGCCACTTAGGACAAGGAGGGCAACTGCAAGGATGACTTCTATAATCTCCTAAAAAGAGCACACGATTAATGCCAGAACTATGACACAAAGATCGTTATAGGATATTTTAACGCAGGAGAACATCTTTCCTAAAGTCAAGAGTAAACACAGCCTGCACGATATTTCGTCCGAAGACCAAGCTGACTTTGTATAAGACACTAATAATCCCACTCCTTCTTTACGGCGCAGAGGCATGGATCAAAAGCGTATGAAGGTCTTTTCGAGAGATATCTGCGTGCTATCTTTGGTCCTGACGGCAATTAAAGAAGAAGATTCAACCACAAAATGTATGGGCTGTATCGTGTCCAGCCAAGTGTCTATAGATTTAGAGCCTAAGACGGCTGGGCGATGTAGCGCGCATGGACAACTTAGCTCCGGTCCGAAGAATCTTATTAATCTGTTGCATAAAGGTACCCCTAAACGACTAACATGCTCGCCGAACTTGCTCGTGTTTGCCGAATTTTCGTCGTGTATGGGCTGGTTCACGAGCCGCTCGCTGTTAGCGAAAAATGTCTATTTTGTCGTGTACGTTTGATGTTCGCCATGTAGGATCATGTTCGCGACCAAACCTCATTTTTGCTGTGAACGCCGTATGCATATCGCGGACTAAGCACAATGTCAACAGTCAGCCACGATTTTATCGAGGAACTCACCACTTGCGCTTCTCTATCACACATAACGGTTTGAAGAAACAACACGAAATTAATGTTCGCCACATGTGTACGCCGTGTAGGGGATAATACAAGCGAGCAAGTTCGGCGAGCATTTTCGTCGTTTAGTGCTACCTTAAGGCAAAAGATGGGCGCCAAGGCATAGTGAGTAGGTGCCTAGACTCCTATGCTCGATGTTCAAGTCGCTGCTCAGAGAGTATAACTGTCTAGATAAGCTTCTCAATCTCGCCGTTCGAAGTCGGCATTAAACTGAAGGTCCCCTCCACTCGTGAGAGAACAATAACACGCACAAGACGAGTGGTTACTGAGAAGCTAGGCCCAGGTCCACGTCGGACTGTAGTGCCGAGGTAACAGAGTAGTAAGGTAGTAAGGCAATAGAGTAAGGCAACAGAGAGCGTCCACGTCTAAGGTGGCAACCAATTTGTCGCTCAATTTGATATGAGCAATTGAAAACAGCTATCAAAAGACTGTGCTAAGTGGAGAGGAATGTTGGTTGAGGCTGAGGTCCACTCCTGACTGTAGCGGCATAAGAAGAAGACGAATTTATGGCAGATGCATGAAGGCTCAGTCTATTGTAGACCACATGAAGCAATACCATCAAAGTTTGAAGTCCTCTCTAGCTTAAGCTCAGGCCCTACGTCGTCTGTCAAATATGTAGTTAGATAATCTTAAATGGGAAGTCGGTCAAAATTTGCTGATGCCACTATGTGCGTCGACTCGTACATGGAAAGTTCGTGAATCAAGTCCCAAACAACAAATGGACTTCAATTTTTACTGCACTGTCTCTCTTTGTCAAGAAAAACCATGTCATTTCTATGTGTTCCCTTGGTTGCTTGAGTTCTGATAAGTTTCCGTGTGGCCATTTTTCTTTTCGTAGGATTTCTTGAAGCACTACTAGAGCACTCAGACTCAAAACTGGTCCATTGTACTGCTAGGTAGCAACCTACTCCAGTCCCGTTAATTTGATCCCAACGACAAATGGTGACTGGACCAGATTCAATTTCACTGGGATTCGAACCTAGATCCTCTTTAACTTGCGGCAGGCATTTAACCAACTGCGCCATCCAGTCGTGTTTGCAAAATGTTTACTTTGCGGCAGGCAATCGTAAGAAACACCGTAATTCCTTCATTAGCCCATGAGGATCCTTCGAGGCAATTGAACAACGTCGAAGGATTTTCAAAATATCCTTCCATTTCGTATTTCTAGCTACAAACGTGACAATTCATTAGGACTCAGCAAAACGTCCAAATGCCTATATGGGGTCGACTTAAGACGTCATTCGATCTAAAATTCTTGAATAGTTCTTACGAGCAATTTTATAAAGAAGTTGCAACAGCCACATTTACGAGAACCTACGTCAAACACAAAAACCCGATGCAGTTAAGTCTTTCCAATTAAAAAGTGTACAACATTCAAAATCGCCATCGCCGTGGAAACACGTTCCCCAAGGGCACAAGTGATTGGCCGTCGTCTCACATCAGTTCCGCATTGTGTGCTGACCTCCAAAATTGATCGCAAATACTTCTCACAAGATCATGCAGCCAGCGGTGCACTCTTATGCAAGAGGACACTAATTCGTCGCGACGAAATGTTTATCGCTCGCTCGGTTTTAATGCCCCACCATCTGGGGATTTGTTTATGACCGTTCAAAATCCTCTCACCACATGCTCAACCTAAGCCAAAATACTGCATGTGATCCTCGCCCATGTGACTAAACTCGTCACAACAATTTCGCATTTCCACGTGAACTTTCGAAAACGCCTGCCAACTGAGGGGGAAATGTAAAATTTGTTTTCTCGCATCCAGTTATTGGTTTAATTTTGTTAAAATTATTTCTTATGTATATACAACAGATCCGTGTATATATTTGTTTTTTTTTGTCATGCTGTTAGGGATTCGTTCTCGTTAAAAAAACGATGCATTTGTTTTTTTTCTGTTTTCTACAACTTCCAGTAACCAAACCAAAAAAAAAAAATAAAATTAAACAAAAAAAATTGTATTTTCATTAATTTTTTTTAATATTTATATATGTATATTCTTCGTCTTCTTTTCCTTCGTTTTTCCTTAATTGTTTGCACAGAGAAAATGAAAATATGATGTTAATTGAGAGAGAAAAAAATAATTAAAAAGAAAATCTTCTCAGTATCTTTTATTTTATTGCTTTTTTTGTAGATTTTTTGTTTTGTTTTAAAACTTTTGTTGTATAACTTATTTCGTATCATACTGTTAGATTGCGTTTTTTGCTTTCTTTATAACAAGTTGCTTGTAGTTTAGCTTTAAGGATACACATACATACTCTAATAATGACTATTTTTTGACGTGTTTTTTTCTCTTTTTTTTGAAATTTCTTCGTTTCATCTTTTTTTACATTTACAATTGTTTTCTGTTTTTTTTTTTTGTAATCTTCAGTTTTTTTGTTTGGCGGGCGGGTGTGAGGTGGTGTTTTTGTGTGTGTGTGGGGGGGTGTGTAGTGTGTATATGTACGATATGAGGGGTGGTATAAATTGAATTAAGTTTAAATAAAATTTCCTTCGATTCATTCTGTGATTTTGCGTTTTTTTTTTTAATTTAAAAAAAATATTCTTAAAAAGACAAGAAAATAAAATAATAATTAACCACTAAGCCTATAAGTATGTATCTGTTGTTATAAATATTTTAAATTTATTTATATATATTTTTAAGTGTGTTCTCGTATATAATTGAAGTTTATTTTCGTTTTTTTTTTCTTGCATTTACTGAGAGGCAGCGAGGTTTCTTAAATATTATTCATAAATATTTACAATGTTACATATATTTAGAGAAGTAGAAATAAAATAAAATATTTAATTAAATTATACACAATTGATTCTGGCTGTAACGATATATAATTTCTTTTTTTTTCATCATATCCTTATGTTTATGTATGTGTGTATTCATGTGTATTCATGCGTGTATAAATATGGTTGATATAATGTTACACTTCATGTGATATGTATGCGCAGGGTTCCTTCGCTTATTTTGTTCTTAGTTTCGCTTCTCTTTGCTTAGCTGCGATGTTTTATTGGATTCGTCATTTATTTTTGTTTTTTTTATAAATTAAGCTTGTGTTACTAAGTAGGGCGGGTGTTTTCTAGATATCTGTGTGAATGATTAGATACAAGTGCTTGAGATGGTTTGTGAATGAATACTACAAGTAATGGGTGACTCTATGTTTTTGAGTCACGGTAAAGTGGTCGATTTCTTTTCTCAACAAAAGCCGTGATTTTCTGTTGGACTGCCAATGAAACAGTCACATAATTTTGATAGTTTTTGGAAAGGTAAAAGATCAGAATTGCTTTGGGGTGATTTGAAAAGTTGTTTTTTTCTTTTTATGATTCTACGTTTTAGAATTGAAATAAAAATTTAGCTGTGCGAACAATTTGAAATTTTGAAGTTTTATTGATTTAAATGAACACCAATTAATAGCCAAACCTTAATAAAAAAGTTCCAAATCTAGTCTACTTTTCAAAAAATTAAGTTGAAAAAAATTCTATGAAAATAATATAGAATAAATATTTTTTGTATGTACATGTTATGAAGTTAATGGCGAAGGAAAACGTAGTTTGATTCATTTCCAGTGATGGCGTGGAGAAGTACTATGATAAATCATTGGCCTAATGGGTTAGTGCGTCGACTCCAAAGAGATCTATGTTTTGATGATTGGTACAAAAACCATCATTTACGCGGATCCATCCCTCCTCGAGGGCCTGAGAATATTCAGAGTGTATAACTGACAAAAAATATTTCTCAAACTTCATCGTCCAGAGCCGGTGTGAAACTGGAGAGGTCCAAATCCATCACGAACTATAGCGCCACTCAGCAAAGAAAAAACCGAGTTTCTTTCAAAAACATAGCATAAACGTCGAACAATGGTCAAAGTGTTGCAACTCATAACTATTTTATGAGTAGGTTTAACCATAATCCATTGGTGGTACTAGCAAATGTAGCATTCTACGTTTACAAATCGCATCTGGACACCAGTCTCCCCACTGAAATTCAAAAAGCCATGGCGTCAATCTCTAATAAGCTCAGGGCCTCACATAAATATAAACGAGGCATGTTCGAACAAATTTTGGCAAATCGCAAAAAACAAGACGGAAAAACAATTTCAATCTCTTAGAAATTTGAAAAAAAAAACCTAAATTACTTTAAGGTTAGGTAAGTTAGATTTGGGGGCTGCCAGCACACTTAGACCATGTTGAGCCATTGTGATACCCATAGTCAGACTACTACCACTGATCGACTGCTCCAGTGATAGTGCCATTAATCTGATCCAAACGGCAAATGGTGACTGGATCAGATTTGAAAAACCGGATTAAAAGCGTATTAACTTTGCTTTTACTAGGATTCGAACCTGGGACCCCTCTTACTTAGGGCAGGCACTTAACCAACTCCGCTATGCACTCGTTTAGAAATGAATTTAAACCCTAGATCAAAACTTGACAGAAGGAGCAATGATTCAGAGAGACTATTGAAAGCAACGACGTCTAGCGGTGAGTGATGATGGTAAATGGGGAGTTAACCTATGAAGAATTCTGCTGAGAAGTTGTGTCACTCCCTCCATTGATGAGGATACGCAAGCAAAAGGTGGCAGAGTTTTAAACCACGTCTAAGGTGAAATACCCAAGTGGTTTATTAACCAACTTGACTAGCGCAATTGGCGACAGCTTACAAAAGATTGTGCTAGCTGGTGAGGCTTGTTGGTTCAGGCCCAGGACTGTAACGCAACAGGAAGACGGTGAATTTAATAAGTCCTATCCGGTAACAACTCCTGGTGCTGCCATTAGAGACATTCTTTTGAAATTTTGGATGGATGCAGACTTATCTCCGACAAGTTTCGATTAGTTTCCAGCTCAAGGTAGCAAATTCTACAGAATGGAAGACATGATTACCTGAGTTCAAACTTGCTGCACTTTGGACCTTCGAGTAGGTAAATACTAAACAGTGACAAGCATCAGTAGCGATGCCTAGACGGAAATAGTCTCGTAGAACCAAGTTTAAAGAAGCGCCCCCACCCAATTAAACACAGGATCAAGTTTGCTTTTAAATCGGCTATTCTCAGTTTTTAAAAAGCTCCTTCAAATTAGTGATACCATGTGGATTTCCATAGTCATTAAACCACTTATAGCGGTTAAGCTGATTGGTGTTTGTCGTTCAGGTCGATCAGATTTTTCCAAAAAGGGAAAAGCCAAATTTGCTTAAAAACCTTTTCATTTTCAGGCCATACAGAAGTCAGAAGTCAAAAATGCGATGTTCGGAAATGTTAACACTCATAAAAGCATAGGCCACGCGTTAGTTTCGTCTTGCTTTAAGAAGCGAACAAAAATTAGCCAATCTTTTAGGAGATGCAATTTTTTAGTTCTGAAAAAGATTTTGGACGTAATTAAGTACAAAATTCTCAAGCTCTTGAGTTAAAGCATGGAAGCTGTTGATACACACGATATATTGAAGCTTCAGTTGAGTTCAAATGCTAGTCAATTTAACGTGCCCTTTTCGAACTTTTTAGGCACACTCGAAATCGGACTCAATTATAAGGTGTTAAGCCAGTTTTTTTTTTTGAAATTTGTCTGGTAATCTATCGGTCAAAAATTGATAACATTTTTTAGGGATAATGTACCAATTATCTATTTAATTTTTTTCTAGACTTCTGATGAAACGTCTCACAGTGGCTAAATGAGACTCAATAGATATGGACTGGCTTAAGATAGCCAATCAAGTGATTAGCTGGTGGCTTGCCTATTTTTGGAGGTTGGGCACAAACAAATGATCTCGAAAGCAATAATAATGGCTTTCAAGGTGGACCTAGGCCTAGCTTCTCAGCAATCACTCGTGCGTGTGCGTTTAGTTTTATGCCGACTCCGAGAGAGATTGAGATTGAGAAGCTTTCTTTAGACAGTTATACCCTTTGAGAGGTGGAGCCGTGAAAAAAAAGTTTTTGAAACATTGTCTGAACTGGTTTTTGAACCTAGACTTGAAAGCCAGGTGCATATGGGTCGACGTACAAACCCACACGACCACGGCGCCCACGCGAAAACATTTCAACCATGAAATTTACTAGACCTGACTCGAAAATTTGGCTATCCGCGAAAATGAGCGAGTGGGTCAACATTTTGTAAGGAAGCATGACAGCCTTGAAAAAGAACAACGTCAAGGCAGCAATGACACTTAATGACACTTTCATTGAATAAATTAAACAGTTGCTATCGTTACGCTGATATATGAGTATTTCCCAGCAGGAAACCAGCGACCAGCGGGTGGCGATCAATTCGATCAAAATTTGAATAGTACTTACGAGTAGAATGATCGAATTTATTGTCAGCGCGGTTGAGCTCGATTCTAAACCAGTGGGATCACGTAACAAAACACGACCACATCTAAAGTGACAAACTCAAGTGGAAGGAGACAACAACCAACGTGGTTTTCACAAATGGAGGCAACAGGTCCACCCCAGTCTGTAGCGCCACAAGAAGTTAGAAGGTAGAGAAAGGGGTAGGTCAAGATTTGATTAATGACGTGAGAGAAGGTAAATAATGTCAAAAAGGACAGAAATTTCATGAGAAACAGGAAACAGGGAGTCATTTGGGGGAGAGTGTGCCTTTAATTTAAAAATATGTGTTGGTCAAGCGATTAGACTTGGCATCACTTTTTTAAGCGAACAAAAATTTTGATGTTTAATGGCAGGGCGTTGAGGTTGATTATTTATAATTTTTTCTAGAGGTTATCCAAGGAAATTTGGGTTAGGAATGACGGCAGGAACGTTCAATTGGCCATTCGTTTGCAGGGTAACCGACTGCACTTTTTGAGGACCCACCAGGAAAGTCTGACACTTCAATCGCCTCTGTCCCAAGTTCTAATCTGACACGATTTCCTATAAATAATTGGAGCTGAATGAAAGGAATACAGTTAAAATCGAATGACAGAAGTCCGTGGACTTGTGCTCAAATCTGATACAGTGAAACCAAAAATTATTCCACCACTTTCTTAACTAAGAATGAACCAAAACCTCCTCCTTCACCATGTACTTCAATTTTCCTTTGTTTTAGCCTGTCAAAATGAATTTTGATTTTTACAACTACTTTCAAAAATCGTCAAAGCAACTACAAGATTAAATTTAAAAAAAAAATAATTTTATTGAAATTACTTGGATTGAGTTATTTCTTTTGTTTAGATATGAATATACAGTTATGAGTATTTAATTTGAATATAATACTATGTCAACCATTTTTACGAAAAAAAAATATTTAAAACGAAAAATATTACGTTTCATGAATGTATGCGTGGTGTGTGTGTGTGGGTGAGTTTAAGTGAGTGATTCTTAATTTAGTAGCGAGACTGGTGAGATAATTGTTTTTTTTTGTTTATTTTTAAAATTAAAATTAAAAAAAAAAAATAATTAAAAAAATATATTTAAAATTAAAGTGGAGACGAACGAAAAGTGTTTTGTTTTTGTTTTGTTTTTAATATAAAATCCCATGCAAATATAGTTATTTCGTGTTTGTTTTCTGAGACAGTCAAACAATAACAGTTTTATTTCATTAATTTCTGCTCTCGAGCGTGTTATTTGTTCAAAAAAAATTTAAACAGTCCGAATGTGAGATTATTGGATGTGAATTAATTTATGTATAACATAAAATTAAGTGGAAAAGAAAAAAATAAATTGATTAGGTCCATGTTTTGTTTGTATGATTTTTTTGTTTAGTTCTTTTTTAGTGTTTTTTTTTTATTTGTGAGTGTTTTTGTGGTGTCAGAAATTAGAAATTCTCTTAAATGCTTTAGTGTTGTTGTTGTTGTTTTTGGTTTAATGTGTTTCATCATGTTTTTGTTTAAATTTGTTACAACTTCTCTTACTACCTGAGTTACTTTTGAAAAAAAAAGTTCAAACTAAAAAAATTCCTTTATACATTTACAACGAATAGAGAAGAGAAAAAATGCAAACAAATTAAAAAGAAATTATAAATATATATCCATACACAACAAAACATGAAGAAAAAAAATATATGGGTGAATCTATGCAAGTCTGTGTTTTGTTTTTTGTTTTTTTTTTAGTTTTTCATATTTTGGAATTAGGAAATTAGACTCACGAATCGTACTCGTCGTCGAAGGGGGCAGCATCGCTGGTCAGCATCACTGGCTTGCTCTGTTCGCCGGTGTACGCTGGATGACTGATGTGTTCGTCACCGCTGGGCGCCATTTCATCGTCGTCGTCCTCAGCTTCGGCTGTCTCCTCTTCAAAGGAATGATCTTCGTCGTGCAGCTCGTCATCGTTTAGTGACTCGCCGGACAGTTGATCCATTGTGCCTTGATTAAAGAAATCTAACATCTGTGCTGCTGCGGCTGCTGTTGTTGTTGTCGCTGCTGTTGATGTTGTCGTTGTCGTTGTTGTTGCTGTCGTTGTTGTTGTTGTTGTCGTTGTTGATGGTGCCGAACGTGATCTTGGCGTTCTGGCTATTTTGTTGTTTGTTGTTATGGGATGTATTGTTGTTGTTGTTGTTGTTGTTGTTGTGGTTCGTCCGCCTCCACCCAAGCCGTTTTTTGGCTGCTTACCATTATTTTTCTTCTTATTATTACCTCCTTGCTGCTGTCGTCCATTTTGATTGAGTTTCTTACCACCCTTTCGTCCGCCTTCAGCATTTACCGAGCCACCACCGCCGCCACTGCCGCCGTTTAGCTTGGCTCTGCCATTGTGCTTTGAACCGCCTACTCCGCCACCGTTACCACCGCTACCGCCATTGGTGTGCTTATTTTTCCCGCCCTTCTTGGGTCGTTTCGAATTCGTGCACTCAACGGGCGGATCTGATGCCACAACATCTTTGCATTTGGGCATCTTGTTGCCATTGTTCTTGGCCGGTCGCTTTTTCATCGCATGCGGACCACCGGGCTGGCAATTGTGCTCGTCCTCGTTCTCCCCTGGCCGACATCGCCGCCGTTTCTTTTTGTTCTTGATTAAATGGTTATTGTTGCTATTACCGCTAGTATGGCCATTACTACTACTACTAGTACTACTACTACTATTGTTATTATTACTACTCGTACCGCTACTACTACTATTTCTACTAATGCTATTTGTTAGGTTGCTAAGTCTAGATTTATCATTGGCAGCAGGAACGTTCAATTGGCCATTCTTATTACTAGTGTTACTATTGCTATTACTATTACTATTGCTATTGCTATTAGCTGCAGTGCATTGGGGGGGTGCTTTGATTGTTTTGTCGGTCAGTTCGACGAGCGGTTTGCCAGTATCACAGAGTTGACGGATTCCGTGCTTAACACGATTTGCGCCAAATTTTTCCTTTATTAACGCTTCGACACGATTTTGTTCAACAGTTAGGGTGAAGGCTTTTGTATATGTTACCAATTTACCCAACGATCGAGTTGGTGGAATTTGTAACTTTCTCGGTTCACCGTGACGATTTAATGCCAGATAATAGATGCGACGTGAATTGGAATTATATGTGGATGAGTATATATTGTAGTGTTGTTCTGCCATGGATTCGTTGAAGACGCAGTCATCGTTAAATTCTTTCTGCAACAAAACAACTAGAATAAGTTATTTCGGTTATTTTTTCAAAAAAAAAAAATTAAAAATAAAGGATTTGGAAGAGGGATTTGTGGGAATGAAGCAGATAAATGAACTGATCAAAAAGTGGTGTAGGTCAAAGAGAGAAACAGCTCAAAAGGTTAGACATAGAAACTAGAAGGGAATCTAAACCGGTTCAAAGTGTCAAAATTAACGATCAATCAGTTGTTTAATCATTTGTAGAGTCAATTTGTTGTGTC
This sequence comes from Myathropa florea, assembly GCA_930367185.1. NCBI lineage: Eukaryota > Metazoa > Arthropoda > Insecta > Diptera > Syrphidae > Myathropa > Myathropa florea. The sequence goes on from OV884004.1 coordinate 18,199,562, forward strand.
AGATTGTCGGAAATAAAGTCTAAAAGTGGAATATACCGTAATCTGAAAAAAAATTTTAACAACGTTTCCTCTAAAAGTTGCCTTATTTTGACTGATATTTCAGTACTAAAAATTTAGTACCAATGTCAAGTGATAAAAAAGCGACCGACGCCGTAGTACTTAAAATTTAGTACAATGTCAAGTGGTACAAAACCGTTTGGCACTTCATCCAAAAGCGACCGACACTTCAATTATCAAAATTTAGTACTAATGGCAAGTGACCCAAAATTTACATTTCGATGCATGGCGATCCAAAAGTGACCGAAACTTCAGTACCAATGTCAAGTGAGTCATATCGTACAAAAAACTTGGATTTTATCTGAGATTTTTTCAGATTTCTCTGCCCATAATCGTGATCAAATTTAAGAACAAACGAGAGACTGATCATCTTTTTTGATCAACATGTCAGTCACTGATCATTTCTCGTCAAGATCATCTAGAATTGATTGCAGTACTTGATCGTATGAAGCCAAGCGCCAAGACTTCTGTCTTGTTATCCTCCACATACCCATTAATCAGATGATCACAAAGAGTGTTCATTCAAAATTCGAATAAAATTATCTTAAGTTCATCAACCGTAGCACGTGTTAACACTTGTAACAACTCATTTCATCCTTAGATCACCTTCACCTCTAAGTTCAGGTTCCAATTAGTAGTCAATTTTGGACTTAAACGATTTAGTCTCATTAACCCTTGACAACGCATAAGGGAAGATCGTTAAAGATCTTGTGAACATCGTCAATTTTTTATTGTCTTCTATCAACTAATCATCACTTCCTACACGACGAGATTTTGCTTGTTGGCGTTTTATATTGTAACTTGCGTCATGAATGGAAACGACCTTGAACTGCCAAGTGAACTGATCAATCAAATAGAGGCCGTGTGCAATGTTGTCATTTTTTAGAGGCAACTAGCAAGAGATCTTTCTAGCTAGTGGAACTTAGTGACAGTTCAGCACAGACTATAACGCCACGCAGGAAAATGAAGATCGTGTAGGGCAACCCACAGTAACCACCGTGGTGTAGTGGTTGGATGCATCGACTCCTGCGCTAAAGGTTCAAGATTTGATCCCGAACATGAGTTACAAATTTCAACCCTCGAAGTCGGCAGAAAACTGTAGGTCTCCTCAAACTTGAGATAATAATAGCAGATGCAACACGGATGGTCTTTAGAGAAGCTGGGCGCAAGCCCATTTATGGCCATGTTAATTTGGCCATCGCTGAGTAAAGTGATCTTCATCCACCACCAGTCCTTGGCATCTTCCATAAGGTGGGGCGCTAGTTTGACGATCGCAGAGGCAAGTGTCCTTCAGTCACGCTAGTTTCACGATCTCTAAGGCAAGTGATCTTCACTTACAGCTCGTCCTTGCAATTAAACCGTCCTCTAGGAAAGCTATCTCCCATAAAGTGGGACGCCAGTTTCACGATTGCTGATGCAAGTGATCTTCACTCACGCTAGATTCACGGTCGCTAAGGCAAGTGATCTTCACCCACCACCGGTCCTTGCCATCTTCCATAAGGCGGGACGCTAGTTTGACGATCGCTAAGGGAAGCGATCTTCACTCACCACCGGTCCTTGCCATCTTCCATAAGGCGGGACACTAGTTTGACGATCGCTGAGGCAAGTGATCTTCACTCACTCTAGTTTCACGATCGCGAAGGCAAGTGATCTCCACTCACAGCCCGTCCTTGCAATTGAATAGAGTGACTGTCCCTCATAAAGATGGGACGCACTTGTCACAAAAAAAGTGCTTGATGCAGATGATGTCCTCTGAGTTGAATGACATTCGATTTTTTTTTATTTAGTTTGACAAACTGCCCACTGTCCACTGCCTACGGTGATCTACTCAATTAATGCTCATTACCTGTTCTGATCTTAATCGATTGTCTTATTTTATGATCGGTCTTTGATCTGAAACCTCCTAGATCTGGTGGCTGATGACGCAAATAAAAACCCAAAGCACAACTAAATTTAACTTTTTGTCATTAATCGGTTTTTGATTGTTCATAAAATCCACACGATCGTCGTTTAGCATAATTCAACTACTCTGCGGAGCCGATCTTGAATTCGTTTCTTCGCCTGATATTTCGGTTCATGCCAACGAACTAACTAAACTGACCTTGTACCCTCATAAATTCAAGGATTTTATTGGGTAACTTGCCCTTTTGCGACACCTATTGTCAACCGACAGCTGTACCTGTGACATGTCCTTTCCTGGACGGTGTTCTTTGACATCCTCGAATTTACATAATGGATTCCATTCCAGTATCCCGCCACAAGAACCCCACATCACGTCCTTATCTTGACATCTGTCAAACAGGGTCACAATCGGCTTCTGCTTAACGATCCCATCGAATGTCTCACTCGATATCATTTCGGATAATTAAACCGAATTAATTATGTAAAAATCGTCGTCGTCGCAGTCCCCACCCTCGATCGGTGAGTTGGCCCGCCAACGATGCGAATTCGCATTCCACCGCGTTGTAAACCCATCGCGGGACGCAGACGCTGTTGGCTTGTTAAAGAATTCGCTTTTATTTTTCATGAAATTATTGTCGGTTCACCAAAAAGATCACAACAATCCAAACCAACGCCAGAGTGTGACGTCTAAAAATATCATTCACTCTCGATTCTGTCGCAATTTGTGACGGTGACGGATCTCGCCACCTCGTAGGGAACTCGTTGCGTTATTTATTTCGTTTTTTTGTTGCTTTTCGGTTAATGGCTAGATGATTACATTCCTACCTGAGCAAGTCCCACCAATTACATAGTCAGCGTCGCGACGCACTAGTTGTGAGAGTGCCAGAGCGAGCAATCCGTGGCCAGTTGTTTTCTGATGATGACGGTGATTCCTCTTCCGCCTTTGACACTTGGACTGTGTGCTGTGCGTTCTAACACGCAGGAGGGGGATTTATTTCTTTTTTTCTTGGTTGGTTTGTCTTAAAAATAAATCAATTCACTTTTGTTTTTGAAGAGAACCACACGAAAAGAAAGAGTGAAAGTGATGCTAGACAAAAGGAACGGTGAGGGTTGGTTGAGAGAAGAAAAATTCGATTGAGGTTTCCGCGCGACGCTTGTTGACGTTCTCAAAGCAAAAGGATGTCAATTCGATTGTCGCTTACATTTCAGGTGGCTATTAATTGTCTTTGTCCGATCGAATTCACTTTTTATAGAGCGACGCGACCATGTGATGCGGGAGTGCTCTACAGAAGTGGGCTGCTGCTTGGTCATCGATTTTTGAAAATATGCTCTACGAGCAGCAAAATTGATCGGTTGAGGGAAACTCTGGGAAAAATTTCGGATTTTCATCTTGCGGCAGGAGAGTATACCTCGAATGAAATTCAATGAAAGGCTCCTCCGAATTTCCTTGGTCATCGATTTTCAAAAATGCTCGACGAGCAACAAAAATGATCGATTGAAGGAAACTCTGGGAACAATTGCGGATTGTCATCTCACGTCAAGAAAGTAAACTTCGAATGAAATTCAATGAAAGGCTCCTCCGAAACAGGTCTCGATGGGGTACTTAACGCCTGATCGCTGAACTGTCTGCAGACGGTCACCATGCCAAAAATCTGGCGACGTAATTCTGACAGCAGTCGCAAATAAGCAGTGCTCTGTAGAAGTGAGCTGTTGCTTGGTCATCGATTTTCAAAAATGCTCGACGAGCAGCAAAATTGATCGGTTGAGGGAAACTCTTAAAGATCATCCGGGAACAGTTTTCGAATGTTTTTTCGCGCCAAGAGAGTAAACCTCGAATGAAATTCAATGAAAGGCTCTTCCGGAACAGGTCTCGATGGTGTACTTGACGCCTGATCGCTGAACAGTCTGCAAACGGTCACCGTGCCAAGAAACTGGCGACGTAATCCTGACAGCAGTCTCAAATCTATCAAAGAAACTGCAATCCATCAAGAGTTCACCTCGAACTTTGACTCCGTTAAACGAAAATTGCTGCCATACTTGGACGTCAACACCTTGCTCGTTGTCACCGATCCAAAAGACCAACCTCGTCGAGCACAGATTTCATCAAACGTCAGATCTGATTGGATGGCGCTTTGACACACAGTCCATCCCTTCCTATCTCCCGATATGTGTCACAAAATCCGACCCAATTAACCGAAAATCTTCTGAAAATTCTTTCTGAAATTCGTGACACGGTATCTGATGGCTTCTGTCTGTTTGACTCGCAGAATGAACTGAGAAATGAGCGCCTAACATGCCAGACGATTTATAAATCTCATCAAGCATGTGTTTTGTAGATGAACGACACAATTATAGACTTCTAAAAATATGATCAGCGCTTAGTTGGGGTTTTGTTTTCCTTTCTTAATTTATTTTTAATTATTGTCAGAAATAGAAAGCATCGCAAAATGCTGCCAAATAATCTGCCCTCAATCGGTATAAATGAATGCGGTTGAGAGTTGGCCAAGAGGGCGTGTTGCAAGAGAACCCGCAAAAACTGTCTCCGTATGTCTGTCGTCTGTTCTATTCAAAGATGTGTGTCTGAAAACGCAGGAGGTTCCCTGAGGTCTGCACAAAGGAAATTGTGTGCTCGAATGCATCCGAATGCATCCTAATGCGTCCAAAATGCGTTCGAATGCGTCCAAATGATGTTGCATAATGAATGAGTGATAAAAATTGCGCTAAATCATCACGAGAGTGTATGACTGTTCAAATTATAATTTTTTGCATAACGATGTGTCGGCTTTTTTTTCACGGACGGGAGGTGTTCGAAGATGGAAGATGTTTGCGGGTCTGTTCGGGAGCGTGAGGTGTTTGTGTAAAACTGAGATTTATTTGACAGCGCGGGGAGTTTTCCTGTTGACAGTTTCGTCGTGCATAAATCTTTTGCGAAAGGTGCATGAAACGTCAATTCTGAATTCCAACATGAGGACTTGTGGTTCTACACAAAATCAAATCTTCCTCTCTTTGGACCAAATAATTGCACAATTGAATCAAAAATTAGGTCCGTCGTCAAAGTGAACGACGCAGGGCGCAACAACATTTCCTACTTCAGACCTTTTAAGCCCATGGCTGCATGAACCTAAATTTGCCAACTTTTACAGTCTTTTGAGTGCCCTCTTCGTTTTTTGGGTGGCGTTACCGTCGGCGATCTTCTCCAGCAACCACCTCTGTCGTTGGACCTAAACTCGATCCGTATGCTCGTCGTTGTTGTTGTCGTTGTTGCCGGAGCTGCGGAGATGAGGAAGAGACCGCCTCATCTCCGCAGCTCCGGCAACAATCCAACATCTGCTTTGTCACTGCCCAGCTTTCCAGAATCGGCGCCTAGCTTCCCTGGGCCAAAGATTCTTCAGAGAGACTGCGGACTTAGCGAATGCAGGTATATCGGATCTTCTAAAATTCATAAGGAGCAACGGGGTGGTTTCAGCCATCCCGTGACAGGATAGGTTATTAGATTGAAGGGATTCACAATGGACCCCATGGCCTCCGAGTGGAAGTGATGCTTTAACCATTACACCCCCTTCCAAAACCTAAGCGAACCTAACCACTCGTGTTGTGCGTACTGTCACCAGTGTACAGGGTGGACCATCTTGCGTTTTTTTTTTAAATCAAAGGTTATTTTGACATGGACAGCTGTTTTCCGCTCGAAATCTTAACAGAAAGTTTTTTTTTTGTCGTCGACTTTGTTGTGTTCTTCTTCGGAGGTTTTTTTGAAACACTACTGGAGCACTGGAGTACTGGGAGGGCGCCATGCCGTAGTGGGTAGGTGCGTCGACTCCTACGCTTGAGGTCGTCGGTTCGAATCTGGAAAAAAAAACACCTAACATTTTTTCACGGCTCCATCTCTTTCGAGTCACTGACAATACTCAAAGAGTACAACTGTCTAGAAATAGCTTCTCAATCTCGCTGTTCGGAGTCGGCATTAAACTGTAGGTCCAATCCACTCGTGAGAGAACAATAGCACGCACAACATGAGTGGTTGCTGAGAAGCTAGACTCAAAACTGATCCATTGCACTGCCAGATAGCAACCTACTCCAGTGCCGTTAATTTGATCCCAGCGGCGAATGGTGACTGGACCAGATTCGATTTCACTGGGATTCAAACCTGGGACCCCTCTAACTTGGGACAGGCACTTAACCAACTGCGCCATCCAGTCATATTGATAGAAAGTTAGTTTCGTACCTTCGCGGAACGAAATGAGTCACTTTACGCTCGAACAATGTTGGAAAATATTGAAAACTTATTTCCAAAGTGAGGGTAAGGGTTGTGTAGCCCAAACAATGTGTTTTTTGAACGAAGCTTTGGCCGAAATGAAGCACCCACCGCGACTGCTGTACGCAAGTTTGAGCAAAAAGTTCGTGAGACTGGTATGTTAGTAGACAACACTCATGGTCTATGTCGTCGTACGGAGCGCACAGATGAAAATGAGGCTGCTGTGGCCGAGAGTGTGAGACTCAATTCACGGACGTCAACTCGCCATCGATCTCAACAGCTCAACATTTCACGCACTAGCCTGAGGAGAATTCTGCACAAAGATCTCGGATTATTCGCTTACAAGGTCCAATTGACTCAGCAATTGAATGAGAGCGACCATCCGTTTCGTTATCGCTTCGCAGTTTGTGCATTAGGGCAGCTTAAATTGAACGATTTTTGGAAAAAAAATCATCTTTCTGACGAGGCGCATTTGGTGCCCGGACATAACGCCAAGCGACATAAAGCCAAATTCGAGCATTTGGCCTTATGTCGTTTTGTGAAAGTGACATAAGGCCAAAGCAAAAATTGGGTTTTGATTGATCAACATAAGGCCAAGTCTTAAAATTAAGATAAGGCCAAGTAAAAAAATAAAAATAAACATCTGGGACTCGGAAAACGGAAAACCCGCACTTTATTGTCGAGAATCCAATGCATCCACAGAGAGAGACAGTTTGGTGAGGATTGTGGAGTGCTGGCATCATTGGACCATTTTTCTTCGAAAATGAGGCTGGGAACAACGTTTCGGTCAACGGTGAGCGTTATAGAGCCATGTTAACCGACTTTTTTTAACTGAAATTGAACACATGGATTTGGACGACCTCTGGTTCATGCAGGATGACGCGTCATGCCACACAGCCAATGCCACAATCGCACTAAATTCCAAAATCGCCATCTTCGCGATGTCAATTGGCCTTTGGAGTTTGGATTTTGTGAGAAACCGTGAAGGAGGCCAATATCATCCAAGCAATCCGTGAGCTACAACCCGAAACCATCAACAAGGTATTGGAAAATTGGGGTGACAGATTGCGCTACTGCAAGGCCAGCCGAGGCAGCCACTTTCAGAATTAATGGGTAGATCTGCTCTTACTAAGAAAGCTAAAACCACATGGAAAGTATTAAATTTTCTTCATTTTATTGCATTTTTAAAAAGAAACCTGTATTTGCCTCACCCTGTACAGTTTCCTACCGACTCCGAACGGCGAGACAAGCAGTAGAAAAACACGACCAACGACTTTGCGTTACAAGAAAAATCAAACTTTGATCTAACTTACTATGCCACGCTTGTGGCTATGTCACTTCACGAACATTATTCTTCTCCGTCAACTTGGGAGTTCAGTTCAGCTGGTAGCAGGCCCATCAACGCCCGCACCTGTGTGGTCTCTCCCGGGATGGACCGTCCTAGTTCCACCACACACCTTCCGAACCATCCCACACCCCCATGTGCCATGCCTTGCCGTCGTCAATTCATTAGAGAGCCCTCCCCATCAACGATTAGCGATACTCAAGTGAAATACGTTCATTAGCCGAGCGCTTGTGCATCGCCCTCGAGTCGTGTTGACATGACAGAGTAAGAAAAAAATTCATCCCACACTCCTCTCACATATCCCCCATACCGCCTGTGGTGAATATATTTTAATTATGCCTGTTGTCCTGTGCCGCTTTAACCAGCCGCCACCCGATAACGAGCGGTCGTCCCCATCAAGGGATCGCGTGTTAAATTGGAAACAATGTCCAATCGGACAGATACACAATGTAAATTCGGTGTAATAGACCGAAAGTGGGAGCTGAGCATGATGGACACGCTCGACCTGTTTTTTTTCGGATTGAACGTCGGTTGAGTTAGGAGGGAATGTGCTCGGCGATCAAACAATTCATAAAGTAGGCGCCACAGGAGGTGAACTAATTGATTCCTAATCGTAACGAATTAGACTCTAAGCTTGTTATTGACTCTTGTGGTTTTTGGTTCTTTGAACACAGTTCGGCTGCTGTCAACGTATTTGAGTTCGAATTTGAATTTATAATTCTTTGGTTTATGTGTCTGACGGTATTTGGTTGTAAATTCCGTTTCTTTCGATGGATTCCAAGAGGCGACTGAAAATTTTCTCACGGTATTTGAGTGGAGAGGAGTTTGTTTAACTGGAAGGACAATTAAGAAGGAGGGGATACGTTAAAGAATGCTGGAGAGAAGGTAGATGCTATGCAAAATAACGGGCGACATCCATTTCAGTTTGTACGACGTCCATTTGTCTTCGCTGATCCTTGAAGATATGCAACACTTTTTGCACAAACGTCATCTCGTAGAAATTTCCTTTCGAATCCAAAAAAAAGTCCTCAAGGGAAACGATTCAACGGTTCAGTGGGGGAATATCAAAAAATCGTGATTAAAATGCAAAAAAATTTAAAAATGACGAGTGTGATGGACGAGCATGATGGGCGAGTACGATAAGTTTCTTTTCAAAAAAAGAGAAAAAATCTAGAATGTGACTGGCGCCCGGTACGGGACCGTGACCAACGATGTCGTTCTCCCAAAACTGCATGAACATGGTCTATGCGTCGACAATTTAGCCTAAAATTTACTGCAGCCATTTCACGATGTCCATTTGTCTTGGCAGATCCTTGAAGATATGCAACAATTTTTGTACGAACGTCATCTCGTAGCAATTTCCTTTCGAATCCAAAAAAAAGTCCTCAAGGGCAACGATTCAATGGGGGAATATCAAAAAATCATGATTAAAATGCAAAAAAATGTCCAAACGAGAGTGATGGACGAGCATGATGGACGAGTATGATGATTTTTGCCGACGTCTCTTTGACATCTGCCACCCTTGAGGGGGAGATAAATATCACATGCAAGTGAAAGTTGCAAGTTCCACATCCCCTTGAAAAGATAACTCCATCGAGTCACTATTTAGGTATTCCCCGTTGCCAGTGACATTGTTGTTTCTTCATAAATTCATCACTTCTCCGAGCAAACGTCTAGACGCCAGTGACTGCAAAGTGTCATACCGCAGTCATTTGACGCCACAATTACAAGACAACTCAACCGTGCTCAACCGAAGACTCATCTTGTTTCAGTGTTTTTTTTTTTTTGTTTTTGTGTCGCTGTTGCTGCGCAACAAAATCTCAACCAACTCCATCATCATCAACGAGCACACTCTGCTGCACAAGCATCATCAAGTCCCATTGCCATTGGCCCATAAATAAAATACCAAACATTGACTATCAACGCTGCAATGTTAATTACCCAATTGTATTCCAATCAAAATGATGAAACGACATTAGAATCGGCAGTGACTTTGGCCGCAGATAAATTCCCCTGCGCTTCTGGCTAATTAATCTCCACAAAGACAAGTGTTGGGCACGAGCCCGCTTGATTTGCATTCCAATTGTCGCCGTCGTTGTTCTCGTCGTCGTCGTCATCGTCATCCTCGTCGTAGTCGCTGTCTCCGCTGGAGGGAGCAAGGCGATAAACGCATGCGACACGGACGAAGAACGAGAGGAAACATGTGTGCACATAGGGCCTCATCCCAAAGCAGAAATTGTCACTGCCGATTGAACAGACCGCCACAAGGAGGATCCCTTAGAATGTTTTTTTTAGTCTCTCTCTGTTCTTGCCTGCAAATGTGACAAGCGAAATTAGTTCATAGTTGTTAATTAAATTTGAAAGGAGTCTTCGTTGTGTCGTCGCCGTCACAGACAAGCTCGCTCGCTCGCTCGTTGCCGTGATGTATCTAAGCAAAAACTAAGACTAAGACTTTGAACTAAAAATAGATCACCAAACGCTGCTGTTGCCGGATACATACTTCGAGCAGAATGTCATCCCAAGGATAGACAGCACAGATACTGGATGGATGTAGTTTGCATGCAGATGAAGTGCCTCTACACGCACATCACGCACTCACTCAGGCTGGGGAGATGATATCAAAGGCATTGTTCGGATGCACAAAGAAATATTTGCGCGATGTTTTTTGTTGGACGTTTTTTGCTGCAACAAATTAAAATTGTTTTTCGGACGTTTTTGTTTGCTGATTGGTGTTTTCTGAAAGAATCGGTGGTGTTTTGTGAGAGATGTCGCACTTTGCAGGAAGAAATGACACCTGTGATGGTTTATAAGAGTCTGTCACTTTGACAGATGTCAGCAAGTTATAAGCAACAGGCAATAATGTTGCCGAAGAAGCGCCAGTTTACACTTTTATTCAGAACTTCTTGGCAAATCGTCAGCACTGAGGCCTGAGCAACGTTTACAAGTGTAGAAAAGAGAGCGCCACGCACAACACCTGTCAACACAATCAACGAACAGAGTCGCTTATTGGCAGGATGGTTGACAAATTGTACTCGAAATGGACTCCTTCGACACCAGCCCAGCGACAAAATGTCTTAAAGCTCAAGCAGGTCAACATTTTAGCGCCGTTCAAACAAGTCTTGATGAAGCAATCATCGATCTGTCACCATGTTCAATAGCTTGCGATGTGTCCGTCAACCAAAAATGAAAGGTTTTGGGCAGGAATCTTGTTAAAAATGTTTTAAAAATTCAATTGGTCCTAAAATTTAAGCTAAAAGATTATCGTCTGCGTTGCAACTTGGCGATCGACTGCTGGAGGGTTGATCCCTGTTCTGTTGATCAAATTTTGTTCAATACGGCCTCGGGTTTGCTACACAATTTGGAGCCTAAATTTTAGTATGTGAGGCAAGTCGAGACAGGATCTATTTGGTATGATTCATCGCCTAAAAAAACTAGAATATGAATGGCGCCCGGTGCGGGACTATAACCAACGATGTCGCTCTCTCAAAACTGCATGAACATGGTCTATGCGCCGACAACTTAGACTAAAATTGTCTGAATTCTTCTTCCGCAGCTGCGATATTTACAGCGCCAATAATCGGTACCTACATAGCGAGTGGGGAGAAGAAGTTGCTCTTGGTCGTTTCGAATGAAAAGTAATCAATTCGATCTTTAACCATTTTATGTTGATAGCGATTGAAATGAAAAGTTCTGGTTGCACATTGACGTTTTTTTTTTACTGGACCAGATTCGATTTCACTGGGATTCGAACCTGGGACCCCTCTAACTTGGAGCGGGCACTTAGTTCGTGGTTCAATTTCCCCCTACAATCACCATCAATGCAAGCAGGACCACCAAAGACCGCAGGAAAACCAATTCGACCGTTCCGACAAAGAGACTTCCGATTGATCAAATAATTTCCGCCCTTCAAAACGTCCCAATTTCCTAAAGATATCTTCATTTTTTCGATGAGGCTAGGTTATTGGTTAAATGAAATCCAAAAAAAACAATTCGCTTGTACTGATCAATTTCATTTCCACCTGCACAATTATCACCGCCGCCCGTCAAATCGCACCATCGCATAGTGCTGCAAAACAAAACAAACTCAGAACTCTCAACGAGCAGCAGCGCACCGTGCTCGTTTCACCATCACAGTCGTCTCAATTAAACCTAACTAATTACCCCGTTGAACATCGTAACAGTGTATTTACAATTGAACCACCATAATTCCCTCATCGGGATATCTTAAACGAATTTTCACTCGGCAGCGAATGCGAACGCGGATGCCTGACGCTCTGCCGCAACCGATCATGATCATGTATCTTCATTCCAGCGGAAGATAATCATTAATATCCGCCACCTCAGAACCGCTTAATGCACTCTCTCGCAGGCGGCAGCAGCGCCAACCGGCACACCACCTTCCCGTCTTACGAACAACACCGAACGCATTAAGATAAATAATCTTCGGGATGTGTTGACAGATGTGTGTTTTTGTGGTATTTTTAGTCGGCGGACCATCGATTGTGAAACCGAAATAGACGCGAGGTATGACGTGCCACACGAGAATGCATTTAATGGGTTTTCATCCTCCGCCGAGATGTGACCCGAGATCCAGTGGGGGAGTGTGCTTCAGCACGAAAGGGTTGCACACCATTTGACATATTTTAGTGGAGAGAAATTTTGACAGTTCATATTCATATGTCACTCCGACATTAATGTCGCATTTTTTCGGCTCCTTTTTTGTTGCTCAGAACGTGACCACGTTCGAGATGTGTTCTCGTCGTGGCCGCACAGCGGGGGCGGCACGAAAAAGCAAACCAAAAATAGATTGCAATTAACTTTCTCTTAATGGTGGAGAAATTCTAGCTGAATTATGTTTTCCTTGTCGCCGGCAATGTGCTGAGTTAGTGCTTTGCTTTGAGTGTGTGTCAGTTTAATGTGAACGTGGATGAATAATTTGGTTACGCATTGAGCTTTTGTGATGATCCGATGAAAAGGATTTGGATTGCTTTCTTTGGGAAGAGGAGGCGCTTGTCGGAGAGGAAATGTCATGTGTAACTCTGACATTTGACAGTTGTGAATCGACGTCTAGTTGACATTGTCAAATAAAGATGGCAACGTGCATTAAATGAAATGATGATGACGATGATGAGGATGAAGATTTTACACGTGATTTTGTGTAAACTTTTGACATTTGCTGGAGTGTTGCCAACTTTGTCGCTGTCACAATGCCACTGAATGTCGTATCGATTTCTTGGAATTGTTTGCTTACAGAATATGTGGGGCTTTGCACGACGTGTTGTGAAGTTGTGAGCTAAAGAAAGGGGATCTTCTTTAGACGCACAGATAGACTTTGGAACTTCTTGTGGACAATATGTCAGAAATAGAATAAGTTTTAAGGGAAAACAATGAATTTTCGGATATTTTTTTCATAATTCATGGCGTCACTGAGGGCAAAACTCCGCTGGAGGGCGTCATTTGCATACTTAGAACCGTTGAGCTTTTTGACAACAACACTGCTTATGACAGTACCACTGCTTGTGACAGATCGACTGCTTGTGACAGTTTGACTCCTTGTGACAGTTCGACTGATTGTGACGGATCGACATTTTGTGACACTTCGGCTGCTTGTGACAGTTCAACTGCTTGTGGCATTTCGACTGCTTGCGACAGTTCGACTGCTTGTGACAGTTCGACTGCTTGTGACAGTTCGACTGCTTGGGATAGTTCGACTACTTGTGACAGTTCGACTGCTTGTGACAGTTCGACTGCTTGTGACAGTTCGACTGCTTGGGATAGTTCGACTACTTGTGACAGTTCGACTGCTTGTGACAGTTCGACTGCTTGTGGCAGTTCAACTGCTTGTGGCTGTTCAACTGCTTGCGACATTTCGACTCCTTGTGACAGATCGACTGTTTATGACAGATCGATATCTTATGACAGTTCAATTGCATCGAATAGTTGTGAACGTTCAGCTCTTTGTAACACTTCGAACACTTGCTACAGTTCGACAGCTGGCGACGTGACAGTTTGACTTTTTTTTCCTTATCGTTTGAAACAAATACCGTTCAATCAATAAAAGTCACATCCCCAATGAATTGAAGCCTGTCAGCATTCAACCAGCGGCGCCTTAAAGCGATCACTGCACACAAAGAAAAAGGACCTGCTATGCGCCAGTCTCACTCCAGGCAAAACCATTTCTGTCACATATATTAATACGTTAACACAACAATCCTCCGCCCGCAGTGACAAAACAAAAGCAGTCGCAAAAGGATCTCACCAACCAGACTGAGGAAAGTCGAACACAACAAAAAAAAAAAAAAGAGAAAGGCACACACCACAGGATGCCACAGAGCCCAACCATAATGAGATCCTTTTCACGTCGACGACAACCAAAATCACTTATCACCAACCACCACCGACGACAAGTGAAAACGTCAGACGATGGAGAGAAAATGATGCCCGGTCATTTTTTATTTTGTGAAAAATTAAGTGAAAAGCGATGCCTGTGGGGTGCCGCATTTCAGTGAACTCAGGCCTGATCCTTTTTCTGGTTTTATTTCAAAATTTATGTGCACTGAATGAATGTCCTTTTCCTCGTGAGGGTGTCGGTTGGTTTTTTGGTTCTGGGTGAGCGCCTTAGAAAAACGTGGTATACTCGTGTCTCATATTTTGACATTTCACGAAATACGAGCGCAAATTTGGAAGGAAAAAATGCCAAAAAAGATCACAAGGGAAAATAAAAGACAGACAGAGAGGGAGACATGAAATGACATTACTTACCGAACTATAGACCGCACCACATTGATCCATGCAAAGGTATAAGCATGTGGCTACTCCCTGGATTTTTATTCGCCCATAATCAACTGTCGATCGTTGTAATATTGCTGAAAAGAAACAAAAATAAAAACTCCTTTAAATCACTGCATTAACAAGAATTCAATTATTTCAGTGGCAAGTGGCAACACAGTCCCTCATAGAAATGCTCGGGGGTTCGTTCACTCACGTCACCTGCCGGATGACGTTTCAATTATAAGCGAAGCATTGCAGCAAAAGGCTGAGTTAGTACTGACAGTTGCCAATTACTGTCAAAACTGGTCCATACAACTGCGGGGAATTCAACGAAAACTGTGAATGGTGTGTGAAAATGGAGTGTGTTCGTTTTGTGATCATGCCGTGACAGCGGGAGTTTGCTTCGTTTGGAATGTGAATGGACGAGGTGTGACTAAAGGCATATTTACTGAAAATTAAATGGTTTTTCTTTTTCGAATAAGTTTAGGTGGCTAGTGAAGTGGAGAGTAGGCTCAGGTGGCACATAAATCAAAAACTTGGTAGAAATTGTTTTTTTCTGCACGCATTTGGATGGAAAGTGTATAGATCGGGATGCAATGAGATCGTTCTTGGCTTAGAGTTGGAATGTTCAGAAACTCCGATCGGCTAAATTAAGGATTTATCAAGATCAACATAGAAAGGTCCATATATATGTTCAGTGCAGGGCTTGTAAATGGTGCATAATTCCCGAAATTAAATGTACAACGAAGGAGTAGTCATACGGTCTCATTTTCGAACAAAGCAACCTCTCACCTCAGGGAGTTCTGAACTAAATTGTGACCTCGTCTAGAGGTGATTTGTTTGTTTGATTCCAAAACATCTGCTGTGTTCTGTGGTTTTACCGCATTTGATCGATCTGCGACGTCCTCCAAAAGGTTCCGGGAGATCTAAAGTTCTGATCATGAAGACAAATGATCAGCACAGGAGTTAAAAGAGGATCTTTGTCACGCATAAAATGTCAATCCATTAGAAGATGAACAAAATTGGGTCCAATAGATTGTCGACAGACCCTTTTTCTGCTAGAAAAGCATTTTATAAAGACACAAGCCTTGGTCTGTTAACTCCTGCACTCAACTCCAAGCAAGGAATTCTGAGAACCTCCTACCTCAATTATGAGATGGGGACTTGTTCCCTCCATTTAATCTTGCTTAGGTTTGCGGCGAATTGAGGTGAGATTAAAGAAGAGAAGGGAAGGAATTATGTGTCTACTAAGGCAGGTCTCCTTGGATCCAGTTTGGTTGGAATAAATTTCTTAGTTGGAAACTGTTGCGTCTAAAGTCCATTTAGGCCGTTTTCCTTAGCCCTTTTAAAGCGGCTACGACGTATTTGGAACACAGAACTATTAGAATTGAGACACTATTCCTAGACAGAGACACTAGCAGACAGTGGAGAGTGTACAAGTTACGAAGCACCAACGTGTCTCTGATAATACCTCTGATGACCCTAGAACACAAACACCGGATAACGCTCTTTGAATAATCATGTGGAAAGTTCGGGCCCTAAGCAGTCTACTTGTGAGGAACTTCATGTGTATGTAGCCGCAAAAAGCATAAGCTCAACAATTAGTTCAAACATCGAAACCAGAAATAATATAAAGGATTACTAATGGAATTCGCTGCGTCTTTGAATCTTGAAGGTATTCAAGAAATAAGGTCCTTTCTCGAATAATCGGGTTAAATTTATGTAAGACCCGAATAGTCTTGCTCTATAGGACAATATAAGAAACAGACGGAATGATTATTGGCCTTTTGAGAGCAAGGTTAGGCTTGGTAAGGTGGTGGTGGCTGAGCCTCACGTAGCAAGTATTGGTCCATAGTGATCTTCACTTCAAACAGTTAACTTCGTATTGTTTTTGGTCCCATGTACATTGATGGCGTTTGGAGAAAGAGAGTATAAACAATGTAGAGGTATATAAGCCTGATAGATATCAGTACAAAGATGCGTCAGGTGAACTTGATAGAAGACTGAATGGGAAAACGGGGAGAAAAGAAAAACAAACGATTGTTTAAAGTCAAACTGCATTACCATCATTATCATACAGTATTCATTGGAAATGTATTTAACATACTTTCTTGTCAGGTAAGCCATTATTGAAGGTTCTGAGCCTATGAGGAAAAGTATGTGAACACAATTTAAATTTCTTTGCAAGCAAATGTTAGAGAACGTCCTCCAACTTCTATGTTCAGGGTGTGTCATCTTTTATATCATCTTTGGTATGTAAACATTGAACAACTTTGATATTTATCAACAGATTGACTGCAATAGATATGTTTTGGTCCTGTTTGCGTCGATGGCATTTGGAGGAGAAGGTTCAACCACGAACCATATGGGCTGTACAGCGGCATGAGTCTAGCCAGATGTCTACGGATCCAACGACTAAGATGGCTAGGCCATGTAGAGCGTATGGACAACTGAGCTCCGGCCCTAAGAGTCTTCGGCTCTGAGCCTGTGCGACAACTCAACAAAGGACGTCCACGTACAAGCAGGCGCACACAAATCGAGGGGGACCTCGGCAGGCTTGGTGTGCGAAACTGGAGACAGCCGGCGAAAGATCGTGGTGGCTGGAGAGGCATGTTGAGTGAGGCCCAGGTCCACCTTGGACTGTAGCGCCCTAAGAAGAAGAAGAAGAAGAACCACTTGGCACATAAAGTGCAGTTGACTCAAAGAATTTTCCCGACAGACCGTCCATGGCGCTTGAAAAACGGCCAAAGAGTCGATCCAATGTTTGACACTGAACCTGATTTTAGGAAGCAATTGTTGATGCTCGGCAAAGAAACAACATTGCATGACCAAAAAGTGACTGTTTGGGGTTTGGGTTTTTTTTAAATTTGAAAAATCTCCAGAAAAATTTGTGAAGTTATTCGAGAAGGAGAAAGTGTAACCCAGCAAGTCTAGGGCCATTGAGGAACTCAAGGCAAATATTCGTGCTAAATGCATCGCTATACCGCCCGAGATGCTCGAAAAAGTGATGGAAAATGCAGCCAAAAAGGACACATTCAGCTTTGGTCAAGAGAGCCGGCCGCTTTATTGATGTTGTATTAAAAAACTAGTCCAAATTAAATAAAAATACCCCATATATAGAAATGGGTTATTTTTTTTAAAGTTATTCAATATTCACATACCGGGATAAAAGATCGCTCACCCTGCTCTAATTCAGTTCTGGCTTCATTAACACACCTCCTTTTTGACATCCTCGGAATTTGTGAAAAGGCAATTAAGCAATTTACTTCGACTTATAGAAATCCCTGCTTGGCTACGCTCTTTACAAGTAGACCAGCTGAGTGCGTTCTCTGCTAGGGTAAGCGGAATTTTGAAGTCTTTTTGAAAACGACAATCCTGCGTTCTTCTCCCTTTAATCATTTAGCAACCTCGATCCAATCATTAAATTACAATGCATTAAGTTATCTAGACAAGGTTAGTATTTGAAAACAAAATCCTCATTCGTGCGGCAAATTTTTAAGTGACGTGTCTCGCAAGAAGGTTTCTAAAGCCAAGTACAGACTGTTTAGAGTCGCAAAGCAATGAATATACATTTGCACTAAAGCAACTTCTGACATCAGCGCAGACACTCTAAATTAACCAAAAAGGAACCTCTCTTTTTTCAAAAATTTCACGATCAGTACCTTTATTATGAGGTGCAAACCCAGGCATGCAACAATTTCTTTCACACAGTCATGCAAAAACGCCCCTGAGACCATCCCAAGTTGTCAGCTGCCAGCATTTCTTAAAATTTCAAACAATATTCGCTCGAGGATCAAAGAACAGATCAAAGATCAGGGAGCATAAGCAAT
The DNA here is from genome assembly GCA_930367185.1 of Myathropa florea. Taxonomy (NCBI): domain Eukaryota; kingdom Metazoa; phylum Arthropoda; class Insecta; order Diptera; family Syrphidae; genus Myathropa; species Myathropa florea. Next base: position 18,217,719 of record OV884004.1, read on the forward strand.
CAAATTACTTTGTGAAATTCAAAGTCTATTGGCCTTAGTGAACATAGCCCCCAAGTGGGAATGTCAAAATTCATAAACGACATCAAAGTGTCGTAAGACAATGTGTCAATCTAAGAAAGTTGAGGTCAGTAAGTTGTCAGGAACATACAAATACCATTCAGAAAGAAAGTTTATTCGAATCAGCTTTTCTCTTCTCAGCTAAAAAAGTGCATCAATCAAACGTCCACAACTCCCACCCCCAGGCTGAACTGCAACTAAAAACAAACAAAAAATCCCACTTGACCACTTAGTTGCGTCATAAATCTCTAGATGCTTAGTTTTCTCTCCTCACCCCAGGCGAAAACTTGTCATTAACTCATAAATTATCCGTTCGGCTAGTAACTATCACTTTCAAGCAGCTGTTCTGAATTTTCCTTCACTGACCTCGAAAAATAAGAAAAAAAAAAGTCACTCAAAACCTGCCACGCAAACTCCCAGGCCGACCATAAAGCGCAAACGCAAAACCGTTGTATTCGTGACTGTCATTAATAAATTTGAGTGCATAAACTGTAGTTACCTCCGCTGCAAGGATAACTGTGATCACATTCGAGTCGATCTTAGCACGCAACGAACCGACGCGACGACGAAACAATTAGCCAGAGATGACCACTGCCTACCCGGACTAAGTTCGAAACGTCATGCAAGTGTCATTGTGCTCATTTTACGCCGCTGCTTGACACATAACTCATTTCCATGACACCTAAAATATGCAATTAAGCCAAATCTACCAATTAGAGTCCACCGGACCGAGCCTGGCTAAAAAATAATCAAACTATTGTGCGAGTCACGAATTGGATTTAGGCGAATGACCAGTCGTTCGGTGTGCGTTTGCCAAGAGAGAGACGAGAGAGAGAGAGAAAGAAAACCGGCCACAGCTCATGTATCGATAGCTTTACATGCGGTTCGTGCTTTTAGGTCAGATTTTGTAGATTGCTTTGCACAGACATGGTGCAAGTACACCACCACCACCACCGTCGTCACAAACCACCTGTCACACGAGACTTTCGTAAAATAAACGATCGCAGACCGGTCGTTTGAGGCAAAAGTAGAGAAAAGCAGAAAAAAAGACAAACACATCTGACAGTTGTTAGGTACGCACCCATTTTCCATGAAACGCAATCCTTTGATTATGATTAATCGGAGGGCCATCAATAAGGCTTTACCAACGCATGCGCATGTCATGCGGGCCCTTCAAAATTGCTCGTCGGTAACAATTGCAATCACAGCACTCAGACACCGCCACCCACGTGCCAGACAAGAACCCAAACCCCAACTGTCACTCCCGCTGCTCTATTATCACACTTCACACTGCATTTCAGCTATTCAGCTCGTAATGCGTCTGTGATTAGCATTTGAAAAGATGAAATCCCATTCGTCTGTCTGCTGACATCATTCGGCTATCTGTCAAAATCTGTCTGTGCTCCGTGCCTCTGCCTGTGACACCGTAATCCGTGCAACAAAAGAAAGTCACTCCACTGTCCCGTGTGGGCCAGATATCCTGCTGATTCTTTCGAAATCGAATAAAAAAAGGTTGCTGACCTCGTCGGTCTTCGTTGCAATTTCTCAACGAGCAAACGTCAAAAATTCACTGCTGGACGGGGAATGGACAAGATCTCAAAATGTTTACTCGGAGTAATTGCCTTTGGATAATAATAATTTGAGTACCTATCTATTCGGCTCGCATGCGGTGCCCACGTCTGCATCTGCACGCCATTCTCACGGGGTGTGTTCGTAAACTTCGAAATTACACTCTGAATGAAGTGTCATGCTGGTTTAGTGACTCAAAACCGCCAGCTATCGCATTGATTCATGATATTTCCTCGAACTTGAAGGAAATTCAACGCAGAAATGTATCTACAAGATAGTTTTTCCGTTTCCCAGCAAAATCTGTTTGGCGTGTCGGTGACATCTAATGCGGAGTTAATAGTCTGCTCCGCATTCATTCGGTGGATTTGCATCCCGAAAAGCAATTAAGCCCCGCACACAACACACAACGATCGTTTTACGCGACGCGCCAATTTATGCGGTTCCTCTTTGGGCCTTGCACTGGCTTCGGGTGCACTCGTACAGATGTCTGAGGGGCACCCTGTGCGCGAACGCGGTTCGAGGTGTTTATTTGGTTGTTGTGTTGTGGTAAGTTTTATGATTTCTGCTGCTGGAATGTCGGTTCTGTTCTGCTCAGAAGCAGGAAGTTTTTGGTCGATGCGCTTTGGACCCAAAGGTGTATGGTACCGTTTCGGGATGAGCAAATCGTTTACGTTCGATGCCGGCACAATTTACGGTTTTGATTTTTTGAGTTCATATTTCGTGAATTTATTAATTGTGACAGCTGCTGCTGTTCGGAGTGAGAGAGGTTGAGTCACTTTCATTTTTTTATCTCATTTTTTGTGCCTTGTTTTGTAACTGGTTCAGGTTAGCAACAAAATCAATGGACACAAGCAAGCGGCGGATATTAAATTGAAGGTGGAAGCTGGTTTGCTGCGTTTCATTATCCCTGGATGCTTTGGGCGTAATGCGACTTTTGGGAAGTGTCAAAAAATGCATACTTAAGCGTATTAAGTACTTATGAACTGTCAACGGCATGGGATGATGTCAAATGATTCGACAAACTGGAAGTTTGCAACAAAATCATGCGTGTAATGTAGATGTTAAGTGAAGAGGGCTCAATTGAGTTGGCAGCTGCGAATGACAGGTCAAACTTTTTCAAGACGATGCAGAGGTCAACGAACTGCACTTTTAAATGCCGCCATCCACTCCAGAATGACAGGAGGATGTCGATTTTAAGGGAAAAAAACTCTCAGTTAACAGTTGACAGACAGACAAATGTCAGGTCAACCATTTTAGACGATGGCATTTGGCTGGCCAGCGAAAGACGAGGTCAATGAACTAGATTTAGGGGCTTTCAAAAGCAGACGTCCACTCCAAAGTGACAGGAGAATCTCGACTTTGGGAGAAAAAAGCTCAGTTGATAGCTGCAAATGTCAGGTCAACTATTCTGACGTTTAGCCAACCAACGAGAGAGAACTTCATTTAGATGCAAGCTAGCATCCATTCCAGGGGGCTGTCGATTTTGTGTAAAAAACGCTCAGTTGAGTTGAGAGCTGCAAGTGTCAGATCAACTATTCTGGAGACCGATGACGTTTTGCGAGCCACCGAAAAACGAGGTCAACGAACTGTATTTAGGCGCTTTCAAAAGCCGACGTCCACTCCAAAGTGACAAGAGGATGTCAATTTAAAGTAAGAAAAAAACGCTCAGTTGAGTTGACAGTTGCAAATGTCAGGTTAACACCAACAAACGATGACATTTTGGCAGACAAAGTCATTGAACTGCATTAAGGCGCATTCAAAAGCCGTTTCAGAGTAAGCACAGGATGTAAACGACTGGATGGCGAAGTTGGTTAAGTGCCTGCTCCTAGTTCGAGGGGTCCCGGTTCGAATCCCAGTGAAATCGAATCTGGTTCAGTCACCATTTGCCGTTGGGATCAAATTAACAGCACTGGAGTAGATTGCTACCTGGCAGTACAATAGACAAGTTTTGAGTCTGAGTGCTCCAGTAGTGTTTCAAAAATCCTCCGAAAAAAAAGCACAGGATGTCGATTTTAAGTGAAAAACGCTCAGGTAGCTGTCGACTAGCTTCAAATGTAGGCCTTCTCCAAAACGGTGACGTTTGGTCAGCCACCGAAAGACGAGGTCAACGAACTGCATTTGGGCGCATTGAAATGCCGGCATCCCGTCTAGAGTGACACCAAAGAAAAAAAAAACCTTTGCTCTGCGTCCAATCTACGTCGAATGCTCTGATAGCATCCCATGCCCTTGCCGACAAAATAATTATGAATCCAGTCAATGGTCAATCAATTCGCTTTACACAGTCAACATAATGAAATACCCCGGCTTCGGCTTCCTTTTTACAATTAATCCAATCGCATCGTTGCATCGGCGATGACTTATCGAGGCATTTAAGCGCCAATCGATCACTCAAGGCACTGAACACACTCTCTGCTCGATCGCAAGACGAGTTTCAGCACACAGTCGCACAGCACACAGTCGCACATAACATAACCCATTCGACGTGCTAATAGCTAAAGAATCCATTCAGAGCTCTGTCTATCTCATAATTGTTGTCGGCTTTGGCGTTTGTTCTCATTTAAAATGCAGAACGTGACGCCATGCATGTGGGATGTTCTTCACGCTCATTGCACTGTGTCCCTCGGCCGCGCTTGTCGTCTGCGTCTAGCTCGCCAATTTATCCATTGGACATGATAATTAAGCATAAATGGTCGGTGTGTAGCTTTTAACTTAGTCTCGCCGGGTGCTACCGATTCAATTGATATTCTGCGGAGGACTCTCCACCGAAGTGTCGGGACAACATGCCCATACACAGTCGCGTACGACGCGCAAAATGTAAACAGGAAAAAAATGAGAAAAAATGCAAAACGGTTCGCCAAATCGGTTATTCAACTTGAAAACCCTTGTCCGTAAGGATTAAGACCATCGCCAAAACATAACGGCGTTTTGGAATTTCTCGGAATCCGAAACTCCCATGGTGACTCCAAAATCCGGGGCGATTTTCGACAGAGAATTGAGACATATAATCGCCTCAAATTGGGACTATTACGTAGCTTCCTGCTGTTCAACGATCACGCGGACTTAGCGAGAGAGGCAGAACGAAACTCGCCGACCATAAATCATCTGATTGCTTCCACCTGGGAGAGTTCCTCCACATCGCCAGGCTTGGTTCCTCCGAAAAAGGCGAAAACATCTAAAATTCAAATTCAACCAGTTGGCCCGATTTTTCCGCATCGAATTGTGAAACATTCACTGGATGACCCACTAACAGAAGGAGTGACAGAGCCGCCTGGTGGTCTGTCGCTGTGGGAACTGTGTGGCGTTGCATAAGCGAGATGGGCCTGTGTGTATGCAAATTGTTCGCATATTTTACACGATGACATGACGGTGTGTTGGAGGCCTAAGAGTTCGTTGCCACTGGTTGTCGTGTTTCAAGGGCGATGACGGTATTGTAATCGAATGGTTGCGTTGTAATCTCTGAGGGGTCAATTCAGGACGTTTATGACAAGAAGGCTTTTGACAGGTTGTTGCAAGGAATTGGAGGTGACGTTTGGATCCAAATTTCGACTGAGAAAGTCTGTGACAAGAGGACTTTTGACAGGTGGTCGGAGTGGATCGGAGGTGACGTTCCGATCTGATCGAGAGGTCCAAATTTCGATTGAGAATGTCTGTGACAAGAAGGCTTTTGACAGGTGGTTGCAGTGGATCGGAGGTGACGCGTTTGACAAGTGGTGACAGTTTACTGTGGAGGTGACGTTTGACAGGTGGTTGCAGTGGATTGGAGGTGACGTTCCTATCCACATTTCAACTGAGAATGCCTATGACAAGAAGGCTTTTGACAGGTGCTTGGAAGGAATTGGAGGTGACATTTGGATTCAAATTTGGACTGAGATAGTTTGTGACAAGAAGGCTTTCGACAGGTGGTCACAGTGAGGTGACGTTTCGATCCAAATTTCGGCTGAGAAAGTCTGTGACAAGAAAGCTTTTGGCAGGTACTCGCAGTGAATCGGAGATGACGTTCCAATCCGATCGAGGGATCCAAAATGTAAGTAAAATGACAGCGACACAAACTGTCAAAATGTGAGACGTTTGAAAACTGGTTCTTTTCAGCGACTGAATTTCTGAAGGAATTTAATTTGCGATGACAATTGAGAGACACAAACTAACCTTCAATTTTTGACAGTTGTTGTGATGCCTGAGTTTCTCCATCGGGGACAGTCTTGTATGGCTTCAACGTTCATTATTGCATCACGACACAGTGCACATGACAGCACATTTTTGACGTTTCACGTTGCATGACTTATTGTGGCAAAAAAGTCAAAAATATTTCTGTCCACATGTCACACTTTTTTCGTCATTTTGAGAGATGAATTCATTAATTTGTTCATCTCTCCTCTTTGACACTCATTCCCCTTCACTGACAGATGGTCACTTGAGACTCGCCCATTTCGAAACACACAAGATCAGAAAAAAAAGAAACATGAGTCTTTTGTGACTTCCAACTTTTGACAAGTGCAACACAACGGACATTTGACCCTTCAAAGGACCACAGAGTGCATCATTCAAAGGCCGCGTCAAGTCTCCTCAGCCCACCCAAATGTCTCATAAATAACACATTCAAAAGACCGAACGTCTCACCCTGTCACAATGTTCAGATAATAATGACACTTCCATGTTCGCCTAATGACACGCAACAAGAGGAAAGAAGAACCTCTTTTATCATATCTCATCATTTGTTTGAACAGATTTTGACATATTTCCCAAGCCACTTGATATATTGACTGCTCAGACCCTCATCAGATGACTGCGAGGTCACGTCATTTGCATTCGCCCTCTTGCTTGGGGTGCAATTCCCATCGATTTTTTGACAGCGCCACAGCCGAAGTCTGACGGATAGCTGATGGAATTTCACTCTCATTTCCAGTTGGAAGATCGTTATGTTTTGTTTTTTTCCGTGGTGGCATGTTCGTATGGTAATTTTGGGATGAAATCAAACAGTCATAAAATGTGTATCTTATCTGAATGTTGAAGCAAGTGTAACAACAGCTGGGCGGTTTTATTTATGGAAGAAGTAGTCGTTGAGCACACCTACGCATGCGCTTGGCTAATCGTGTAATCTTGTCAGGTTTTAATGGGATTTTAATGAGATGGGATGGCTTACACAGGGTGACAGATATAACCTGACGAATTTGGTGAGAGGTGCCAATGAGGCTTAGTTGGGCGAAAGAATTTTGTAAGCAACAGTGAAATTCTTGGTCGTGGTTGGTGAAGGGTTTCATTTTGACGTGGAAAACAATTAGCGACCGTTGCTGTGGAATTTTTTCATTGTCAACATCTTGACTTTTTTATTTGGTTTTGCGGGCTTTGACTTCTGCATTTTTTTCTGCCACTGTCAAGTGTTGAGTTGAGAATGACAGTTAAACCGGCAAAGTGACAGAAGATATAATAATAATAATGGCGGCGCTTCAGTCCGATGTGGACTTGGCTTCTCAGGAAAAAGTGACAGAAGATGTCACCATTTTTGTCTTGTTTGGCTAAATGGTGCAATTCGACTAAATGGTGAATTAGAGAGCAAGAAATTCTGATGTAAATTAGGGCTTGATTTGACTTTCAGTGACAAAAAATAGACCAGTTTCACTGAATTCAGTGACTGGATTGATTGGAAGTTTGGCCCGAACAATTTAGGAACAAAATTCATAAAGAGAACAAATTGAATATTATCCGACAAAAGACTGGATCATCACAGGATAGGCCGCTATCGACCAGCAGGTAACTTTAGGTGTTGGTTAGTCTTTTGGCTAACGAGGAATCGGTGGATCATTCACCGGACAGTGACAGCACAATGGATCCATTCATAATGTAAGTGGTTCACGGGTTATTCAGTAGTGACAGTGACATGCTTAACAAAGCCCTAATTCTACTAGTCCTGCTATATGGAAAGCAGGACTGCAGAGTTAACTCTTGGTGCCTTCAAAAGAAAAATTCTATGCTGGAAATTTGGTTCTGTGTGCGAGGAGGGCGAATGGAGGAAAGACACAACCGCAGATTCTATGAGCTGTACAAAGATGTGGACATAGTCCAATAAGCAAAGATTCGTAGATTAAATGGTTAGGGCACATCGAGCAAACATCAATTCTTCAGCAAAGACAGTCTTCGAATCCGAGTCTCCCCTTTTGAGAAGGAAAGGAAGAACGAACCCCCGGTGTAGACTAAGTGATGGCGGATGCAAGACATCTTGGTCTTGATGACTGTAAGCAGCGTTCCCGGACCGTTAGCGATGGAAGGCTGCAATTGCTCAGGCTCAGATCCTCCATGGGCCTGATAAGTAAGTAAGTTACAAAAAAAAACTACACCATAACTGGCAGTGCTGTGGGGGATGACAATGCATTAGTCCATTTTTCGCCTCCGGATGCAGCATATGTGATGCGCCGTGATATTTCTAGACACTTGATTAATAAGTAAAGGGGTTCCTTTTTATGTCACTTCATGGCAGCTCAGGGTATGCTCAAGTTCTGAGAAAGGGCAAGAGAAGAGGCACCCAAATGCAAGTACTCACATTTGGGCGCATGTTGCTCATTTAACTCTTCTCTTGAGTGTGGTTAGAGGTCTTAGCCACAGTGGCGTTCTTTGCAAATGCTCCAAATTCTAAGTCTGTGGTTCAAATCCGAATGGACTCAGAAAATTCCGATTTAATAGCACCACCTCTCTCGAAACACTGTGCGCCTTGCCACATTTCCTCTCGAGTGTGGTTAGAGGCAGAAGCCACCATGGCGTAATGTATTCATGTGCGTCAACTCCTACACCGAAGGTTCGTGGTTCGAACTCGGACTGCAGGTCTCCTTCAATGGCGAAGGAACAATAGTACGCACAACACGAGTGGTTGCTGAAGAAGCTAAGCCGAAGCCCAACTCTGACTGTAGCGACTCTCAAAAGAGAAGTGGCTAGAGGTCAGCAAACTGGGATCCACAGCGAAACAATGGCCAAAATTGGAGATCATGCCGTAGCTGGGACGTTTAGGAAGTGCCTTGATCACGATCGACAGTAGCATACGCTGCTACCACTGAACGGCTGCTTCATGAGACTTGTTTCCAAACATTGACTCAAATTAGTCAAGAAATTTGGACCTTACTCCTCGGCGGAATATCTGATCTTCCACTTCGACGTACAGCGAAAAATCACGACGTTTGCTGCATCACGTTGAGTGCGCATGGAGAACATGTTCATTTAATTGACTGGGATCTTTCACACTACCAACGACGCCTGCGTAGGCCAATATCTGGGTAAAAATGATCAAGATCTGCCTTCTTTACGTTCAAAGATCCGTGAAACTTTCTCCCATATCCGACTAGGAGGCAAATTCCATCCTCCCCTTTGTCAGACGCCTCACTGAAGATATTTATTGGTTCAGGTCAACCCACTCATTTCGTGTCAATTCGTTTAAAATTAATAAAATTAGTTTTGAGAAGAGCCGAAGACAGACGCACGTAGACCACTGTGACGATAAACCGGCGGCGCATTGGAGGCGTCCACTGCGTCCATTTGTCCATTCCGATATCCGTAGCACCCTGTTCATTAAGAAAGCGACAGTAAAGTTAATAGATGCAATTTTCCCAAACCGCCGTTTTTACTGCCACTTGGGATGTGAATATTATTAATTAAATCTAAACACAAAATGCAAATCAGTGGGGCGATCTGATGATGTCTGTACTAATCGGCCCACACACGCCTGATGGAATCCGCATGCCGATAACCTTAGAATGTGTGGATAGGAGCGTGTGGCTCCGCGGCCGCGCTTTGGCCAAAAACCGATACCAATCTTGAATCGTTTCATGTATTCTCGGCTCATCGGCCAGTCATCAGAGCCGAAATGAAGACACAATTACATTTAATGCACACATTTGTGTCACATTCGCTGGGAGAAGGCAATAAATCTTCGGCGGAGGCAAAAAACCGTCAAGTATGCGCATCGGATTTCGATGGTATTTGCATACAATGGACACACTGGATACCTGACCACCATTGGGAGTTTCTCTTTGTAGGTTAAAGAACAGCAACAACAAAAAGGCAAAACCAGCGCCAACACTTTGCAGAACGTGCGAGGAATTCCGCAAGCGATTGTCTGCGACGAAAGGGTCGTTGTCAAATATTTTGGATACGAAGATTTACTGCTAATTAAAAGATTTGTCACCGATCCGGAGAAGGACTGTCTGAGGGGCATTTGCATAAATTAAGGGCAACCTAAGAGGGATCGTAATTTAGGCTGCTGTGCTTGAGTGCGGATTTATTGCGGAGATTTTGACGATGAATGATGGATTTGGATATGCCTAATGCGAGCTGCTTGAATTTTGAGCGGCGAGAGTGTGGATTTATGCAGTGGAGTGATCGTGTTTCAAGAGCAAGGTTACGGACTGAATTAGGGGCAGACTGGGACATTTTTTGACTGCTCGGGACTTCCTTTTTGATGACAGGTGATGTGTGGGCGGCTTAACTCATTCAAATCTTTTTGAAAGGAGAAACAATGAAAGTTGTAGCCGTGAAATAACTCAGAGAATGAAGCGTCCACTTTGCTTGGTCGTCAGTGTATGATGACCGATCACCGCAATGAGCTCGTGAAGCACCCATACAGTGAGTGGGATTCGACGCGGATGCCTCATGAAGTCTAATCGGGACTTGTAAAATCTGCGAAGCTTGCCTTTATGACGCGTTGCAACGGCGATCTTACAAAAAAAGTCGGGCCTCGGTCCGTTGACGTTGCCGTACCTCATGATGACCGATCAAAATGTTGACTTCAGTTAAAAACCGATCATTTTTAGCCAAGATCTTTGGAGGATCCTTATATTTCTCAGCAATGAATGCCAATGGGAGCGACTGAGGTGGCATTGATGGCATGATGGCCATGATTCCACAGTGACGTCCAATCAGACAAAGACATTTAGCAGTCAAATCAGGACTGAATGATCTAAAAGTGGGGTTAAAACCGGAAAGGGATCACTTTCCGCGTCTCCCCAGACCACATGATCAAATAATGGCCTCAAATTAGAGAGAAGATGACAGCCCCGTTATAGGGCCCCATAGTTGTGTGGCCTCAAAATAGAAAAAAAGATGACAATCCCAATCGAACCAAGACTAAATTAGGCTTCTAGCCACAAAATGTTGGCCTTCCCAGCTCCAATCAAATCGACAAAAACCAAGCAGCAGCAACATAGCGTCTAACTTTGCAAAAAGGGAATATCAATTGACGTTTTTATTTGCATCACGTGCGATGGTTTGCGCGATTAGTTTGGCCATTCCTCTTTTTCGTCTGCGATCTCTAATGGTCCCTGTCCCTGTTTCGAAGTCACGTTCTGCATCAATGTTCTCCCTGTTGGTCTATTTTCTCTTTTTATAGGGCCCCATCGTTGATTAGACAAGAATTGCTTTGTCGGCCTTTTTGAATATTCTGGTCAAGTTGGTGAAGGTGCAGTGTCTGGAATCAATTTATAATCAGACAGACACTGAAAAGATGAAGTCACCAAGTGTCTTGAAAGAATGCGGAAAAAATGTAGTCAAAGAGACATGAAGGAGAAGAGGGAATTAGATGTGATTCACCGGGAGGTTACTTTTTCAATTTGAAATGAGATCTAGTCAGTTTTCTTCAGGAGTTTTTATTTTGATATCAGGATTAAGCTGATTTTTGAACATTTTCATATGAAACTGGAAGAAATTATTGAGACATACGCGAGGGCTTGTAGACCTCTGCCATTCCGAAGCAGTATTTGTCATTTCAACTCTGTGAGAGTTCGTCAACTTAAATCAATGACTCCGTTTGAAAATTGTTGTCTTTTTAATCTTCTGAGAAAAGCGTTTTCAGTAGTTTGTCGCAAGAAACGCTCCTGAAAGCAAACACTAGTGGACTTGACTTCGTCGTGCAGTTTTGAAGTTTTCAGCCCTCAATGAACTGCCGGAGATGAATTACCCAATCATTCCCCCGAGTACATGCATTTAATTTTTTAAAACAACATTTTTAGGGTCTCCACTGACAATGCTCAAAGAGTATAACTCGTGAGAGAACAATAGCACACACGACATGAGTGGTTGCTAAGAAGCTAGGCCCAGGTCCACCTTGGACTGTCGCCGCCATTATTATTATTATCTCTCTCGAAAAACTGTGCGCTTGTTGCCACATTTCTCTCGAGTGTGGTTAGAGGCAGAAGCCACCATGGCGTAATGTGTTCATGTGCGTCAACTCCTACGGATACACCAAATTCTGTTTTTATAGCACCACCTCTCTCGAAACACTAACAATGCCTAACTGACAAGCCGTTCGAAGTCGGGCTACATGTCTCCTTCAATGATCAAGGAACAATAGTACTGTGCGTACACGAGTGGTTGCTGAAGAAGCTAAGCCGAAGCCCAAATCTGACTGTAGCGACACTCAAAAGTGAAGTGGCTAGAGGTCAGTATAAGTTAAGGAACCAAAACTGGGATCCACAGCGAAACAATGGACAAAATCGGAGACCATGCCGTAGCTGGGACGTTTAGTAAGGCACCTGGATTTGCATAGTCATGATCGACAGTAGCAAAAGCTGTTAGCACTGAACGACTGCTTCACGCGATTTGTTCCCAAACAAATTAGTCAACAAATTTAGACCTTGCTCCTTGGCCCAATATCTGATCTTCTTCCACTTCACGACGTTTGCTGCATCTCGTTGAGTGCGCATGGAGAACACGTTCATTTAACTGACTGGGATCTTCCACGCTACCAACGACGCCTGCGTAGGCCAATATCTGGGTGAAAATGATCAAGATCTGCCTTCCTCGCGTTCATAGATCCGTGAAACTTTCTCCCATATCCAACTAGGAGGCAAATTCCATCATCCCCTTTGTCAGACGCATGGTCGACAAATGGTTCGCTTAAATAGCCATCTCGCTCTTGAGATTTGACGTCGCGCCGTTGGATTCCTTTTTATGGAGTTACGTTAAGCCTCTGGCTTATGTCAACATGTCAGCAAAGGAGGAAAAGGAGCTCAGGAACAAATATCGAACACGACATATCCACATGATCCCAGTAGTAATTGAAAGAGATTAAACGCTGTACTCAAATGAAACATGTGTACCACACCCGAAATAAAGTTCAGTCCGATGTCTCAATGACTCCGTGTTTCAATTAAATGCAAAATTGTTGCGTCCTTATTAAAAAAAACCGATTAGTTTTAATTTTATTGTTTAAAAAATGAAACTTGTGAGACTTAATCGTTGATGTCAATCGGTCACACATATTAAAATGTCAAAGATTATCCCTAAACTCTCCCAAGTATCATCTAATTATCGCCTACGAAGCCATTGTAGTGCCAAATTGAACTTCACCTCAACCTGAATCAACTGATCAAAATCACCCTCAACTCGTCCACTCTTTCAAACTGTGGTCGACCAAGTGTGATGTCACCACATGCTGCTTCCCAAGAATAATTCGAAAAAAAGCAATCATCCAATCTCTATCTGTCAGAGGAAAAAACACTTTAATAAATTTAAATTCTCATCAGAACAGGAGGAAATAAGATCGGATCGTCACATAAAGTCTCTCCATTTCCCTCTCTCTCTCTCTCTCCCTGTCACCATTTTGATGATGATTTGCAAGTCAAACTTAAATGCCAAACGGGTCATAATTGTCATAAAATGTAATCTCCGCTCGATCATAAAACTGACAAACCTAAAGCGCCGTGAGTAATAAAACAAAATTATTGATAACTATTCGCGTGCAGTCACAAATCGTCTAAAAATACACTCAACGGGTGATGTGTGAGCGAAAATCTAATCGAAGAGTTGATTGACCCTTTTTCGAACAAAAAATAAACAGTCTTCCCTGCACCGGGACAACCACAAAGGTATCTCCGCATCCGTATCTAGTCAATCGAATCTCTAATGTCTATACAATTATTTATTTATTACCAACCCTCGAACGCACTTCCTGTCATTATTCTCATCCACAAAATCGCTGTAAGTGGTCGTAAATTTTCGCAGCAAAAAAGGGAAACCAACCGAAATTGGAAACGACTACAAATTGACACAGTTTCAAGTGCCAGGGGAGAGGCTGAGGCGGTTCTGTGTCCCATACGAATAAAACTCAGCATGATACTCATCTCGATGTCAACATAGAAAGCCAATTCAACCGTAATAATCCTTGGCGCACAAAAAAAGGAATCACTGAGACACCCTCTTCTCCGGTTTTTTTGCCTGCTCCTGCACCGGGTGAATCCTTTGTGAAATTGCGTACTCGTATCTCATTGAGAAGCGCACACTTTCGTTGGCATTTGCTCATCCGCATCCTGAAAGTGGGTTAGCCAATGTCGTTCTGACAGAGGGGGGACCTTTTCTTTTTATTCGTTTTGAAATAGAGGCGTCTAGGAATTTGTTATTTTTTTCCAACACGCAACAGGGCATGAAATATGTATAAGCATGGGGAAGCAGGAGTGCCTGCGAAATGGGCAATGAGACAAGACAGGAGGAGGAGGAAAAGACTGGGTTATGAAAGATTCATAACAACAAAAGAGGGATCTTATGAGATGTTTTTTTTTAATAAAAAAATTGAGTTATGTACCTTCTCCTGCCAGACGGGGAGAGATTGCAGTGATTTGATAACGTTTATTTGGAAATATCATTTATTTACCGGGAGAACAGTCAGAGGTTGCCAACGTGTTTATCAGATGGATGAAATTCTTACAAGGAGTTCTAAATTTCGATCGATTTCTATGTTGAAGTTTTGGAATTCAAGTTCACCTACGGGAAGTGTGTTCTACTGTCCTACAATTTGGGATCATGTCTTTGAAACTTGCCAAAAAAGAGCTGACCAAAAAGTTGTCCTATATTTTTTTAAAACAAGTTCCTGAAGTCGACAGAAAGCATTGAGACAGGAATTACTGTGACATCAATAAAAGAAGCCCTGTCTTGGCTTAAGAACAACTTTATATACAGGAAGGACATCGTCATTTGTTCAGACAGCCAAGCAGCAATAAAATCCCTGAGTTTAGTTGTTTTCCACTCTAAGACCTCCCTTAATTATCACCGATCTCTTGACGCGATGGCTGAGCACTTTAATATTTACCTTAAGTGGGTGTCGAGACGCAGTAGCATTCCAGGGGATTGCGAAGCCGACTAACTCGCCAGAAGTGACGAGGTCTCAACAATCTTACCCAGCGGAGCGCCACCGCCCATGCCATTCGCTACAGCAAAACTTTTTTTAAAATACCACACAATTTGAACCATCAACTTAACATGTTCTGAAGGAACTACGTGTCTAATCACTAAAAAAAATACAGTCGACTCCCTCTAAGTCGAATTTTCACGGAATATCAAAATTAGTTCGAGTTAGAGAATGATTTTTGTATGGAAAATGAGGGGAATTCCAAAATAAATATGGCGAAAAAATTCAAGTTAGAGGGTTCGACTTAAAGGGAGTCGACTATATGGCCAAAACTTAACTCAAAACGTTCACTTTATCTCATCAGAATGAACAGGTCATCTCTAAGGAATCTCATAGGTGTCATTACAGGACACTGTTCCATTGGCACACACGCTTCAAGATTGGGACTCCCCGACAATGACTTCTGCAAAAGTTGCAGAGACGAAGAAGAAGAGGAAAATATGACAGATCACCTCTGCAAATGTAACGCCCTTTCCTCCAACAGTAAAAACTACTTGAGAGCCTACTCAACGACCTGAGTTAGCTGCACAACGTGTCGGTATCAATCAACTGAACAATTCGTAGCAAGCACCAAATGCTTTGATAGATAAGAGATTCCTGATCCGAGTGGTACCACAATGGGCCTATATTGGCTTAAGTAAGACTCTACTATGCGACATCATTTTAACTCCATTCTGAGCCAAAAATTTCGGACCATCTAAGCTTACGGAAAATTCCTTGTGAACGTGGTATCAGTGCATACACTTATTCAAGTGCAAAAGGTGCAACACAGAAAATGTGTGTGGGTTCGTGCGTCGACCCATGCGCACTAGACTTTCAAGTCTAGGTTCAAGCCCAAGTTCAGACCAACAATTTTCAAAAAAAAAAATTGTTCACGGCTCCACCTCTTTCGAGTCACAATGCTCAAAGAGTATAACTGTCTAGAAATAGCTTCGGAGTCGGCATTAAACCGTAGATCCAAAATATCACGCAAAAATATCACGCATAACACGAGTGGTTGCTGAGAAGCTGGGCTCAGGTCCACCTCGGACTGTAGCGCCGCCATTATTATTATTATTATTGAAAGAAAGGGTGGGCGCCGTGGCGTAGTGGGTAGGTGCGTCGACTCCTACGCTCGAGGTCGTCAGTTCGAATCTCGAAAAAAAACATCAAACATTTTTTCACAGCTCCACCTCTTTCGAGTCACTGACAATGCTCAAAGAGTATAACTGTCTAGAAAAAAGCTTCTCAATCTCGCCGTTCGGAGTCGGCATTAAACTGTAGGTCCCCTCCGCTCGTGAGAGAACAATAGCACGCACATCACGAGTGGTTGCTGAGAAGCTAGGCCCAGGTTCACCTCGGACTGTAGCGCCGCCATTATATTATATTATATTCATCTTACAATGCCAACAATTTTACAGAATTAGGAAGGTTAAAGCTGCTTTTGAACAGAATAGCGATTAATAGTGCAACTGCGCCTGTTGAGGTCCAATGTTCAAATGTGCAGCCCTTCGTTGGCCGAAACTTTTACAATAATTTCAAAAGTACATACGTGTTTTTATCCAAAATAAACTTACGCATAGTGTCCAGATATGAGAGTAAAATCGAAGCCAAATAACATACACCTGCGGAGAACAAAGTAGCAGCAGATCAGTTTTGCCTCCATGTATTGAATCCTACTCTAAGTCACAGAACTATCGAAGACAACTCGGTGACACTCAGAAGCCTAAAACCATTGGCAGTAAATCTTACAAGATGATGCGCAGGCTTTGTCAACGTCTTGTAATCCTTAAAGGGTATTTGAAGGCTTTAGAGTTGAAGATATAGTCAATTTTTTGGCCGCCAGAATTTTTGAAAATTCGATCTTATCACAACTTACAGTCGTTATTAATGCCAATTGATTAAAGAATGCAAGAATAAGTGCAAATTTAGAGGACACCAAAAGACGAGTAACAATCTTATGAAGTGTACTTATTTTTGGTAAATTTTTCTGACTAACTGTGATTGGAAGTTTTTTTTTTAAGAACACAATACAAATTACCAGCGGATGTGTACTTATAATTGCGGCTAACTCTATACTCAATGAGAACTATTAATAAGCGAACTAAACAGGGGATAGCCAATTGCAATTTTTGGTCACATTGATAGGTTGTAGAAGGAGTTCTCTCAACTTGTTACCATCTTCCCAGATGCCAGGTAATTTCATAGTCTTTGATAAAAGTCTTTGCTATTTTCCTGGTTTATTTTAAGTATATAATCGATTGCCTGACAGAAGGACGGACAAACCGAAATTATAAACGTTCCGATTTGGTGAACCATTTGTCTGGAGAAATTAAAAAAAAAAAAAAATCAATCAAAAGGAACGCGACATTTTTTGACTTCTTTCCCAAAATCAAACGACGTAAATATTTTCTGTATCAATACGACAATAAAATTCAAATGTCATACTGCTTTCTATTCTGACTAAAAGTACTCACATCAAATCCCTTAGGGTTGCGCACCCCTGATTTACTGGTATTACGTGGGTGGGTAGTGTTTATGTCTTGGCAAATGCATTGAACCGTGTTATTTAAACAACCGTCTACCGGTTTTTGTTATATATTCAAGAAACAGGTGCAATAAAACCGTATTCATAAAAACGATATAAAACTTACATTTTTAGCACGCTTGCATAAATTAAAACAGCCTTTGTTATCGATTTTGTTTTTATTTTCCTTGTCGAACATAAGTAATTTGGGAGTTTCACTCTGTCTTCGTTTATTGACGTTTTAGTCTTTTAGCTTGTCTTGACTTTGTGGTGGGGTGCTTCGCAAGAAAGACTTTAGGCTTTTTTTTTCGAATTTTGAATACTAAGCTGTTCAAAAATTGGACTTATGGTCAAGAAACATTTGGTTACCAAACATTTTTATGTGATCGATTGTCGTTTTTGGAACTCTTCTTGGATTGTATTAACATTGTCTTTTTTTTCGGAGGATTTTTGAAATACTACTGGAGCACTCAGACTCAAAACTGTTCCATTGTACTGCCTGGTAGCA
Source organism: Myathropa florea (assembly GCA_930367185.1). NCBI lineage: Eukaryota > Metazoa > Arthropoda > Insecta > Diptera > Syrphidae > Myathropa > Myathropa florea. Next base: position 18,235,518 of record OV884004.1, read on the forward strand.
ACCTACTAAAGTGTCGTTAATTTGAACCCAATGGCAAATGGTGACTGGACCAGATTCGATTTCACTGGGATTCGAACCTAGGACCCCTCGAATTTGGTGCAGGCACTTAACCAACTGCGCCATCCAGTCGTGTTCATTAACAGTAACACTGTCCTGGTCCGAGAAAAGGTCGAAAATGTTCAAAAAATTTCACAAATGGACAATGGATCGAAAACTCTTGACTGAAAGGTAACTATTGCGAGGTAATTAGATGAACCGGACATGCCTTTACATTAGGAGACGACCATCGTGTGACAACGACTTGTGTTCGCTGAAGCAGGCTCTGAAGCAGTTGGAAATTGACCCTAATTTTCATCGAGAAATCATCTTCAACGATGAGGCCCCTGATGAATGGGTACGTCAACAGACAAAGTTGTCGCATTTGGGTCGATACTAATCCACACGAGATCTAAGAGTGTCCAATGCATCCCGAAGAAATCGCTGTTTGATGTGGATTTTGGACTAGCGTCGTCATCGTTCAGTATCTCTTTTGGAACGACGTTGACCAGGCCATTTCCGTCAACGGCAACCGCTATCGATGATGCCTTATACAGACTTTGTTTTATTTAGATTCAAAGATAGGAAGCGCTTAATGAAAGACCTTACTTTGATAGGAAAACTTTAACATCCATTGACCAGGAGACAATTTGGAAGTCAATCTTTTTGAACAACGAAAAATTGACATCTTCGTCGGTGGTGGACGTTAAAAGTCAAACGTCAAACATGATAAATGTCAGCAATAACTCACAGTGTCTGTATAAAACGGATGAAGACACAACACTCATTCCTGTCTTGACAGTTGTCTGCAAACCTCGGCACCATTAGTCAAGACTAAGCTTGTGATTCCCTGAAAATGGCTGGACATCTCCTAGCCCATATGCTACATAATTAGTGCTCACCAGCTATTCAAATGATTCAAATGAGGGTCAAATTACAAGCGAATTCCTCTTCCTCTTCCACTTTCCATCATCAGACTTAATCGCATCATTGCTTCCTTCGCGCTTTTAGAATCACGGTCTCTGAATGCTTCCATTTAATGCGAACCCGATCGAAAAAAGTCTGGATTACCCTGGAGAAAGGTCCGACTTAATTCAAGCTGTAACCACAAATCAAAGAATTCACTGAACTCATAAACCTTAATCGAATTCAAGAGAACCCCACGAAGTCCTAAAAAAAACAAACAAACGAAGACACCAAAAAAATCCATCAACGCCCTTCAAAAGGAAATCACACCACGCTGACCGTTTCGAAGAAGATGAGCCATTTCCCTAACAAGCCAACTAACTTTTGAGTGCTTACGAACTTTTATGAAGGACTGATTAAACTTTCTTTTCCGCAGGGGGAGCCCTCCAAATAACTACCAATTATGGAGGAAGTCTCCTTTCAACGTGCTCGCTCACATCACAGCCTCAACAGCCATGAAACTGCCAAATAAACTTCCAAATCCCCACTGGAATAGCTTTACAACTTAATTAACAAAAATCATTTTCATCCAACAGCAAGATGCATCTCATCGCAAGACGATGCGCTCAAGTTTCTGGGTCAGCGCTCCGTCCTACCATCCTCCAGGGCAGACGCGTCACTCAAAAACCCATCGTCATGACACCGCTGGCAGCACAGAGCACCGAGCGAGCGGGGGACACCGAGCACACACCAACGGAGTAAAAACGACTAATAAATTTTATTGGCAGCTAATAAACGAAACGAAGATTCCCCGAATTTCATTCCGATGCAGGCAATCTCACAGATACGCATGCGGTGTCCACAACGGGATAAATATAAATTAAGCGATGCAATTAAAATAGCTGGCCCGGCTTTATAGTCGAGGGTGCATTGATTTATATGTGGGCCATGAATGAATGCGTCGTTCGCCGGGAATGTGCGGTTTTTTTCCGGACGCCCTCTGACATCCGTCATACCGTCATAAGGCGTCAGTTACGAGAGTTTGAAAAGAAAGTTTTGACAAAGGGCCACACACCGGTTAGGGCCGGCTGTGCGGGAGGCTGTCCTACATGGAGTGCACGCTAAGTATAAGCCGCTTAATCTTAATTGGACGAGTGTGTGGGAATTTATGATTTGAACAAGATGTATCTCCTGCCTACTCTTTTGTTGCCGCTGCTGCGGCAAGGTGGGGGATTATTGGTCAAAACAAACATAAAAAGCCCAAATGCTAGGCATTACTCAGTGTCACGCTGGTGTGGGAGCAGCACACTTAAAGGAAATACGCCCTCGGCGCGGCGCCAACACTTGGGGGGAAATTTATTGGTCTTCCAGGGACTGAGAGAGACTTAACCGGAGACTTAGCTTAAGTTATGTCAAATAAATGAAATTGTAATTGAGACGGGAAGCCTGTGGGAGGTCTTGAGAACATAAGTGGTGTGTGATTTCACCTTTTCGTGATGGACGAGCACCGGATTTGACGAGGAGGAAATGTCAGACCGAACAGGAATTCAATGAGGCAGTTGAGGGATGTTTGATTCGTTTAATTTTTAGCATAGATTGACATCGTTTAGGCGCTCTGAGATTTTGTTTATTGAGGACGAGTGTCAAAGCCAAGTTAGCGGTTTTTAACGCAGTATTTGTTCCAACTCTCACCTATGGTCATGAAATTTGGGTAATGACCGAAAGAATAAGATCGCGAATACAAGCTGCCGAGATGAGATTTCTTCGTGCTGTTGTGGGAATTACTCGCCGGGATAGGGTGAGAAACACGACAGTGCGCGGGGAACTCAATGTTGGGCAGCTGCTTCTTCGAACGGAAAGGGCTGTACTTCGTTGGTTTGGTCACGTGGCACGAATGTCCTCATCATCACGACTTTCTGAGGCGTGCCTTGAATGCGATTCCATCAGGTAGGCGACCGCTTGGCAGACCTAGGATGAGATGGTTGGACCAAGTCCAAGCACTCGCCTGGTTGCGCTTGGGCATAGCTCCTGATGAGTTAGAGTCGATGGCGGAGGATCGAGTGGCCTGGAGATCTCTCGTGCATGCATGGCCCCCGCGACCCCTTTAGTGGAACATGCGGGTCATTGAAAATGAGATGAGATGAGATGAGAGGACGAAAAATTGAACTAAAGGCGAGTCAAATTGAAGCTGATGACCGAGCAAAACATGATGGGGGTTTGTGAGCAAACATATGAAATGATGCTAATGACTGAGGATAAAGTGTTTAATGAGGTACCTATGACAGATGATAACTGGGCCATATCAATTAAGGACCTTCTCCTTCTCAACCAACAAGCCTCTCCAACCGGCACGATCTTTAGCCACCTGCCTCCAATTACACACGGTAAGTTGGCAGAGGTCCTTCTCCAGACGTGTGCGCCATCGGTTTCGTGGGTATCCACTATTGCGTGTCGTACAGTTTCTAGACAGTCATGCTCTTTGAGCATTGTCAGTGACTCGAAAGAGGTGGAGCCGTGAAAAAATGTTAGGTGTTTTTTTTTCGAGATTCGAACCTTAGACCTCGGGTCCGAGCCTGAGCTATCGTTGACGGTCCTAGGCACGCTGCTTCCGGTCATCAAGACTAAGCTGTCTTACTTCCGGTCTTTGTACCGGAGATTCGGTCTTTCTCCCCTTCTCGAACCAGGAGGCTCGGATTCGAAGACCCCTCTTAGCTGGAGCGTTGTGGTCCATGTACTCGATGGCCGCGGTGGCCGAGCCAGTGCACTCGACGGATTTTTGCCTTCCGGACTACATCGACATCCTGGTACAGCTGATAGAGTTCGCGGTTGTGTCTTCTCCTCCATTCGCCTTCCTCGCAGACGGGACCATGTTCGACGTAGAATTTTTCTTTCGAAGGCACCAAGAATCAGCTCTGCAGTTCTGCTTAGTGTCCAGCTTTCGGCTCCATATAGCAGGACTGGCAGAATAAGAGTTTTGTACAGCATGATTTTGATCCTTCGAGTCAGGAGTTTTGAGCCCAGTTGTTTTGACAAACCGAGGTAGCCACGGTTGCCAAGAGCGACTCTGGAGTTTACGTTTGCCCCGAGGTAGACAAACTCATTCACTACCTCAAAATTGTACGAGTAGCTGTCAATTGTAATGTTTTGCGGCGGATCGTCGATTGGATCGGATGTCGATTGTAATGTTTGGTGGTGTGCGACGGATCGTTTCTTGCTCGACAGCATATACTTTGCTCGACTCATTGACCTTGATCTGCACCTATACCGTTACAAAATCCAGTTGGTCCAACAGCTCAATCCTGGTGACCCAGAACATTTTTTGGAGTACTGCAGAACTGTTGTTAACATCGCCGAAAATGATCAAGAATTTTTAGGAAATTTTATGCTGAGCGACGAGGCACATTTTCATCTCAGTGGATTTGTAAACAAGCAAAGTTGCAGATTTTGGGGCACCCAGAATCCCAAAAATATCCATCAACGTCCCTTACACTCACTTCTGGTTTCTGTTTGGGGTGGAATAACCTCGCGTAAGATTTATGGGCCATCATTTTTTGAAAATAATGCGGGCGAAAGCTTTTCAGTTAATGGGCATCGCTACAGAACAATGCTTCCGGACTTCTTTTTTTCCACTCATGTAAGCAGATAACAATGTTGAACTCCTATAGTCTAAGCAAGACCGCTCACACGGCTCGTGAGACAATGAACTTATTGCGCGAAAATTCCCAAATCGAATTATTTAAAAAAAACTGGGCAAGTGTGAGTTGAACTCGCACGGGGAATGTTCCGTCGCATAATATTGATGGATGATGACAGACATGACGTACGGACGGACGTTCCGTTTTTGTAGACGGAACCATAAAAACGGTGATATTGAATGAACACAGGGATCGCCTGATCTCTCATCTCTAGACGTTTTTATAGGGGTTACCTGAAAAGGTTTACATTATCAAACCACACACTATAGAGAAGTTAAACGTCAACATTCGAGAAGAAATCGCGCAAATTACCCCGGCAGCACTTCAGAAAGTCATGGAAAGTGCTATCAAAAGAGCCCAGAGTGCCTTCATTAGTTTGTATCTTTTCATTCAAAAGTTGTTCCATATTTACACAGGAAAGAAACTTTTGGCCGACCCTCTATTTGTCGTCACTGGACACTGCCTTTTAGGGGCACCATCTCAGGATAGCTTCTCAAAAGTTTCCTTTAGGTGTTCCCTGAACGAAAAGGAAGAAGAGAATGATCTCCATCTTCCGACAAGAACGTCTGTACGACACATACTTCTTCAACAATCTCTGTGACCTTAGAGAGATGCCGGCTTCGGCTTGGTGACTTCAACTGCTTCTGCTGCTGAGCGGATAAGACTTTCGTGGATATCAACTTCTTACTGACTTTTCAAATCCATTCTACCTCTACTGGAAGATGCCCACCACTACCTACCTTCCTAACCGCAAAGAGGCTGCTCTTGTTAAAGTCTAAAACTTTGGATGGAATAATTATTAAGAAATGGACAAATTCAGTTTATTCGCCTTTACAAGATCAATTCTTAACTGATCGCATCAATTTTATCAAGCCGTCCAAGCACTCATCAAACAATAGTCTTCATGTCTTCATTCCCATTCTTCCTAAGTCAATCCGTCAACATCTGATACAAAAGGAGACAGCATCTATGACTCACACTCGATGATCTTCAACTTCGATCGTCGATCTGTGTTCAATGAAAGCTCAAATGGCACTTACACTGATCCCGCCAATCGATCAATGGAATCCCCATCAGCAATTGATTGATTGAAACGTTTAAATCAACTGTTGCGATCTCGATCGATCATGCAGACAAAGAACTGCAGTCTCTGGCTCGCAAGTGATCATGCGCCGCATCCGATCACTTGAACTTCGGTTATGTATTCATACGTGTGTGACGATCGTTCGTGACTGCCGATCTTTGGATTATTCTTGAACTGCCACGATCACAATGATCTTCGAAAGCGCATCTTTCATACAAATGAAGACATGCTTCCCTGCAGATTGCATCAACTTCCTGAACAGCGTTTTTCTTCTTTTTGAACTCCGAGCGCTCTTATGCTCGGTCACGGATTACTATGATCACCCAATGACTTCCTGTTTTACGGTAATCACCTGCCATCGGTACGAAATTTTAACGCCACCAGAAGCAGTGGCTGGAGTCCCTGCATTATGCAAAATTTACGATCGAACCTTCCAGCATAAGTCACTGGCCAGTGATGCCAAAAAAACGAGAGTCATTGGCTGTCACCTCACGTGCGCCAATCATTTGTTATAGGGTCATTATTCACATTAGCACTTTATTAATATGACTGACTGTCATTGCCCAGCGCCAAGCGATGCTCCCCGCGAGCGCCTGCAGTCGGTCGAAAATGGGGAACGGAACGATCGGACGAACATCCAAACCGAAGCGTTTAATTTATTTGAATATCTTCTTCTTGTCACAAGGAATTAAAACGACCATGCGCGTCCATTTGCATTTATGGTAAAGACAAGTAGGTTCGGACGGATACATTATGCGCTTTTAATGGTGCACCACCCGAGAGAAACACAACTTCGGCGACGACGTGAGCCGGCCATCCAGCAACAGGTTTCAAATGCAAATATCCAAAATAAACTTTCGTTTTGGGTTACAGCGATACACAGAAACCGTAAAGATAAACAAGGCGGAAGCCCTTTGATCCAGCCAACTGCCGCATCTCTCTCGCTCTCCCTCTGTCAGCGTGCAGCCATCCCACAGTCGTTCGGACAAATATGCGATACACATCTGTATCTTTTTATTTCATTTTCATTTTGTTTGATCGAAACATACGGGTGTTTCCATAATGAAACAGTTCCCTTTGACGGGCGGAGAGGAGGAAATGTAAAACAACTTTGACAACTGCTAGAGCAACTGTCAATTGAGTGAAAACAAAATGGCAGGTGACCGCTGTCAGTCATCAAATGGCACTTAATTGAGTCCATTTTCCTGATTCCCCACAAACACAAGAGTGTCATACAAATCACGCAAATCATTGACAGTATCTATTACTCATTTGAATTGACTTAATTGGGACTGCGCGCCGCCAATGAAACTCAACTAACCAACGATCATGCGACCGAGCACAGGGAAATTGCACCGGTGGCGCGACGGAAGAGTGAATACGTTTTCTTGGAGCGCAACGCCTACATTGTACAACGGATAATTAAGACATTTTGCTTAAAATCTTGTACAAACCATTTGGAGGGTTGAGCTGGCTTGTCACAGCGGACGAGACAACGACCGTGGTGCCGTGTGGTTGCCCCTTTCTGGGCACGCCAACGGGAGTTGTATGCTGAAAGTGAACCTGACAGATGGATGTTAATTGAATTGGGTGGGTAATTGATTGATAATGGGTTTCTAGTTTAAATGAAAAATTTGCTTCCTGTCAACAAAAATGTCAGTTGACACTTGACAGATGGATGGAGTATGGCAGATGTCATCATGTTTTGATAGTTTTTCTGAGGTGGGTTTGCTGAGGTTTGGTCGCTTGAGGTGATGAAGTCTTTGAATCCTTAGGCCGTGTCAATTGCGTGAAAAGTGAGGCCAAATATTAAACATTTTTGACATTTATCTGACAGTTATTATTTGTGGCAACGTCAACAATTATTTTCGGGATAATTTTAAGACATAATTTGAATGCAATTAGCACACAAGCTAAGGAAACAAGGATACTAGTCAGCAAACTTGTCCGCGGGTCTGTTCGTTTTGGTCGTGTTCACAGATTGTGATCACATGGTTCATAAAAAAATGTCACAGTTTAGTGCAGGCAATTCATCAAGAAAATGCAACGCGACCGTAGTGACAGTTTATCCTGAGCCACGCTGTCAATATTGCGGGTACGGTTTTTACACGAACTCACTCTCCCAGACTGCGGAATGAGGCATACATTGTCGGCTCCATGAATGACAGGAGTTTTTGACATAATTGACTTGTCATACGCTTGCAATTCCCATGAGTCGTGGTGAATGTCATGAATTATCATGGATCCGTGGGGAGTATTTGCAATTATTCCCTCAAATTATGATGACAGCTGTCAAATGACTTCACAAAAAACTGAAAATGACAGATCAACAAAGAAGCACTCTCATTCAATGTATTCTTTCCAACGAGTCGTGGCGAGTTCCACCTCGTGGCGAATATTTGCAATTATTCCCTCAAATTATGATGACAGCTGTCAAATTACATCATAAGACGGGATCAAAAAACTATTCAAAACAAAATTTGAAATTAAAGTGTGATGACAGATCATACGTCATATGCTTGCAGTTCCAACGAATCGTGGTGATTTCCACCTCGTGGGGAATATTTGCAATATATGATGACAGCTGTCAAATAACAAAAAACTGTCATAAAAAAAAAATTTCAAATAGAATTTCTTGCAGTTTCAACAAGTCGTGGTGAATTCGATCTCGAGGGGAATAGATGCATTTAATCTCTCAAATTACGATGACAGCTGTCAAATAACTTCCCAAAGAGGGATAAAAAAACTGTCTCCTTAAACATAAGTCTTAAATTGAAGGGCGATGACAGATCAACAAGGAAGCCCTCTCATTCAATGTTTCTTCTGCTAACGAACGCATCCCCTTGACAGTTGGTCTTATGTCCCCAATCCATCGCAGGGAAGCAACAATGTTGTTCATTGAAATGCAAATGATTGACAAGATCCAATCCAGACGCACAACTGAATCTTTTTGAAGCGTGAAAAGTAAATAACTTCCCACCTACCCCCCAGCACAAAAACAAATTACCATTTATTAGTGTCATCCCGACCCACAACTCAATTCTGTCAAAATTCAGGAAAAAAAATACGTACTCGTACTCCATCCTGAGACCAGATAAACAAGAGAAAAGAGACGCCTAAAACATCAAGACATCCTTCGCTTGTGACACACCAGGCGATCACTTGTTGACACAACGCTCTTCATCTGACAGGAGTCTGACAGAATAAAATGGAATGCACTGTGTTAGGTCAGTCAGTCTGTGAGGAAAGGTGATAACAACTCGATCCACAGAAGGACTACAAATTAGATCACACAGTAAAACGTCAACAAGTGCCATCATAATGAAGACATTTGAAGGCATTCCAAAGGCACGCCAAGCCTCTATTTCACCCTTTCTGTGTTGACCCAAGCAATTTGAGTGGGCATACCTTGGGTACAGCATGCCGCGCGGTAATCCCCTCTAATTGCGTTTACACGACGATGTGCCGTCCATCAGTCCTCCACACACACACAGGCAGGCAGGCACTGCTGCTGGGGATGTGTCAAAGGTTGACTCTTTGTTTGCTCTCACAACATGATCTGGTCTGGAGTTCAAGAGCTGCTCTTCACATTCTTGTACGGTCATCGGGACACCGCGTCGTCTGAGACTTCGGAAATATAATTATACTCTTGGATCACTTCAAATTGATATCTATAACGGTGTGATTAATAACGATACACTTTTCGAGCGGGCGTCTGTGTGTGGGGGGTAGAGCTCGTTAAAATGATAAATGGGCGAGGCATGAGCTTTAATCTGTAACCGATCGTATCGCCGTTGAAGATAACGCCGCGCACGCGTGCAGAGGATATGCAAATCAGACGCAGCGCACACAAAGGAATGACAGACCATCGGTCTTTAATTAGAATAATGTCCCGCTAATGTTCTAGACAGCTGCAGGAACTTCCCATGTCGAGAGGCGAACATCAATTGTCGACATTAGTGGCGTCCGCTGATAGTCAGTGAATAGCCGCTGGTGGCTAATGGCTCAGGGCTGACGCTTAGTGGCCGGTCGTTATCGATGACAGAGGGCGCAGCTTCGGGCAAAGCTCCATCGTGTTCCCGTCGATGTCATAATTGATAAGATCTGCATAATGGTTGTGTGTTTTTTGGGAGTGCGTCTCTAGCTGCGTCTCGACTGCATGCTGGCGGATTGGGTTACCCCACCCACCGCAGCGAATGGGAATTATGGATAATGATGGAGTGTGGTCCGGGGATCGAGTGTGTGGTAAGTGAGATAAATGGGTCAACATGGCATGGAATGCGCTCTCGAGTGGAATAGGGCTTGTCGATCACTTAAAAGGTCGATGACAGAGGAAGTCGGTTGGGTGATTTGCAGCCAACAGATGGGGATTTTTAATTGGATTCATTTTCGGTCAGTCACACGAGGGATGATGGGAGGTTCCTTTCGGGGGATTAATGCGTGAGTTATTGAAGGAACTAATGATAGGGTTTCCGATGTGGAGGCTGTGTGGTCTGCTTCCTTCCAGGAAGAGGGTCGATGACACGGTCTGTGAGTCGGTTCAGTCGGACGAGTCATCAAATGGGACCGATGGGGTTTCAAAGAGGTTGCAAAATATCGCTGCGGGATAATCCCCCTGTGAACGCAAAATTTTGCAATCATTGCCAATTTTTTGTGTGAATTCCAAGAAGAGCCAGAAGTTGGACAACTCACGTTCCCACGCGCTATGACCTCAGGAACCGAGCAGAGTTCATTCACATGCTTTGTCTCTTGTCGCACCCGCATCGACGCCATTTCTTCGCGGCAAAGGGAATGAATTGAAGTCCAAACCAAGTGCCACTCAGGGAGTTTGACTCACTGATTGACAAGCGAAATGCATCAAGTACCTTCAACCGTTGATTGATCTTGCATCTAGTACGATTCCGTTTCGCTCTGATTGTGTTCTCCGCTTGTGGCATTGTGTGCTGGACGCCAGCGGATGTGTCTCGTGTCGGGTAAACACAATCGGGTGAATGCAAAGTGTTTAGCTGGGATAAAAGATTGATTGACATCGGAAAAAAGATCACTATGCCCTCGAGAGAGGTCAGTCAATGGTGGTTATATAAAGAAAGAGGGACAAAGAGAACTTTTAAAGATCCGCTGAATTGCTGAGTTTATTTTAGGTTTGATTGTTTGGAGTTTTTTTTCGTTGCAAAGTAAGCTTTCATTTCAAGGTGATGGCAGTCAGGCAGCAAACAGCGAGACGGCACTACGTGTTTTGATGACCGAGCATGTCCAATGAACACTCAATGGACAGCTGAAGTCCTCTAGAGACAGCCGACAGATTTTGGACCAATTGCAGAACGTTTATCAAGACGATTGCTTTGAGAAGTCTATCTGTGTGAACAAGAAGGAAAATGAGAGACAAGGGGACATTTTAAACAATCTGCTGAATTGCTGAGTTAGTACCTTTTTGAAGTTCAAATGCTTCGAGGTCTTCTTTTCTGTGAAAAAAAAAACTAAGCGTGATGCCACTCAGAAACGAAACAGCGAGTCAGGACAGCGTAGTTTGATGACCAAGCACATCAGAGCATAGCACGGTTTGATGAACGAGCTCAATGGACGCTTTTCTTCTGAAGTATTCTAGAGATGCATTTCGGACCGATTTCAGAACGTCTACCAAGACGATTCGTTTGAGAAGTTAATCAGTGAGAGCAAGAAGAAAAATGAGAAACAATATAACCTTTTAAATAGTCTGCTGAATTGCTGAGTTTGTAATTTTTTGAAATTCGATTGCTCGGAGATGTCTTAACTTCGCAAGAAAAATTAAACGTGATGCCACTTAGGGACTAGATAGCGAGTCAGCACCGCACAGTTTGATAACCAAGCACAGCATAGCATAGCACGGTTTGATGACCGAGCTCAGTGGACGCTTTTCTTCTGGAGTATTCTAGAGATGCAGCCGCTATTATGGGACCGATTTAAGAATGTCTACCAAGACGATTCGCTTGAGAAGTCAATCAGTGAGAGCAAGAAGAAAAACGAGAGGCAAAAGAACATTTAATTGATCTGCTGAATTGCTGATATGGTACTCTCTTTGAGGTTCGATTGTTTCGAGGTATTATTTCTTTGCAAGAAAAATTAAGCGTGATGCCAATCAGGGACCAGATAGCGAGCCAGCACAGTTTGATGAACAATCGCAGCAAAGCACAGCAGAGCACAGTTTGATTACCGAGCTCAATGAACGCCTCACCTTAATTCTTCTTGAAGTCTACCTATTTTTACTTATTTTGGGAGCAATTTCAGAACGTCTACCAAGACGGGGCTCAGCAGAGTCAGTAAATCCAAAAAAAGAAGAAAAAATGGGGACAAACGACAACTTTAAGGGATATGCTGAATTGCTGAGTTTGTACTTTTTATGAGGTACGATCGCTTGAAGGTTTTTTTCTTTTTATGAAAAATTAAGCTTGATGCCACTCAGGGATCAAAACCAACGCAGTATAGTTTGATGACCAAACGCAGCCCAGCATAGTACGATTTGATGACAGATCTTAAGTCTTCTAGAAGTCTACTCGACAATTAAGGAGCAATTTCAGAACGTCTACCAAGACGATCACCTAGTGGAGTCAGTAAATGCAAGAAAGAAGAAAAAGAAAGGGACACAAACGATAACTTTTGAGCAATATGCTGAATTTGCTGAGTTGGTACTTTGTTTGAAGTTTGATTGCATGGAGGTATTTTTTAGCCGATAAAACAACGTCTTCATTGCAAAGAGCTACCAGGGACCAAAAGCAGTCAGGGACCAAACAATGAAGCGGCTGATCATGACTGAGTTCAATGGACGCTTTTCAGCTGAAGACTTCTAGAGAGACACCCACTCATTTTGGATCAGCTATTAAGGCGAATGCTTCACAAGGCTACGGAAGTCACAGGCAGTCAATTTAAAGCCTTAGAGAAATCTATAAATGAAAAGAAGAAAAAGAATGAGGGAGAAGGATGGTTTTAAATGATCTGCTGAATTGCTGAGTTAGTGCTCTGTTTGAAATTTGATTGTATGGAGGTATTTTTGGCGATAAAACAAGGCCTTTACTTGAAGGAGATTCCAGTTAGGGACCAAACAACGAGACGACAGAGCACAGTTTGATGGTCAAGCTCAATGGACGCTTTTCAGGTAGAGTCTTCTTAGAGTAACAATCGCTAATTTTCGGACTGGTTTTGGAATTGCTATCAAGAGGATCCCTTAAAGGAATCAATAAATGAAAGAAGAAAAAGAAAAGGTGAGAAGAATGATTTTAAATGATCTGCTGAATTGCTGAGGTGATACTTTTTTGAGATTTGATTGCTTGGAGGTACTTTTTGCCGAGAAACAAAAAAAGGCCTTCATTTCAAGGATCTGGCAGTCAGGAACAAAACAGTGAGACGGCTTAGTATGATGAATGAGCACAGCACGGTTTGATGGTCGAGTTCAATGGGCGCTATTCAGCTGAAGTTTTCTAGAGAGAAAGTCGCTAATTTTGGAACTGCTACTAAAGAAGGTCACCGACAGTCAATTGGCAAGCTTCAGATGATCTAAAGATTTCCGATTTGCTCTTGTGGACGCTAATTTTTGTGGAAAAAGGATAAACTTTCATTGGAACATAAGCAAATATGTGGAGGGACTTGCATTTTATCAACGAAGAGACCAATTTTGATCGTCGATGGACATGGACAAAAAATCAACACAGAATGTCACGACGAATGAGATTTTGGACATATCCAAGACCAAGATGCATCTATTCAGCCAACAATTTGAAGTCTTAAAAACCAGATGCTGTTGCCACTTCTCAGGTTCCCAATCCAGCGCCAAGAGCGAAAACTCTTAGATCTTCTAAAGAACCGAAAGAGAGCTTCCTCGTCGCTTCCAAATCACCTGTTAAATGAATTTAGCTTACGACTCCACTGACAGATGATACGTTCTTTATTGCCACCAAGCAGATCCTCTTCCTCTCTCTCGCACACACAACCAGTGTAAACACTTGCGAATGCTTTATGAGCATCCTCACTTACGTACACTAGATGCAGACGTACATCACTTTCCATTCCGAAGCAGCGACCTTATGCAATCCACCTGATCTCCACACAGACGTGTGTTTATTTAAAAGGAATTCGTTTTGTCTTAGTCAGGCACATCCATCTGGAGACGGTGAAACTGTTCATCTTCACGACTCTGCTTCAGACAAAACTCTCGTTTCCCGACAACGGTGGCGATCGCATTGTGTACTTCCTCAACACGGACCAGATGCAAGGCAAAGCCCCCGAGGATAATCAATGTCAGCTCGTGATCAGCTCTTTCGTTTCCCATCTCGTTCCCTTTCAACATTTTTTTTCGGGGGTTTTTGGTTTTAATTAAGTGAAAAGTGCATCTTCTCTCGCATAAATCTCCCACAGATACACTCCTCCTCCATCCACACCGATGAACCGATTTGTTGGGTGAAATTCATTTGTTTCTCCGACCAGCAGAGTCTGACTTGAAAACCGGAACCACACAGCAGGGCCGGCCACGAAACGGCGACATCGGCGTGTCAATGTCGTAAAACACCCAAACATCACCTGCCGCTGCGATACGACTTGTCGGAGTTGTATCTCAGATCCCCTATCGACAAAAGTGCAATTAATTTGATTATGACACCCTGTTCTCGAGATAAGAATGGAAAATAATGAGGAAAACGAACGTTCTCGTTGCCTCCTTGTCCGTGACGTGACTTTGACTTCGTTTAGATGCGTCGCCGCGATAGGCCTCCGCGCTGAAGAGTGGTGCTAAGTCTCGGCAGCAGATTACATGCTCACTGCGAGAAGATACGAATTTCTGGGCCGTTCCGCTGCGGCATAACTTGTTCAAACGAGTATTTGTGGAATTTTCAATGGCATTTGGGCGGTCTTGCTTTTCTCACTTGATTGCACTGCATTGTGACCCACTTTTGGCGCGGGATGCAGCTGTGGTGGGATGCCGTGAAAAAATCAAATCAGAACACAGCGGCGCACAGCCGATACGATGCGGGCACGGATGGATGGCTTGGCAAGAAGTCGCTAATAGACCGGAGTCACGGCTAGTGAGACATCACACTGGACAGGAGCAGGCCCCATTGAGCGTATTGTGACGGCAGTGTGTGCTTTCTTGATTTGACACACGTGAGAGTGTCATCAAAGAATTTATGAAGCATCGTATAATTAGCGCCTCCGGAGCATGGGAACTAGATGAAACTTGTTGGCAGGCGGGTTTCTGGGAAAATTTCGATCGAGTTCCATTCGATGGCGGCGATGAGAGAGATCGGAGGTGTGGTTTGTCGGGTGTGATTTGCAAGTCATTCGGAATTCGATTCGGGCTACGTGCTGCGTTTGGCATCACTTTTGGAATTTTTCAATCAGCCATGGGGATGTGATCAGCGGTCGTATTTTAAGAGAGTGATTTGCGTCGAGTCGTTTGGAGTCATCCGGAAATTGATTGGGAATACGTGCCATATTTGGCATCACTTTTGAAAGATGTGTCAGTGACTAATGACAGTTTGAATGGAGGAAAGCTAATTTTAGGTGGTTTAGGTGGTTTAGGTGGAATGTGAACCACGGAATGATGAATTCAAGGAATGTCGTCATTGTTTGCTCCAGAAGCCGACATATTTTCGAGATTAGCTTGGCACGATCTGAAAGTTTGAAGTGCTTGAAGCAGTCGTCTTTGCAGTCGGCTGTAGCTAACATTGAGGAATATAGAGGAATTTGAGAAAAAATATCGGAGAGTACTATCGACTTTGACGTGTTTCAAGCAATGAAAAGCCAAGGAGAAGATAGAAGATTCTGCACAATATTGGGAATCAGTTTACAGAATGCTTGGAGAATATAAATAAAATCGTCTCTAAGTTCAAATAAAAAGTAGACAAGTGGACTAATTGTGCATTAAAACCAGAGTTGGTTCACTGATCCGCCACATGGATCGATCATGGGTCAAAGAATGCTGAGGTTGCAGTTGTTCTCAAAGACATAGGCCCCCAGATGAAGCCGCTTAAGGTTCGTCAGGACCGTACCGGTAGAGAAGGTTTAGAGTTTTCTCTACTTACCCCTCGTTTAGGCAGCTTCTGTAGAAGTAATTTTTAATAAAGCTGAGTCTTCTGGTATGACTGCTTCTAAATATAGGGTATTTTTTATAGATTTTGGATTGCCAGTTTGGCAGCACTGTTCGCAATGACAGTCCAATTGACTTGATTTGGTGTCAGTATGCTCCGCCGTTTAACTACAACTGGGCATAACCCTGAAGAGAAGTTTACTTCTGCGGGACAGTCTACGACAAGTTTGCTGCAAAGGGTTTTCAAAGTTGTTCATATAAATTAATATTTGACACCCTTTTTGAATTTCAAGCAGTTCAGAAGAAATCGAACTCCAGTCGATGAAATCGTCTGGTTGAGGTTCAGCTCCACCACGAACTGTAGCGCCGCAAGAAGAAGAATCAGTACTGAGCACAGCACAGTTCGCACAGCTATCAACAACGAAGCAAAAGTTTGCAAAGGTCTTTCGCCTAAGTTCTCCAGCAGTCACGTTTTATGCGCTGTTGTTCGTGTGAGGGATACCTTCGGTTTAATCCGACCCCGATTGGTGAAGAACAAAAAGGTTGCAGTGTCAGATGGCAGGCAATCTGAGCTCTTCAAGGCTGTCGGTAAAAAGGAAGGAACATACCATCCGCAGAATTAAGGAAGATGAAGGTATCCGTGAAGCTCTTGCCAAATCAGAAAAAAACAGCGATTCCACCGCTTGTAGCAACAGTCATAGCATATCACCTATAAGACCCTGTCCAACATACAAAGTACAAAATCTTTACTCTTCGACAAATGCTAGAAAATATCAGCGAGTTTCAGACCGATACGAAGCATTTTTATCGATTTATAAATTATATACGACGGCATTCATAGATGTGGAAGCTATCCCCGGAAAAATGACGCTAAGCAGTTGTAAGACCTCCGAACCGTGCGAATCAGTTACCAGCAAAGAAATGCGACTTTATCAGTCTGCTGCTGCTACTGGAGAAAGTCGGATGATATCATCACCATTAGAGTCGAAAGGAAGGCATCAGTTACGAACGCCAAGTTGGCTGAGGTCCTTCACCAATTGGGCGAGCCATCGATTTCGTGGGTGTCCTCTATTGTGCTGACTATTTACGACAAAACTTACCAATTGACAGCTACTATCTGGACGATGTTAAAAAATGGTAAACGTGAGCTTCACCAGCTTACCTATCTCCTTTTGCAACTGTTGCTACTTCGGTGTAACCAAAGAACTTCGGTCAAAACTATATGGGCTATAAAATCATAACCCTTATCCTGCTCTTGTTGGTCTTATAAGAAGCCAAATGCTGGATAGTAAGCACGACGAAGGAGCTTATGCCCGATACCTCCGAAAGAAGACTGCTATGTCGGACACATAGCCCGGAGATTATTGAAAACCCTGCGGACTATACGAACATGTAAACATAGTGCAAATGGCAGAGAAGTTCCGACTATACTGGTTGGGCCACATTCAGTGCATAAACACCAATGGTCTGACGAAGAAAAGCTTCGAACCCGACAGGGAGAGGAAGATCCAAGTCCGGTATAAAGATCGGGTGATGAAGGATCCGTCTCAATAATGCGATCCTGCTTGCTTCGGCCCGTCTAGGATAGAAGGCAATATTGACACAGCATCAGACCTTCAGTCAGCGGCTGGTCAAGTATGTCACCAAGCATGTATGAAATAGAATTTTAAGCACTACTGAGCTCAGCTGTAGATGAGCTATACAGCGCCATGCCTAGTTTTGAAACTCCTGCCAAACTTGTCAAGTTGTAGTATAAAATAGAGAACTCTTGCAGCTCCATCAACACAGTCATCATGTGACATGTGATTTTTCCAACATAATTTTTAAGAAATTCACTGGCCAACACTAGAGGCACGATATTCCAAAAATTCGCACGTGGATGGCATTGTAGTGATTGGTCAAACTCCGCGAGTCGTCGCTGAGGAGTCTGGCATTGAAATAGAAACGGCTAAATGGGTCTGATTGTAAATGAGGGCAAAATAGAAAATATGCTACCTTTGAGAAAGGACATCCGACTTGGCCATCAAAGGCAGGCATAATTTGGAGGCGGTCAGGGACTTCGTTTACCTCGGTTCAGTGATAAACAGTACTGAGATCAAACGCAAAATATCTCTCTCCAATCGACTTTTGTTTGGTCTCAAGAAACAATGAAGTGGAAGCGAATTTTTTTCGAAAGAACAAGTACATATGCTTGCTAAAAGACATACATCCTGCTCTATAGCCCAGAAACATGGACAATAGTCAAAGCGAATGAAGAAATCCTTGGTCTTCTTGAAAGAACATTTTTGTGGAGACTCCGGCCCGACTCTGAGCCTATGAAGCAATTCAGCAGAGGACGCCTGCGTTAAGAGTGACGCACGTAATTGAAGAACCTCAGCCAACTTAGTGAGTGCCATTGGAGACAGCTGGCGAAATAGCGTGACAGCTGAAGAGGCTTGTTGGTTGCTTGTGGCCTATAAAGAAGAAAAAGAAAACTAAACTAAAAACTTGTATGCGTTAACCTGGACACAAATTTGAGACTGGAGCAATGTCGTGCAAAGGTGGAGAGCGCCACATAAAGAAAAAGGAGAGCTCAGCTGTAGTCGTTAACTCACTCACCATGAACATTTTATCAAAACACTTTAGATTAAATTCAAAATCTATTTAACTCCCAAGGAAATGCTTTCAGGCTTTAATTACTTGCTTAAGACAGTTCTTCTAAACAATAATCCTTTATTGCATTCACTTAGCAAACAACGTCCAAAAGGATTCTGCAGCAGTGATTCCCACCCCAGCCACTTTTGTTGCATAGGTTTGGCAGGGCCACTGTGGCTGCTTAGGGGTCGATGAGTAGGAACGGCTTAGCTAGTCGGTTCGTGCCTTCATCTAGCAAAAAAGCAAGAGATGCAGTGATAGCTCAAGAAGCCAAGCAAAGGCCACTTTTAGCATCACCGAGGTAATCTGAAAAATCTGTCGAACTTTGTTGAAGTAGAAGATATCCTAATATCCTATCAGTCCACGGACGGAGGACAAAATATAAAATAGAGGAGAAAAGAAAGGCGGAAAAGGCCTTTACCACTAAAGGAAGCCGGGAGGGAACTCGCGGAGCTAAGCTACCTATCCTAACCTTGGCCTTAGTCCACCGCAGATATTAATTTTTAACAGTCTAAAGGTGGTGAAGGACGTTCTCACATGTTCCCAAAGACCGTTCATCTGCGGGAAAGAGATGCAATGTGGCGCCATTTAAAATTATACGACGTGATTCCCATCAACCGCAATCCCACGAGGCCTAACATCTTAACCCTGAGGACCGTTAAAACCCATCTTAATGGCCACAAATCCGAACCATTTAATATTCAGTGTTGGTTATGGATTATTTTGAATATTTTTGTTCAAATTTAACGATGGGAACTGCATTGTCTCCGCGCGCATGCCCACCGTGTGCAGCCCAATCCAGCGAAGGCCCCCCCTCAGCCAAAAGACCAATCAAAAGTAATAAGGAAGCCCACCAATCATACTCACATAACTCTCCTAAGTCATTCTTCATGTTTTATTCATTTTAGATTGCACACATTATTGCAGTTGTCCCCGCTGACCATAAAAGATGCATTCATCCATGTTTGCTTGGCCATAATCACCGCGAGTCCCTCTCGCGTCTGGGTGCTGATGTGACATCCAAAAACTTTATGGCGCCGATAAAATTCGATGTCAGGACAATAAATTAATTTTTTTTCCATCTTCCTCCACCTCCACCTCCCTCGCGTCGGTCTATCTCACACTTTCATAAACCGATTTATGAGTTGTTTTTGTATCTCGCACATAAATGTGCGTGATTTGTATTTAATTAAAATCAAAAGAACGCATCTGCATCTGAATCTGAGATCTGAATCTATTCGTATGACGTGCACATTGGTGTTGATGAGCTGTGACGTGATTGCCAGTGGTCCCTAGGCCGGGCCTCGGGCCCTATTGCAATTGGGACTGCCTTTTTATGGACGCTTCTCGTGGCGTTTATGACTCGAGGTTCGACTTTTTTTGTTCTTTTTCATTTCTGCTGTGTTTAATAATTTTTAAATGTTCCCCCATGCATAAAGTCCCGGTGATAATTGGGGAACTATAAAACTCAGCCTTCTAACGGTTCGGTTCGCCACATTCGCCGAGCGTGTGTGCGGAGATACGGATTTGTTTGGTGGAAAATTGATGTCAGCGGTCGCAAGGGGGAGGGGGCTGCGGAGCCGAGTGGCGCTTGGCGCTTAGTGTGCTGGTGATTGGGGAGTTTAATTAAAACGTCTCCGAATGTCATAATTTGTTATTTGAAAGCGAAAGATTGAAATTCTAATGAAAAGCGATGAGATAACAATCGATTCGAAAGCGAGTGACACACACACTGCCGAGCGAACTGATGAGGTATGCGTATGAATGAAATGTGCTCCGCCAGTGTGTGTGCTTGTTGATTAAGTGATAAAATTAGTTGGTTCTGTCGCCGTGGGAGTGTGCTCACATTCGATGTTGGACGAGGTGATTTCAACGGGCGCCGTGGCTTAGTTGGTTAAAGCGCCTGTCTAGTAAACAGGAGATCGTGAGTTCGAATCTCGCCGGGGCCTTTGTGTTCTTTGATAAGAACACATTTCATTTTTTTTTTCGGTTTCTTGTGTGTGAATGAGAAGAGGGAGTCGAGTTATTGAGTGTGGGCGGATTTTAGAGGAGAAAAAGTGGTTTGTTTGGAAAGAAGTTTGTCTACTTTTCTGTTCCTGATAGAATCTTCGACTGTAAACAGTGGGACAACGTTACATAGGACTTCCACGTCGTTGCAGTTGCAGAGGGACCTCAACCAACTTGGCGTGCGCAATTGGAGGCAGCTAGCAAAAGATCGTGGAGAGGCTTGTTGGTTGAGGACCAGGTGCACTCGGACTGTAACGCCGCAAGAAAATGAAGTTAGACTTTAGACTTCAATCGAAGGACCGAGTTTTGTAAGTTAGGTAGGTAAGAGGATGCCTTGCGACTGGTGTCACCGCTCACTTCGACCAACAATTGGGTCCCTTGTGCCCTGGGTTTGGGGTGTACTGCGTAAGACCTATATTTCCACCGATGATTAGAACCACTAAGATTGTTGTATTTATCTCAGGAGGCGCTTCAGCTCTATTTCATTCAGAACCCCCAGCTCGTCAAAGAAGTTACTGCTTAGTGTCAGCAGTCGGGGCCCGGACATAACGCCAAGCGACATAAAGCCAAATTCTAGCATTTGGCCTTATGTCGTTTTTTAAAGAGAATTTTTAAACTTTGGCCTTATGTCACTTTGCGTTATGTCATGGCACCTCAACAGTCTTCCTTCCCTGTAGAGCTCAACAATCGCAGAGGGGTTTTGTAAGAAGATATATGGATTTAAATCTGAACATCATCAAATTAATTGTAAATTAAATGGTGTTCCGCAAGGGTCTAACTTGTCTCCCGCATTTTTTCTCATTTTATAACTCTCTCTTGTTTGGTGTTTCTAAACTCGTTCATTCCGCTGACGGGGGACTCAGTTGAATTGCTTTTCGCTTTTTGCTTCTCCTTTTAAACGCTGGGCTAGCATCGCCTAAATTGAACTCATTCTTAACTCAACCGGTCTGTGTTTACCCAAGAACACGTGTAGGCATTTAATGATTCTTAGAATTCTTTAAAGTTTAGTTTCAAAATTTCAATTGAGTCCAGTGGATATGTCTGCTTTTGGCCATTGCAGGACAGTAGCAGAGCACTTGCTCATACGTTTGCTCCTCCTCGCAGCAGAGGCGGCAGGAATTATCTTTTGAAAGACCCGCTTTCTTAAGATGGTATTTAAAACCCATGTGATCAGTAAAATATATTGTTAGGGTTTGAAAGTCTAGCAGGCTTCTTAATTCACTGTAACTTCCTAGACTTCTTATGGGCTAGATGAATAAAGAGTTTGGACTGCCTTAGCTTTGAAGCATTGGTCCAATTTTTTATTTCTTCTTCACGCTCCTTGTTCCTGAATGAACTTAGGTGACAGAGGTTTTTCTAGTTCAACAAATTGACGATTTGCACTTCTCTTTGCGAGCCCACCTGTCATTTCGTTTCCTTTGAACCCCTGATAGTCAGAAGTTCATGCCATGGTGACCATTTTATTTTATACAAAATCTACACCTCTATGCTGACAGTCACGCCAGTGCCCGTTAAACCTCTGCGATTTTTGCTCAAAATTTGCCCCAAGCCCAATTTCGTCAACAATCTTAGTGATGTGAGAGAGGAACTCAAAAGGCTGTTTTAAAATTCACGCAAGCTGTGCATTTTGAGAACATTGTGCAGTCAAGTGTTACAAAAGAAAAAAAAAACACACCGCGACAGAAGACAGTATCACTGAACATTGAGCTCTACGTGAAAGAACAACTTTCTTTGGGGTATTGAAGTCAAAGGCTTATGCCAATAAGACCACGATGACACACATCTAAAAGGAACAAATTGAAAGCTGTAAAAACATAATTAAGCCTCATTGCAAAATGCTCTAGGAAATTTCGACAGAACAGTGAGCGAGTGCCAAAAAAACCGTGGAAGCCAATTACCCGATATGCTTTCCCATACATAGGCCTGTACTGTACATTTTATGAATCAATAAAAAAATGTTTCGACAAACTTTGAGACACCCTTTATTATACGACGAATCAGAGCGCGGTATCTCTTTTTTAGCTCTGCCATACAAATCTATCTATGAGTCAGAGACTGTTTGTTAACCAACCAACAGCTTCGAACCACAGACCCATGGATCCGGTGTTAACGCACTACGCTATGGCCACCGTCAGAGAGACCAGACATAATGACTTTTATTATGTAAAGTAAAATAAACTGGGCAAGTGCGAGTTGTACTCGCACGGGTAAGGTTCCGTCGCATAATATTGATGGATGATTTCTGAAGATCAAACGACGTTTCTAAACTATTTCAGTTGAATTTTCTTCTAACTTCAACTCAAATTAACTATTCATTCATACATTTATACATCCGAAAAAAACAAACGTTCATCCTTACATCCTTACTATACCTATATCTCTATCCAAGTTTATCCAACACAGAAAATCCCTTCCATCATACCCATACCCAATCACTGCTCATGCCTGCGGTGTGTGTGTATTCATTTCTGTTGGGCATTTAGGGGTGAGATCGAAAAGATAACGCTCAGCAACGAATAGAGTGGCCGAACACAGCATGAAATTATGTGTGAAAATGAAAATCGTTCTCATTTTAAATCTTAGATATCTCAAAATTTCAACATAAGTCGATATTTTGAAATTTATCATTTCTTAATGCTTACATTGATGTCTTCAAAACTGCGTTTTCAGATCTTCAAAATTTGCATGTCGATGATTGACCGTTTTTGGCCAATATCTCCAAAACCATTAAGGCCAGAATGCTCGCAATGGTTTTAAATGAAAGTACTCAATGAAGCCAAGTTTTTGTGATTTTTTCAGATTTTTAAACACTTTGGTTTAGAAATGGCAGGGGGGGAAATCTTTGGAGCTCCATATTTTCCAAACGGTACTTTTGATAAAAAAGTCTTGAAAGAAACCTCCACCTCATTTCGAAAGATCTGTCGATTGATATATATATCGATGGGGTGCAACAATTTTTCAAAATTAGTGTCAACTTCACCTGTAGCAACCCCCAAATGGCCCCTATTTTTAAAATCGCTGCATAGGAATTGACATCTAGGTCTGAAGTACCTAATTCCAAAATTTCATGCCGATATCTTCATAAACTTCGGAGATAAAAAAGTGTGACAGACACGACGGACGGACGGACGGACGGACGGACGGACGGACGGACGGACACACCAAAATTATAAAGGTTCCGTTTTTGTAGACGGAACCTTAAAAAGGAAGTGGTGCTTCAAGGTTGTTATCGAAACGATCAAGATAATTAACGTCTAAAAAAATCGTTACGCAGGGCTACCCTAGGTCATAAGATTGGTTTAACATCGTGTATCAGAAGACTGCAAAATCTACTGACCAACTTGAAGTTTACGATTTTCGGGATCTAATCGAGCATGATATTAACGTAGTTGGTCGAATAACGAGTGACCCTACGACTAAAATGGGATGTCATCGAAAGAAGATCCACGACTTGGTCAGAACATCACAATGAGGAAAAAAAGACTTCTTTGAAAACCCACGTAGAATCACTCTTGTTGTTGTTTCTTTAAACTTAAGGAAAACACAGTCATGACGACTGTAACGATCATTCCGACGATGACGATCATCTCGACGGTGACGATCATGACTATCATTACGATCATGACGATCATGACGACGGTGACGATCACGATCATGTCGACGGTGACGATCATGACGATCATGATGACGGTGATGATCGTGATGATCTTGTCGATCATGACGACTATGCATCTCTCACGATAGATAGAAAAAAATTGTGCCATCTAGAAAATGTTTGTGGTTTGGAGTCAAAATTTGCTCCAGATTGCAAGGTCAACGTAGAATATATCCCAGAAGTGAAAAGGCTGGACGCATCAAGCTTGAAACACTTGACAAGTGATCGAGTTCAATAGAATCGGCAGGCGTCACAAAGCATAGATCATGAGCCACATTTGGAACGATCTAAAAGCCTTCTCTGTATACAGTCACCCTGCTTGTCAAGGATTATCCAAATAATCTGTAAGGCAAAACTGTAAGTCCCTGTCAAAATTCTAAGTTATCGTGGGATACCACAGGGGTCCATACTATTGTTCAGTTGACTAAGAGAAATCTCTTGCAATACAATCCATACAATTTCCCTCGACTGAACAATAGTTTCTGAAGACCACAAAATTCACAAGCGGCACAAGTAGGACAAGACCAGTGGCGGCCAGGTTTCATCTTTCATACCCGCGGCAATTCCCAATCGAAGCGCAGCGACGAAGAGAAATTCATTACAAGGCCACCATATGAGACTCGCCTCCCAATGACATGACATACAACCGAAGCTAGATAAATAGCACTCAAATGAGCAGTTCATAAGCAGGCTTAAGCGGATGGGAACCGTAAATTGATGAAAACCATGTTCATCCCAAAAGCGAACTGGACTGGTTGTTCGGATCACCGCTTTATGCGCCAACGCGGGCACAAATGATTCTCCGGGGCACCGCGAGGAGTGTATCCTATTCGATGGATCGACACGATGTTTAGCCTCAATTTCATTATCTGCGTATTAAAAGTCGAATGCCAAGAGTACAGGGAATTTGATTTGTGGCATGAGGTGTCTTCGGTAATTTTGCAGGTGTTCACTACACGGACTTATGACGGTACATTAAGTCGGTATGGAAACTAAATATGGCCTCTAATGGAGGACGTGTGTGCGACTTATGGGTCGCAGATCTAATTCGTCGGCTGGTGTGTGGAAGAAAGTGGTTTCTGGGTTGGAAACTGGCCGGATTCAGATGTCATGAGCGGTCAAGTTATGGGCTTTTCCAGCAGCTGCCGCCGTCGGCTTGGAGATGAATAGAGAAATGCAGCCGATAGGAGCTTGATTTAAGTCTTCGAAGTGGATTAAGTACCGCCTTAAGCTGAGCGGTTAAGACGGATGTAGGTTTTTTTGCCGTGTTTTTGTTGCGACTTTCGCGGGTATGACTGGGAGTCGACTTGAACAGGCTTCTGGTGGCAGTGCAGATGGCAAATCACAGCAGACATTGAGCGCAGCAGCAGAGGAAGCGAGACACTGAGTGGAGCTTATGCAACGGATAAAAATAAAAGAACGAAAAGTCATGCACTTCGAGGACCTTGAACAGCTGCGTGCGGAGATGGCAAGGAAATCCGTGAAAACAGAATATTTGGCCACCTAACCAAAAACCCGTTGACTGCTCAAGGCTTGAAGACTCCCTTCAAGCTCAGAATGGCCAAACAAGGCCCCAAATACCCTCAAGTGAGCTGCTTCAATGACTTGGAGGCATGTGACCAGAAATGCATAATTCACTTGGAGGTTACATTTGAAATCCATCACTATTCTCGTTCAATGAATTGGATGATATGAATTGAAAGACGCACAATTTTGCCAATGCTGTTTAACTAACCGAGAAGGACGAACATATCCCGATTTTGCGAAGGATGTCCCCTACCCGAGTCTTCTGATTCAGTTGGTGGTTACATTTTAAATTTACGACCTCATTCGTTCAACGAATTGGTTGGTTACAATTGAAAGGTTAAGTGTTTTGGCAAGAATATCTCATTTTTTCACAAGAACGAGCATACTCAGACGTAGAACCAGAGGTCCGCTAGCTGCACCATCACACGATCTTCCGGGTTACATGATTCATTTGGAGGTTACATTTCAAAACTGACGCTATCTTCGTTTGATGATACGGACGATCTGAATGGAAAGACTTATAGCCTTACTAGGATTATGGCATTTAGTGAAAGGAACGAACATACTCATTTATAGTGCCAAAAATCCGATAGCTGTATCAATTCACAATCTTCTAGACTGACTTTAATTTTTTAGCAAAACTTGACCACTCCTTGTTCCTTTGGCGACCTCGTGAGATGAAAGGTTTGCGAAAAGCACACAATTCAATGCCTTCACAAATTTGGAAGAAAACATGACTCTTTATACTGTTTCTTGAATTTGTACTAAAAAAGTACTAAAAAGTTACAGAAAAAAGATACAAAAGCACAGAGACCCATGCGACTGTCCACTTCTTCTCCGATCAGATGTGATCATCTATGATAAATGTCAATGTCTCCAGAATGCACTGATAGCCAGAAGTTATCACCTATCCAAAAATAATTGAGTTTAAAATGATATTCAAATTTTAACCTCCAATTGAATCAGTCTCCCAGAACTTGACACAAGAATTCAAATCAAATTGATGGGCCGTGCCCTTAACACAGCCTGCTCTCGACTCAAGCCACTATCTTAACTCCTAGAGAAAACCTAAACCATTCACTTTAAAAGAGATTCCAAGATGGATAACGAACCAGCTTGTCGCGACTGATTTTAGTACAACCCGTCCCAAGCTTTCAAACATCAAACGGTGCTCTTAAATCTTATCTTAACTAAAACTGGTCACATGTCCATCCATATCCACAAGCGCTTAAAATTATGTATTTACCGAAATCAATTTCACTTCGAATCTCTGGCAAGATCCAAAAAAATGTGACAAAAACCACGAGCACTTACCTGAAACGAAAAAGAAAGGAAAAAGAAAAAAGCATTAGTTACAAGGTCCACATGGAGTGATCAAAGCGGTTGATAAATTTGTACAACTTCCCATTACAAGACATGCATCCTAACCTCACATTTGTCATGCAGACGTATCTGTATCAGACCACAGACTTACAATCCCCGGCCGGAGAAAGTCCAAAGATACGATCCGCATTACCAGATCGATTGTCATCGAATGCACAGACATTAGTAGAGCACACAAGCGGCCAGGAGTCGGGCGCTGCCACCGAAAATGAATTGCTCTCCGGCATACCAACGGGCGCACAAAAGTATCCATGCGTCTAGCCACGGATCCACGGATCCATGTCATCCTCCGCGGCTGGATGTGCCGGTGGGCGGTGGCGGTATGCATGTTAATCCAATTTGTATCTTGTTGACTTTTCAACAAGCCCCGTGCATGCAGTTGCGGGTAACACGCCGGCGCGGTGTCCGCAGGCAGCCGCCAACCGACACAGACGGTAGCAAACTAATAAGACATAACGATAAGTGATGGGACAGTGATGGCGGAGTGATGGGCACCACTGTCATGGTCTATCAGTGCGGCTTGTCCCTAATTAATTAGAAGCGAAGGAGGCGGGACACTCGGAACGAATTTTAATCACCACATATATTCTGATTAGAAGCACAAACTCCCAGGCCGGACGGCGTGTGCATCTCGGGATCGAGTGGAATTAAGGCATTTCCCATGACCACATTATTCACGGAACACTTCGAGGCAGATTTGTGGGTCAACGCAACGAGAGTAGGTAGCTCGCCGTATCGATTGTGGTCGGGCATATTTGAGATAAATTATTTCGAGTTTCTAAACATTCTTGCGACATGTATCCGATGCAGCGGATGGCAGATCGGATTGCATGAATTTTGAAAGAAATTCGGTGACGCGCAAGTAATCGCCGTAAATGGGCCAAAACTGTGTGCGGTTTTGAGAGTTTTGTCTTGGAATGGAGAAGACTGTGTTGTGATTTGTCGCCACTGGGTAACCGCAATTTCAGCACTTGTTTAGTAGTAGATACGAATGCATTCAGCGGACACTTGAGATAATGGGGTTTGAAATAGAAGCAGACGAGATACGACCATACAAAGTGGTCTTGATTGAGGTGCGTGTTACTTGTGGTGAAGGGAAACAATGGTCTCTTTTACATTTTGAAAGTTGAACTATATGATGGATAGACTTTTAAGTGGGAGAGAGGATGAAAATGTGGACAGATGTTTGAGAGGAAAACACAACATTTTAGAGAAAGAGAGATGGTGCCCAAAATTTGGCCTACAAATGTCGGTGAATGGTGAAAAATATCGTTGACGTTTAGAAAAAGGTAAAAATTTGTTTTAAACTTTACTAAATAACAACTTCGTCTTTTTAGACAGAAACAAAATAAAGTGCAACAACACACGAACGTAAAGGACGTCATTGGACTCCTCTCAGCGATGGCGTCTTTTCAAACCTTACATTTCAAAATTTGATGAGTTTTGCTGTGTTTTTCGATGATTTGAAGGTTCCAACTAGATTTCGTGCGGCAAGCTCAGTCGAAAAAATGACCGTCGTAACTAAGAATGTGGGCGCCGTGGCGTAGTGGGTAGGTGCATTGACTCCTACGCTCGATGTTGTCGGTTCGATTCCCGAAAAAACACCAAACAATTTTTTTCCACGGCTCCACCTCTTTCGAATCACTGACAATGCTCAAAGAGTATAACTGTCTAGAATAAGCTTCTCAATCTCGCCGTTCGGAGTCGGTATTAAACTGTAGAAGCTAGGCCCAGGTCCACCTCGGGCTGTAGCGCCGCCATTATTACTATTATTAACTAAGAATGTGCCTACAAATTCAGGTGTGCTCGTTCGACACCGCATTTTCGCATGAACATCTTGACCTACATGTGTATGATGTCACGATCATGCAAGCACGACGCTTGTACTTGCCCTGATTGGGTGCTGGAAAAAAATTAAGAAGATCATGATTTTTTCACCCAAAAAATGGAGCCCATTTTCTTTTGGTTGTGTACAGTGGGATATGAGTCTCCGATAGTCCAAATTATTTGGTAAGAAAAACTTCCTCATCCACAACAAGTGACAGTTGGTTCGGCACTTGGACTAGTTGTTTTAATTGGGACACATTTTTTAGAAAACATTGATGGTTATACCCTGAATGAGTTACGATGTTAAACTGACTTCGTTTTGTCCGAAATCAATGATATAGATGATGGGTATGTTCAACAGGACATTCTCGTATATCACATAAAAAATAGCAACAAGAAACAACAATGGCTTCAAGCTTTTAGTGCTTGAATCGTTTCCGGATAGTTGGCATAACATCGGTTCCCCACAAAAAAAACTTCACAAAAAGGGGTCAAATCACAGCTCCGAGACAGCCCATTGACATTGCCAAGACGGCTGGTAACAAGATTTGAGTATTTTATGCGCAAAAAATCGATTGTGGCATGGGCTGTGTGACATGGCGCGCCATTCTCCATGCCTTCAATTTCAGTAAAAAAAAAAGCCGGTTAACATAGCTCTGTAACACCCACCGTAGACCGAAACGTTGTTTCCATCCTCATTTTCGAAGATAAAAGGTACAATGATGCCACCACTTCACAATCCGCACCAAACTGTCACTTTCTGTGAATGCATTGGATTCTCGACAATAACGTGCGGGTTTTCCGTTTTCCGTTTTCCGAGCCCTAGATGCGGCAAGTTTGTTTGTTAACGCAGCCGCCGAGATGAAAATGCGCCTTGTCAGAAAAGATGGTTTTTCGCCCAAAATCGTTGTCCAATTCAATCTGCTCTAAGGCCCAAACTGCGAAGCGAGAACGAAGCGGATGGGCACGCGCCTTCAATTGGACTTGAGTCAATTGGACCTTGTAGGCGAATACTCCGAGATCTTTGTGCAGAATTCTCCTCAGGCTAGTGCGTGAAATGTGATCGTGAGCAGTTGAGATCGATGACGAGTTGATGTTCGTGAAGTGAGTCTCACACTCTCGGCTACAGCAGCCACATTCTCATCTATGCGCACCGTACAACGACGGGGACCATGAGTGTTGTCCACTAGCATACCAGTCTCATGAACTTTTTGGACAAACTTGCGTACAGCAGTCGCGGTGGGTGCTTCACTTCGGCCAAAACTTCTTTTCGAAAAACGCACTGTTTGGGCTACACAGCACTCACTTTAGAAATAAGTTTTCAATATTTCCCAACGTTTTTTTAGCGTAAAACGACTCATATCATTCGGCGGAGGTTAGATACTGACTTTCTGTCAAGATTTCGGGCGGGAAACAGCTGTCAGTGGCAAAATAACTTATGATTTAAAAAAAAAGCACTACATGGCCCACCACGTATATTCCAGGATTCAAGCACGTCTCTCATAACAGCATCGTCCGTTATTGCCACAATAACCGATCTAACGAATTTTAAATGCAATAAGTGAGTTTTTAGCTATGGTCAACGCCGAAGCGTGAGTAGTGTATAGTCGCGATGGGATAGCACTTTCGTTTCCTTCAAGTAATGATACTTCGTTTTGTGTACTATCTTTCTCAAGATAGTTTTCAAGATAGTATTCCCAAAATTGTCTGCACGAGATTTGCGGAGAGATGCAATCTTATCTGCGATGGATTCCAGCGCATCAGGATATTCCTGATGGTTACAAATCAGTGGTCTGAGCAACCGAGGCATCCAAAGCGGGGATAGCGTATGAATGTTCAATTCTATAGTCAATCAGTACCAGTGTTATTTTGATTCGCACACAGCCTCTGCAAATTCTGCACCTTCCCATCCTCGGCGGATTGAGAGAACATCTTCAATGTTGTCGGTGGTGGTCCCAGTTCTTTGACGTCCAGGACGGTTTTTGCCGTCTTCCCACTGTGACAACTGATGAAGCCCGTGAAAAGCGTGGTTTAGATTTCCGCTGGCATATTGCCTTTCAAATGAAAGAATTTAATCAAACCACAATATTCAATAGTAGTAACTGCTAAGCATGCAAATTGGCTGAAAGACAAAAATCTTAGAAAAATTAACCCCTTGTACTACCACAAAACTCTTGACGAATAGCGTCGTATTAATTTTCCCTGCAGTCCCTTCAGTTTATTGCCTTCAATCTAAATGAACGAAGAAGTCTTCAGCTACGAGGTCAACAGGTTTTAACGTAAAAAAATAATTTTTTAAATTCCATAATTGTGAAGATGTGCAAGTTCTGACGCATGAAAGACCAACGCCCTTCTAAGCGTCAGAATTCGACAAAATTTAGGAAAATGACGAACTTCTTTACTCCACAATAAGATTTAATCCAAGAAAATTACTTCGCATCATTGCACACTTTGGGCCCCATGAGCTTAAAGAAATTCGGGCACACAAGGGTCCAACTTTTATGCGTCAGAACTCGATAAAGCGGCGAAAAAAAATTAATAAGACAACAAAAGTGCATAATTTTATAAAAAGCCGAAGAAAACGTCAAAAAATAGTCGTCAAGCAATGGCGCCAAAAAAAGTTCCCAAGAATTGTTTAAAACTTCAGGGAAAAAGCAAAAAGACTCCAACATCTCATCGATAAAATCAGACAATAATAGGCATTATATGCGGAACCATAGACCTATGCCGTGCTACCTTCTCGGGGCTACTTGAAAAAGGCGTCCCAAACTCAACAACGAACTGCTTTCGTATCTTTCGCTCTCATCTCAAGATCATCTTATCGCCATCAAGGTGCTTCCTCAACAGCCAATTGGTACTTCAGTCCCCACACAAAAAGCCTTTCCGAATCTTTTCAAAACACAATGAAACATGTTACCAAACTGAAGCATGCTCAACGCAGCCATAGATACACTTGAGTGCAACTGCAAGTAGAAATTGACCCATTTGATGAATTCTCTTCACAGCACACAGTCTTTGATAGTGGAGACTGAAGCTGATAACTCAGCCCCTTATCGGGCGACAACACCAGAAAAATTGTCAAATCGATCGTTAAAACATCTCGAATGTGTCAAAGATCGCCCCAATTAAGAGAGAGTGTGCTACACCAAAACGTACTCCATCACTTAACACAAACTAGCCCCCAAATGAACGAAATGAAAGAAAAATGACAAGAGCATGTGTGGAAGATCTCTTGGCGCGGCGCACTCAACAGTACCATTCCATTGATTAATTTTGTTCGTTCCTTCGTCTTCTTTCGTTTCATTATTTTCACGAAGACGAAGACAAACCACACGATGGGACGAGGAAAATGTGTGTTTTTTTTGTTGGAAGAGCGTGAAATTTTACGATTTCCCATTCCAACGCACGATCATGTTTGGAGTATCTTTCACGCACTTTCATCGAGTGAGCAAGCCAAACGCAGCACTATCCATCGGAGATCTGGTCTTTCTGGGAATGATCCGTGACTGCCCTTAATCAGGCGAGATGCGTGTGTGAAGAGTGGAGATAAGATGATGTACGCGTACGCGTTGTTGTGTTCTGAAGAGGAGCGCACTTGTACGGCGATGGGCGAGCATCTGCGACCGTATTGAGGGAAATTAGTTTACTAGAACGAATGGATTACAGTTCCGCAAAAATTTTATTTAAATTTTGAAAGATCTAGAGATCTGGAGGATCGTGGGGTGATGAAGTTGTGACGAAATCGAGAACTGAAAAGATCGTGATTTTTTGTGTGAAGATCGGAGGAACTTGTGATCTGTCTGCAGATTTTGGGCGATCGCAAGAGCTACACTTGAATTTTTGTGATCTTTTGGATAAGACCTGCACCATTTTGAAGGCGAAAGCAAGCTTAATCGTGCCAGGTTCAGGTGAAGATTTTGTTTGGTTTCAGGGGACAAATGATCGTAACATTTAACGTCGTTATCATCCTCTTGATCTTGCTCTTGTCAAAACTGGACCAAAAAATGCTGAAGGAGCCGATTCGTCGAAGTGCAGGAGCTCCACAAATGGTTAAGGTTGTCGGTTCGATCACGAATCAAACGATATTCTTTGGCAACAGAGACAGATTATCTTTAATTCAATTGTCACCAATAGGGCCAGTACTAATCTTGCTAAGAAAAAGGTCTCAAACATCTCGAAATGTTTCCCCAACAGAAATATTAACCAAATTAAATGTTTGCCGCAAAAGTCAATTTTGATCAGCCGAACAGTTTAGAACAGAAATAATAACATCAGCTGTAAAATGAGATAAGGAGTTATCGTGCAATCGGCTGAATCTCATACATTTCTACTTCTTGAGGCTTTCCTGAATGACAGTTCAGGCCCAAAATTAGGAAGGAAGTCTTCTTATCAAAATCTGTTACGCTTGATCGCTACAGCTACAGCTCAGCTGAAGATGAAGCATGCCTCATACGAGTCTTAAATCCAGGGTTGTCTAAGTCAAGATCGAGCAGATTTCTACAAAGGGTCTTTTGGACATTTCATTTCCAAAGTGTGTGCTGTGTAGCCCAAGCAGTGCGTTTTCTGAAAAGAAGTTTTGGCCGAAATCAAGTACCCACCGCGACTGCTGTTTGCAATTTGTGCGAAAAGTTCGTGAGACTGGTAGCTAGTGGACAACAGTCATTGTCCTCGTCGTCGTACGATGCGCACAGATGAGAACGTGGCTGCTGTGCTGTGGTCGAGAGTGTGAGACAATAGCCTGAGGAGAATTCGGCACAAAGATCTCGGATTATTCGCTTACATAGTCCAATCGACTTAGCAATTGAAGGCGCCCGACCATCTGCTTCGTGTTCAGATGACAGGATAGCGCAGTTGGTTAAGTGCCTGCCCCAAGTTAGAGGGGTCCCAGGTTCGAATCTCAGTGAAATCGAATGGTCCAGTCATCATTTGCAGTTGGAATCAAATTAACGGCACTGGAGTAGGTTGCTACCGGCAGTACAATGGACCAGTTTTAAGTCTGAGTGCACCAGTGCAGCGCTTCAAAAATCCTCCGAAAAAAAAGGCCCGCTTTGTTATCGCTTTGCAGTTTGGGCATTAGAGGAGCTTGAATCTTTTCTGATGAGGCGCATTTTCACCTCGGCGGCAACCTTAATAAATAAAACTGCCGCATCCGGGGCTCGAAAAACGCAAAACTCGCACGTTATTGTCGAGAAGTCTATGCATCCACAGAGAGTGACAGTTTAATGCGGATTGTGGAGTGCTGGCATCATTGGACCATTTTTCTTCGAAAATGAAGCTGGGAACAACGTTTCAGTCAACGGTGGGCATTACAGAGCCATGTTAACCGACTTTTTTTTACTGAAATTGAACACATGGATTTGGACGACCTCTGATTCATGCTGGAAGGCGCGTCATGCCACAATCGATCTTTTGCACACCAAATTCCCAAATCGTGTGCTTAGCCGTCTTGGCGATATCAATTGGCCGCCTCGGAGCTCCGTGAAGGAGCGATGTTATGTCAAATACCAGGAAACGATTCAAGCACTTAAGGCCAATATCATCAAAGCGATCCGCGAGCTACAGCCTGAAACCATCAACAAAGTCTTGGAAAATTGGGATGACGGAATGCGCTACTGCGAAGCCAGCCGAGGCAGCCACGTGAATAACGTTGTATTTCATAGTTAATAGGTATATTTTTTCTTACTAATAAAGTCATAATACATGAATGTTGTTAATCTTGGTGCCGCGAAATAACAACGAGTGAAATAACGCCGACTTTTAGAATTAACTTTAGCAAAGTGAAATAAGACCGAAAATGGAAATTCGGTGTTATTTCGCTTTCATAACGTCGAGTTTTGAAATTCGGCGTTATTTCACGGGACCGTTAATTTTATTGCATTTTTAAAAAGTATTTGGCCCGTCCTCATTTCTGTCTAAATTTGTCAAATTTGTTTTTGCACAACACTTTGTTGGGCACCCTGGGTGAGCAGACTTTTTACCTTTCCCATCACTTGACATTATTTGAGTACAAGCGGAAAAAAAAGGCCTTATCAATTGACCTTTTAGTGCCTAAAATTTGTTCCAGCCCAAATATTGCAGATGCAAGAGACTGGCAAGGCAAATAGAAGGATTCAACTCTTCTGAATGTCAAAGAACCAAAAACGCGTCTTAGAACCTTTTCTGCACAACATTTGGCACACTGTCTCGAAAACTGTCAGAATGAGCAGCGTATCTTCAGTTCATGTTGTTGAATCACCCACTCAATCTGTTGACTCACTCATCCCTTTCTGATTCACAAACATCAGGCTTGCACTCGTAAACTTTTATTCCCCTTGGCAACGCGCGTCGTCCACCCACAAAGTACAAAGTGCGTGTTCATCTCTTAAATGGTCGTACATTGTTGCAAAATGAGTTTCGATTTCGATTTCCTTCGAACTCACTCTTTGAACACCCGCTGTCAGTTTGACAGATTTGTTTATTTGCCTCGACTCCCCCCCGGCCGACTGTAATTTCTTTTCAAATGTTTTCATTTTTTTTCTCCGTTTAAATGAAAAATCGTATTTATTAAACATTGAGCGCAACAAAAATGTTATCAATAATTCACCCGGAGCGGTGTGCGTTTGTCGGCTGTTCGGGGGGAGATCTCTTTCGTCGCTGTTTAGATAAACGGTCAATTACACGAAAAACCCAGAGGAAAAAAATCTCCTCCGGGTGTTGCGGTCCACCCTCCCATCATCGCCCATCCACCCTGCGCCCCGGGCAACCAACAATTGAGGGCAACTTGTGCCCCCGCCATTCATCCCAGCCAAACGCACAGTCTGAGACGAAAACATATGTGTTCTGGGAATTTTTAAGAGTTTTCACTTTCCGCGGAAGGTAACGAATTTAAGTGGCGTCTCACCGCCAGATTGTGGGCGTTGAGGCTGCCAGACTATCCAGACGTCCAGTTGGCCTCCCCGCACTTGGACTACATCTGGGAGAGTTCACGCAAACTATTCCACCCGACGTCATTGGGCAATTCGCTCGGTGTGTGCGCACGATTAACGAGCTCCTTCACGAGCAAGTGGAAAAACCTCCGCAAGACACTTCCGCCGAAATCGAGTTCGATTTTCAATGTTTTGATTGAGCTTTTCACGATGCTTATCGGTGGTGTTTATCTTTGAAAATTATGGCTCCGCGCACTGGTTAATGATTCTTGATTGAGCCGATTGGGCGGCGGGTGGGGGAAAAGTGTGTTTTTTTCCGGTTTTCCTTCGCGGCGGCGGCGCACAGATGTGATAATTCGATACGATCAATTTCGAATTGGTTTCACTTTCAAGACAAACCAAAATCGAGCAGAGAAAGAAAATACTTGATATTTCAAGTGAAACCAGGTAGTGTGTGACGCAAATGTCTCAGCGGTCGGGCGGCCTTTGGCGGGGAGGGAGTTTATATATTTTTATCACTTTTATGATTTGCTGTGCATAATTTTGTCGGCATCATCCGCGTGCACATGAAAATAGAACGCATCGGGGCTGTCCGGGCTGAGCTTGGTGCAACATGAGAAGTGGTTTTATGGTCTCAACACCCCACTTTCGGCAAAGTGAAAGTAATAAAATCTGTCATTAAGTCGTCGCGAGGAGGGGTGCTCGCTTGGTTTATGACACCTCCTCAGATTTTGTCCTGGTCCACTTGTCAACATACGTGATCCTTTCGTTCTAGTGAACAACATTTTATCGGATTTATGCTGGGGTGTCTTCAAAGGTTTATGGCGGGACATTAAGACTGAATGGGAATTGGCAACGCAACTGAGTCGAAGGGATGCAACCAATTTGATGTGATCGAGGAGGCGGGGTCGTAAAAATACGTGTAAATTTCGACATCATTTGAAGTTGGGCAAGCTGTGTTCATAATTTTTTCCAGAGTTTGGAGTTTATAGGGGACGTTGTAGGTTAAAGTGGGCTAGGAAGTGCACATAGACTAGAGCTGTTCCATTGTGCCGGAAGGAAGTTGTACCTTCACAGAAAAGTTGAAAGATTGGCAATTACGGCCGTCTTCAGCGCAAAAGAGGCACTTTTAGACCAAGAAAGGTGAAGGAGTTTATCTATTTATCTTATTTACTTATGAGGACCAATTTAAGCCCCTCTTGGTACCTTATTGTGGGCGCAGAGATTGTCGAAGAAGTAGATTCCTAGCAGCTGTCTTCTTAAAGATGCAAAGGTCAAGTGGACACGGTGAAGAGAACAGTCTCTTCCTCTTTCTCTTTGTCCAAGCAATTTCTCCAGAAATAACTAGAAAAGAATCCTAGGCTCCTAGGATGTGATCCTATGCCAGGTGTATACGGATCCAACGCTTAAGATGGCTGGGCCACGTAGAGCGCATGAACAACCTGGCTCCAGGCTGGAGAATCTTCGAGTTTGAGCCTGTGAGACAACGCAACAGAAGACGTCCACGTCTATGGTGGTGCACATTGACAGAGAGGGACCTCAACCAACTTGGCGTACGTAATTGAAGATAGCTAGCAGGAGTATTACGTTTGTCCTTTAGTGCAATTGTAACCTTCAGTTGAATCTCTTGGTGTAGACCATTTAACAGGCTGCTTACAAAACTGTGCAATCTTGAATACAATTTGTGAATATTTCGTCAATATATCGAATTTTAGATAAATAAAATTCCTCAAAGAGAATTCAACTTGAGTCTACTTCAAAATGTAATCTCTTTTTGAACCATTCTTGGCAATAGCGACTGCGAACATCCTTAATAACTCAAGTCAAATTTTGGGGATGTTTGTTTCGAAAAAAGACCAATGATGCAGATAACTTGTCGATGATTTATATTTATTTAAAAATTCAAATTAAACAAAATTCTTTGAGAAGTTTTTGAATTTTTGGGTTTGCCCCTGTTTGAAATTGTAACCTTCAGTTAAATCAACTTGTGTAAACTCAGAAACAGAGTATTCAGAGAGTTTGTTCATTAAAGCAAAAATTGTTCAGTATATAGCCATTATTAAGATATTTTAAGCCTTAAAATTCATTAAGCCATATTTAACTTAAGTCCACCACTGTCGGGTAACATGTCAAGCACTTAGAGCAGCATACACTTAGTCTGGGTAAACTAAGATACAGTTTGCATTGAATAATGAAGAGTATGGCAGATATGACAGCCTTGGCGTTATGGTTAAGTGCTTCGACTCCTATGCCAAAAGTCTAAGTTTGATTCCCAACACAGACAACAAATTTCACATTTTACAACTCCATCTCTTTCGATTCACTGACATTGCTCAAAAAGTATCAATGTCTACAAAAAGCTTCTTAATCTCGCCGTTCAGAGTCGTCTCTGAATTGCTGGTCCCCTTCACTTGTGAGAGAACAATACCACGCATAACACAACACTGTGGTAGGTGTTGTTAATACGACTGGATGGCGCAGTTGGTTAAGTGCCTGCCCCCAGTTCGAGAGGACCCAGGTTCGAATCCCAGTGAAATCAAATTAACGGCACGGCGCGGTAGATTGCTACCTGGTAGTACAATGGACCAGTTTTGGGTCTGAGTGCTCCAGTAGTGTTCCAAAAATACTCAAAAAAAAACCTGTGGTAGGTGTTACTGTTAAGTTGAAACCTCTAGTGGAATCACCCGGTGAAAATGCAGAAAAGGTCATATTTAAAATATGAAACTATCCAATTAACAATTTGTCAATATTTCAGCATTACTTAGAAATTTCGACTAAGCAAATTCATTAAAACATATTTAATTTATCTAACTTTAAAGTGAAACCTCTAGTTGAATCACATATTTCTTAGTAAGTACTAATTTTTCGTCAACCAAGCCAAAGTCAACTCTGGATTGTAGCCTCAACCGAAGACGAAAGAGAAGAGAACCAATGTTTTTCTTGTTTTGTATTTAGTAGAGTCAATGAATGGAAGCGATGGAAGGCGGCAATATCTCAGTCTTAGACACTCAGGTGTTGAAAAGTAAGTACAGACAATGGATGGAGTCGCAATATATTCGATAGAACTGTCTTAAATGCTTTTAAAATTGCGTAAAATTTAATAGCGACTGCGTAGAGCAAGTTTCGAAAGCAAGGATACCTGAAGCGCAGTTCTTCTTCTTGCGGCGTTACACTCCGGGGTGGACCTGGCCCATAACCAACAACGCTCTCCAGCTAGCACAATCTTTTCCTAGCTATCGTCAATTTCGCACATCAAGTTGGCTGACGTCCCTCTCCAATAGTGTTAGATGTGGACGTGCTCTGTTGCCTTGTCCCACTGATTCAGAGTCGAAGAACTAAACCGGACACGCCATTGCAACACTGTCTCAAACTCTAGATCTGCTCCAAAATCTAAATTCTGAACTTTACTTCAAAACAAAACCTTCAGCCTTAAGCCGACCTAAGACCCCGCCCGCGATTGTGAAGCAAAGCAAAACATTAGCCCACTTAAGAAGTCACTGAGCTTCATCTATCTTCGGCTGCAATCAATTAGGTAGCACGACTCCCATCAACCAACCAACTCCGCACAGATTCATGTAAACACAATGCAAATGTGTCACGTTGTCATGCATAAACAATCTCAGTCCCATCAATCGTCCGTCTCGCTCCGTCGGCCACCCCATCGCCTTGCTTCATTTTAAAATGCAAACGCCAGCAGATACCCGAGCTAAGTGCCCATTTAAATATTAATTTGCACTAAACCAACCTTGACACACACACACGCATGCACACAGATAGAAGGCGATTTGTAATCACGTCACTTAATCCGTTTTAACGCGTCCGAGTGGTAAGGGCTTGGTAACATCTCATAATCCACAAAAACGATACGATCAACGAACGCACTTGCATATTGTCCAGAGTATCTCGAACATGCATCTACTGTTTGTACACATCCTGAAGTGTGCGAGTGGGTTTCTGAATGAGTGCTGCGAAAGAAATACCAAATCGTGTAAACACACACTTCTGACACAGAAGTGCCCCACAATAGGTGCGCTCTCTGCGGGCATGCCGTCCACGAGTGTCTCTCGCCCCAAAAGACACGACGCTTTTCACTCCTTAGATCCAAACGGCAGATTCGTGGGACGGGGCTTGAGACGGGGGGCCGCAGATAAAACCAAAAGAAAGAAAACGGTTCAGTTAATTCAGTTAAGATGGTATAATCGGTTGTGTATCTGTGATTTACTCACTTGATGGATCTCTGTTGAGATTATGTAAATATTTGTGTTCACTTCTTCGTTTCTCTTCTCCGCGCTGCCAGTCGTTCGGTTTGTAAACAAATACACAGTCTCATGCATTTGATCGCTTTTGTACTCTCGGCAATTTCCATAACACAACATAAACCTTACACCATCTTCCCGCCGGTGCCACAGCCGCCCCGGCCATCGCCACCTACTTGAGATGAACTTACAAGAATCTTCTGCATGAAAACCGTATCTTTTCGAGTTCAAAGCGAACAAAATATGTTCCTCAAGTCTTTTCGTGTAAAACTGACCCGAATGTTCCAAAAATTTTCACCGCAGATACAGTTGTCACCGAAACTTTCTGTCGCTCGGCAAACATCACGTTTATGCCCCGCTCGTGTTTGATGACATTTTTAATTGGGTGTGAAGAGACTGATTGACTCTTGTCGTCTAGGGGAATCCGTTTGCTGTTGTTGTTGCCCGTCTCTTTACGACCTTGTCTTTTTGTTGGCTTTTGAACCTCCATCAGACGCGACGAAACAAATCAATTTGCTGTGCTCCGCCGGTGATTGTTATGACCCAGAGGAGATACAGATTTTCACTTTTATTTGCGTCTGCACCTTAGTCAAGATCGAAAGGGTTCGCCGGTGACTCCGCTTGGCTCTAGATGGAGTTCATAAACCACCAGTCGGTTACAATCCGCAATACTTCCCGCAATCACCTGTAATTTATTCGATTCGATAGCCCGAGTGTTTGCCTGTGTGTGCGGTTGAAGTGGATTCCATGAGCGCTCTCTTATGAGATCCAAGCAATTAGCCAGCGGCTGAGTAACCCAAACCAGTTCCACTCAATTTGTTTCATTTTTTTGTTCGAATTTCAATCAATGTCGATCGACGGGGGAATTGAAGAAAAAAAATGAATTTTATGAGACCACTCCTGGTGGCTTATGGTGTTTATTGTTGTTCTCTTGGCATCCTCGACGGAGCCGACCGACGGAGGAATGTGCTTTTATGACCAGCAGTGGATTCCTTTGACCCAGTGGCTGAGATCCAAAGTCTCGATTATTCGGAAGTGTAAACTGAACGAAGGTGATTTATTTGTTTCACAGCAGAGCGGTGTTATGGGAAATCGATGAGGATGTGTAGTCGAACCGGGGGCCCAGGTGCGCAAACAATTTATTTGTAAACATCGCTCGATGGTTTGGTTGAAATTTGAAAGTGCGGACTCATCGCTGGGAATTCGAAGGTAACTTTATGAATTGCGTTACAAAAGAGAAAACAGATTCAAGTTCATCAAAACGCGTTGCGTTACGTTACGTGAAACTGATTTAGCGTTAAAAAGTGACGACGCAGAAGTTAAATTTTCAATTTGCTACGGTGCCCTAAAAATGTGATCGTCAAGTAGTGAGTTGATTGAAAATGAAAAGAAAATTGATTAGATACAAGAAAATATTCAAAAATAATGGTTCAACGGCAATTTTTAATTGCGTGGCGCAACTCTTCACAAGGACAAGTTTTCTGATGTTTTGATGATCGAAATTGTTGTCTTTTTGATTTTGTAAACATTCAAAAATTATTTACATAATTGAAGTGATTAATTTTGTCGCGTTATGGTTCCGACTGCCATTTTGACAGGATCTTGTAGCAGCCAGTTAAAATTTGTAAATTTTCGAAAAACCTAGCAAAGAATTTTTTTTTTGGCCAACAATTTTGACAAGTTAGCCGAAAAAATACTCATTCAAATTCTGGCGTATGGTGCTATTCTACCACTACTGTGTACACACCTTTGAGATTAGCTAAGGGCAGTGAGTGCAATTTGGAACTGACCTAAATTTCAGGTTTTATAAGGACCAGTCCCGAGGAACATCATGACTAACGCAGAATGGAATCTTCGACTCTTAGCCTCTGGAACAATACAAAAGGGGACGTTCATAGCTAGTGTAAGCTAGTGCACACAATTGAAGATGGAGCTCAACCAACCTGGTATATGTATAGCCCAGACTATAGTCCCACAGAAAGAAGATGAACCCAAAGTGGACCAGTCGCGAATGGAGCATTCGAAGCACAAAACTAACCACATTGAACCATAGGCACACACGCCACAAAATTGGGACTCCCACCTAACGACTTCTGCAGAAGCTGTAGAGACGAGGAAAAGGCGAAGACTCTGACACATTTCCTCTGTACTTACAGTGCCTCTTTGCACCTGTAGCAAAGCCGATTTAAGAGCCTACTTCTTTGATAACTTAAATGAGCTGAACAACATCAGCATCAGTCATAGAAAATACCCGATCCGCGTGGTACCGCAATGGGCTTATGTTAGCCCAATGAGACTTCTAGCCTGCAGTCGGTCACCTGTATCTTACCTTAGCTTAATCAATCTAGCTAACTGCCGTGGGTGCCGTGGCCGTGTGGGTTTATGCGTCGACCCATACGCACTTGACTTTCACAGTCTATGTTCGAATTCAGGCCCAAACAACAAATTTTTCAAAAAAAAAATTGTTAGCGGCTACACCTCTTTTGAGTCAATGACAATGCTCAAAGAGAATAACTGTCTAGAAAAAGCTTCTCAATCTCGCCGTTCGGAGTCGGCATTAAACGGTAGGTCCCCTCCACTCATGAAAGAACAATAGCACGCACAACACGAGTGGTTGCTGAGAAGCTAGGCTCAGGTCCACCTCGGACTATGTGAAGATTTAGACTTTTGCATAATGACTTCGAAAACAAATAAAACCACAAGACGTGGACTTATGAAGTGGAGGGGACCTATAGTTTAATGCTAACTCCGAACGGCGAGATTGGGAAGCTTTTTCTAGACAGTTATACTCTTTAAGCATTGTCAGTGACTCGAAAGAGGTGGAGCCGTGAAAAAATGTTTGGTGTTTTTTCGGGAATCGGACCGAGAACATCGAGCGTAGCAGTCGACGCACAAACTCACTACGCCAAGGCAGCCTTAAAAATGTAAAAAAATGTTACGTCAATGTCAAAGCATTCAGTAAAAGGATTTTCATTATGGTGAAGTTCATGAACGAAAAACGCTCACAAATGAAATAGAACGTCATTTCTTTGGTCAATTGCATGGACTGACATTAATGATATGTGGTTTCAACGAGACAGAGCCACAAGCCACAGCGGGTGTAACAATCGACATATTGAAAACTCAATTCGTGTTATAACAAGAAATAGTCCAGTCGATTGGCCGCCTAGAACCACCACGCCACCTCTGGACTTTTTGTATGCAGCGACGTTAAATCAATGGTCTCTGCCTACAAGCCGACGTCTTTAGAGGAGGTCAGAGCCCATATTGAACGAGAGATAGCGGACGTTTCCGCCAAAATGTCTGGCAGAG
Organism: Myathropa florea; assembly: GCA_930367185.1. Taxonomy (NCBI): domain Eukaryota; kingdom Metazoa; phylum Arthropoda; class Insecta; order Diptera; family Syrphidae; genus Myathropa; species Myathropa florea. The sequence goes on from OV884004.1 coordinate 18,278,796, forward strand.
TTAATGAAAATTGAGTTCAACGAATCGACCGCTGCAAACGTACCCGTGATGGACATATGAACGACGTCGAATTCAGATAATGAATGTTTTGTTGTATAGTACTACTTCTAGTTCTTATTAAAAACCCTTTTTAAAGATAAGAAAAATACGAGTGTCTGGTGAGAAGAGATGGGAATTAGAAGAGGAGCAGCGTGGTGCTCAGCAATGTGGTTTTGTTACAGTCGTAAGTCGGGAGTTCGATAGGTTGATTACTTATTTTCTTAGATTGGTCCTTATTCCAGACTAAATAGGTTCTCTCTAACACGGTCGCTCTTTTGTTAGTAGCCCTGAGGATTCACTTTACTTGTGTGCGCCAAATTGGTCGTAGTTCATTATGCTAGTCAAGAAACGTTTGAGATTTGACATTTGATTCAAATTATTTGTACTTACGTCCCATTCAAATAATAAGCAGATGTTTTAACACAAGGAAGAGCATGCCTGCTGTCTCCTTCAGTCAAACAATTTCGTAAGGCTTATAAATTCCTATTCAGGCTCCCAACCCAGGTTAGATTTTCATTAAGCAATGGTTTCACGATTATAATTATGGGTCTCAAAGCTTTGAGAAACCGTAAAACTGTTGATTTTTTTAGACAAACCCGTATTCTAAGTTTGGACTTAAAGTGCAGTCATGGGTCCACTAGGACCTAAGTGAGGCGTGGGCTTCTGAGCGCCAACCCACTAACCTAAAATAAGTACAATTATGTGAACTATGTACGCACCAACGTCACCACATGGTCTCACGACCACCTTCCATGCGGAGAAATATTCACCAGAAAATAAGGATCTCGGTAGTGTGTTTTAGGTAACTGCAAGCAGAGGACGAGGAGAATGGCTCCACACTAAGGTTTATTGTTTTTTCAGAAACTACTCCCTACAAAAGGTCATTATTTATTCGGGAAGACAGCGAGGCAGCTGATCCATGAGCAATTTGCCAACTGTGGCCTCCACAACTGAAGTCGTCAGAAACTTTCATTAAAGCTTTTTCAACATATCTAGAGCCAAAGGTGACATAATGGATAAGCGCGTCACCTTCTACTCTGAAGGTACGTGGTTTGATCCCGGACATAACAACGGTCATTGACGGAAAAAACTGTCAGAAAATTTCGATAAATTTCGCAATCTCCTCCACTGGCGAGGGAGACAAAGAATGCACGACACCAGTGGTTGCTTCAGATGCTAGGCCAAGTCTAATTCGGTCTGTAGCGCCATACATAGGTGAAGAAGAGCGAAGTGGAGTGCGTCCAAATTGTGTCTGAACCTTAGAGTAGGAAAAGCGATAAATGAACCATGTCATTGAATCAACGGCGGCACTCTTCATTGCCGATGTTCAATGACTTTGAATTCCAGTACAAGTATATGAACAGGATGAGGGTAATTCCCAACCGACTTCCAAACCAACATATGGTAATAAACTGACGAACGGCTTTCTCCAAAAACATTTACAAACCAGGCGACAGCCTCCTCCTATCTCGTTTATTTTGTTTAAGCAATAAACCAAATTTTATTGAAATATCTCCGATATCATACATCAGATATGAATATTTCAACAAACTTGTCTAAACTGATCTCGCGGCCAATCTGTGCTGCCAATCGACCTTTTTATGGCGCCTCTCATTAATTTCTGCGCACAAATTTTGACTCCTCTTCATAAACCGCTCAGCAAATCTTGATCTGCATTTTTTAGGATCATTGGCATGCGAACCGTCGCAGACATCTTCGAATTAAATATTCAATCAGGTTGACATTCAAAGCAAAAGGCCAGAAAATTCAGCTCAAGTGTGCCGCCAACTGACCCAAAACCAGAATCACTGAACAGACAATCTTCTGTCACGATTCTCCCCGTCCACAAATAGACCGTCATCAGCATTATCAAGGCCATGAATTGCAGGAAGCATTCATGTAGGTGTACAACATGTTCCTGATGTCTGAGTCGGCAGACATCTCATCACCGGCCATCAAGTGTATCTAACGACGGTATCAATTTCAGTTCCAATTCCCAACGACTCCATAAATTCCAAAACCCGTCCGCGTCCCATGCACTCTCGGTCGTCAGTCAATGGAGCTTCCAATGTTCCAATCCTGTTACAAGACACTCTCGACGAACACATCCGTATGCACTTTCCTCGGGCACGTTGCCCTTTGATGGAACTACATTTCCCCATTTGCCTCACAACATTCCTCTCCGAGCCAAAACATACTGGAATATAAAATCCTGTCTGCTAGCAATCATGTTAACAGACCATCTAACGGTCTTATTTTTTGCGATACACTCACACAGAGGTGCGCACAAACAGCTGGCCTATCGTCGCCCTCCTTTCGCCCATCATCTCTGATCAAATACAAGGAGAATGGAAAATTGCCTGCCCATGTACTATCTGCAGCTTATTAATCAGCTAAGTACATGTTTCGCTGACTAACCGCACAGCTTACCGCTTCTTCTCTGGCACGATGAGACGCTGCTGCCTTGGCCCAAGTAATCAAGATATTATCGTGTCATAGAAGCCAAGGATTTAACACACTTCCTTGTAGCATAGACGCGTATCCATAGAACGTGTTCACATGACGCTGACGCTGACGCTGATGCTGATGCAAACGTTGGCGGTGGCGGAGGCTGTGCGGCCAGTCAGCACTGCGAAAGATAAAGACGCAACCTGGATACTCTCGAATTGAATTTAAAGATCTCGCACGAATTTGAAATACGATTGCATCCATGCATCGGCATGTGTTCATGTTCGAAACGAAAATAAATAAACTGCAAGTAAAACGAGACAACAAACTCTGAGACAATGTTTCTTAAGAGTTTTTCTTTTTCTTTCGGTTTGTGTTCGTTTTTGTTTTGTTTCTCTTGGCAACGCACTGAATGCGATGCGATTAGCAGCTGTCAGACGGTACAGTGAAAATACAAATTGCGGATGATGCTCCCTGTCACAATGGAATGGTTGCATGGCGCTTAACCGTCCAAGTTGTAAGTGATTTATGCCCGCTTGCAACATCTGACGTATGTACGTAGATACTTACTCGTACATAAAATGAAAATGCAATAAATCACACAAACGGGGGAACAACATTCGAACGATAAGAGTGTGTTCGCAGGCGAGCTCTCGCCTTCAAAGAGATCCGGTGATAGTTTTTTTCTGATTATCAAATTAGCTGAACTGAACTGAACTTTACACTTTGCACATGAACTCTACACTTTATGACAGGATTTGACAGATGCTAAAACTGACATGACAGGACAGGGGAGTTTTTTGCTTCTCCTAAACTCATTCGTGACCGAAAGTCATCAATTCTATCATAGAACGTCAACAGTTCTCCCCCTTGGCTTTGACGCTCTCCTGTCAAATAAGTCTCCAAAAGCCGGGCGGGAAACTTGAAGATGGTCCTGCTCAAGGCGAAATAAATTTGATATGGACCGGAATTTTCTCTTAATCTTAGATGTCTCCATAGGGACCCTTCACCCTTTATAACCCATTCCAGCGGTTTTTCATAAAATGTCAAATAAGTCTCCAAAAGCCAGGAGCCTTGAAAATGGTCCTAGTCAAGGCGAAATAAATTTGATATTGAGCGAATTGCTTTTAATCTTAGTTGTCTCCACAGGATTATTTCATCCTTTATAACCTAACTCTGGGGTTTTTCATAAAATGTCAAAAAGTCTCCAAGAGCCAGAAAACTTGAAAAAATCGAGGACAAGCCGAAATTTTATATTGACCCGGAATTGACCGCAATCCCCAGTATTCCTTCATCCTTTATTATCTAACCCAGCTTTCGACTCCGCGCCCGAGGTGCAACCCAATAGACGACGCCTATGAAACCGATTACAACCACAAGTGGAGAAGGACCTAAGACAACTTGGCGTGCGTAATTGGAGGCACCTGGATTTGATTGTGCCAACTGGAGAGGCTTATCGGTTGAAGCCCAGGTCCATCCCGGGCTGTAGCGTCATCCGAAGAAAAATACGAGTCTTTTTTCATAAATTGTCAAAAACTCTCCAGTGTCAAAGTTTCAAAAGTGGTCAATAACAGATTACGAAGAAAGAGTCCTAAATTCTTGTAGGAGCACGCTACAGACTAAACTAAATTATCGTCGTGTGAATCCTAACAAATTGAAGAGAGTCAGGAACATGGAGAGAAAGAAATGACATATCAGACGTCATTTTTTTTGTGTAAGATGTTAACATTTGTCCCTCTTTAGTCTTAGCAGTCTTATAAGGTTATATGTAATGGTTTAGATCTTATTGCGTTCATGGGAATGCCTTAAATCCCAAATGTTAAAATCTCTCCAATCATAAATTTCAAAATTGATTGTCGCACAAAATACTGATGACATCCGTTTTGAACGTACGCACAAAATGTCAAAAGTTGTGAAAGTCAAGCGTGACCTGCAAAAATTTACCAGACTGAACAAAGCACCATAAGTCTACACTAGTAGCAAATCAACCATCAACACCTGTAAACTTTCTTAAAAAATGTGAAAGTAGGTCAAAACAAATCGAATGGGTCCTTGTATTTCTTTTTACAACTTCAACTCCTTTCAAAGTCCTAAATGTCAAAATTTCTCCAAACATAAATGTCAAAATTGATTGATCAAAATTGAATTGTACAATACCTAGATTCGATTCGATTCTATGTAAATGGACGTACAGAATGTTTTTAAAATCAAGCAGAAGGTTGCGGGACTTAAGCAAATTTTCCAGACTGAAAAAAAAAAGTCTACACAAGTAGTAAATCAACCCTCAATAATTGTTTTTCAAATAAATAAAACTCTAAACGAGTTTTGTATCATCACATTCAGCTTCCGAAGCCATGAAAGTCAAATGATTACCGCCATTGTTGGTCTACAAACATTTGACAGACTACCCAAAACACAATAAGTCTACACAGGTAGCGAATCAAACGTCAACAACGGTCACATTTCTTGAAAAATGTGAAGCTAGGTAAAAAATATTCTTTGCGAGTGCTTAATTTTTTTTTTTAAACTCTTACTTCCTAGTGTCAAAAAATCTCCAAATTTTGACAGACTAACCAAAATACAATGAGCCTACACAAGTAGCAAATCAATCGTCAACAATAGTCACCTTTCTTAAAACATGTGAAGCTAGGATAATGAAACAATAATCGAAAGTTTTTTTCATCATAACTCCAAGTTCTAAAGTCTTAAATGTCAAAATCTCTCCAAATTGGCACGAATATTTGACAGACTGAACGAATCACATTTTACTTGCGAAACAAATCAACATCAAAAAAATGCCTTGGAAATCCAGCCTCTAAATAATTGATTACATTCATCGTTCAACCACATCTTCTTAGAATATCAAAACTCTCCAGAGACAACTGTCAAAACCAATTTAAAGGGATTCTCACCCAAACAAACTTAATGTTCCATGTTAACAAACCCCGAGAAGTTAAAGAACTGATCACAAAATTTGCAAAACTAATTGATTCAATTACTGAACTAAACCATGAAATGTCAAAAATTCTCCAAAACCCTCACAAGTCACAAGCGACTTCCGTCAGCAGAGATTGAGAATGCCCTGAATAGAACTTTAATTAGAAGGCAATCCTTCGAAGGGAATCATATCTAATCCTCCTCGTATCCTAGGATAAATCTACAATCTCATTGCGTTGACAGTTAGCGTTATTTATCTTCCCCTCAATTGGAACGGAAACTGTCATACTCACATTTCAACGAAGCATATTGTAGAGCTGCAACAGAATGAGGTAGCACGCCGCCGACAGAATGACAAAAGTGAAATCATTTTAAAGACTAAGATTGTGTCACTTTCACTTAGCGGATTGTATATTTTCGATTGTCATCAAGTGAAAGCGTATACATGAGATGACATTAATGTCTACTCCTTAGCGCTAGTTCTAGTTACTTTATGAGTGCGCACGTAATGCACTAATCGTTAAGGAAATTTCGAAAAAGACACTGCCATGCAGTCGCTTCTTGATGGTGGCCATATGGTGCCGTCTAAGGCAATGGATGAGGGGCTAATCTTGTAAGGTGCACCGATTGAAAACTTTGTGCGGTGGTAGCGAGGGAGCGATTGCAGGGATTTTGTGTTTAATTGGAGAGATATGACATGACAAGTGAGATTCCAATGCAAAGGGAAAATCGCCTGCGTTCGGCTATTTGAAGTGACATATGGCGCATGGGGAGAGAGTCAGTCTGGAGTTTGTTTATGGCGCCGGCATATTGCACGGGAACACGTCACTGACAGTTTGCATGTGACAGGAAGAGTGAATTCATGCGAATCGATTTGATTTAATGTGAAAATGTGTTGGGATATGGAATTTTTCGTCGTCAAAATGTTTTGCGTTTGATTAGGAATTTGCGACGTAATTTCGAAATTGGACAGAACGAGAAATGACAGGTGCGTTGCTTGTCATTCATGGGGTAGATCTTAGGTGAGTCCAGCTGAGATACAATGCTGAGTCATATGAGATGAGAGACAGTTTTGAGACACTCGAAGTAAACGTCAAGAAAAGTTGTTTCTGAGGTCAATTATTTGACAAGCAAATGTCAAAATTTGATGGCGGTCCTGAATGATATTCTGCGTCGCACACTTTGAAAAAAGAAAGGAGATTCCAGAAGAAAACCATTCAACAACTCTGTCGATTCTTAAAATGCGACTTTTAAATCAAGTCAATCAGAATGACAGATGTCAAGGGAAAAGTCGTTCCTTGGGGCTTGACATTAAATCATTTCACGTACAATGGACCAGTTTTTGAGTCTGAGTGCTCCAGTGTAGTGTTACAAAGACCTCCGACAAAAAAAAAGTAATTTCACAGTCATACATTCGCATCTGTCAAACTTAATGACAGATGTCAAAGTAAACTAATGAAATGTAGAAGAACCCTTCCAGTCTCCATCTACAACAAATTTTCAACTACAATCAGCTTAAAATTTGGCATTTAGGCCGACGTATGACAGTTATTTCAAAATCACGGATTTTCATCTGTCAAACTTACATCCCTACAGATGTCAAAGAAAGGGTTGGGAAGTTCATTTCTTAAAATTTGACATTTAGACCAAGTCACATTTTCGCAACTGTAGAATTGAGTGACAGATGTCGGAGAAAGCTTAGAGAAGTTCGTTTCTTAAAATTTGAAATTAAGGATAAGTCACATATTCGCATCTGTCAAATTTAATGACAGATGTCACAGTAAACTAAGGAAAAGTAAAAGGTTCCTCTTCCAGGATCCCTCTACGATAAAATTTCAACTACATTCAGCCTAAAATTAGACATTTTGGCCAACAAAATGATAAGTCACATATTCTCATCTGTCAAACTTAATGACAGACGTCAAAGTAAGCTAGGGATCTTTAGGAACCACCCTCGCAGTCTGCCTCTATGGCAAAATTTAACTACTTTCAGCTTAAAATTTGACATTTAGGCCAACAAAATGACAAGTCACATATTCGCATCTGTGAAACTTAATGACAGACGTCAAAAGTAAGCTAAGGATCTTACGGAACCTCACTCACAGTCTCACTCAACGACAAAATTTCAACCGCTTTCAGCTTGAAATTTGACATTTAAGGCAACAAAATAACAAGTCACAGTCACGTCTGTCATTAAGTCTGACAAATGCGAAGTAGGCTAAGGGGATTTAATATTATCTCCTTCCAGTCTTCCTCCACCTCCAAATTTCAACTACTCTCAGCTCAAAATTTGACATTTAGGCCAACAAAATGACAAGCCACATATTCGCATCTGTCAAACTTAATGACAGATGTCAAGGATAGCAAAGGGAACTTAAGAAGTTCCCACGCAGTCTTCCTCTACTACAAAGTTTCAACTACGAACAGATTCCACCAATAACTGATTAATTTGATCTGACAAATGTGGGAAGCCCTTAAAAAAAATGGTGAACTGTCACAGACTGTTCTTAATAAACACGCGTACTTCATAAAACTGACGGAAATGACACACACCAAGCCCAGACTGTGTGTGTGTCACACACAAGATGTGCCCATAACTCATTCTGACGCAACGCAAGCTAACCTAGTATGAAATAAATCAATTTTCTTAGTTCCGCTCTAATACGCATCCACAGTCTTGTCCACTGACCCAGAGTTCAACAGACGACAACTCACAGCGAGACAGTAAATCACTCACATAAATCGCATTCAAATCGCACACACAAGTAGCGCGTGCACCATCATCGCCATCGCCATGGCTGCCTAACGGTGCAATGAACATGGCCTCCAATTTACCCAGCCCATAGTTCTGCAAAATGTTGCAATTGAGCCGCATTGCCTGCTGGTGGTGCCAACGTAATTAGATTTGAAAAGGCAAATTTGGGCCAAACGAACGTCGTCGGCGCGAAGAAGTCGCGGTCGTCGGTCGCACACCCCAATGAGATGGTCAACGCTTCGCCTTTTAATTTGATTTATAAATTCAAGCGAGTCACCAACCAGCCACCACCCTGGACATCTGTAACACATTAGCATATTACACGTCCCTGTAATTTACGGGCGCAACTTTCGTCACTTACCGCTAGGCGAGATGATGGGGCAGAGCAACATGATGGGGAACATTTTGTTCGCGCAGCAGCAACATCAGATTGTTGCCACTCGATAAGGTCCCGTGTGCAAAAACGGTGCCACTGATCCCTGTGCCGGTGGCGGTAATTTACATCGCGGCGATAGTTTGTTTTTGATAATCCTCGGTCGGGTAATGCGAGTCGTGTTACCCTCGCGAGAACAACAAGTTGCCATCGCTGCCAACACGGTGTTGCCGGCTACACTCTGATGACAGATAATCGTGTATACGAGCACCATAATTGGACGGCGCCAAATTGAGCCGAGGAAATCGACGGACCGTCGCTCGCGGCCATACAAGGTCGAATCCGTTGAATCCTTGTATCTGATGAATCAGCAGATTGATCGTCGGGCTAATTGGACACGAGAATGAGACGCTGGAGCGATCGACATTGACCGTGGCTCGATGGACTGGAACTGTGTAGACGACCATATTTGGTGTGGGATCTTGCACCTCAGCCGGCGTGGCCAATTCGCGTTCAAATCCAGCATGTAGGTGGCCATAACCGATGATTTATCGCGAAATTTAAATACTAAATGATCGGTACACGGCCGACCTTGTGTCACGCAATCACAAGCGCAGTCTCTCCGATGCTGCTGTCGCTGATGTTGGAGGACCGAAACTGGAGCAATAATTAAGGTTAAAAGCGCTGACAAGGCCCGTGTGCCCATGGTGGTGGGTTTAAAAGTAAAATCCTTTCTAAAAATACACCCGTATATGGGAGAGTTTGTTTACTTTCTGGGGACTAAGTGTGAACGCGGCTTAAGAGGATGCCCGCGACACAAATCGAGGTGAGTTTACGATTACGAACGTGAACGTGACACACTTCCGGTATGCTCTCAAGTGCAGTAAGTCGGTTCTGTGAAATATGCTCAGTGGACTGGTTGTAAAGTGCATTGTGTCGTTCTTTGAAGAACGGAATGCACTGGGGAATGTGAAGGGTGGTGAATCACGCTTAAGTGACAGCGTTTCCTGTTTGACAGAGGATTCGCTTAAAACGTCACATATGAAATGAAAAGTGAAATGGCAAAGCGGTGAAGTTTGTATGGGAATTGATTGGACGCTGATCGTTGCGAGACGAAGTTATGGCAAATTAGCTGCAGTCGATTGAGCCTCCATGGGGTAAGGATCAGTGTTTGGACGGGATGCGAAAACTGGTTGACGTTTATTTTACATCTGCTTCTTGATGACATGCTTCGGGAAACTGGGAATAAAACGGAGCTATAAACGTCAAATAGCCTCAATTCAGTATGCGAGTGAACGAGAGAAGCTGAATACGTTTTCAAGAAGCTGGCGAAATAACTGTTGACACAAGTGACAAAATGGATGTAAAGTGACGCACGTCAACAAGCAGCATATGTGTTGATTCATGAAGCGCTAAATCAAGGTAGGAAAGGTAGGTCAGCTGGTAGATGACGTACAATCTAAGACTTGTGTCGATTCAAAACTTATGAACGACTTATTGGCCAGTACTAGACCTAGAAACTTTCAAAAGGCGGGGTAATTCACATCATATACGGATGATGTTCTGCCGGTTTCCAATTTCAAATGCGTCTGAATGTAAATGAGATTAGTACAGAAAGGTGTACGCCGCCATCAAACAAGGATCCACAAAACTGATGAATGGTGTAGAAAATTGCAGCGCAATGAACCTACTTGGGTCTAAGTCCATCTCTCCTAAGGGACGAGGAAGACCAGAAAGTCAAGGCTATAACCTTGCACTTGCTCCATATCCGATCCGAAGCCATCTCAACCACACCAGGGTTAAGATCAAACGCACTTGTCTACCCAAACTGATGAGAGGCTGGCGAGTTGAAGGGTCCTCTGTCGATCAAATTGGTTCCGTATGAAGCCTTTATTGTCTGGGTAGGTGATAGGGTGCCCTTACGACTGTGTCGCGGCTCATTTAGGCCGACCCATTGGGTTGGGTCTAAATACTCCTTTATGGCGCTAAGACAAAATCTGTCCAGAAATGGATAAAGAAGCCATCGAGTATTGCAACATTTACTTTGTCAGGGACTGGCAAACTCAGTCTCAATTCCAGCTTTAGGAAGAACCAGTCGAGCTCATGGACCAGAAGAACCTCATTCTGCTAAGAAAAATCAGCAGAAGACTTCTTCTACATCTTCTTTCGGCGCTACAGTCCGGAATAGACCTGGGCCTCAACCAACAAGCTTCTCCAGCTACCACGATCTTTCGCTAGCCGTCTCCAGCTGCGTACATAAAATTCGTTGAGATCCTTTTCCACTTGGTTGCGCTACCTTAACGGACGCCGTCTGTTGTGTTGTCTTACAGGCATAGAGCAGAAGACTTTATTGACAAAATGTGTTTGCATAAAAAGGCGAAGGGGACTGAATCTTCTTAGACGAGCCACATTGAAACAGCATTGGAGACTCTTCAGATGCAGAGGACGTTAGTTTTCAGGTCAATATTCATTGCATACTTTTAAGTTTCTGTAATTGTCCATGAGAACTGAAAAAGGCTGATCACTCTCAGTCGGGACAGCTCCCAAGAATTTCTTGCGGACAAGGCTAACGTATGAACATATCTCCATGAACTCACATCCGTAAAGGTTTTTAATTCCCTGCTGACGGAATTAATGGCAAAAGCCGTCATAAAAAGCAAACCTACTACACAGATCTCAGGACGGCATCTCAGGAATGTCTTCTGTCTTCGAGGGCCTTAGTCCGATCGCACATCATGTAGTGCAATTTCAATGCATGTCCATGCGCTATAATGACCACAATACGATCAGTCGTCGCAGAAGGGATACGAACAAGAGGGTAAGTTCTATTAACTTTCTGTGATTATGTCTGAGCCTATCAAGGAGCGAATGCTCCAGCCAAAACTCTTCAAATCCGAGCCTTCTGGTTCAAGAAGACGAGGAAGATCGAACCTCCGGTATAAATACCAAGTAATCGCGGACGCTAGACAACTTGATGTTGAGTTGATGACTGGAAACAGCGTGCCAGGGCCATTATCGATGGAAGGTCTAATCTATTGAGCCTATTGCTCAGACTCAAACTCTGACAAGAAAGTAAGTACACGAATTTAGTGGTATACCACTCCACTTCGGTGCACATTGAGTTCGTAAGCCTAGGCCAAAGGAAACTCCCACCTCTAACTACTTGACCTGTCTATGCCTGGACAATACGCTGCATCAGCAAAACTTCCAAACAAGCGTTCGCAATGTCTGGCGGTTTGTAAAGGGAACACATTTCGTTTTTTTCCGCTCAGCTAAAGTCGTTTCTTTTTTCATTCTCAACTCAACTTTTTAGAGAAAAATTGAAAATTCATCGACTGACCATATGAGTAAGTACTTTGTTGGCGGATCATACAAACAGCATTCACTTCTACGCTGTTTGTTGGTTAGCACCACCACTTGTGATATTTCACCATTTTCTGGCTGCGATCATTGACACTCTTGACTGCCACACATGATCCAATTTTTATCCCAATTATGACCCATTTCAGAAATGAAATCGCTTATTGCAGGGAGCAAATCCGTCCATCACGTTTTTCGCATTCAATTGCACAAATCCACAATCAACAAGCTTCTTTGTGTTTTTTGGTGTTAACAAGACAGCTTTGTGATCGAAATCTGCTCTTGCTCGAAATTTTAAAAATGTCTTTAGTCTACAGGGTTGTTGGACTAACAAAGTACGGCTTAATCCTTGTAGCTAAAACGAAACCAAACAAAAGACTTATGAGAAGACGATTTTCCTTCCTTGGCAACAGTCGAAATTATTTCACAAGGCTCTCCAGCGTCGATTCCCTTGGCGTATCCCACATATGACATCTATATTAAAATCTTGTGATCTGATGTGATTTGGACTCGATATTTGACGTCTTAAAGGAACTGTTGTTTTACGCAGTCAGCTGCTTTTGAGTCATTTGGAAGCAACGTGATTTTATTTTCGGACCCAACTTTTTTTTTGGCTGGCTTGGGAAACAGTGAGACTCTTTGAGTCAATCGAATGTGCCAGTATTTGAACCGACTTCTGCTTCTCTCACTCCTGATTTCGAATACGAAAATCTTTTCTAAAACATCGCAAGTGCTATGCGAGTGCTATAGCCGAGTCCAACTTGGACTGTTGATGACTGGAAGGAACGTGCCCACGACCGTCAACGATGGAAGGCAGCGATATCTCAGACTAAGACTCTCCATAGGTTAGGTTAAGCGGCTGCTAGTGAATTCACCAGATCACTTAGACCATGTTGGTCCATTGTCTATGGATTGTCCATGGGTCGTAGGCCTGTTAAGTCAGTAAGATGCTAAGACGGATGACGGTACAGGTCTGGGAGTCTTCGCACGATCCCCGGAGATTTCTCTTTTCCTTCCTACAAAACCATTTCAGTGTGTTCCAGGCAGAAGTCTAAGCTATTCAATAGGCTACTCGCTTACTGTCAATCAATCCGATAGAAGAGAAATCTATTGCTATACACAAAGACAGGCCATAAAGAAACTGGACACACCGTCAATTAAAACTGAGATGAAGAAAATGATGAGGCCCTTGCAGGAACTAAAAAAGGAATGCTAAGCTAATACTCTATCAGCAGCCTAGAAGGATTGTCAAAGACAAAATTCCATGACATGACGAAGTTCCAAAAATGAACAAATTGACTGTATCCCGAAAGCTCAAAGTGGAAGTAGTATGAACCACTATCAGCAGATCCTTTTAAAGTGTCTTTAGTCTTTCGGGAAACAATGAAACTGGTTTAGCAAATACCAGACTGTGACAGAAGAGGGTTAGTCATAGTCGTTTAACACTTCGGCAGTCATCCCAACCTAACCTAAGCCTAAGGGAGCCATCATCTCTGCCTTATCTGACTAACTTCTTTAAAGTCGACATCAAGAAAACTTCCCAAGGAAGTCTACGCAATTTCTGACGAATCATAATAAATGTTTATGACCGAGCGTTATCGTGATTGAAGACAACAGCTTTCATTTATGTTTTTGGTCCAATTGTGTCCCAATTCTTTTAATTGCTTCCCATTTCGACCACACGCATTGCACCGACTCTGCGTTATCAAACGGTTAGTGCTTCTACTTGTGACACAACCATCTCTGGCTGCAATATTTGATGTTTTCGATTGCGACACGAACGAGATTATTTTTGAAATAACCTCGATTCGAAACGCCAGTTTTAAACTTCGATTCACTGGTAAATCAGTTTTCTCTTCGTTAAGCGTACTGGCCGTACTGGGCGTCGCCTTTTGGGGGACACGCACTTAGACCACGTTCATTGTACCAACTTTTTCCACAAACATAATTAGACTTCCGTGTAAGGTGCTGTCTAAGCTCTTGATACGAATCTAAGAAAAGGAAGATGAATGGAATGGTGACGTCGACAGCATTTCATAGTTCCAGAAAGTGTCACCTTTTGGTCTTGGGGACTTGAGAGTTACAAAAAAACTACTAAAAGTCGCAGAACGCCAACAATATTAAGACAGCGGAAAATCGTCGGTGATAAACAAGACCAGGTTATTGGAAAATTAACTAGAGATGAACTAAAGGAGTTTTGTGAATAACCCATATGCCACAGAATACCATCGATCAAAGAAATGAAAGGTAAATAGTAGACAAGTCCGGAGTAACACGAACTATAAGAAGCCATCGAAAGCTCTCCAATGATTGCGTCGGATTGAATATTCTCAAAATTATCTAGGGGCGAATAACGACAATCGACAGTAATTCTTTTCGAACCATAATCGAGGCCGTTCTTATCTAAGATCAACATAATTCTATCGATACCATTCAAAACCCATCGACATCAATAAATTTACACGGAGGAGATTCCTCTTATTTCCCTAGTGGAGCTACATAAACCTATCCCTAAGGTAAAAAACGACAACGCACCCGGACCAGATGGAATCCCAAATAAGGCAATCAAGGCGGAGATCATGATTAGACTAGACATTTTAAAGCACACTTTGGGAAAATGCTTACAAGAGGCTGTCTTTCCCACACAGTGGAAACTGCAGCACTTGGTACTTCTGCCAAAAGGAAGGAAGCCACCTGGAGAACCGTCCTTCTATCGCCCAATTTGCCTATTGGACACATTAGGCAAGATACTAGAACGGGTCATCTATGATAGGTTACTGGCAGTGGCGAAAGTTAATGGTGCACTATCAATCCACTAATATGTCATCAGAAAAGGATGGTCAACGGTCGACGCCATAAAATCTGTGGTAAACGTGGTCCCAGACGCTATACACGAAGAGAGAGAGATATGGGGAAGGAAGAAGTATTGTGCAGTGGTTACGCTGGAAGATAGTCAACAACAAGAGCTTGACGATTGCATGAAGTACTACTGCATAACAGCGGGAGTTCCACAAGGATCAGTGCTCGGACCTCTATTGTGGAACGTATGATGGCGTCTTACGACTAGAGCTTCCTAAAGAAGTACTAATAATCTGCTTTGCCGACGACATTGCTATTGTCAGAGTGGCGAAACATAGAGAGGAAGTGAAGATTGCTACGACTACAGCAATCTCCAAAGTGAAAGATTGGCTTGAAAATGCCAGTCCGGAACTAGCGGGCCATGAAACGGAGGCTGTGCTCATAAACAGCCGCAAGAAGGTGGAATACGCGAGCTTCTTAGTTGAAGATCAGACGATTAGGTCCAAGGAGTCTGTGAAGTACCTAGGGGTTGTGCTGGACAACATGGCTCTTCTTTGGGGAACACATAAGATATGCTAGTGAGAAGGCGTGATATGCCGGCCCAGTTATGCACGCAGAATCCTGCTCTCTCGGGTAGTCAGTTTTGTCCTTCTGTACGCTGCTCCAATTTGGACTGGGCGACTAAAACTGATAATGACTTCAGTCTATACACCCTGCGCAATAAGGACGATCAGCGGCTTTAAGACCATCTCTGATGATTCTGCTTGCTTATAGCAGGAATGCTATGCATTGACATTCTTGCAAACGAGCTCAAGAGGGTCTACCGTAAAAGAACTTTGAACCGACAGCAGGCCAAAATCATAACAGTAGAAGAACGGACAGCATCCATAACAATGTGGCATGCCAGATGGGACGTCTCCACAAAGGGAAGATGGAAGCATAGGCTCTTCCCCATTATCGAGACTTGGACATTAAGATTTTCAAAAGATTGGCACACCCTTGGGCGCAACAAAAACAAAAAAATCCTGTACCTCAAACAGCTTCGATCAATAAATCCTTGTTACCAAAAATCAAGCACAACTCTTTACCAGGAGCCTATGTTGCCGTAACTGAGACTGTAATCTGCCATCAGCCACTTGAACCTGCTGCCCAAAAACGACTGTCAACAATGATCAGCACGGTTATGATTTCCAGTACACCTCCCCAAACAGAAGCTTACCCACATGACTAACAAGATCTTGACACCTTCTGAAGCGGAGCAAAACAACTTTCTACAGCCACATAATAAATCGCTGTCGAAATTTTCCATGTAATCTCCGATATCACTCTCGTTGTTTACTCGCGTTGTTTGTCTCGGGTGTCAAAAAGCTCTGCTCATCCGTCTCGATGGACGCCGATCGATCTCGTTTAGATCACAAGCAAGTGTTGACTTCGATTCCTCTCAGAATTTGAATACATTCTGTTTAACGATGACAGATAGTCGATCTCAAGGACTCTGGGTTTGAATTTTGTCATAAAAACACAAACCCCCAGCCGGAGTCGAAGGAAGACCGACCAAAAACAAAAAAAAAACCTGAACTGCTCTGGATAAATATCAAGATACCTCGTTTTACATCCAAACTAATTACCAAAACTGGTTGCCTTCAAATAAGGCCAACAAGTCAAAGCGCAAATGCTTATATCACTCGAAAACAAAACCGGCAACTCAAAGAAAGAAAAAAAAACTATAATTCGATCTGACAAGACGCACCACCGCCGCCCGCCACACGTCGAGATACCATCGCCGAGGTATCCCGAAAAGTTTATTGACTGTCTCATGACTTGGTCAGCAGCTTGGCTTCGCCTAGGCGGGCCGGGCCGGGCCGGACTGTACTCGTGATGAAATGTGTCAATTATCACCTTTGACTCGCGATCGACGCCCGTTTTGTGTGAAAGACACTCTCTCTTCGGTCGCGATGTTAGATGTTATTCAACTCGTTCGGCAATACCTCGGCTCTGTCAAAATGTGCACGGCCACTCGATCCGCATCGGGGGTGCATGTGGGGCAGACGTCGCATAAATTCACTTCACTTATGCGCTGCCAGCCCTCCCTTGCTGCTCGTCGCCGGTTATCTGGGTGCAAAGCGAAACGAAGCAGCAGCAGCAGAAGAGCCGAGCAAAGTGTATTAAGCGCTGACCTACCCCAACGGCAATTTCATTGAATGCGAGTGTGACTGCGTTTGGAGCTTCGCTCTCTCGCACACACACACACGCGCCCGCAAGCGTATCAAAGCCCAACTCGGTTCTCAGAGCCACGTGGTTGTGTTAAGCAACAAGTAGAGCATAATCGACACACTCCCCACCCGCCGCCGGGGCCCCTGAGTCGCCCGATGACACTCCGGAGTGCAAACATCGACGGCAGTGGTTATGTAATCGAAATTGTTATCGATTGTGTTTCGTGCTTTGGGGTTGCGGCGCGGGCGGGCTCTGGGTTATGCGGAATTATTGAATGAAATCAATGCGTTTTCGATTTCTGTGTGTGGTCATAGATACATCGCCGATTGCCAGTGAGGCGCTTCTATCTCACAAACACAGGCGCGCGGGCGAGCTGTGGCTCCGGTGTACATATTGAGACTGGCGCCGCCACAGGCGGAGCTGATTAGGGGAAATGGCATCGAAATGAGTTGCAAACAATTGTTTCAATTATTGTCGACCCGATGGACAGCGCGATATGTTTTGTGGGAAAATTATTTGTTGCCTTTGTTGCTGTCATCGCTGTCGTCGATGGTTGATGATATCGACGGGTGGGTCTCATGCAAATGGGGGTGAAGCGAGGCGGCGTTGCCGAGTGGCGCCAGCTTTGCTTTTTTGCGGTTTCGATTTCAATTAAGGTGGAGGATGGATGATGAAGTTATCTAATTTCGATTGGACGTCGGAGTGGATTTCATCTCTTCGGAGTGGGGTCGCGATTGTGGTTTGATTTGGTGTTAGATTGGATTTTGTTATGAGCTACTTATGAAGCCGAAGGTGGAGTTGAATGGCAAAGAGGGGGGAATTGCGATGATTTAAGGTTGCATTTAGATTTAGTCGAAGATATGTGGCAGCAGGTCCATCACTGAGCAGTGTTGAGTGTCTTTCGCTGGTTAGAAAGCAACAAGGACGGCAAAAATAGTACGACTGGCTGCGACCCAATTGTCTTGTATGGCGTCAACAGGGTATAAGGGGTGATTCAATTGGAGGTTACAATTTGAATGCGGCTCTGTGTCACAAATACCCTACCTAAGTTCAAGAAAGTGGACATATTTTTTAACAGATTTAATGAAGGTTTGATGAGCTGAACCGAAACTAATATTCGAAAGCTCAATTTTCTTCCAAAGCCCATGACGTTCTAGGTCAGAGTATTAGTCTAGTGGAAAAAATAAACCGAAAAGACCCACAAAAGTAAGAAACAAATGTAGGCGGGGAGAACAACATGAACAAGGTTAGGTTTTTAAGATTAGTTTAAAAAAGAATGGCGGCGCTACAGTCCGAGGTGGACCTGGGCCTAGCTTCTCAGCAACCACTCGTGTTGTGCGTGCTATTGTTCTGTCACGAGCGGAGGGGACCTACAGCTTAGTGCCGACTCCGAACGGCGAGGTTGAGAAGCTTTTTTCTAGACAGTTATACTCTTTGGGCATTGTCAGTGACTCGAAAGAGGTGGAGCCGTGAAAAAATGTTTGATGTATTTTTTTTTTAGATTCGAACCGACAACCTCTAGCGTAGGAGTTGACGCACCTACCCACTACCACAGTAAAGATATATAGGTATCCTAAATATCACACATCAGATCTTCTCTGCTGTTTTGTCTAAGCGCCTGAAATCCGGCTTAACTGGACAATATCAGTTCGGGTTTAGGCCAGCGAAATCCACCACTCACCAAATATTCACAACGCGAGGGAGACACTAAAATTCAAAGGTTGGCATGCCTCTGCATTACAGGAGCCATGAGAACTTGCCCAACTGCGGCCATGGAGGTGCTACTGGAGCTGACTCCTTTTAACTCCGCCAAAAATTAAGTAAAGCTTATATCACTTCCTTAAACATTCATATCATCTGTTTGATCCACTACATATTCTTCCGTTAAATGTTGACATTTACGCATGAAAACTAAGTTAGAATACCGGCATTAATATAAAGATCATTGCATCATTTAATAAAATAAATTTGAATCACTGGCTGTATTGAAATGTTGGCTGTTCCTTCATTACAGTATAACTTCTCAATCACGCAATCAAAATAGGTATTGGTCCTCTTCATTTAACCATTGATTGGATGATTTAATATTTAACTACACGCCCAAATGACAGAATGTGTCAAGGAGGACGCTACCAAACGCCCAATAAGTGTTTCAATATCCGACATGTAACGGACTCGTGCGAGGAGTTATTTTTAATTCCAAGACCAATATTATACCTTTGTTTTAAATGTCAACATTTCAGCATAAAAAAGCCGGAAAAAATCTACCTCTCGTCTGAAATCTAATCCATTTCCCATCTAATTCAAATTGTAACCTCCAATTGAATCACAGCACACCTTCAACAAATGCCGAATTCCTTTAAATTCAGCAAAACCCTCCATACTTTCTCTCAAACAGAAAAAACCGCCACCTCATTGCTCAAACATTCTACCTAATCAAATGATTCTCAACAAAAAAGAAAAGAAAGTCAAGAATTCCAGTGGAAAATGAGGATTCGTTTAAATTCCCCGAATACCCTGTGTTCGATCAAAGAAACCCGATTGGACCACGATCTCAACTCAACTTGCTAAATTCGCAGCCACCTATAGGAGATCCCAATCGATGGTAAGATTGACCGAAATCCAAAGGAATTCAAACCAAACCCCGACGGAGATTGCGCACGATATGTACTCGAGGCATTTGTTTGTCTCGAGACGTTAAACCCAACCGGTTGATTGTCTTGATCGCCGTCGAAGTTATCTCCCCAGATCTGCTTTGTGGTCTTGAGGTTTTCGTAAGTCCTAACGAACGCGTCTGATTACGCAAAACAAGCCCGCGTGGTTATTGAACTTCGCCGGATCAATCTAATCGCTGCCACACCCACTGGCAGTTACATGTGCCCGCCGCTTTCCCAATTGAGCCGCGATCGCAACCAAAGTCCAGAAGTGACAGACGCGTCCACTCAGCCTAGGGGACTTTCACTACCATCAACCTGGGTGCAGACGTCATTACTGCACCAGCACGATTAACTCAAAGACAAATAGCCTCTGCCGAGAGATCCAGGAAGTGTCCCTTCTGCTGGAGCGCATCTCCACATCCAGGAAGTAACTCACTTCATATTCATGTCACACTAAATATTCTGTTATTCAATTTATTTGCAGAATTCATAAATCAATGACGTGCGCGCGAAAAGCAAACACTGCCGTGCTCCCCGACAGATCCCAGCCCAGCGCACCAGTGCACTGCCGAAGGTCATTAACTTCGGGCGTCCACAGTGATGCCTGAGCATGCACCACCACGGCTGACCACAAGCCTTGCCTCGTCCCAATAAATCATAGTCGTCCCCACAGAATGGAGTGCGCCTCATCTATCGAGCGCACATCATCTTCAATTATTAATAACACCCTGGACGAGTTCTGGACGTTTTCTTGCTTAGACAGCCAGACACTTTCGTACGCGATCGCGCTCTAGGGTAGAAATTTGATGAATCGTACAGGGTCGTCCAGACCCTACCCCCAAACAGATGCACGGGCCTCTCGTTCGTCTGGCTAATTGAATTGATTATTGATTCAATTTGTTGAATGTTGATTTGTTGCAATAAATGTTGTGTCTTCTGAGCGGCACGCCACAAGGAAGACATGTCGAAGGGGCACTTATTAATAGACTGTGTGTGCGTCTTCCGCGTGTGCTCTACGCACACGTAGGCCCTCGATCGTTTCAACTATGAGATTCCATTTAAGGGAGATCCATCTTGGCAAAACCCCGCGGTTGGTCCTATTGATTTATGACCAGCGCGCTATGGTGCCCTGGGCGCTGCAGCATCCTTTTTGACGCTTAATTATTTGTTTATTTGTGGTTGTGTCTAAATTATGAAACCTCGTTGGGCGCGCACGGTAGTCATGATTGACCAGAGACCAGATCCACCACCGGTGGCGAATCGGTTTGTTTTCTCAACGAGTTTTTTGATGAGGTAGCCCTGCGTTCTGGGCGCGGGAAATCATGCACATAGAGATGCGGGTGGCAGAAAATTAATCGAAAATTGTTCATGCTCGTTGATTGTTTTGTAAGAAATGTTCAAGAGTTACCCAAGAGTTGTTTATATCGACAGCAGACTCATAAACAGCCTTCACGACTGTCAAAACGATCGTAAAAAGACAAGGAACCAAAAGGGAGTATCTCTAAATGCCACCGAGCATCAGTAAGCACCACCGAGCACGAATGAGCACAATCAGAAACCCAAGGTTCGTTTACATCGACAATAAACGCATAAACCGCTCTCACGACTGTCGAAACGATCGTCCGTGGACAAGGGACCAAAAGAGAGTACCTCTAAATGTCATCGGACATCAGCAAGTACCACCGAGCACGAACGAGCACAATCAGCAACCCAAGAGTCGATTACATCGATAACAGACGAGGCTCTCACGAAGCGATCTCTCAAAACGATCGTACGTAGGCAAGGCACCAAAAGGGAGTATTTTTAAATGTCATCGAGCATCAATAAGCACCATCGAGCACGAACGAGCACAACCAACAGCCCTAGAGTCGTTTACATCGATAACAGACGAAGCTCTCACGACTGTCAAAGCGATCGTCCGTAGACAAGGAACCAAAAAGGAGTATCTTTAACTGCCATTGAGTGTCAGAACAACCAACAGCCCTAGAGTCGTTTACATCGACAACAGACGAAGCTCTCACGACTGTCAAAACGATCGTCCGTAGGCAAGGAACCAAAAATGAGTATCTTTAACTGCCATCGAGTGTCAGCAAACACCACCGAGCACGAACGAGCACAACCAACAGCCCTAGAGTCGTTTACGTTGACAACAGACGCATAAACAGCTCCCACGACTGTGAAATCGATCGTCCGTGGATAAAGAACCGAAAGGGAGTATCTCCTAATCCCATCGAGCATCACCATCGAGCACGAACGAGCACAGCCGGCGACCAGCAAAAAATGAAGTGGGCGATCAGGGACAAATTACGATACCGAGTAACACAAAATCCGAAGCGACGGATTGGGCAACAGGCAACCAATGACCAGCTGTCGAAAGATAAGAGGATAAGTTACTTGGGCACCAACGAGCACGACCGAGATTGCCCAAACCAACCAACGAGAGCCAACAAAAAACTCACAAAGGCGACAGAGCACTGTCATTGTCTTGGACGATTTGTCCTTGTTTGGTAGACCTTGTCGTTTACTTCGACCCAGTTAAGAAACCCCCAATAATTGCTTACATCTCATGACATTCGCCAGATTGTACCAATTTGTGTCACGATTTTTTCTTTGCCTTATCCTCACTGCATCACAAGTGACTGCAGAAACTTGCCCTACATTCGGCCCAATTGCAGAGCACCCATCACAAAGATCTACGATCAAAATGACTGCTGCTCGCTGAGAGTCGAGTCCATAATCAAAGCCAATCTAATTGATGTACCCCAAAACCATCACTCATACGAATCACTTCCTGATTAGGTACGAAGACGATAGAAATGCAAATTAAATTCCATCCCAGCCGGATCGGAATAGCCGTAGATCACTCAACAGACTCCATCTCAGCCGGCGTGTTCCACGATGGAAGCCATCAGCGTTTAAATAGAATTTGCATAGCCGCACGAATGCAGTATCTCTTAGAATGCATTTCGTCTATGCGACGTCGGCGTGTGCATACAATTTGCATTTTTACCGAATAAATGAAATTTGCATACACTGTCCGGTGCTCGGGCACAGCACTGAGTGCGAATGACAAAATACAGTGCGCGCCTGCGCACGGACCTTTCGCGCGTCAGGGTCCTAACTTTGGTTAACATATTTTCTCAATTTAACCTCTGTACCGGGCCCGATGTGGGATCTATTAGCCGGAATGCCTGTGTACGTGTGGCAGTCATAAAAGTTGATCGAACACTCGGTCGCGGGCGGACCGAGGATGGGGACCATAACCCATCACGTCACACGGACACATTCCACCGGATGGTATATGAAGGTGTTTGGCAGAGCAAATGAACGACCCATCTTTTGGATGCACCTCCCCGGCTCCGCTGTCGGGAGTGAATGCGTTCTAACACAGAAAACAAATTCGATTGAGCGTGACCCGCGAGGTGAGTTGTGCTGCTTGTGGATGAGGTTTTCTAATTTAATTTTGCCTCCTTCCTAGGGAGCAGCCACGAGACTGCCTCAAGTGGTCAGTGAGGGTTGTTGTTAGACCTAAGTGAGAACATTTCCTTTAGTGGAAGGGAGCATCGAGTTACTACCGCATTTTTGTTTTCCTGTGCTTGCTTGGGTTTGACCTTGAGATCAGCTGGTTGGAAGAGGTACAGCGGAGATGGAGCAAATGGATGGGGATACATTTATCGTTGTCATCGTATTTCGTTCGTTCGTTATCGACTGGACGGGAGGGTATTCTGCTCTGGGGAGACGACCAGCCGTCAGAAGAGGTGTGAAGTCGATTTGATTGGGTCTTGATTTGATTCGGGGATGGGGACCCATGTCTATTTCTCTCTCTATCGTGAGAGGAAATTTTAGATTTTACGTGTTATGGCTGGTTAAGAAATCTTTTAACGCATCAGAACCAAGCTTGTCAAGATGCTCCTCCACAGAGCACGACAATTATCACAACGCACAGTGGACCCATCAGCACCAAGCCTGTCGCAATGCACGCCCACGAGCCCAACGAGCAGAGTCTTGAAATTTGGTCGTCCACATATCACGACAACCATCACAACGAGCAGTGGACGCATCAGAATCAAAGTTGTCCATAGAGCACCTCAACGATGACGACGAGCACTGGATGCATCAGCACCAATCCTGTCGCGATGCGCGTCCACAGAGCCCAACGAACAGAGTCTTCAACATTTTAAGTCAAAAGGATGCATCAAAATCAAGCTTGTCGCGATGGTGGCTCATAGAGCATGACAACGATCACAACGAGCAGTCGCTTAAATGAACGCATCAGTGGAGCCACGCTTTTTTCAATGTTGATCAACGAAACATGACAGCCACCACAACGAGCAGTCGCTCGAACATTTTAACTTAAATGTACGCATCAGAGCTTGTCGCGATGCTCGTCCGCAGATCACGAAAACCATCACAACAAGCATTGGACGCATCAGAACCAAGCTTGTCGCGAAGCTCGTTCACATAGCACGGCAGCCATTGCGACCAGAAGTCACTCCAAAATTTTAAGTTAAGTAGACGCATCAGAGCCAAACTTGTTCCGAACTTCGATCACAGAGCACACCAACGATCACAGTGATCAGTCGCTTTAACATTTCGACTTAAATTGACGTCTTAGAGCATGGTTTAATTCGGCGCTCATTCAAGGCGCACGACAGCCATCGATCTGACGAGCTGACGCTCCAATATTTTAAGTTAAATGGGCGCCTCAGAAACGAGCTCTTGGCGATGTCAATTCGCGGAGCATGGCAACTACCAGGACGAGGCATTGCTCACAAATTTTAAGTAAAACGATTTAAAAAAAAACGCCAAGATTGTCGCGATGCCCGTCCAGCAACACAATGAGCAGCGGGCGCCTTAGAGCCAAGCTTGTCGCGATGCTCGTTCACCATCACAATGAACAGCGGGCGCCTCAGAGCCAAGCTTGTCGCGATGCTCGTCCACAGAGCACGACAATCATCACAACGAGCAGTGGAAGCCTTAGAGCCAATCTTGTTGCGATGCTCGTTCACATAACACATGTGGCCCACAGAACTCATTCCAGCGCAAGTGATGCTCGCGATTCTCGTCCACAGAGCACGACAACCATCACAACGAGCAGTGGACGCCTTAGAGTCAAGCTTGTTGCGATGCTCGTCCACATAGCATACCAACGATCACAAAGATCAGTCGCTTGAACATTTCGACTTAAATGGACGCCTCAGAGTCCATCTCGTCGCGATGCTCATCCAGGAAGCACAACGAGCAGTCACTCCAACTTGAATTCAATTCACGGAACTTACCAAAGGCTTTATGTCTTCATCTAAGAACGACCAAGAAGCCCACAATGCGTCCCATTCTTTGGCGCCAAAAGCATGCAATGGGAAGCAATCGGAATGCAGGCCTTATCTTCCAAGAATAGACCAGTTGCAGCAGCAGACAAACAACTTGTCAGCTCCTAAAAGTTGCCCAGCCTGCGAGATGGAAATCAATTATCCACCCACAACCACCACCAGGGGATTCACATTAAGATACGACCTAGATAAATCAAAGACTTCAGCATAATCTACCGCCGCACAATACAGAGAGCTCTCTTGCGCGGCCCCCTCTCGTATGGTAGGCCACGGTAACTGCCGCCCGCGTTTATGCGCCTCACCAGCCTCGACGCCTTCTCGATCTGCCGCCTTGCGCTATCTCGCGAGACCATCAAACGATGATAAACTATTTACCATCGATATTTCAATTAATTCTGGCCGCCCTTCCATGTATCTCACATCATCTCGGGCGGCACAGCTTTGTGGTCTGTGATTGTGGTGCTGGCTGGCCCACAGAACTCATCCCAGCGCAAGTGAATAAGTCATTCGCGTCCTCCGGCGAGGCCAACTGACGCGTTTCAAACAAGAAAATCCAATTTAAATTCCATAAATTAAAGTGCAATTGCCGTGCGCGCATTAGACGCGGGCGGCGGCGGTGGCGACGAAGCGTTGCCAACCGACAAGCTCAGGGTTCTGGATCCGTCTAAGATCCCATGAGCATCCTAGACGAAGGGACGAAGTCTCGCCTCAGAAATAAATAACACTCCCCAGCGCAGCCCCCAAAACGATGGTTAATCGAATGCCGGCGAACATGCATTATGTTCTCGTTTACCAGCGCCAGGAATGCATGGTTGCCCTGGTATCAGATAAAGATTGCGTGCACACCTGCTGGTGCTGTGGTGTGTGCTGTACGTCCTCCGCGCCGATTCATGTGAATTTTCTGGCGACCCCCGTCTCATGAATTGTGCGAGGGAAGGATTGTCTATTCTTGGCGCGCAGATTGTGTGTGCGAGTTGTAGGAGTGAGGAACGAGATGGTGGGCATTAACTACTGGCGCTCGGAGACCGGAGCTCCTTGTGGTGCATGTTCAATGACACCTCCTCCTCACTTTCGCTGGTATGTCCGACTTTAATGTATCGGACGCTATCCGATCTGGTATTTATGCGCGGCAGTCTCTTCGTCTTCATCTGCAGTAATTTAGAGGACTCGGCTCGTCTGCACACCCACCACCGCCGCCACCGCCGCTGCGGCTCATCCCTGATTTATTTTCGCTTCACAATCACACTGCGGGGTAATTATGTTACTTGGGCAATCGATATCGGAACATGGCTTTTGGCGCGTTCGCCTGTCATTTTCATCTTTCATTCGAGAGCCATTCGAGTCGGAGCTCTTGCCAGACGAAGGGCGACGACGACGTGCTGACTTTAAGTGGCATGCTACTTGGCTGCTGTGCATGCGTGTGTGTGTGTGTGTGTGTATGTGAGACCTCTTGTCAGCTGGATACGACTGATGACTTTGCTTGTTGCGCCCTAATGAAGGTAGTTAAGTGAAGCAGCAAGAAGTCGATGTGCGGATGCTTGATGCTTATTGGAGGCCGATTCAATCGTGATTGAGGGCATCCGCCTTCGGTGGGATTGTCTTTGGCGTCTAGGGATCCTTAAAATGGATTTCTATTTCTAGAGACGACACGGTCTCAGGTGAAAAGATTAATCACTCGGTTTTGGTGAACATGCGAACATAAAATTGTTTCTCATTCTTCAAATCGACGATGGAGATGCATGCGCGCTGTGCCAAGCCAAGCTTCTGTCTGTCTGCGAGCGGATGTGAGAGAAGATGATGCAGTTAAGGTGGGTGCAGGAAGCCAATTTTATGGATCACAGACAGGCGGATGTGCGAGGAAGTTTCTTTGGAATGAGATTCCACTACAGTCTTACGCGTCTAACAACAAGTCTATTAAACTAGCACGGGAAGTGGAACTTCCAGTGTATAGGTTGTGTCCCTACATTAAGCTGAAGGCAAAATTCAAGGCAAGGAATCTCACGCAGTTAAGGCTTGCCACGTAACCTAGGTAGAAGTGAACGCTTGGTTGAATTTGCTTGAAATTTCACACAGATGCATACAGAGGAATTCTAGGCAAGCGTACGTACGTGTTTTCTTAAATTTGTTCCTGTTTTAGACGAACTTATGGCTCAACACGTAGCCTACCCCGAAGTAAATTTTTCCATGAATTTGCTTAAAATTGCACACATATATATATACACATGTATATACACTTAGAGTAATTTTAGGTAGGTGTACTTTTTTTAATTTTCTCATGCTAAAGACAAGGAACTCCAAGCGTGCAAGGTTTGACATGTAACCTACCTCGAATAGAATGGTTAGTTGGATTTACTTGAAATTTCACACAGATGTACTTAAAGGAATTCTAAGCAGGTACACGTTCGTATTTTC
Source organism: Myathropa florea (assembly GCA_930367185.1). NCBI lineage: Eukaryota > Metazoa > Arthropoda > Insecta > Diptera > Syrphidae > Myathropa > Myathropa florea. The sequence continues at coordinate 18,306,120 of OV884004.1, forward strand.
TTAAATTTATTCATGCATAAGACAAGGATTCCACTACCTTGTGGATTGACACATAACCTACTTAGAAGTGAACGGTTGCATGAATTTGCTTGGAATTTCGCACAGATGTACATTAAGGGATTACAGGTTGGCGTACGTACGTATTTTCGTGACTTATTTGTGCCTAAGACAAGAAATTCCAAGCAGTTAAGGCTTGACGCATAACCTACACAGAAGTGAAGGACTACATGAATTTGCTTGAAATTTCACACCGTCGCACTTTGAGTAACTCTTAGCTGTTATACGTACATTTTTGCTTTCATTTGTTTATGCTTAAGACAAGAAATTCCACGAACTTATGACATAAAACGTAACCTGCTTCGAAGTGAAGGGTTCAATAAATTTGGTTGAAATTTCACAACAACGCACTAAGAGTAATTCTAGGCAAGTCTACGTGCGTATTTTCTTAAATATTTTCATGCTTAAGACAAGAAATTTCAGTTAAGGCCTGATACGTAACCTACGTAGAAGAGAACGGGTGGTTGCATTTTCTTGAAATTTCATACAGATGCTCATTCAGTAATAATAAGCTGGTGTACGCACGTATTTTATTTTATTTATACATCTCTTGTAAATAATAAATACACATGTAAAGACAGCCCTCAAGACTTGTGTGAGGTAAACATGTGAATTTGGTAGTCCAACGACTAATCTTGATGCCAAAAGCTTTGAAATGCGACTAGATCAATCAAGATTACAAACTTTTCCCACCCTAACTTAAGTATGAGACCTAGGACATTTGGATGGCATGAGCAGAATTTTATGAAATTCCGCTTAAGCATACTTACGGTTGTTGTATGAAAGTCTACGAACCAGTTTTCACAAAAAAAATATTTTTTCCCTAAAAAATCTCCGTGACCATCCTTTTGAAAGACCTTTAAAGAAAATTGTAAAGCTGCTCTGAAACCTGGCCTAATATAGGCTTCAAAATCACTCGAGATATCGAAAGCGTTCTGTTCAAATCCAGATGGGCAAGTAGAAGATTTTTATGAAGACCAAAGACATTTTTTGAAGTTTAGCTTAAGTCAATACAGTGAAAGCCTACGATCGTTCGGCGGTCTTTGATTGTTCTTTAAACCAAATAGAAAAAGCTTATCCAAAAAAAATCGCAAAGGGACTGCAAAAACTTTGGCCGCAATTTCGATCAAAATGTCAAACAGGTCCAGTGCCTGAAACGAGCTCTCAAGTACCAAACCTCTGCTTCCCAACGATTGTTAACCGATGCCAAGGGAAGACAATATAATCAAGAAAAACAAACGTTCCTCTTTCTTTTTGGAACCAATCATCCATGTCAAACGGTTGTACCTTCACTACCAATCCGTTCCAAGCCCTCCACCATCCGAAACTGTAACCGTCACTGGACTATGATTCACCTGACACCATTTCCCTAATGCCTTCATCACAGCATGCTAATTAACTCTTTCCGTATCCGATTAGACTCATCCCACCCAGATACTTCAAGACATGACTAATCGCTTAATCAACGCCGATGCACTTCCGATCCGAAACGAAAAAGAGCCAAAACATCTTCAAAATTAGATTCACATTCATTGTGTGTCTGGGAATTGGCTCATAACCCGATTCACAGCTTACTGTCAAACTGACACTGACAACGCAACAAATGGTCTCGAAAATGACGCATAAAACTGTCACGGCATTAGGCCCTTAATGAAACTTCCATCAATAACCAAGAGCCCCCTTGTCCAGTGCTCGGCAAATTTGTCTCAAAACCAAATGATCACCCGCAGGGGAAAAAAGAGTCCAACGACGGCACTCGAGCACACGACCATCGCAGCAACTCTGACCGCCATCAATCAAAGCGCGACGCATCATTGTGATCGTGCCAATGATCATGAATTAATTTCCTTAAGTACACACAAGGGAATCAATCGATCTGCCTGTTTGTCCGTGGCTATTCATCAAGACGGTCCACATGTGTTACTCAACACGGGTGCAGCACGCTCGTCGAGGGAGGGCGACAATCACGAACAAACAAAAGGAACGACGAAGACTAAGAACTCCGAGGAAGGATTAATCGAGACGTTGGCATGTGAACTGCCTGAGCTCAAGTGCCGCAGACAGAACACATGTTTGGGCATCGGTGTCAAGCCATGGAATGCTGTACACAGTCGAGTTACTAATTTCGAAAGATTGATGAATATTGATAGGAAGCAGGCGTCGATTGATCGCAATGATCGATGGACTAGGGCCAATGGTCTCCGTGGGAGACGGATAATGTTCTGCTGCTACTTGTTGTCTTAGGGCATGGTCCGTCTTGCGGATGCTCTTCAACTTGAGTGAATGGGCATTGTCATTCGATTTGATTGAAATGGTGTCTGAGTTGATAACGTTCTCGTTCTTAAGAAGGGAATGGCGTAAGTGAGACTGTCTACGATTGAGTGAAGGATTTCATTGTTTCAGTTGATGGCAGGAAGTTGCATTCTTGTCAGTGGTGGCATACATGGAATTTCTGCGGATGAATGGATAGTGAGCACATCAATGTCGAGGTTAATTAAACCTCTTGAACGTGGAATTAGTTCAATTAATTGTTCATGTTTATCTGAACTATTTCGAGTGGGTTAAATGGGTAACCTAGACATTTCTGTGTAGATGATGCAATCGGTTTGGAATTTCACTTGAAGAGTCTTGGGACGATTCTTTGAGCTTCTACGAGTTTATTTATTTCCTAACTAGAGAGTTTTCAGACCAAATTAAGAGAACAAGACTAGAAAACGGCAAAAAAAATCGTACGTTTTTCTTGCTCAAAGTCAAGTTTAACCTCATCAGTCTAATGCAACGAGGCCTTTGGACAAAATCGAGATTACAGCTGCCGAAAGAGCTCCTAAGACATCCGTTATAATAAATGGATTGAAGAGACGCTAAAATGTGAAAAAGTGTACAAGCATGCAGAGCAAAACCAGGAAGTGAGTGGCGCTGCATAGATGACAAAGACTGCTTGCGTGCTCGACGAGCAAAACTGAAAGGGAAAGCACCAACCAGGAATCAAAAGAAAGTGATAATGATGTGTTGTGGTGTCCACTACATTCGAATATTTAATCATGTTATTGAGCAGCTACCACAAAGATCCTAGAGTCAAGTCAAGTTTGTCTGAGTTTGACTCCCGATTGGTAGTAAAAATCTGGAAAAAAATCATTTCTCCGAGCTACGCGTATTAAAACATAGACTAATATAAGTTCAAGTGACAGACTACAGATTGTAGTCACAATCACAGGACAGCTTAGGCCCATTGTAGTGCCACGCGAATTGGACGATTTCCTATTCATTGAACCGTCGGTTGGAAAAGAACGAAACTCAAGAGGTCTTCACACTTGACGACAATCTGTCACACTGATGACACTAGAAATGAGAAAAAACTAGTAGCATACGCGTGGTATAGACTCGACTGGACGACTTCGACGAGCAAAACATTGCCACTAAAAGGCAAAATATGATTTAAGCTCTAAATAAGGGCAGACCTAAGACACCAAAGATTGGACGCCATAAAGAAGTCGGTAAGTGGGTCGAAAGCCGCTAAGGGCCCATTGTTGATACCCCAACGACTCATGGTTCGATAAAGACACAGAAACTCTCATTTGAAGCGTGCAGTGAAACTTTCTTTAGCGGGCATCTCCCTACGGCGGACAGATCCCTTAAACAGACAAATTTTCCCCGATTTACTTTTCAGTTTGCGTACAATTTATTATACTTTGGACCAACACCTCCTTTAGGTGGATAAAACTGTTGCCACCATCGCTGTCCCTCTAAGGAAACTGTACAATCTCTGTAACAAAAATTCTCAAAGAGTATAACTGTCAAGAAAAGCATCTCAGACTTCACCTTTCGGAGCCGGCATTAAACTGAAGGCTCCTTCCAATCGATAGAAAACAACAGCACGCACACCATGAGCACTTGCTGTAGAAGCTAAACCCATGTTCACCCCGGACTCTAACGCCTGCCGAAAAAGGGACCGCACAACAAACGACTTGTCCAAATCGACACGAAAGAGAGGCATAATTTCGAGGCGCTTCCTTAGCATAGTTCAGCAAATCGACACGAAAGAGAGGCAAAATTTCGAGGTGCTTCCTTATCATAGTTCAGCAAACAGCGTTAGCACAGGAAACTAATCCAAAATTACTTATAGCAACCGCAGTCTCTTTTATTAGGCGTCCTCGTTTTGTTTTTCAGCATAAAACGCAACACAGGCCTCGATCAGTCATGTATAACGGCGCAGGTGCGGAAGCACTCAAAATACGAGAAAAAAAGCATGGGCTATGGGCACGTTGATGGCGATTTGAGAGGAGATACGTCGTAGTTTATGCAAACATAAAGAGAAGAGAATTTTATGTAACAAGGGCCTAGGTTGACCAAGGCATACCAGCCTGCGACGTCTTATTTCCAGGTCTCCTGTTCTAAATTTCAACATAACACCCAAATTAAGGACATATTGTTTCTGACTAAAATAGCACAGATAAAGGCTAGTAGGCTCAACTAATTGCGCGGACGGGATTTGAAAACGCCTTGATTAAGTGGCGCGTCCAAGTGGAAAGCTTAGGCTTAATTCAATGGTCATTAAATGAAATTGACTTGGAGCTGCAAGGCTTAAGCCCAGTTCAATGGGCATACGGGTCTAGTGATACCTAGAAAAATATCGGACTACACATATATTGTAGAGGCGCAGAGTGAAATACCTAAGACAGAATATGCATTCCAATCGGAAACGGTACCGAAACAAAGATGAAAAATGACACCTTTAAGCAGAACAAGCTAATAAATAAACGAGAAATTTAACAATGAGGAAGCAAAATGGCGAAAAAAGTGTGAAATATGCTGCATAATTTATCTTTATAGCCCAAATTCCAAGGGCCCTCTTCTGGAGCCAAAAAAGTGATGCGGCTCGAAGGACCATTTTTTTATTTTTGATTAAATCTTAACTCATGAAAAAATGTCAAGTAGATGAGGTAGGGACTGCAGTAGGAACCAAGTCAGGGTCTTAGGGTGTCGCGGTATTTTCTGATAGGGACAGTCACTCAAAGCTAAACTAACCTAAACATACATAATGACAGACTGCAGGAAATACAGTCACTCTTCGGCAATCCTAGGCCCATTGTGATACCACGCGGATCGGATAATCTCCTACCCATCGAACGGTTTTGAACTCATGACGAAGCGATTAAATTTGGCCGCTGGTAATAATATTCACCTTGCTGAAATTGTTAAAGAAGTATGACCACAAGAATGATTTCAAACTTCGAGAGTAGTGATTTTTACCTCTTCCTTAACTCTACAACTTCTACAGAGTTCTTAATAAGAAAGTCCTGACATGTTTAAGTAGAGGAAAATCTCAGTGAATCCACCACCGGTTGGCAGATAAGCCTGGCCCCAATCTAGAGCCATCGAAACGCTCTAAACGTAAACTGGTTACACGTTGAAGTTCATCCAGCAGCAGTGGTGATACTTCTCAGCCAAACACATCAAATGCTTCCACTTCAAAGATTCATCATATACGTTCAGCAAAACCTGCTAATATTAGTGGAGAAATTGCAGAGACGTACAAACTTCTAGAATTTGTATCCGTGGTCATAACAAGGAAGAGCCCTTACTATCCACAAATGGGCGATGAAGTCTTCTATTTAAGGTAGGACCATCAGCTTTATGCTCTGTGTCCTGTGCACTCCTTTGTGACTCCAATGAGAGCCCTAAATGTTGGCATTTTCATGCTGAGTAAGGAGAGCTAGCGTTTGAAGTCAAGCACGGATCAGAGTCTCACTTAAAAGTTTTTCTATGACTCTTGTCGTTGTCAGAGTGAAGCTTATAAATTTCAGTGGACCAAACATACGAGTAGACCGTTAAGTTCAATAATTTCAAACCGAGGTCTGGAATATTTTACAATGCAATGCCCCATAAACGTCTAAAGTCAGGTTAACCCAATTTTCCAGAAAGATTTGAAATTGTCTTCCTGAAAAGCGCACAAACTCAACTTTAGCGGTAATTTCCTGCATCCACAAGAGAAACTAGTTCCAGACAATAAAGAAAGAGTTATTAGGTGAAATGCTCCATCTAGCGAGGATACGCCCCTGAGCCGTTAAATTTAGCATCACCCTTAAGGCACATTTGAAAGTGTCTTGCAAAAGATTGCCCATCAGATCATCAAACAACTCGTCGCGAGTACAAGCAGCCACTAACTCTTCCCAGCTCCTCCCATGGGTCATTTCGAATCAAGTCTGACGACGTTCCCTCAGAAGGTTTCCTTCACTTAAGTACACCAGAGTACACAAAATCAAATGAATATATTTTTCTTCTGCAGTAATAGGGCACTCTTCCGTGTTGGAAGGGCACTTCAAAGTGATTTTATGCTCCATTTATGCGTAGCAAACTCTCGTAAATCCATCGGACTCTGCAGATAGTGGCGGAGCGCTAATTAAATTGCCACGATACTAGACCTCCGCGTGCCGTTTTAAAACAAAGCTCTTGCATTTCTCACTTTTGCACGATTCATCGGCTTGCCTGTTCGCGTTGTGTCTCCTTCACTTGCGCGCCGCCGTCCATTACCAAATCCGAGATCAATAACTTTCCGCACGCCGCACGTCGGTGTATTAGATACAGTTCACGCCTGCAGATACTTGCTTAGATGAGCACACTGCAGGGCGTCTGACGGATGTGCAATATTCAAATGGTAACACCACCACCAAACCGCCGTACCACCGCCGTACACTCGCTGGTGAAAGAGAAACCGCACTTGGGAGTGCACCGGAGTAGAGAGTCGTCGTACGTATTAGAAAAGATATTCAATTTCGTTGAATAATTGCTATTTTGCGGTACTCCTCTGTACCGGGCCTAATGGGTGCTGCTGCTGCTGCTGGTGGACTGGCATTTGTTGAGTTGTTATGGGCATCGGTCCCTTTATGCATTTTCTGTCGAGAGATGCATTTGCTCGAACGAATGGTTCGCGCGTTCGAATTGCTTTCGGGTGAAATTTTAAATGATCTTCCCTGTAACGGGAAGAATTCAATTTGAATGCATGTTTTTTTCCAGTTCAAGTTCGATCGCCGTAAATGTGGACTTTAGTGGAGGCATGAAAATCTAACATCGATCACGTCAGAGGTTGGCAAATTGACTCCTCCAGGCTGTGGGACAAACAGATATCGGGTCAAGAGAATGTTCCCTGATGAATACCGTAGGAGGATGATGTATGATGTCAACATTCATCGGCTTAGCTGAAATTAGATGTCTTTTCTGGTCAATGTATGAGTCTCTTGAAGGCTACGTTTTCTGGCAATCGTGGGATCGGATGGAAGAAGGAAGAATGGAAGTCCCATGGAATATTGGAAATTCGAACAGTCGCGAGCTGAAGTGAGACATAACCTAGGAGCAGGACAAGACTGTTGATATCCATGTAATTTTGGACCCCTAAGGCTGATGTACACCCGGAGTATTCCATTCGGAGAACAGATTCACAATTCTGAAGTCGATATTTTTGCTGTCAGAAGTCGATACTGAGACATAAACAATCTGAAGAGCAGATGAAGATGCCCTTGATCTTTTCGAAAAGTTCTGCATTCAATCTTTGATCCTGTTAGCGCGGATGACATTTGAAGAAAAAGGTTCAACCAAGAACTTTTCGGTCTGTACAGCGACATGAGTCTAGCCAGGCGTGTACGGATTCAACGCAGTACACACAAAGAGAGAAGGACTTCAGCCCATTTAGCGTGCATTATTGGATACAACTGATCGTGCCAGCTGGATAGGCTTTTGAGTTGAGGCCCAGGTCCACCCCGGACTGTAGCGCCACCTTAAGTAAATAAGTAAGCACTTGCGTCAGAGTCGAAATTTATGACTGAAGAGAGCGTCATACATTCAGACCCAAACTTGAGAGCCCGCCCAAAGCACACATGACGCAAAACCCTCGAGAAGGAGGCTCAAAAAACTGTGAAGGGGAATAACAACCACTCGTACAAGGTGGCGCTCAGTCTTTGTGCACTCCTAGAAGAGATCTCAAAACCGAATCGCCGTCATCATCACCAAACAAATACTGACAGAACAGAATTCATCTCAATCGGCCTAAGCTTAGACCGAACGTCAGCAAGCTTATTATTCCCTCGTCTGACCGTGATGAAAGATATTTCGATTCAACATCAAACAGTTGGTCTCCCCTGAGACTGCATTCCAATCGAAAAATGAGGTCGTTTACGCTGTTGCGGTTATTTGAAACAGAATACCGATGCATTGCCCCATACAAATTCAAACTTCACCAAACTATACTCGAATCGCTCTCTCATTTGAAACAATTATGTTCAATGTAAACAGAAAACAAAAAAAAATTCCCATCCACAACATCAACATCTGTCCAAAGTCTATAGGCACTGAGCTACGACCTACATTCAGCGTTAAGCTCTCATTACCGCGTCTATGATCCATGATACAGATATCTGCCAGACAGAGATACACACACAAGTATCGATTTAAGCCTTCAGCGAAACAACAGATATATCAAATTCAAATGGAAATGGTGTTTTTGAACTTCCGTTGTGTTCGGGTAGAACGTAAAATGTCAGACCTGTCAGCTGTGGGTGACGTGACGCGAACGAAAGCTCCAACGTCATCGAGTGCAGGGCGCGTGTGTAAACGAATGGCGTACGCCTGTTGAAAGAGAGACACGCTTGATGCGATGTGACGATAGCAGTACTCGCACTTTAACATGATACGAACGCATCTGGGGATCACGGAGTGCACCAACAAATACATCACTCACTCGAACAGGAAGTATCTATGGGATCGTGTTAATTGAGTGTTGTCTGGATGTGTGGCATGTGAAGTATGGATTGACTTATTAATAGACTGCACATCGTAAATGTACTCCCTTAACATCAATCGATTACGAATGCAACTGGAGTTGCGCTGAATACGAGCTGCAAATGAGTTCAGTGCGAGCTGGTCGATCATGATTTGGCCAGCAGCGAGCACCGCCAATTTGGGTCGAACAAATGTGCAATAACCAGTGAAGAGGCACTAAAACACCATTGCAACCTTAATTGTACTACGCCAATGTAAATGCAAGCTGAACGATGATGATAGATAGTCGGAATTAATTGTGACTGATAAGGAATGGGTGCGCAACAAAGTTGCAGTGGCGAGTGAATTGCGTCCACACATCGATGTCATGGGTAATTTACTACATGTGCGATAAGTCAGGCACTCCTGGGATGTATAGGCGATCATATTGTGTGCGGTTTGACAGTGGTGAAGATTGTGGAAAATGCATTGCGCTCGTAATCTTCCGGGGGAGTGGTTTTTCGGTTGAAAATAACCGACATTTCCAGTTTGGGATTACATGCTGTTTGGTTTGCAGTGATCGCTTCAGCGGACTGCCGTTATGAGAGGTCTTAAAAATACATTAGGCACTCATAAAATATCATGTAAAGGTGTCAATGGTTGTCAACAGTTTGTCGGCGAACAAGTCGTGGCGGTGCAGCAGAGGCGCGATCAGTGGGTGACCGATGAGCAGCAAGATAGATCGGTGATGGTTGTTCTTTTTTTCAGTGTCCTCTTGGGCAATGATCGACGATGCTTTGAATTTTTTAGGACTGTTGGAAGAGGAGCGTCCCTTTTAGTGATGGCATTTCCTCTGGATGGATTCAATTTTGGACTGTTCGCAAATTTGTTGAGGCTTGTTGCTCGACGAGCAAAATTTGTTTGGGGTGTTGCTCGACCTATCAATTTTTCAAAACTGTTACTCGACGAGCAAAATCTTTCTGGGCGCTGACATACTGTGTTTCGGATTCATTCAAATTTAGAACTGTTGCTTGATAAGCAACATATTTTTGAGCGATTTTAGGACTTATTTCGGAGTGATACATTTTTTAGAACTGGTGCTCGGTGAGCAAAATTGTTTAGGATTGCTACTCGACGAGCAAAATCCTTTCAAGCGATGTCATGAAATATTTCTGATTGGTAGCATTTTCTTGGGACAATGAGCAAAATTTGTTAGTACTATTGCTCGATGTGTCCAACTAATTTTCTAAGGCTTTTGCTCGATGAACAAATGAGTAATTTTATGACCTATTTCGGATCTATTCAATTTCAAAGAACTGCTGCCATATGAACAACATTTTTAGGACAGTTGCTCGACGAACAAAATCCATGCCATGAAATATTTTGGCTAGGCCATGTAGAGCGTGTGGACAACTTAGCTCCGGCCCGAAGAGTCTTCGACTCTTAGCCTGTAGGACAACGCAACAGAGGACGTCCACGTATAAGGTGGCGCACACAATTCGAGGGGTACCTCGGTCGGCTTGGTGTGCGAAACTGGAGACAGCTGGCGAAAGATCGTGCTGGAGAGGCATGTTGAGTGAGGCCCAGGTCCACCTCGGACTGTAGCGCCCAAAGAAGAAGAAGAAGAATATTTTTTAAGACTGTCGCTAGGTAAGCAACATTTTTTAGGACCAGTGAAATCCTCTCAAGTGATGTCATACATTATTTTTGATCCAACGAATTTTTTAGAGAATCTTGCTTGACGAACAAAATCTCTCCCTAAACTTTCCGAGCGATGTCGTGACGTATTTTGGTTCGATCAAGTTTTTTAAGACGGTTGCTCGACGAGCAAAATCCTTCTGAATGATGCCATAAGGTTTTCATGATCGATTCAGCTTCTTAGGACTGCTGCTCGGCAAGTTTTTACGCTGATCGATAGCATTTTCTTGGGACTGTCGCTTAATGAGCAAACAAACAACAAAATCTCTCCGAGCAATGTCACAAAAGGGTTCCAAAAAATGTTTAGAACTGTTGCTCGACGAGCTAATGACCACTTATTTTGGATAATATTTTATGACTGTTGCTCGATGAGAAATATTTTATAGAACTGTTGCTCGGGGATCAAAATCCTTTCGAGCGATGTCATGAAATATTTAAGATCAATTAACTTTCAAGTCGATGAGCAAACCCTCTTGAACAATGTCATAAACTATTTTGAACCCATCAATTTTTCCAAGTCCGCTGCTTGATGAGCAAAATCTCCCCGAGTGATAAAGTATTTCGAATGGATTAAATTTCTTAAGACGAGCAAAATCCTACTGGACGTTGCCATAAGGTCTTCGGATTGATACAATTTTAAAACTTTTCAAGGGATTTCATGACTTATTTCTACTGCTCGGTGAGCAAAATTATTCAGGATTGCTGCTCGACGAGCAAAATCTTTCCAAGCGATGTCATGAAATATTTTTGTACGGTAAAACTTTCTTGGAACTCGTTCCATGAGCAACACTTGTTTGGGCTGTTGCTTGATGAACAAAATTCTTTCCGGTGTCAGAAAATATTTGGTACGCCCAAAATTTTTTAGGACATTTGCTCGATAACCGAGATCTGGTTAAGTGGCGTCAGAAAATATTTTGTAAATACTTTGCACGCAACAAATTTTCTAGGACAGTTGCTCGATGAGCAAATGAGCGATGTTATGACTTAGTTCAGATCGATTCTGCCACTAGATTAACAACATTTTGCTCGACGAGCAAAATCCATCCGAGCGACGTCAGACATTATATTGGAACTTACGAATTTTCTTTAGAAAAAATTTTTTTTTCTTGCTCGATGGGCAAATTCTTTTTGATTTTAGGGCTGTCGCTCGATTACTAATATTTGAATTTGACCAAAATGATTTTCAAATTTTGAGCGTTGGACAGATTGGCTTAGGTAAGCCGAATTTTTTACTAAGACATTCTAGAAAATTCGCTGTAATCGATTATATGCAATGACAATAACAATTTAACGTTTGATCTCCAAAGCTTCGGGTAATCACAAGAAACTATTGGCATTAAGGTCGGACACTTGCAAAAAACCTTCCGATAAATCAGTTCGCTTCAAAATCTCATCGCATCATTTGTTTAGCTTGGCATGACTGATAAATTTCCAAATCGTCAAGGGCCTTGAATGAAGGGTCGTCCGTTTTCCAGCGCATAGATTATGTAGTGCTCAAGGATCATTCAGACGTTCATCGATCACGCTGACTGAACCTATCGAATTTCAGACGATCAGCTAGGAATGTCAAAATGGCGTTTGAAATGATTCATTTCTGATCATGAGGGAACCTCTGTCAAAGTCTGAAGAAATGATGTTGACTCACAAGAATTTCCATCAGACCAGCAAACACTAAAAAAAAAAGCTCAACGAGCTCAAGACCCCCAACAAATTAATAACCCCCAAGTGGAAGACATCAGGAAAATCAGTCACGACTAAAGCTACTGTCCATGGGAAACTCATCGTTTCTCCCAAACCCACCATCCATTCAGACCTCGTCTTTATTCAATTTCATGTTATGCGCTTCCGTCCGAGACCATGACAACAGTTTTATTTCTTCCACACCATATGCCACACAATGAAGTGTAAACAATTTCTCATCCAGATTTTCCCATTCTAACCAGAGTTAGATATAAAATCGTAATCAAATGTAAACAACTTCACAATGTTTAGCACGTTCAGCCAGAACTAAACCATCACTCCGAGTGAGAGAAGTTCATTCTAAGCCAAACGTTCCCACGGTTCCGATGGTGAATAGCTTGACAACGTCTAACCAAATTTGTTCCACCCTGAATCCGTTTTATTGACTTATTGTAATCAAATCAACACAAGATTAAGATAAACGTATGAATCTAAATTCCATTAAAGTTCCACCCTGCGGTTCGGGTCAACACCAGCATTAACCTGCCGACCAGAACAAAGACCAAATAATCTACATTTCACACGTAATAAAAAGCTAAAGTGTTAAACCCTGATGTTTCCACTGCATTTTACACCAAGGTGAGAACTTCAACAATCGCCTCGGACGCGCAAAGAAAAAATTCGGTGAACTCTACAAAATTCTTAGGCAAACACAGGGAAACCGTCAGGCCACCATTGGACGGGGGAAACAAGGAAAAAAAATCACACACAAAGCCACACGCGTCTTTGGTGGAGAAAAATTCCCACCATCTCGCACCATAAAACCTCGACTTCTGTCCGAACTTTGAAGCCGGCTGCTGAACTGCTACTGGTGTTGGATGCGTTTGATGGGCGGCTTAATGAATTGTGTTCAGCGCTTTTTTTCCCCCCTACTTAGTTTCCCACACGCGCGTCACACCAGAATCACTCCATAAATGTACGTAATCAAGTCGTAAAAGAAAATTCGAGTTGAACGAAAATACCGTGAAATTTGGGGAAAAGTAGCCACTGGTGCGTTCGCGTCATGCGTGCAGGCCCTAATCTGACGGAGGTCCACACTAATTACATTGGGCAGTGCGTTGTTCGTCGGAATGATAACATTGATTTCTTGGCTGCTCGCCTAGGTGGCGTCATGTGGGGTCAGACTGACAAAATGTTGACGATTTCTATTAGCGGCGGTTATGAGGGACGTAGTCTTTTTTTTCTTTCTTTTGAAATAGACGAGAGAAAATGAAATGATTTCGAAATTTCAAATTCCTCCCGTGGGATATTGTGTGTGTTGACAGTTAAAATGATTCGCACATCCATTCGAGTTAATTATAGACTCGTGGTGATCCTCTCGGGAAGTGGGCGAAAAAGCATTTAAGATTTCATAGTTTTTCTTTTATCCATTTCACATTTCCGACAGTTTCTGACGTCGTCCGAGATGGACACACTCACTGGGTTTTTTTTGTTGTCACTGAATTCTTCACGTGGGCAGCATCCAATGACATTGAATTTTGGCACAATAGATCTAAGAGATGACGACTAGCGGTATTTTTTTTTTGCTTTTTTTTGTTAGAAAACTCCGAAGATGCAAACATTTTAGATGTGCCGTGCCATGCGACAGTTTCATATTTGTGTTGCAGCAGGTTCAAGTGAAGGCCGAACAAGAATTATGGAAACTTTCCCTCTTCTGGTTGCACGCCAACATTTACGAGTAAGTCTGAATGAACACACAAAGTGACGTTGTCAGACTGACTATAAAGTGCTGTTACACACGCGCCCATGCGAACGTTCCAGCTTTTGCAGCATTTGCCTTGCATGAAGTTCAAGGCAGTCCAATGACATACGTTTGTAGTAGCATGCAATTATTTTGCGGAGACACTAATTGTTTAATGTGAACGTGGCAAATACTAAGAGATGTTCTTAGAGCCCTTAAAAATGAAATCATTTGGGGCAGTTGAGATCTGCATCTGCTTTGGCTCAGGCACATACTGCAGTTCTAATTAAGGACCATTGTTGAAGCAATCAAAAGGATATGGACGTGAGATAAAGCGTATTACAGAGTTTTGTATCATTTTGTCCAGTAGAACATTGTCAACATAAAAAAGTGCTCAAAATAGAGCACTACGCGAAAGAATAATGCGTTTTCATTATTGAACAGTATTTTCAAAACGGCTACTCACAGCCATATTTTTGGAGTAGTGATTTAAAGCACGCGAACTTTATCTTGTTGTAACGGTTTGACAGATTTGCTGCTGTATACAACAACTGTATTGAGTGTTCTCACATAACCAACCAGTGCTGCCAGTGTTTTATAGTGGAATTTACCACACAGAAAAATTTACAAAATGTACCACCTCTAAAAAAGAGACTTTATCATAGAAACTGTTATGGACGGCAGAAAAGGTAGTTCCACACGCTCTGCAGCTCGCTCTTGTGTTATCTTTTGGCACAGACTTCAGTCACCCATTGAACTAAGGGTATATCATCCGTCGAATTATTAAAGAATACGACCAAATGGAAGAATGAAGAAAGGTACTTTTGTGATAAATTTGTGAAATGAGAGTTGAAATTCCCCATAAGAAGGTAAATTTACCACGACTTGACAGCACTGCAACCGAGCATTGTACTGAATATTGTACGGTGAACAACCGCTGTTGCATGCAACAGATTGTATGGAAGTTGCATTTTGTGGATTCGCGCATAGAATTGTTGTAACGATTTCAGTTGTGTTTTGATTGTTGTAGCGGCGGGTCGTAAGGCTAAGAGTAAAATTAATTGCCCGGTTGTAATTAAATTGTATGCAGATTGTGCATACAAAAATTACGTCGATATGGGCACAACGCCGGTCAGTAGAACCATTGTATCGTGTATTTCGTAATTAACTTCATCATGAATAGACACACGAAGAACAAGCGCTTACAAATTGAGAGAGTTGGCTTCGAAAATCATGGTTCAGCTCGCGAAAATTAACGTGCCCTTCTCTCTGCAGTAACGTCATTGAACGAGACCCTCTACTGATTGAATTTCTACGTAATTAAAGAACATTCACAACTCTTTGTGCAGACACCGTTAAGGCCCAACTATAACGGCCGTACGGAAACTTAAGAAAACTGAAGCAACCGAGCGAACACGCAAAAATTAGTGTATCATTCGTTCAGTTTTGCCTAATTATGTGCGACCGAAATGTATTGCTCTCTTTGAATGCAAAAGTTAGTTAGCAGCTGGATTCTCCTTAACTTTCTGTATGCAATTATGGACTCGTTGAAATTTTACGATACTTTTGGCAGCTTTTTGTTTGCTTTTGCCATAAGCTTAAAATTGCGTAAGGCTACTATAGTTGGCCCTTTATAGCTACGAAATGTCACTTTTTGTTTTGCTTCATTGGTTGACGGAATCATTGGCTCATATGTCGTCAATTAACTTTCCTCCGACATGGAGACTAAAAAGGCGGCTTGTGTCTTTCCTGCGGATTGACAAGCGTAAACTCAATCATCCACAACTGAACCACCATTTTACGATCCAGTCAAACAGCGCCGAAGCAATCATTCCCCGTTTTTGCAGCATTTCCGAGGTTCAACTTTTGATGCATTACATCTACCATCCGACAGTTATTTTTATGTGCCAACCGAATGATTTATTCGATTTCCTGCCACCACAACAGGACAAAAAACGAACGCATAAGTTTTCTTTGCGCCAATTTACCCGACATCTGTCAAATTATCCAACACTCAGCGGCAAGTCATGCATTAACGTCTCGCTAATAACCAGCATGTAACGCAATCAATTCGAAATGAACGTGTGTCCTCAGTATCCTCGAGTCAATTAGAAACATGAAAACTACAAGCATTTTCGAACAAATCTCCGAAATGAAACCATCAATTTATCATTGATTCAGCGCGAGCAGAGCCTCTTGGTGGTGTAATTAATTCCATTAATTAATCCCAAGTGATACCATAAATGCTGTATGTTGGACCACATTCCATTTTCGTGGTACGTATCGAAGAAGTCAAACACATAAATCTCTTAACAAGCCCCCCCAGACTTTATGATCGTAGAACGTGTGTTCTGGGAGATTGATACGATAGCGCGTCTCAGGCACATTGTCTGGGGGTGTCAGTGGTCGGAATGGTTTTATGTCCACAGAGACATGGTTCCCATTTGCATACAGGTTGCATATACACGCAAATTCTCTGTAACGCCTTGACTTGTATCGATATGTTCGAACGGGGAGATCGACACCAACAACACGCCCAGCGGTGTTTTCGATTTTTATTGCCCTCAAGGTGGGCTTATATGTGAAATTGATTTGATCTCGAATGAAGAACCCGGATCTAGGGTTACATGTGAAAGATGAGCAGTCTTGAGAGGGCCTACGCTTGGAGGCTGTAGGCTGGCAGCTTAATGAAATCACTTGTTGAGATGTGAGGTTAATGGTTTTTTTTTTTGACAAACGACATATTTTAACGGTGATATTGGCAATGATAGGCGAATGAATGGATGGAGTGATGGAACTGGTTTCGTTTGGTTTGGCGCTAGGCTAAGTTTTTGACATTTCAAGGTTGCAAGGCGCTTAATTTTTGGCTCGATGTCAAATTAAGGTCAGAAGCCCTACTCAACTATCAATCCTCTTTAGCCAACCGAATTTCTAATGAAAGTGGTTCACTGAATCGCCTCAAATTAGTTACTGCAGGTGTTGATTTCATACGATTCTACGGGTACTCATGCTCATAGAGTACAATTTTGGCTTTCTACGAGAGCACGAGAGCGCACCCGGTTCTTTTAACCACTGTGAACGACGGTTAACAGGAAGCAGTCGCTGTAAATGCCTTTAATTCGTCGGCATCAGTGCATCAATGCAGTTTTGACTAGAGCTAGTGTTTTTTTCCTTCCATTTCAAAAACAAAACTGCAGTGACTGCAGACTCTCGTATCTCGAAGCGGACTCTCCACAACTGACAGGAAGTCAGACAATCAAACGCTGAACGAATGAGGAAGTAAAGTTATGCGTGTACTCAAAAGATCTCAACATCGGCATATCCATCCATCTTTCGGAATATTGTTGCACCTTCCAGGTGGACACAATGGCCGTAAAAGAGGCTCCTTCTTAGCTTAAAAGCAATGTGATATCCAGGAATGACAGCCCCATATGTTTGGACAGCCAAGCAACGATTAAATCCCTGAATTCGGTCGATCTCTTGACGAGATGGCTGGGCAAATTGATATTAACTTCAAGTGGGTGCCGGGACATAGTGACATTGCAGAGAATTGACGAAGCTGATGAAGTCGACAGACGTGGAAACGTCGCATTGTTTTTACCCAGCTGACGCCCATGCCGCTCACTACATCCAAAAATCTCCTAAAAAAAAACACACTATTAGAACTCGAAGGAGCTACGTGCCTCCTTATAAAAAAAATACTGGCCTAAAGTGTTCATTCTGTCTAGTCAGAATGGGCAGATCATCTCTCAGGACTCTCAGCGGTGTCATCACTGTACACTGTCTCATTGATTAGGACTCAATCAATTCATCTCCTCTGCACGTGCAGCGGACACTGTGGAAAACCTACTTAAAACCTACGTTTTCAATGATTTGAGTGAGCTAAATAACGTCGACATCTTTGAACTTAAACGCTTCATAACAAGCACCAAATGGTTTAATGGGTAGGACACATCCTATCCGCGTCATACCACAATGGACCGAAAATGGCTCCCAGTTTATTTTACATTACATTACATTACACATCTACAACTTGAAACGATTACGGCTCCTAAATAAAACGACTGGATGGCGCAGTTGGTTAAGTGCCTGCTCCAAGTTAGAGGGGTCCCAATTTCGAATTCCAATGAAATTGAATCTGGTCCAATCAACATTTGCCGTTGGGATCAAATTAACACCACTGGAGTAGGTTGCTACCTGGTGGCAGTACAATGGACCAGTTGTGAATCTGAGTGCTCCAGTGTAGTGTCAAAAATATTCCGAAAAAAAAATGGCCTAAATGAAAAAAGTTATGAACAAAGTAAAAACGCAGAAAGGTTAATTGAGTTTTAAACTTAAACAAAATAGCTCTTATTTTGTATACTCGTTTCAAGTTGTAAATGTGGGGTGGGTCCAATAAGCTGGAAGCCACTGTATGTTGGCCTAAATTAGACTGCTACCCGGCATTTGCCCACTTTAATCTAACCTAAAACCTCTCATTTAAGCAACAGACTACGAATTTATCGATCAGTTAACCCATGAAGGCACCTCACAATAATTTGCGTCCAGAATGCAAAAAGTAAAAACTTTACTTTGTGGATCAGGCTATTTAAAGAGGCTCTAGATTAGGTTGGGGGCTGCTAGGGAATTCACCAGCACACTTAGACCATGTTGGTTCATTGTGATACCCACAATCAGACTACTACCACTGATCGACCGCTCCAGTGATAGAGCCGTTAATTAGATCCTAACGGCAAATGGTGATTGGGTCAGATTTGAAAAACTGGATAAAATCGTATTCTTTGCTTTCACTAAGATTCGAACCTGGGACCCCTTTAACTTAGGGCAGGCACTTAACTAACTGCGCCATACAGACGTCTTGAAGAGCTCCTAACTGAGTAAATTTTGTTCCTCTGTTTGACGTCGAATGGACCCAACTTTTTTTTGACGAAAGAAAGATCTGAGTTGAAAAATCCTCGACAACTCAATAGAGGATACCCACAAAACCGATGGAGAAGGACCTTAGCCAACTCGGCGTGCCTAATTGGAGTCAGCTGGCTAAAGATCGTGCCAGCTAGAGAGGCTTGTTGGTTGAGGCCCAAGTCCAACCCAGACTGTAGCGCTATCATAAGAGGAAGAAGATGTGTAACGTGTTCTCTGTCAGATATTTTGTCCTGTATGAGAAAAGGGCATACTCTTGGAACATTACGAGCAACAGTGGAGGACAAACATTTTCACACAAAGAAAACGAAGCGTTTAAAAGTTAAAAGCTTTTTGTTGTTGTTTTAGGATTTGTTAGTTATTTTTCTTTTATTTTTTCTTGTGATACTAAATTGCTTCATGTTTCTAAAGGGATTTCATTTTAAACGTCACTTAGTTTTAAACGATTAGTTTTCTTTAAAAATTACTGTGCGAAAGCTTTTGTCCTCCACTGTATATACGAATGTGAATGTAGTTCTGAGACTTCACTGTCTGGGAACATCGAGCTCATACACTTCAGCACTGCAGCTAAACTTCGGATCATAGCGGCTTGGCGTAGGAAGCAAGATCAGACGTTCGGTTGAGCGACGAAGTGATCGTGGCCATCAAGAAATTTGATCCGTTCTCCTGGCGGAAGGGCATAGCGTAGAGGGTAAGCATGGACCTACGTTGAAGATCCATGATTCAATCTTGGGCATACCAACATTCATTTTAACGCTAGCACGACATGTCTAGGGTCACGGGCTATGTTCAGAGAATATAAACGTCAAGAATGCTTCTCAATCTCGCCGTCCGGAGTCGGCATTCAAATGTGGGTCATCTTTACTTGTGAGAGAACAAAGGTTTCTGTAGAAGCTAAACCCAAGTGTCCTCAGGACTATAGAGTCACCTTAGATAGAAGAAAATCAACTGAGAGAATCGCGATCCCGCAATGGGAGCACTTCTGTCTCAATCCATTTAAAGATCGCCAGCCTAATAAGAAAGTGAAATGACCACAGAGGGTGCTTTATGGCCTAAAATTTGTCAACATTTCGTTCGTTCGTTCACTCATTTGTTAGCCAATGTATCAATGAAACCCCTCGCATAAAGAACAACACTAATTGTCTGTCACAACTTGTGTGACAGAATACAAATGTCAATTCTCCCCGAAATGATTGAATGAATTTGCAATTAATGGCTATCGTAGAACTGTCATAAGGAAGGAATACGAGCCAAAACGCCGTAAATAAGATAATAAATGCAAATTACAACAAACACAAAGCACCATGCAAAAATACAAACGAACAGAAAAAAAACAGACAGGCAATTTTGTGACACACGACAAATGTCAAGCCAAACGTCACATAAAAACTTGTGGGAAAGCGCTCTCGTAAAACAAACAAGACAAAAAACTGCAGAGAGACATACATAAACATAACCTCGTTCTGAAATTGTCACTGATTGTCAAATGGCCGAATAGAAAAGCCTATCTATCTAGAGAGTGTGCGTATGTGTGTGTGTGAGATATGGTAATGTTTATCGAGAAAACCTACTTTCGAAGAAAATGGGAATTTGTTTACTTTCGAAACGACTAGCACAGCCCTAAGCACTTCTGGATTGCCCTAAACAGCAATTTCATATGCAAATTTTTTCACATAAACGTATCCATTCCCCCATGCAGATATGCGCGAGTGTGTTCATACATCACAAGCGAACAGAACTCGCGTATGGAGGAGTTGCAGGAAGTGAACCGAACTGACCGAATCACGTGTGGAGGTGTCGTTCAAGTGCTTTCAAGTGGAGCACTACTAGACAGTGGTCAGTGTTATTGCCTGTCACCCTTAAAGATAAAATGACTTTCAGACAAGTCGCTCCCTCTATCTCTGGCCGGGGTAACAATGGGGACAATCTTAATGGTCCCTAAATGGCCAATCGTACTGATTGAGAAATCTAGAGTGTGCCACAGTAGGTTGCAGTGCTCCAGCTAAATGACAACCTTTAAATAAATCTAGCACAGGAGCTTTATGTCTCGCTTGCAATCATACTCTGTCTCTGTCAGTCTGCGGCTGCGTTCACATGTGCGTTCTCTCTGAGGTGGCCGAATGCACCGTTACGCACTGAAAGAGTTCAGCTGGACACGTTTCAATTTTTTTTCGTTTTTGCTTATGAAATGCATACGCAACGTCAGATGGGGAGAGGGACCTGGCAGCACTTGTGCTTAGAGTGACCCACATCAGTTTGCTCGAAGCGCAGTTGTTGTTTTAAGCAATTTAATGTGACAAATGCATGCATAAGTTCAGTAGGTTTCCCTCTGCAGTCGGAAAGTCGCATACTCGTACATAATTCAAATAAATTCCAAATCCGCTGGGAATTAGATGATTGAAAGCGAAAGAGTCTGTCGCAAACAACCGGCGCGGCGGCGGCGTGTAGATTCAACGTAATGTCAGATCTATGCTCGCAGCATGTCACCGTTGTCGGTCGTTGTGTTTGGAAAACTTGTTTACATTTGTCGTGAATTACCGAGCGAATTTGCATTGAAACTTGTTGACGATCGCAGATCGGAGGCCTGTGATTATCACCTTAATACGTGAAGTCGCTAATTTATGATGGTCATCTGAGGGCGATCGAAGGCGTCTGTTTATTTGTTGATGTGCATCGCATTTGCGCATAGAAGATGACAGGTTCAACGAGTTCGTTGTAAGCATCTTGTGAAGGAGACGGAGACAAACGTGATCTAGTTGTGGAAATTGGAAAATTATTTAAAAATCCCCGTTACCCAAGCCAAAGTTTGTTGGACCTCTTTGCATAACAATTGTAAGCGGAAAGAGTGTGAAGATATTCAGATTCATGTGGGTGATTAGGTGATAAGATGCCGAGAATGAGGTTATAAATTTCATAAAGTTAGGGTTATCTCTCCGCTGACGTTTCGTTCAAATGGGGTTAGGTCTGTCTGAGAGAGAGAGAAAGAGAGTGAGGATGAAGGTTAGGTTCTTTCGGTTGGTGAATTATGTGAAGTGGGTTGTTGCTTTATCAAATGAGTTAGGCGCTTTTGTTAAGATGCTTTGAGACATGTTTGGTTAGTCAAGAATTTAGTTTTTTGTTGATCAGATTAGACACGCCATTGGAATTTGGATAATTCGAGAACGGGCCCTAGAAAAGAAAGTATGCGCTGGGAACTTTAAGATGGCCGCACCCTTTCCGATAAGTGTGTTCAGCCTCAAACGAGGTGATCACATTAAGTTTGATCGTTGCATCGTTTGGGTTGATTTGAGAAACACTTTCGTGTGATTTAAGGCAGGCATGTTAATTGAATCGAGCTCTAAATGCATTTCCGCTTGACACTTTGAAGTAAATCATTGCCGCTCTGACAGGTGCTATGTTTGACAGATTGGATTGCTTTTGAGAAGTCGCATTTGCATCATCCTCAGCCTGTTTTAAACGAGCTCGTCTTGGCGGATTGGCCTTGATTTCATATCGACAGACGATATATTTGAAATGTCAAAAGCCGTGACATGACAAATGTCATCGCGCATTAATCTTTGTCATTCAGAGGTCATTCAGTGAGCCCAAGTCTGGTTTTGTGCCACGAGGTCTTGAATTCACAAAGTTTTCAGTTTGAAAAGCTTGACATAAACTGGTTTGAAGTGACTTAAGACAGGAGAAACAAATGGGGTTGTCAACGAATAAATACGCTTCATGGAGAGTGGAAAATATGAACGATTATTCAACATAATTTTTGGTCACCAGAAGGTGACAGAAATTGTTTCCGATTTTGAACGGTTTTTTGATAGGAATCAATTTCATCCCGTGCTATGTTTTTTGACAGTTTTTTGACATTTGTTGGTGCTGATGTGTTCAAAAATGTACTTTTAACCTCTTAAATTAAGGGCCCTGATTATAAACCATGCTCCATTGGTATACTCTACAAGCGTTAAATCATGAACGCTCCTTTAAATGTAGAGCTTCTTTAATAGAGTTCCATATTTTTCGAAGTGTTATCCCGAAATTTGCAGGCTTTTCTCCGGCTTAAGTATATTTCCTAATCAAATGGCAACGTACACTGTCAACAAATAAACTATCGGTTGTCAAATTGAACGCCACCACCAAATTGGGTACCAAACAGTGCTGCCAATTTGAAAATCAATTTGCAGCGTGACTTTGTTCATAAAATGTCAACATTTACTGTCAACAAATTAACTCTCAATTGCCAAGTCGGCCATCACCAAAAGCAGTGCTGCCAAGTTGAAAATCAATTTGCAGCTTGAGTCAATTCATAAAATGTCACCGTTTACTGTCAACAAATCGACTGTCAGCTGTCAAATTGGTTGTCTCCACAAGCAGTGGTGCCAAACTGAAAACAAATTTAGGGCCTGAATCTCTTCATAAAATGTCAACATTTACTGTCAACAAATTAACTCTCAATTGTCAAGTTGGCCATCACCAAGAGCAGTGCTGCCAAGTTGAAAATCAATTTGCAGCTTGAGTCAATTCATAAAATGTCAACGTTTACTGTCAACAAATCGACTGTCAGCTGTCAAATTGGTTGTCTCCACAAGCAGTGCTGCCAAATTGAAAACCAATTTAGGGCCTGAATCTCTTCATAAAATATCAACATTTACTGTCAAAAAATTAACTCTCAATTGTCAAGTTGGCCAACACCAAGAGCAGTGCTGCCAAGTTGAAAACCAATTTAGGGCCTGAATCTGTTCATAAAATGTCAACCCTTACTGTCAACAAATCAACTGTCAATTATTAAATTGTCTGTCACTGCGAGGAGTGCTGCCAAGTTGAAAATCAGTATGAGTCTATTCATGAGAACGTACACTTCTTCTTCTTTGGCTGACGCTACAGTCGCGGGCGGACCTGGGCTTCAGCTAACATGCCTCTCCATCTAGCACGATTTTGGGATAGTTGCTTCTAACTACGCACGTTCAGCTGATTGAGGTTCTTTTCCAGCTGCGTACGCCACCGCAGGTGTGGTATTCCTTTACCGCGTTGTCCCTCGGGTTTGGAGTCGAAGACTTTCTGGGCCGGAGCATTGGTGTCCATTCGCTCTACATGACCTAGCCATCTGAGACAAGAGACTCGAACTCGGTTGACCAGATCTATGTCGCTGTACAGCCCGTACAATTCGACGTTCAGTCTCCTTCTCCAAACACCATCGATACATACGGGACCAAAAATAATACGAACGACTTTTCTCTCGAAACGACCAAGAAAAAGGGCCTGTGGATTTAAGGCAAATTTGTTGTTTGCTCTCAACCTGGTGAGGTGCCAGCACGATTTCTGTAAATGCACAGATCAATTTGACATTCAGCATCCTCGTGGCGTCCTTGGATAGCCCCTACAGCAACCGCTTATTGAACCAGCGCAGGCAGCGGCCCCATGTCCAGGGGTTTAAACCAGGACCCAGTTCTCCAGGTTTTAGAGGGTTTGCGTTGCGGTAACTTCCCCACTATGTAAAATAGGCATAGTTACAAAGCAGTCAACAACAACCAACAGCAGTCAACAAATAAAATGTCGGTTGTCATATTGGACGCCATCACGACCAGTCCTGCCAAGTTGAAAACCCATTTGCACCTTGAATCTATTTATAAAATGGCAACATATTCTGTACACAAATCTAATCTTGGTTGTCAAATTGGACGACACCACGACCAGTGCTGCCAAGTTAAATAAATAATTTTACATAAAATGGGTAAGTGTACTTTCAACAAATCATCTGTTAACTGTCAAATTGGCTGTCACAAACTAATTCATCACCACCGCCACTTCACGACTGCTAAATATTAACTGTCAAAATTCACGCTAACAAAAATGGCGTCAAAAGAAATTAGTGAAACTTAGAGTGAACTCAGAGAACACTCGCAATAATTTCTGTGTGGGGCGTAAGAAAAGCAGTGAATAAGTTGACACTGGAGGTACTCCAGACGTTGGTTGCTCTTTTTGACGTTGGTGATTGGAATAGATTCCATCTTGTTTTTTTGTGCATTTTATTCATAAATTCATGGTTCTTACATCCTAGACAAAAATACTTAAAACTAGCTTAACTAACTGAACTATAATTCTTTGGATTCAATCTTGCCTTTCATGTCGGGTTGTAGGGCGCTACAGTCCGGGTTGGAACTACGCCTCAATCAATACGCCTCTCTCTAAAATGATGTGCGCCACCTTAGACATAGACGTCTGCTGTTGCGTTGTCCCTCTGGCTCGGAGCCGAAGGGACCGAGTTGTTGTCATTGGACCCGAGATAGTCCAGGGCCTGCACTGGTTTCTTCTGCTTTTCGAAGAGATATAGAATCGAAGTCATCTAAATTTGCCTCAGAATCATTTGAAAGACCGCTTGGGCTCAAGGTTCCCTCCTTTTTTTGCCAGGAACCAAGCTTCATGTTTGCAAAGTTAAAAAAATTCAGTTTTCAAGTTTCGTAACCACCGTTAAGTTTGGGCTCAAGGTTTCCTACTTCTTCTTGCTAGAAATCAAGCTTCATGTTTGAAAAGTTAAAACAATTCAGTTTTCAGGTTTCCTAACCACCGCTAAGCTTGCTAGTTATGGCCTAAGTTCAGGTGGACTGTTGCGTCACTTTAAGAGGAAGACACCACGGCCTTTGCCATATTCCAGGTCCCCTCCTATGTCTTAATTGTATGAAAATCTTGCTTTTCCTTCTTCGATAAGATATTTCAAAGCCCAGCTGCTCATTAGTCTCTACCAACATTCCTCAGTGAAGGCCTTTCAAATGCCTTCGGCAATTCCATTCTCCTAATCTGTCAAATCGTTGGCTTCTGATCGCCAAAACTTCAAAGCACAACCGCTTCGTTTTGTTGCTACTCGTGTTCAACGGTTCCCCATTGGCGCCTCCCGATTTCGATCGCCCCAACGAAAGTTAGTCACCTTATCGCGTCGGATCAGCCAGTTGCGTGTGCTTACCGAATTGATGTCCTGTAACCGAACTCCTCCCAGGGGAGAAAGTCGGTAGCCATTTATGGAGAAAAAGCGCTTTATCGGGACATCACTGCAAGAGGTCTTTCAGGAAACAACTCTCACTAGTCTCTCAGCAGTCGCTGCCGGATCCTAGATTGAGTTATATTCACCGCTTTACGCAAGCCTATGCAATCTATCTTCAACCGAAATATGCCCTCAAGCCTTTGAAATACCCCTGGGAACCAGCAGGAAAACAAAAAACAACGTTCACTGCACACATTGGTGGTTTCCAGGTGCGATACGTGTGTGCCTCAATGAGAGACTGCGTCGCATTCCACTCTCACTGCATGCCCACGATCTACTATTTGCATGCACTGTGGCAATGTGCAAATCCGAATTCAATCGTAGGAAATCTCCAGTTGCCATGCGGCTCACAATTTATGTTGCCGCCATATAAAGGCATTAATCGTACCTCATTTGCATACGCGTTAAACAATCAAGATAGCCGCTACTGTATAACAGTGTCTGGTGAAAATTTATCAACACTTAAGTATGTAAATTACGCGTGACTCCGAAATGACTCCGAAAATCTCACTCGACACACTCCGGACATCTGTCGGTTTTATTTTGATTTTTTTTGCTTCTTCTTCTTCTTTCGGGTTTCCTCTTTGGTCGACGGGCTATTTGTGGTGGGCCACCCCGATTGTGAGATAGCCCTTAGTCGCTAATTAAATGACACGTTCATTAGACTGAAGTCCATCTGCGGAAAACGCGATAAAGGGAGAGCTCCATCAATGGAAGGAACTCCAAAGAGGAATTACGAAATGTTAATGAATCAAATTACATTGTTCCACCACACCGACTGAGACAGATGGCGACGACGACGGTGAGGAGGTATGACCATGAGATCTTAAATTTTGATTGAAGCCGGTCGGTGAAAACTTGTTGAGGAAAAAAGAAAATCTTCTCTTAAGACAATGGCAACGTGATTAGGCCTCGAAAATGTCTGACGCATCAGCCGGGTGTTGAAACAATTTTGATTGCAAGTCCCTCTTGACAGGCGAGATATCTAATTAACGCGTCCATTGTTTTAGTGCAGTCGGCTCGAAAGGGGAGAGACCGCATCTGATTCTGAGTCTCGATTTTGACCTCATTTTGGTTCTGTATTTTTTTGACTGGTGAGCTCGATCTAGCGAAGCTACATGACTTGGGCGGGCAGAAAAAATTTGATCGATGGGGTCATTTAGTGATTCGTTAAACGGAATGCATTCCAAAAGGCATTGATGATGTCGTGGGAATATTGAATCTTGAAGATTCTTAGTTAATCATGTGACAAAACACATGCTATACAGCTGACTTAATCCGTCTGGATGGCAGCTAATGGTGGCGGAAGTTTGGGGGAGCAAAATGATCGACGAGTTCTTTAGCGAGTTCGGCCACAATAAATGGAGCTTTGTAGACAACCTACTCTTTGAATGCAATTGCAAGTCTGACTAGGGTAACTAAGACACTCTAGAGCGGTAAGCCCGTCCGTAAGCCGACAAAATCTGTCTGGATGACGGAAAATGGCGGCGGAAGTTTGCTCGTTGGGGGGAAAAAAAAGATCGACGAACTCTTTAGTGACTTTGACTGGGTTAATATGGCTTCGAAGACCCTTTAGCGGAGAGAGAACTTACGTTTTGGAAAGTATAATTAGAGCTCTCTGGAGCGTCTAAGCAGTCCTTAAGTCGACATAAGCGGTCTGAATGACAGCAAATGTTGACTGAAGAACTTCTTAACGAGTTTGACAGCGATAAGTAGGACTTCGTAGAGTCTTCAGTTCTTAAGCAACTAACTTTTTGGACCCTACTACTAGTCTGGTTACACTGACTAGGTGCCTCGTGGAGCAATCAGCACGAAGCCGCCACAAGTTGTAAGCTCTGGAGCAAGCGAGCAAAATGATCGACGAGTTCTTTAACGAGTTTGACTGGAATTGATGGGGCTTCGAAAAACATTCAGCCGGTGAAGAACTAACGTTTTTGTCTCTTTACCTTGTATCACTAGGATATTTAGAGCTTCGTGGAGCTATTAGCTCGCAAAGCACTTCAGTGTGACTTCAGCAAGTGTTACCAGGTTAAACAGAGCTTCGTGTGGTCTTTAACCCGTCCACCACCGGTTGACTGATTTTGACCAATTTGACGACCACTGGTCAGGGACTAAAGTGGTCCTGATTCACTCCTCAAAGTTGGTCAACAAATTTTGAGTCAGTTTTTTGACACTCTGAACATTTTTTTTAGCTAAATACTGACAGAATATGAACGTCATGTTTCACGTCAGAAAATTGTCTTAAGCTCAAGCAGAACCTCTGAAATAAAGGCTTGTTCGTTGAGGCTCAGGTTTACTTGGAATTTTAGCGCGACCGTAGTGAAGTCTAATGTGGACGCACGTGCAGCATGAGCAAGAGAGACTCTCTTAACACTGATTCCAATTGTGATCAAGTTTTCAGGCGTCCATGATCACTTCATTCTCGACTTTGAGGTTCGATATTCTCCTCCTCTTCAAATCAAGTGACTTTGACGCTCTTTCCTTAACGCCCATCAGCTCGTCGAGCTCGTCAAGCTAATGACATGACATGACTGACTCTATGTTGTCAAAATTTGAAATAAGACGTCCGCGATCACTTCATCCTCGATTAGGAGTCGACATTCCTCTTATCCCCAATTCAAGTGCTTTGAACGCTCTTTCCTAGACGCATTCTCGCCCATAAGCTCATCGAGCACGTCGACATGACATGACATGACTCTACGTTTATAGCTGTGAAATTAGTCAAACTGTGTCAAATTTCGCAATCTGACGCAAAACCCTCGAAACACTTCAGAGTCTCCTCTATCATCCTGCTGATCGACCAGTTCATAAAACAGGAAAACAGGGATAGACGCACAAGAATCCACAAAGCAACACCGACAACGACAACATCCTTATCTTCTAATTCAAGGCTGCTATTTACGGTAATTTACCGCTTAAAACATTCTTGCCACTGATCACAATTTTCATCAGGTTATTGCACAACTTTTTGTCAGTCTTCACATTCATCTATCTTGTTACGAATTTCTCCACCTCGTGTTCACCACGTCACTGACATCTATCAACTGTCAGACACATTCCTCTGACAACGAACCAACGAGCATATAAACTTGCAATTGGCAACACTTAAACATCAGCGCACCAACTTGTGTGTACCCTGCGCGCAGGCCTGTATTCGAATCCGCCAAAATCTGCAAGAGTTACTCTGAAATTCATCAACGCAATCACCTGTTACCCCGCTCTCTAGACATGGTCGTTGCCGTACACCGCTAACGGTAAGAAGCCTTGTCGCGGTTGCTGCTGGACTTTCAGCTGGTTCGGTATCCAATTCGCATGATCGGTCTACAACCGATCACGTTATGTTAATAAATTTCAGCGGAGCGAAAGAGAGAGAGAGAGAGGAAAAGGAAAAAGAAAAAATTACAAGAGATACCCGTACAGAGATCGGTTGTTGTATCTCAGCGCGTTGACAGTCATTTAACGACAAGAGCTCTGATTAAATTACTCCTTCATTTCCTTGTACGCGTATCATGATCACCCCGGCAAATGAAAAGGTATCTGCGCAGCTTACACTCATTTGTTTCGATTGTTTTTATCTCGTTTCATATTCAGATTCGGTACAATAGCTTCATGGCGATACATAGATACATGTATCGACAATCGGCGATGGTGCTTTTTTTGTTTTGCATTTTTTTTTTGCTCTTCCAGTGCGAATACCGCGAACGGACACGGATGGACAGACGACTCTTGGGTGAAATCAGAAATCTCTCACAGACACCAGACGAGCGAGCGGTGTGCTGTTGGTGGGCTGACCTAATAATGTGCCGTCGTCGGCTGGCAATGTGGACTCCAATCTCAGCTGATGATATGGCATGATGGCATGGTATGACTACAACAGCTTGTTGACTACGAGAGCAACATTGAGAGCGACCTCGCTGGTTCGTCTTCGTTGGGGTTGGACGTGGTATTCTCATCTCTTCTTTTTTTTTTTGTCTCGTTTTCTTCGCGATTTCAGCGGCGACTACCGGTCTCGAGCAATGGAAATTCGTACTCCCAAGCTGAACTGAAAAGAAACTTAACCGTGGTGGGCAGTGTGGTGGTCTCAAATTCCAATTGAGACATTTAACAAGTGCCACTTGTCCAATAGATACAAATGAACATGCAACCGTATTATTTATACAATCTTTTCCGAGAGACGAATCGAATATTTATGGGTTACTGGTTTTTCACCATTTAAAAGGTGTTAACTTGTGATCTTACATCTGACCACCTTCGTGTGTGGTGAAATTTGTTTTTGATTTGATTTGTTTTGTTTGTCGCTCTTCGATTGGAAATGAGAATGGCTGAGAGTGAATAAATCTGCTTGATTTGTTTCGAAGACAGCATGGCAAGGATTCGATGACATCCACAAATTACCGTGATGGGGTTTCGTCAGAGATGTGTGTCACGTTGACAGCGGAAAATCTTACAAAATGTTGGTTTCATCAAGAAATGCGGTGGTTTCTGTCAGCGGGGGAATGCGAAAAATGTCGTGGTGACTTATGTAACTGTGACATCAAATCACTCAAGGTCTGGGAACTGCAATAAAACGTTTCGTGGTTTTCTACAAATTCAGTGACATTGCAAATATCAATTAAATCACTGTCATCACAAAAAATACTGGTTTTTGAATGACCAGTACCACTAAGGTGGTCTGCATACAATTCGGAAAAGAGTTCAATGTGAAATTTTATTGTCAGAAATTGACGGTAAATGGGAAAGGTCAATTGTCAAATTTCACGATTAGCTAGAGTTTCAAATCAACATTTTTCAAGAAGAAGCTTGTTATGTTAGCATTGATCTTTTCAAAGATCTTTTGAAAAGGAATTCGCTGGGAAATTTTATTGAAAGAACATTTGACAGTAACTGTCAAATTCCACGATTGGCTATAACATTTTTCAACAAGAAGCTTGTCATATCATCATAGATCTTCTTGTCCACTCTCTCCTGTCAATGTCACATTCACAATCATTTCGTCAATGATCTTGTTCAGCACCCCTGGGATTGAATATTCCTGTCAAAGTCGCATTCAATGACACTGAATAGAAAACTTCCGAAATGTTCTTTCTTTTCTTAAATTTGACAGAAAATAAACATTCAATGACTCTGAATAGTGGACGTCGGAAATTTTGAGCCTTCTCTTAAATTTTACAAGATGGACCATGACTGAATGCTGTCACATTTAATTAGAAAACAATGTTTAGAAATAGATAACTCTTCTGACAGAAGTGACAGTCATTGACAAGCTCCAAGCAGTACTTACAATCTTCTTTGTAGAATTGCACAACCAATTACCAATATTTGTTCCGATATTGGAAAAGTGCGATTATGAAACTAACTTTACATGCGAAATTATATTCAAATTTTAACCTTCTGTCAAAAAGGCAGTCAATTACAGATATTTTTTAAGAAACAACAAGTTTAAACTTATCTGTCAAATTTGACAGCTGACAGACAAAGTTAGTGAAGGGAATTAAAACACTCGTTCTTGAGACAAATTTGATGAAAGATGAGTAACATTGCACAAATAATGTTAAATGTAAAGACTGTTGATTGCGGAACTTTGTTTGGAAATTAGACAGGAATATACTGCTGTCTTGGGCGCCCTGGCGTAGTGGGTAGGTACGTCGACTCCTAAGCTCGAGGTCTAAGGTTCGAATCTCGAAGAAACACCTAACATTTTTTCACGGCTTCACCTCGTTCGACTCACAGGCAATGCTCAAAGAGCATAACTGTCTAGAAAAAGCTTCTCAATCTCGCCGTTCGGAGTCAGCATTAAACTGTAGGTCCCCTCCACTCGTGAGAGAGCAATAGAACGCACAACGCGAGTGGTTGCTGAGAAGCTAGGCCCAGGTCCACCTCGGACTGTAGCGCCGCCATTATTATTGTTATTATTATTATTATACGCTGCTGTCAAAAATTACAGTCGATGACAAACAAACATAAAATCTTAAATTGAATGATTAAAGTCATTGAGTGAAGTATGGACATGACACACCTAATAAACCAAACGAACAATTTAAACTTTCTGTCAAATTTGACAGTTGATGACAGACCTAGCGTGGGGTATCAAAAGGTACACTTTTCTGCCTTATGTAGCGTAGATAGGAAGCAAGAACTTTGAAGTCTTGTAGAAAGTCAACATCTATATTTCATTGTCAAAAGTGACAGTCAGTGACAGACAAGTATGTCAGCCAAAATGTGACAGTTGACAATGTGAATGATGACAAAGCCATATCGAAAATGTTTAAAGTTGCTGCAACAGTCGATTTGAACTGCTTTCTGTAAAATCTTCAATGACAAGCAATCAATGTGTTGTAACATTTAAAAAAAAGAATTCAATATAAATAAATAAAAAAATTAACAAAAAAAAAACTTACTGTAATTACTTAGTTGATCCAGAGTTCCATTTACCGTACCATCGGGCATCAATTGAATAAAACGATTCTTGATGAACAACTGAATCTTTCTGTTGGGTCCCGATATACTATGCGCTACTGTAGATCTCTCATTTCGATCCAAATTACTACTATTACTATTCGTATGATCATTATTTCTATAGTTATGATTTTTATTATGTATATGCAGTCTCCTAGATTTAATGCTACCTCCTCCTCCTACATCACCTCCTCCTTCTCCATTGACAGCTGCTGTTCCGCCATTATTATTTATTTTGCCACGCTGCCTGTCCGGTACGCCTCGTTTCATGTGCACACTCCGATCGGTGCGCGATAATACCGGATATTCTGTGTTCGTATGTGTTTGTGTTGCTTCAGTTACTGTTGCTTTTGATGTTGTGGTCTTTAGTGTTGATGTTGATATTTTATCACTACTGTCACTGTCATCATCATCGTTGCCATTATCAAAAAATGATTCTTCGTTATTCCATAATTCTGATGTTGCATCAATGTCATATGATGGGGTTGTTGATAAATAATATTTCCATCCTCGATTTGGTGTTGATGTAACATCACTACTACCACCATCATTATCATCATTACTTCTGTCACTTCTGTCACTTGTGTCACTGTTGTGACTTCTGTCACTTTTTCGCGTTCGTTTTGATTGATAATGATGACTGATATCTGATAAATCTGATGATTGACTCACACTAACACTATGATTATTACTAAAATTTCTTAAACGAGACTCACTAATACTAGCACTTGACAGATATGTTGTATTAGAGACATTATCTTCTGCGCTCACTTCATCACCGTTACCATTCACTTTCTTTCTTCGTTTTTTACCTTGACTATTGTTCATACTACTGTGTTTTGATTTTTTAACGCGACGCGAAAATTCCGTTTCCTCCGTTTCCGATTGATTATTGCTGTCGGTGTCATCAAACGATGTCATTATTGTATACAACGGATCGATATTAACGCGATCGTTTGTTAAATCATCAACAACTTGATCTTCATCAGTGTCACTTGTGTTTGCATTTAATTGGAATAAATAGTCACTGTAGTCACTATAATTTTTATATCTCGTATAATTATCATCGTTCACATTTGCTGATTGGGTGTTATTTGATGCCTCTACTGTCGTGTTGTTTGTGGTTGTTAAATTTGTCAAAAAATCAACTAAATCCGATGATGATGATGAGGATGATGGTGATGATGCATTTTCATTTGTCGTTGTTGATTTACGTGCTGTTAACATTGGCATTGATAAGACAGTTGGCCAGACGATAATAACCGACAGGAGGGCACCTAGCACAGCCAGGGCCCTCCAATTAGAACTTTGGTTTATTCGCATTAACAAACGCCACAAATTTGATCCCGAGTATCGTCTCGCTGGGCGAATTCTCTGTGGATTGCATTCAAATGCGATTGATGTTGTTTGTGGGAAGGAAGATGAATTTTGTTGTTTCCCCGTTTTTTCTTTCTTTCGTTTTCTTTTTTTTGTGAGATGAGTTGTAAGATGATAGGTGTTTTTTTTTTTCTTGACAGCTGTCAAATATTGACAGGTGACGTTTATTTAAATAAATGGATACAAAATATTTTTTTTTCCTCCTAGAAAACCAGATTTGTTAAGATTTTAGGTTGTTTCTTCGAGACTTTCTGCTTTTTTTTTAAACAAAGTACGTAAGTTTTACGCGACAAGCACGTGCGCGGATTCACATTAAATTTTTTGCGTGTGTCTCTTTTTTGTTTGTTATTTTATGTCAAGGTTCATGTGAGCATTTTTTTTGTCTTAAATTTTACATTAGATATCGGTTTTCTAGTTCAGGTCACCATATTGTTTTTATCTTCGTCATCGTCACCGTCGTTTAGGAGACGTTTCTTCGGCTTACTGCTCGATTTTTTTGCCATTTCGCATATTATTGTTGAGTATGTATCTAGGAGCTTCCTTAATTTTGTTTAAATTATTGTTATTTTTATTTTTATTTATTTTTTTTTTGGTTTTGCAATCTTTACTATAAACTTTAGTTTCACTACAAAGCTATCTAAAGATTGCCATTGATTAAAATCTGTCAATTGATGGTTCGAGCGATGATGTATCTTGTCGTCTCTACAAGCAAAACAAGAAAAAAATGAAAGAATGAATTATATAAATTAGATACAGTATCTAGATATATTATTGTGCATCCCTAATTTAACTTATGGACTAAATACTTTTCTTGAAGTTTACTGGTGCTATTTATACACATACAACAAATCGTAAAGAAGAAATTTTCTAAGTGACATTTCTGTTTTAAGCCGTTTAGAGCGAGAGAGAGTGAGTGTGTATCTCTATCTCGGTGTGTTTTTGTATCTGCATGCGTTTCTGTGAAATTTATGTGTGCTTGTTTGTGTGTGTGTATTCGTTTTCCTATGTGCGATGGCTATTTTTATCACTTCATAGTTGATGCATAATGACCTAGATTCAGTACTCTAGCAGCGAAGAGATTAGATAATAAGTCTGCTAAGTGAAGAATGCAATTGGAGGTGGTGTCAGAGGCGGAGGTAGAATGTCAGTCAGTTGTACTGTACGTAGTCATTACAAAAAAAAAGGGCGACACAGAGATGGAAGAGATGTACACAAATGCGCGCAGAGAGGATGTGTTGGTTAACACGAAGAGAAAGGTGGGATGATACTGTTTTGCTTCGTTATTTCTGTTCGTCTGTTTCTTCGAATGTGGTCACAGTAATGTGGCAAAACCGAAGAAGTGATGTAGGGTTTATGTTTTCTGGTGAAGAAACTTGTAATTTGATTCTAATTGTGAAATGTGGCATGTCATACTTGTATTTAAAGAAACAAACAATGTTCTAGACCACCTATTCTCGGAGATTTCTAGGTTTTTTTTTCACTTCCTCTTTGAGTGATGTGTACAAATGTGTCATGAGTGACTGCACAGACTGTCCATGCATTTCGAAGAAAGTCACGTGACAGCTATCATTTTTGACAGCACCCAAAAAGACATCCATGGAGACAGATCAGAAGAATCCACTGACCTCTGTCAATTGATAACTGACCAGACGTCGCTTAATCACTAAACTCTTCCACTTATTCTGTCAAAAATAATCAAAAACAAATTTGACTTGACAGAAAGTGTCCTGTCATCGAATATCTTCAAGTTGACCTTCACAACTTAAACGTCTCAGATCTTTAACTCTATCCACTTGTCATCACGCCTATTTTACGCATTCAATCGAAAAAAAAACCCCTCTTGAGACCCACAGAAAACAAACTTGATGATCTTCAAAAGAAAAAAATGTCAAAAATAAATAAACTTTATACTCATAAGCGTTAGCTGTGCAACCACTGTAGTGTTATCTCTCTTCATCTTTTCTTTTTTGTTGTAAAATCTTGAATAAATACGGGTAATGTAATGTGTCAACAAATGAAGTAAAAACTTACTTTGTATGCACATTTGTGTGTATAAAAAGGGGGAAGTATATGTACAAGATCATTAGGGACAGGCATGTCTTCATCGTTTTTTTATTACATTTCACTTAGTAGATAACATTGTTTCAGAAGTGAATGTAGGTCAGAGTGATCTGTCAAATATTTGAATGAAAATTGAAAGTAATTTGACAGAACACGGACGGATTAATGATGAGTCTGTCAATTGTTCTTTTGTTTTCTTTTCTTTTCTTCCTTTTTTTTTGCTGCTTTCATGTGCATTGTTGATAATAACGGTTTAGGGAGCTGTCATGTGACTGAAAGAAGCAGTTGTATTGTTGAACACAACCATCAAATATGGACTAAAGATGACAGTGCATGCCAGTGTGAAGTGATCTTATTGAAGAAACATAAATTTCTATCCAAAAAATTGGTATACGAAAATATTCGCCAAGACATGCCAAGTCAAAGGAATTTCCTGTATGCTGGGGTATACTTTTCTGACTCATTTCGGACAAATTTACTTTTGTATTTATAAACTTCTTGGAATTGGAATTAGAAAGGTTTTTTGGCGATGGAGAACAAAGCAAAGGCAAATATTCGAAATCGAAGTCGAATTTTAGATTTTGTTTAATGCAAATCATGAGCTAAACTAAGCGCAAGTTCAGAGACTCACGAATCTCTCATTTTTGCCAAGTGGATGAAATAACTTTCTGACTGTTCTTCTTCTAGTTCTAATCTTTTTGAAGTTTATGCAATTGTGTCAGAAAACAAAAAAATTCTAATGTTTTAAGAGGAATTTAAGCCAAGTAATAACAACAGCAATATTCCATTGTCACATATCTTGCTGATGCTTACAAATGTAAGAGAAATTAGTAAAGTTTCTTTGTGCATAGCATCTGGCTCGAAGGACTAAAAACTGTCTTTGAAAACAGCTACCGTGAATGGACAACGGCGATAAGAGTATTATAGTCTGCCTAAGAGGAATAGTGAAACCTCCCTTAAGGGGGTCAGCGACGGTTACAACATTTTTGTCCGCCTAAGGGAGATGTTGTGGGCGCCGTGACGTAGTGTTTAGGTTTGAATCTCCAAAAAACACCTAACTTTTATTCACGGCTCCACCTCTTTCGAGTCACTGACAATCCTCAAAGAATATAACCGCCTAGAAAAAGCTTCTCAAAACCGCCGTTCGGAGTCCGCATTAAATGTTGATCTCTTTCACTCGTGAAAGAACAAGAGCACGCACAACACGAGGTTGGTTGCAGAGAAGCTAGGCCCAAGTCCACCTCGGACTATAGCGCCGCCATTATTATTATTATTAAGTGAGATGTCCCAAAAGCTTTTAAAATGTATGCAAACTGAAACGTGAATCGTTAAAATTTGTCCGCCTGAGAGAGCTGTAGGCAATGTAGTAAATTTTCAACAAAAATAGAAACAACTTTTTCAGGATGAAATAAAAGTTATAATATATAAAAGCTCTAGGCATTTAAGCGTACTCCTTTCTTTGACTCGAACCCTACACAATTTGCAACCCCAGCAACTTATACAATTTTGTGGGACTTACATACTTGAAATACATTGTGCCAAATTTTCGATGATTATGCCTAATTAATCCCGTTCAATGAGGACAGTGCAGCAGTATGAATGCATTCATACATCTACGAATCCGACGCCTGTCCATGGAGAACATATAAACACAACAGTTCCGGCACAAAGAAAGGCGGGTTTTGCACGAGCAACTGTGTTTGTTCATTTATTTGTCGTTCTCTTTTGCGTTGCCTTTCTCTATTTCTACTGAGGCCCATGTTCATCTTGTACTTATGCGCAAAAGGTGAACAAAAAAAACGAATGATTTAAATCTGATGCAAAAGTCAAAAATGAGTGTAAACAGTTTCAGCTTTCGTGTGACTCCTAAAAACATCATACTTAAAAATATCGTGCAAAACTTACTGGTCAACACTAGAGGAACACTTCCAAAAATCTGTAGCTCTGAATGGCATTGACGTGATTAGTCGAACATAGCGATGCGAAGTTAGCTGCCATTAAAACGGAACCAACTTCAATAGGTCTGCAAACGAGGGCAAAACGGGGTATATGCTGTCATCCAGAAAGTACGCACAACATTGACGACTTGGCCTTTATTTTCGATGTAGTCAGGGATTTTGGATACTTAAACAGTACGAACGACGGAAATACCGAGATCAAAGCCAAAATAATACTTCCCGATCGCTGTATCTTTGGGTCAAGAGGCAATTGAGAAATAGGGTATCTAAAGGCCATACAGACTTTGTACAAGATCTTAATCATCCCAATCCAATAAACAATATCCAAAGCGGATGAAGAAGTTCTTTATATTTTCGAGAGATTTGTGTGCGATTTTGATCTTGTTCGCGTTGATTCCGATTGGACAAAA
Organism: Myathropa florea; assembly: GCA_930367185.1. Taxonomy (NCBI): domain Eukaryota; kingdom Metazoa; phylum Arthropoda; class Insecta; order Diptera; family Syrphidae; genus Myathropa; species Myathropa florea. The sequence continues at coordinate 18,344,250 of OV884004.1, forward strand.
ATATTCAACCACAAACTGTAGTGACATGAGTCTGTCCAGGCGTTTACGGATCCAACACCGCCTAAGGTAGCCTACAGAAAACGCAACTCCGGCCGGAAATATTTTCGACTCCAAACCTGTGGGACAACGCGACAGAGAGTCGTATTTGGCGCACACAAATGGCGAAGGAACAACCAATTTGGTGTGCGAAACTACAGACAGCTGGTAGATTCACGCCAGAATACAGTGCCACACAAAGAAGCAAAACTTTCAACCAAAATTTTGAAAAACTGTACCCTGGTTGGTCACAAATTTGAAACTGGGACATTATCCCTTAAAATGCATAGTCTCATAATTGATAAGTCCGAGTCGAAGAAAAATTTAAGCAAAAATGTGTATGTTTGCAATGTTACAATTTAATTCAGGCCAGAAATGAAGGTTCTAAAAACTTTGATCAGAAATAACTCCCATTAGAGTTAAAAAATATGCGCCTAAAATCTTGAGGATGAAATTCATGGTATGTTGAAAAGTTTGAGTAGAATGACTGGATTTTCCTTCTACTTACTTACTTAAGGTGGCGCTACAGTCCGGGGTGGACCTGGGCCTCAACCAACAAGCGTCTCCAGCCACCTCAATCTTTAGCTAGCTGCCTCCAGTTTCGCACGCACAGTTGGTTGAGGTCCCTTTCTACTTGCGTGCGCCACCTGAGTCGCGGTCTTCCTCTACTTCCAAAAAAATTTGGTTCAAATATTTAAATTTAACTGCATTTAGCAACCATTACTTACTGAAAAATTTGTGCAGAATTGGTAAAATTGGGTTAGAGAATGTCAGAAATTTGGACGAATTTTGAATGACTGCAACTCAATGGATGGCGCATGGACATAAAATCTGGACGCAATACTTTTAAAATTTTAAACAAACGGAACAAAAATTTGGTACAAAATTTGGTTAAAATTGTTTGACTTGCTGGACTGATAACTGAAAACAAAATAAGTAGTTCCAAATTTGGTACAACATTTTAGCAGAATTTAGAGACTTGCAGGACTCAAAAAATATGTATGTAGTTCCAGTCGTGCTGGAATCCTTTAGCTTTTGGATTATTTCAGCACTCAACAAAAAAATCCACAGAAATTTTGTTCAGCTTCTTGTTTTTTTTAGCTCTAAGGGTATATTTTGCAGAAAGATGAAAATAGCTTAAAAGTGATCCAAGCCAAAAATCGACCAACAAGCATTTCATGACGCTACCTCCCTTAAAATGCTCACAATGCTTCAAGAATATAAATAACAAAAATAATACTGTGGCGCGGGATATACGAGTAAGCGTCACCATTATTATTTTCATTGCAGTTCGGGATGAACTTGGGCCTAGCTTCTAAATCAACCGGTCATGTAGTGCGTGCTATTGGTTTCTAACGGGTGGAAAAGACCTACGATTTAATTTCGACTGTTAACGGCAAATTTAAAGAAGATTTTTCTCTTTAAACATTGTCGCTGACTCGAAAGAGGTGGAGCCGGGAAAATATGAAAGCTTTTTTTTGGAACCTAGACATTGAGCGAAGGGTTTGACGAACTTTCCCAGTGCGTAAGATCACACGTCTCCGCACTTGTCAAAAATAGGACTAACCACAAGTTGTAGGTCTACGCATTCGCGTCGAAGATTTTGGTCCTGACTGTGAGGAAGATTAATGGAGGAGAACTCGAAGAAACATGAATTTGACCAAGTGTCCAAAGATATGGATACAACTCCAAAGCAAGATTCAATCAATTTAACTAGTTCATGCCCATCTTCCAAATGAACACCAATGCTTCAGAAAAAACAGTCTTCGATTCCGAAATTCCTGGTTTGAGGAGAAGAGGAAGGCCAAGTTTCTGGTCTAATGATCAAGTGATCATTAATCACTGGTGGCAGCGTAACAAGGATGAAAGCCTGCATAAGCTCAGGCTCGTCCTCTACCCTGGGTCGCTGGGCTAAAATATTAATTATGTGTCCACGTAACATAAAACGACGGTTAAGAACTTACGCAACGAAAGCTGAGGCAGACTGTTAATATATTTCTCGTCCCACATTACATCAGATGCCTTTAAAGAATCAGAAACCTACAAGAAGCAATAATTTCAAAATGCTTTTTCAAGTTTATTACTTTAATTTTCATTCAAGGATTTTACAAAACTTAAGAGGAAATCTTAACGTTATATTTTGAAAAATCGCTTTACAAGATTGTAAACTCCCAAGAGAATATTCAAAAACATGTTTGAATGTTTAAAACACGACGCTTGTTTAATCAAAAATGTTGTAACATTTCGAAAAAAAGTGATACTCATTTAGGATCGTCATAAAATATCTTGCAAATCACACTAAATCCCAACCAGAGTCATTTTCAAATCTAGGTCGCACGCAATACCACAGTTTTGCGTCTGAAACAAATGTTACAAAACGCCCACCCATGTCATCGTGTCGAATACCCTTTTGAAAATGCAAAGAACAAAAGAATACAAGAATATGTTCCACATACGCACCGTATGTCAAGTGAGCAACTTTGTCTCCGCTCGATCTAGTTCTAATACTCAAACCCCAAGTGTGTCAGATAAAAGTTGAACATGATTAATTCGTGGGGAACATTTCAACCACATAGAATGCCAACAGAATGTGTGATTATAAATAATGACGATCAGCTGTCAGATTCAACTTGACATGAAAGAAGTGCCAAAACTCTGAGAGGCAGAGTCTCTCTCTCTCTCTTGTAGGTGACACGAATAAATCAGGAAATTGTTGTAAAATCACAAAAAACAACACACACTCATCCTTTTGCATCCTTCAAAACCAGTCAAACTCGACGTCAAATTTTTGACAGATCAGAAAAACTAAAATCGAAACGACTCTGTACGATCGTAAAGATAATCCATTTGGTGGCATAAACTTAATCCCAGGTGGTGAACATTCTAATCGGGAAAAGAAGACATTTATCGGACATCAAGAGATCCCATCAAACCGATCACATTAACGATGCGGAATTCTTTGATATTTTATGTAACGTTTCATGAGCGAATATAAAAATACGACGCGTCATCGTGTGTTTCAGGCTGTTTTCCTTAAAATAGCCAGCGTGGGTTGGAAAGGGATAGTCATCAACCCGAAAAGTGATGATATTTCCCCCCCTTCAAAAACATCATCCGCACGCATTCCGTTCGCGTACGTTTTTGTCTTGTTGCCATCGCCAGACAGTTCTGGTCCTATGTTCTTTTGGACGTTGGCAAAATGTCAAAACATTTCCTTCGTTTTGTCTTTCTAACTTCATTCATACATCACACACCGCTTATAGAATTGTAGGAACAACAGCGAAAAGATATTTTTCCTCTGCCTGCCTGCATAATTAAAAGTTTAATTTTAGTGACCAATTCAATTAAATAAATCGAAAATGGGACCATGGACCACGTAACAGCCGAAAGTGACGTCTGCCAAACTCAAAACACAACAAAATCAACAAAAAACAACCGAGAAAACACAAAAGGATTCCAATTCTAATTGCTGCATGCTCTTCTGCCCGCCACACAACGAACGGTGCGTAACATTTCGTCGAATAGATCACCAAACGATAATCACGCATCATGTACAGTCCAAAACTATGTAACTACAATTAGTAAGTGAAATTGTACACAAAGTGTGCGACTGAACACGCAAACACACACAAACGCACAAGGGAATAGACAAATTGAGGAAAAAAACAGAACAGAGAAGTGTCAAACAGACAATCTCGTCGTGTGCACATGTAAACGCACACCCTGATAGTTTGTTAAATTTAAAATTTATGCCAATGACCCTATGCGCAAGCTATTCTATATAGACACCGTTAGCGAGCTATGCTATGCTCTGCTATGCCATACTCACTCTCACTAGCCGATGCTAGATGCTAGTTGTGATGGTGGTGGATATTTTTACTTTTAATCTGGGATGTGAATCGTTTCTAATAAAATACGTGTGTGCGTTGTTGTCGTGATAGACGGAAAAATTGTAGTTTTCCCTTTATTTTATACGCACGCACAATTTTTCTTTTCATAGTTTTTGAAGAATCTATGAATCGTAACGAACTTCATGGGTGACGTTAGACTATTTTGAAAATTCATCGTAATTCATCGACTGAACGCACCCTTTTGCAACAAATCGGGGATGTTCATCGATCATTAAAATTGACTAACCTACTAACGGTCGTGAGATGTAACAGAAAATTGTTTGTTGCATGTGTGACATAACCACACCGTTAGATTACAGCAGTTTTCTTTTTCGCGCTGAAAGATATCATTTGTTCAAAAAATGATTTCGAGTGACCAAAGAAATGTCGCAAAATTCTGGCAAATGTCCGATTTTTTGGTTCACGATTTAATGGTTTTCATTCGTGTAGGTATGTACATTTTGATTTTCTTGTTGTTTTTACTTTTCATTTGGGAAAGTCAAGAGCGATGACCTTTTTTTCTTGTCATTCTTTTCTGTCATTTTTTTGTTTTTGTTTTATTTCATTTGCATTTTACTTTCAGTCGTGATTCATAAATTTTAAGTGATTTCTGAAAAGGGCCAATAAAATGAAAACAAAAAAAAAGAAACATACAAAACGATTGTCGACGACAAATTGAATTGATGTTTCGTAAGCGTGCGCCGCCGTCTGAGCATGAGATGCGTGAGTGAAAGAGTAAGACAGCGCAGAAGAGCAGTTGCATGCGGTGATGTGACATCGGTTTTCTGTGAATTAAGAAATTATGCTGCGTTCGAGGAGAATTAAGTTGTTATTTTTCTTTTGTGCCTTTTCAGATTTGGAGTTTCGAAAAATTTCAATGGAAATTTTGTTTAGTTAAAATGTAACCAGACCGGCAAGAAATGTGTGATGTAACATTGATTTAATGAAGAATATGGGGTATGTTCGTTGAGTGACCTCGAACGCGAAATGCGTTTTTGAATCTTAAATTTCAAAACAAAGCGTATTTCGAGGAGTTAGTTGCTCAGGAATGAATGACCATAAACATCTTCCCATCCTTGGCAACATCTTCTTCTTCTGGTATAGCTGCAGTCTGGGATGGACTTGGGCCTAACTTGTGTAGAAGCGGTCTAGACTTTTATGGAGACACTGAACGACGAAATTTGAGAAGCCTTATTCTCGTTTTTCAGTCATTAAGACCAAGTTGTGGACGCCGTGGCTTAGTGGGTATGTGCGTCGACTCCTACGCTCGATGTTCGCGGTTCGATTCCCGAAAAAAACACCAACAATTTGTTCACGGCTCCACCTCTTTCGAGTCACTGACAATGCTTCTCGATATCGCCCTTTGGAGTCGGCAATAAACTGTAGGTCTCCTCCACTCGTGAGAGAATGATCAGTCAGGTTGAAATTAAGCCAGAAACTGAAACTTGGGAGAGTTCTCGTTAAAATACAAACCCGTTAAGCACGGTGGACCCGGTATTGGTGCCACCCACAGCTCTAGGTTTATCCCACTTAAGTAAACAGATAATGGAGTTCGTAAAATAAATACTTTTATAAGAAGAATGCGCGAATTCCGAATGAAGCGCAACTTGGTATTAATAATTGTAATGGCGGCGCTACAGTACGAGGTGGAACTGGGCCTAGCTTCTTAGCAGCCACTCGTGTTGTGCGTGGCATTGTTCTCTCACGAATGAAGGGGACCCACATTTTAATGCCGACTCCGAACGGAGAGATTGAGAAGCTTTTTCTAGACAGTTACACTCTACCATTGTCAGTGACTCGAAAGAGGTGGAGCCGTGAAAAAATTGTTGGTGTTTTTTCTGGAATCGAACCGAGAACATCGAGCGTAGGAGTCGACGCACCTACCCACTACGCCACGGCACCACGTCAGTGGATATTCGGGCCTAAAAATGTCCAAGGACAACAGTCAAGACTCTCAACGTTTGAGGATAGCAATCCTCTTTCAACGACCGAAGGTCACAGAGCCTAATCACAAATGTCCAGAAGCATCCTTCTATCTTTGACAGCAGGCTACTTCTTGTTTACGAAAGATCAATATTGATCTGCAGTTATCCATGGACAAAATGTAGGCCGTTCAACTATCCAAAATGTATCCACTTCCACTCTCCTATCCAAAATTGACATACAATATCGAAACTTGAAAGAAGCAAGGTCGATTTCCCGATATCTACTCCTAATTGTGTTGCTTCATTCATTGCCCACTCGCAGTATTTGCGCTATGCGATCACGCATTACACATGTTTTTTCCCAGGGTGAAAATCTCAGACACGCACTTGACAATCGTTGGCACGTAGTTGACAATCTTGTGCACGTAGTTGTCAATCCAAATCATCTAGAGCACGGTGTCAATCAAATTTTACACTCGAACTTGCTTTATTCAGAGTAGATTCATTCACTATTTTCGACCTAATTCAGAAATTCAGTGATCATGGTAAACTGAGTGTTTGATTTATGTTTTCATCGAAATTTTAGTTTTTTTTGACACCTCTAACTTGGGGCAGGCACTCAACCAACTGCGCCATCCAGTCGTCAAAAAAATCAAAGACTAATTAGACCGCAAATGTTTAAGCTTAATGAGAACGACACCATGTGACATATAAGAATATGAGACTGTTACTTCGTGAACACAATTAACCCGGCATGTTTCCACTGGAGAATAGGTGAAAGATGTGGAATTTTGAAAACATTTTGACTGTTACTTCCACTGCAAAGCTGATGACAGATAAGAAATTCAAAGACTAACTAGACTGCATAAACTTGAGCACAATGGAAACGACGTGTTTTCAGATGGAAACGCAATGAAACGATCGATTTCTCACTGAAATGCAAGTGACAGATAAGAATATCTAAGAATATTGGGACTGTAACTGCATGAACACAATGAGGCCCGCAAGTTTTCACTGGAAAACAGGTGACAGATATAGAATTCCAAGAATATTTAGACAGTTACTGCTTGAGCAGAATATATACGGCAGTGGGAAATTGCAAATCTGATGGCAGATAAGAAATTCAAAGACTAACTAGACTGCAAATCCTGGAACACAATAACTTCGTGTTTTTCACTGGAAAGCAGATGGCAAACGATCGATTTCTTACTGGAAATCTGATGACAAATAAAAATGTCCAAAAATATTAAGACTGTAACTGCGTACACACAATGAAAACAGGTGACAGATAGTGAATTCCAGAAATTTTTACCACAATTTGAGCACAATAAATACGACAGGTTTCCCACTGGAAAGCTAGTGACAGATAAGCAATTCAAAGACTTACTAGACTCCAAATCTTAGGCGCAATGGGAACGACGTGTTTTCCACTGGAAAACAGGTGACAGATTGCAAATTAAAAGACAACTTAGACTGATTTCACTCAACATTATCATTATCTAAAGGGTCAACTGTAATAGTCATAGATAACTTGAGCTTATGTCAAAACCAAACGAAAAGAAACCAGAACCATCGTCAAGTTATAAAGTCTCCATAGTCCGTTATAGAAACTCAAAGAGAATTCAGTTGTCAACTGACACTTGCATACATAGAGAGTGGTTCTTTTGACTGCCACGTAAGTAAACAAAATTGAACGAACTTACCCAAACTGAACCAAGCGGTGACTATGGTCAGTACTTGGTTACCATATTTTTATGTTTCTGTGTATTCACACGGTTCAGTTCTCTTCAGTTTACGGACGGCCATTATAGTTGGTCCTTAAGCCTAGGCAACCGTCAAACTTGTCGCACGATAAAATTGAAAAGTCATCCGAATGACGAGAGAAACTGTCACCGACATCATTATGTTCACTTTTATGCATACCAACTTTCGACAGAGCGAAATACGTCAATGACAACGACTCACTGCATTCAAGCAGCAAATGTCAAAAATAAATTAACGACGACATGTAAAATTCAGTCCCGATCGAGATGAAAAATAGGTCAACAGATGTCAAACAAATGTCATTTGCTCAAGTTGATTTCGACTGACACATGATATCACTAAAAAGTATCAATTGCGTTTCCAAGTCAATAAACATTAGGGAACGAACGGTTCTTCAGAAGTCCCAAAGTATTTCCGCGGCAAATGACATTTCCAACACCAAGCCGCCCCCATCCACTTTTCGCCCCTGAAAAATTGTGACAAATGTAAACTAGACGGGTTCCCGGAAAAAATAAGTGCATTCAGTGAAGACGAACAAGTCTATTTCTGGCCTTCTGTCATCATCGGTCAATAAAGAATGTCAGAATGTATTTGCGGTCGTTATGCAAGCCTCAATCAGTATGATTACACAAAATATCGGAAGTGGCCCAGATTCGAGCATCCCATTTGCTCCTCTCGAGGGTAAACAAAAAAAAAACTTAAACTGATTGGACCAATCCAATTTGAAGACATACTTTGACCCTCTCATTACCATAAATTAATAAAACTTGTCCCCTCCCCCCACTCCGCTCCTTTTTTGGCCAGAACCACTCTCATTCGCTCCCTGTCATCTCATATTTAACGTCATTCAATTACGATATACTCGTACGTACGAGTATACTCGTACGTACGAGTATACTCGTACGCGTATGGTCGTGTGTACCTTCTTTTCGGACGTCTGACGTTTGTTAATGCCGTCGCATGCGAGGTTGGCATAGGCTGAACTTGAAGATGATGATTATCAGCAGACGTGATGTACTCCAACACATGTACAATGCCATGCCAAGCAGAATTCAATGTCGAATTTTGCTTTTTTCTTTTCTTTTGCTTGTCTTTTGTCTGTATTTTTGGACAGACACGAGGGAAATTCTGTGAAACAAGTAACTTCGTGCCGGCAATGATTGAAATACCCTACTTAGGGACCGGCTTAAATCATCAGCTGTAGGTAATAGGGTTAATGACACACAAAGTTATGCCGAAAGTTATCGATTTCAATGGCAAAAGGTACTTAACTTAAAGACCCTTTAAACATCAAGAGTCGTTCGTGAATGGGTGTCTTCTCGTTTTCCCTCTTTTTTTGCCTAAATTCCTTCAGGCACTGAATACGTCTCCATCCGTTTTGCTGGCCTGTTGAGAGGGATTAGACACAGCAACCGATACACCGAAGATGAGGAGAATGACGACGCACGAGCAGCTTAAAGGGTAAATTACACGTTTAAGGGTTCTCTGGTTTGTTTGTTTTTCGACGGATAATGTCTGTGATTTTGGGTTGAAAAAGCGCTCATTATGCGGAAATTAAGAATTTAAATATCCACCGTGGCACAGGGAGGAAGAGGGGACAGAAACCTGACTCAGATTTGTGGTAAGAAGGATATAAGGGATAAACACATCCTTGTTAATGAGGCTGACGTTCTGATTCTGATTCCGCCGAACGACTGAGTCAAATGTCAATGAACTTCTTTGACATTTAATGCCTCACCAGGGATAAGTGTCGTCCCACTCCCTCAGCACCAACCACCCCCTCCGATTGTTGCAACTGTCAGTTGGTGTTGATATCACTCCCCATTCAAATTTTATGCCTTCAACTGCACCGTGTACACAGCCAAGTGTCTATCCATGGCAGCACTGATTTTTTGACAGGTGTACGAGCACAGGACCAGACGTGAACCCCAGCATGAGCTGCACTAGACGTAAACACCGAACGCACGTTTTTTTTCGGGAGGTTTTTGATTACGTATCGTGTACGTGTATACATCGAATTGGAAATTTTGAATTTGTGATGGTTTTTCCTTTTTTCGTTCAAAAGTTTATGTTAGTTATGCGGTGATGAGGCGTTTTATGTATATTTAAGAGACTTTTAAATGGTCTTTAAAGAATGCTATTAAAAACGCACAAGCATAAATAGTTCCTACTTTTTTTTTGTTTGCGTGTGCGTGTGTCTCTTGGTCGATGGTTTTCCTGTCTGGAAGTTGAAGGCCTATTTTTAGTATCGACTCGTGAACGTTTAGTATTTTGTTTTCAAAGATATCCATGGTGAGCTTAATAAAATTGTTTATTTTGTTTTTGTTTTTTTATTGTAAGACGGTGTTGGAATGCATGTGGTATCAGGTTGGCCATTTAATATCTTAATTTTCCTGCCAGCGAGAGGCATCAATGGTCATTAGGGAAAATTTATGGTGAAAATTATTGATGTTCCCTCATTAAGATTCAATTGGAGTAGTTTCCTTCGTTTTTGATTTCTTTGAAAAGCATCCTTTCGATGTGACGGCTCGTCGGAAAGATATGGTCGATTTGGAAAACACAGCTGGTCTCAGGGAGACATCATTTAACACATCATTTCATGTGAGGGATGTGCGAAGATTTTTTGCGGAGACGGAGAAGGATGCTGTTTACGGAAGAGAATTCCAATGTCTTTCAGATTTTGTGCCAAGGCCAGAAGCAGCCAAGGTTAGAATCTACTTTCACTGACAATTGACTGACATGTGGAGAGATTAGATTTTTTTAGATTAAGTATGTCTCCGATTTGCCCTAGAATTTGACAGAGCACACCCTGATATACCCTGGTACAAAATTATGAATGTAGGTCAGAAACAACTGTAGAGAAGTTTGCCGCTACGACTGTAAGTTACTGCAGAGGAATATGAAATACAGCCTTGGTCAAATGTATAAGGCGCCCTTATGGTTTTGTCTTTGCTGTCAAACCACTTATCAGAAGTTTGGGCGCCATTTCGACAACAGATGTCATTATCTTTCAGTTGTAAAAATGACGCCCAAACAAAATCGATAAAATGTTGTTTTTTTTTAAAGGATAATGACATCTATCAGTTGTCAGTTGGTCGATAACAATTTTTTATGGATCAGCTTATGTTGCGTGTGGAGCTTGTGGATAACTTAACTTCGACGTGAAGAATCTGAGCCAGCGGGACAACGCAACAGAGAACGTCCATGTCTAAGGTTGCCCACACAAGCTGAAAAGTACCTCAACCAACTTGGAGTAGGCTAGCAAATATTGCAAAGATGGTTGTTGTTTAAGGCTCACGTCCACCCGGACTGTAGCACTGCAAGAAGAAGAAACACATTTCGGCTTAGCTAGGTTTGTTTTCGGACCTGATTTCGCTCGAACATCGAACATGAAATACAGCGATACAGGCTGGCATTTGCGAACAAACCCTCAATTGTTTTGAAATCGTCTGTGTACCATAGGTTAGTTTGGATTAGATGGTCCATATAGACCAGTTTAGTCCACAGTGCCATACTAGGAGTCCCTGTTTAAATAATTTATTTAATTTCCAATAGGGCTGATCTAATGACTCTGAATGGGATATTCGACATGTATTTCGGAGTGTAATTGATAGGGGTATACTAAAAATCTCGCCTTTTGGACCTCACTTGTACAGAATTTTTGGTTTTGCCAAATAAATAAGTGGTTATTCTGCAGAAACACCAGGCAGTTGGGTTGGAAGTTGTGTGCATTGCTGCAGCAGTTCCAACGCAACCAAGTCTTTCTAGTTTAAATTAGAAGTTTTTTTTATCACCGAACTTACGACGCTTATGATAAGTGATGATCGCCCCAGCAGAGCAATTCTACTTTATTTCGGGATGTGTTGCAAGAACCAGAACATTGTCGCCAGCCTTGAAGAGCTCCGATGGAAAGCATTTTATAAAAGGTCAGATTTTTATGCTTATTCCTAGACTCTTCGATATCCTTGAGCTGGAAGGATGCAAGAGACATTTTCTTCACTCTTCGGTAGTGAACGACTGTTTTTCTTGGAGTATAAGACAAAGTGGCACAGTAACCTATAGCTATATTTCGCACAATATTTCGTCTAGGATGATAGAAACGGCCATGTCCCTTAACACTAGGGATGGAAACGAAAACTCGTGTCATCTACGGCAAGCACCCTCGGGTTATAGACAAACATTAACTACCGAACGATGTTTGAATTGTTACAGCTTAGTACATTGAAAGTAATTTAGACATGGTTCAGCTTTAAGATAGGAAGACTTGTTTAAATTTAGCTTAGGCTAGATAACTTAGCCCTGCAAGCTTTCTTCTGGTGGCACAGCCATATACCTTGAGCACTTCTTCTTTTCATCCTTGTTATTACGTCTTTTTGTCCCTTAACTAATTGTCCGGCCGCAGTCTGTTTGAGTTGTTGTTCCTTTATTTTTCTACCTTCTTCCTATCCTCTACTTGTTAGCTTACTTTACAATAATTTCCGCAACTAGCTGGTGAATGAAAAAGGCGACAAGCTAAACAAACGAAAACGTGACGTCGTCCTGCTCCAAATCCGCTAGGGATTTGCAAGAGATACAAACTTACGCTTTGTGTCTGAGTAAGTATTCTAGGAAACTATTCCACCCCAACCCCGATAGACAACGCATTAAAAAAATATCACACTTTCAGTGGCGTACACAGCTGGAAAGGGACCTCAATCAGCGGAACGGGCGTAGCTGAAAGAAACTAGCAGAATATAGTACTGGATAGAGAGGAATGTTAACTGAGACACAGGTCCACCCCAGTCTGTAGCCCCAGGTGAAGAAGAGAAATAACTATTCTTGCTTCACTCTATAATGGCCTAAAGATTCACTCTGGTAGCGTCCGCAGGCTTAACTTGCATATTCTTAAGTTTGTTTGTCACTTGATCAGGGATCGAGATAATTGAGCATCTATCATTCGGACAAGAAACATTTGAATAACGTGCACAGTTATCTCCCCAGAACAAGACCAAGAGAAATTACATTTTTATTCCGACGACAAACTGCGAAGTTTGAGCAGCTATTTTTGATGAGAGAGTGTGATCCTGTCATAACGAAATTGAACTTGGCCTTTAGCAAGTCGATCCACTTATCCAAAATGCCACGTCGGCCGCCCAAGACATGTATCCACTTCGAATCAGTATGTAGTACAGGTCAGTCCCAAAACATTTCAAGCAGCGCCTCCTCCTTCGAAAGCATTTGTGCCTAAGCAAGAAGATACATGCTCAAGGTCAATCAGCACGTGACTTATAGAACCAGCAGAAAAATATATACAAAACCTCTATCAACTGCCTAGACTTACCTAGCCGAAACAAGTTTAAACACATCAGGTTTAGAAAACAGCATAAACCAGTCCATACACAAAGTAGCGTAAAAAAATTATAATTATTAAGCCTAATCAATACTTATGTCTGCACTGCACCCACGCACGATCACAAAAGAGATTAACATTCTTTGCGAAATTAGTTCATCAAACCCATTTCATCCATAAAACTGGCAAATTTAAAAATTCCAAACGCCGCAAATGCCTTCGACCAGAGAAACCCGATCAAGTTGCCAATATTTTCGCACGGCAGAATAAAAAATTGAGGATCATAATTTTAAAAACCAGCATAATTTTCAAATTCACAAGTAAATTCATAGCAGCATATCGATACAAGAACACGGTCGCCTGTCACTGTCAGCGAGAATAATCTTCCACTAGCCATATAAACTATTAAGATTTATATAATTCGTAAAACTAATTTCTTATGCAAAATCGCAGAGTTCGTTAACCATAACTGGTTTAGCATATCGATGAGCAGCTCAAGACTCAAAGTCACACCCATTTTCGAAGCGGAAACGAGAGAGGAAGTCATCGTGAACTGCATTGACCAACGCATGCGCCAGATACCTCGGCGTCTCTGTGAACTGGACCTTGTTGAGATTTCAACAACCAAATTGATAATTTCGACTTTGTTGCTCTTAATTCGAAATTAATTCATGCTACACCGAACGAATCAATTGATTTCTATGATTTCAACTGTCAAACGGCCAAATGGCGGTGTTCGAATTGTTAATGTGTCTCGAATCGAATCTGTTTCATAACCTATTTTTTTTTTGTTGTGACGAAAACTGAATAATTAAGTATTTTAATTTCTGGGGCTAATAATAATAAATTACAGTTTGAATAGAAATTATTAGTCGAACATACATTAAACTACACCCAAGCGTTTTTTATTCGAACTTCCAGTGAATTTCGATGTCACGCAAACGGCATGAATTGCTTTCGGTTTGACGTTTGATGCTCAACCTGTTGGCATGTCATGGAAAGTGTTTTAGGAATTCGGTCACCAAGCCGAAAGGATTCAACATACAAAACGTCAACGTGACGCGGGGGATTGCTTTAATTAATCGACTTAATTGAATCGAATTTGTTTCTTGAAATAGATTTCCAATTAAATGCCATGTTGTCAAATGAATACCATTAATTTGTGTTTATAGAAGTCCGCTACGGATTGCTGCGGTCAACAGTGGCTTTGATTTGAACAGGTTTTAAAGCATCACGTGGGGGATAAACGGATGACAGTTGATACGAAAATGTGTTCGAAAATTGATAAGATTCGAAGTGTAATCAAGTCTTTCGGAAGTTGAATGCACAAATTAATTGAGTGCATTCAGTGCAGTTCAGGTTCGGTTTTTCCAGTTTATTCACAAAAATAAGGTAACTTCTGGCCTTGAGGGTACTAAGTAATTAACGGAATTAATTAAGCGGGAGTATTCATCAACATACTCAGTTGAAATTCTAAAACTAAAGGGAGTTCCAAAATTCACATAACTTTTGCATTTTGAGCCATAAAATATTACCAACAAGAAATACAGGGTGGGCCGTCTACTGTTTTTTTTTAAATCATAAGTTATTTTGACACTGACAGCTGTTTCCCGCTCGAAACCTTGACAGAAAGTCAGTATCATACTTCCACGGAACGAAATGAGTCGCCTTACGCTCACAACGTTGGGAAATATTGAAAACTTATTTCCAAAGTGAGTGATGTGTAGCCCAAGCAGTGTGTTTTTTGAAAAGAAGTATTGATCGAAATGAAGCATGCAAGTTTGTGCAAAAAGTTCGTTAGACTGGTATGCTAGTGTACAACACTCATGGTCCCCATCGTAGTATGGTGCGCACAGATGAGAATGTGGCTGCCTTGGCCGAGAGTGTGAGACTCAATTCACGAACATCAACTCGCCATTGATATCAACAGCTCAACATTTTCATTTCACGCACTAGCCTGAGGAGAATTCTGCACAAAAATCTCGGATTATTCGCTTACAAGGTCTAATTGACTTAGCAATTGAAGGCGCGCGACCATTCGCTTCGTTATCGTTTCGCAGGGCCTTAGAGCAGCTTGAATTTGACAACGATTTTGGGCGTGCATTATGGACGCGGTGCCCAAATGGGTCAGTACATCGATTCCTACTCAGAAAGTTTACGTTCAATTTGCGACACCGACAGCTACTTTCAAAATTCACTGCGACGCCACTTTCGAGTCCCTGACAATGCCTAGGGAGTTGAGATGTCAAAAAATCTTCTCAAACTTCGCCATTCGAAATCAGCATAGAACTAAATAAAAATCACAAAACTCAACTCTCAAATCAGGAATTCTGAAAATCCACGAGTGATTGTTGCTCTCGGAGCACACTTAAAATGGAATCAGACGCTTCACCTTTGCCCAGCGACTCTCTCGACACTCTTTGCCCATTTTTCAGCTTCTCTAGTAATTTTTCTGCATTTGTCACGTGATATTGAAAATTCCCAACTTGTGACTTTGAATCTTCGCCAGACCTCAGCTGCTTTCCAATAAAAGCACGCAACAAAAACTCGTGCCCATCACAACCGTCAAACAATAAACCAAATCGAATCACTCAAACTGGCTTATCACGGCAATTCAACACAGAAATTCCAACAATCAATTAATAAACTGATCATCTGACTTTGAAATGTCAGAGAAAAAAAGAAAAATATTGACGGACAAAAGTGAAAGCTCAAAGGAATTCACCTCAATATTGATTTGTCATTTGTAACTGACATTTGTGTGGCGAGGTTGTGACGTTGATAGTTTTCCCTCTCTCCCTCGTTCAGATGAGAGTCTCACAGAAGATATCCGAGATATTGAAGACTGGTTGACAACTGACATAATTAAGGTAGTTGAAGGATGCGGTGGAATTTCATGCATGACAAGAAAGTGACCATAAATCTGACATTGGAAGTACTTATTATTCTGTGAAAGCAGAGAATGACTCACTACCTTAAGTGACATTGACGTTTACCAAAGTTGTTTACTACGCTACCTAGTTATTAAACACAAAGAACAGTAATTTAAATTGTTTTCTTCGAAACGACTAAGAGGGCTTTGTAATTTAAGGGCACTGAAACCCCTTATTAAGTTCGTTGTAATTGTTCGTTAAGTTGTTTACATTTTCGCTGTTGTCGTTCTCACTTTCATCCTCATTTACAAAATCAGATAAGGCATAAAATCATCCACTGATAAGCCATTTAATGATCATAATTGACAGAACGATTAGCTGACTGGACATCGTTCTGATTTATATTCAAAAATAAATTTGCAATAAATCAAGTGTCAAATATGCTTGCTTTCATATCTCAAAACTGACCTTGCTCAGCAAACTTTCGTTGATCGAACGAGATTAACAAAATGCAAAGTAAATAGAAAAACCCACACTGCGCTTAGGGTTAAGTGTCAAAATACGTGTACCGGAAAGAAAGTTTATCTCAATCTGAGGCTGACCCAACAAATTTCCCAGACCTAAAGTCCTTAGTCCGCTTTGATAATTTCGGGAATAACACAAAAATTATGAAATCTCTTTCATCGTCATGCGACAAAACTGACAGAAAGTAAAGAGGGTTTTTCAAATGTTTAATTTTTAATTTGGCAGCACTGCTCATTGTGACAGCCATTCTACCAACTGAGAGTTGATTGAAACGTAAGCAATATTCTGCTGTCAACTGACATTTGTAAGGGGTATATTATTAAGGGCTTCCCTTTTTTAAATTTAAATAAAACAAAGTCTGTGTGAGGTATCATTGCAATTTTTTATTCATTTGAAAGGCCTATCGATGCCATTACGAGTATGTACGGAATGATGTCATGTCATTCAAATGTCCGCCGCGGCTTCTCTGGCTGGCACACATCCGAAATGTCAAATTTTCCATGACTCTGGCGCATAAATCAGGCTGAATTTGACCGATGGCATGGGTTATGTTGGCTTTGAGGGTCGCTGTGGTTTGTGGCTTATTCGCATAGACCTGCGACTTAAGAAAAACAAGAAAAAGTCTAACGGGATCGAATTGCACGATTTCGGTGGCCAGTTCACATCATCTCCACGTGGGATGGCCATGCCTTCGAATCGCTCGTGCAGAATTTTCAATGTGACGTTAACTTTGTGGTACGTAGATTCCTCTTGTTGAAACCAAACATGTGGTTGATGTCCATATCATCCAATTCATGCCAAAGGAAGTTGGTAATCATCGACATTAAGCGCTCGCCGTTGACGGTGATAATCTGGCCAAGGTCGTACTCAAAGAAATATGGATCCATGACGCCGCCAGCACAAAATCCACACGAAACAGTGATTTTTTCGGGTTGTATTGGACGCTATTGAATGTCATGTGGATTGGTCTC
Source organism: Myathropa florea (assembly GCA_930367185.1). Lineage (NCBI taxonomy): Eukaryota > Metazoa > Arthropoda > Insecta > Diptera > Syrphidae > Myathropa > Myathropa florea. The sequence continues at coordinate 18,361,563 of OV884004.1, forward strand.
GTCCCAAATTCGACAATTTTATTTGTTGAAGTACTCATTCATTCATCGGACCTCATCGCTGAAGATGATTTTTCGATGATTTAGGGTCAGTTTCCAACTGTCTAAAGAAGGGACCAATTAATTTCACCCCCAAGCAAGTTAGCAACACTGAACGAACTTAACGAAACTAAGGGAAACTGTTTTTGTGTATTCACTCTGCTGCTTCCATTCTCTTAAATTTTCGTACAACCATTGTAGTTGGTACTTAAGCCCGGGCAACGCTTGCAAACTGCGCGAATTCAGTTCTCAAAATTTAGGTTAAGTTATGTTGAGGTGACTGTAACAGTTTTAAGAAATCGTAACTCGTTTAGATGTTGATTGGATCCATTTTGCTGTCATTGCGGGGTATTTTGTTACACCGTTACCCTCTAGGCATCTTATTCAGCGTCGGGACTTACTTCTGATTGAATGGGTATGTTCAATGAACAAAATTGACAACTCCAAAGTGAAAAAAATCCTTTATACTCACAAAAAGTCACTGGTTTCTGTTTTTTTGGCTGGTGGAATTATTAGCCTATATTTCTTCAAAGTTGAGGCCGGGACTCACTTCTGATTAAATGAGTACGTTCAATAAACGAAATTGACGGGTCTAATGTGAAAAAAAAATCTGCAATTCGTTAAGCAGACACCGTTAAACCCACAAACAATCACTGGTTTCTATGTTTTATTCGCTGTTGGAATTATTTGCCCACATTTCTTCAGAGATGAGGCCGGAAATATCGTCACCAATTTTCTCGATTCCCGATGCACATTTTATCAACGAAACGAATCTATGTTCGTCAATAAAACAAAATTTCAAAAATCCAGAAGAAAAATAAAAAAAAAACCCAAACTGATCTAATGTTCACTTCGCTCAGTGTTAAGGGTCAAAAAAGTGTGTGCCTGAAATTTTGAAAAATTATCTCAATCTACAGCTAATCGAAAAAATTTCCCGACCTCAAGTCATTAGCCTCTATGATAATTTAAGAAAAAAAAATTATGAAACCTTGTCCATCTCCATGCGGCAAAATTAAGCCTCGCCGAGCGGAGATTGTTTTTCATTAAGAAGAACAACAAATAATCGAAGTGCGTAAATATTTATATCATGTTTGCATAAAACTTTCATTTAGTTGATTTATAAGTGTCGGCTTCGTCTGACGGAGTGTAACAAGCCTCCGCTATGCTAATGCGTTACTCCCATCGAACGGCCGGCAAACACAGCAATCTGTAATGATAAAGATGATGATGTCAAATGTGCGTACGAGTGTGTCTTCTCACCGCGACTGTACAGTTTTTGTGTGATTTTTTTCCCCTTTCTTTCCGCGTCATCATCCTCGTCATCAATCATTGGTCTCCTCTTCATCTGTCGTAGCGTGGCGTGGCGTGCTGCTGGTGGAGATTGGTCAGCATGTTGCTGTTGCCTTGTCAGTCAGTGGATTGAGCAAGTTGCAATTTATTTCAAAGATAATCAACTAGCACGCAACGAATTAGATTTACAGAAGCGCCTTTTAATTGTTGAGTTTATTAATTTTAAACGCTCCGCCACACAAAAACCCGCACACTGTTGGGGGAATATCTTTTGGATCAATCATTGTGTTCGGCTCGTATCTTGATAGTTGCCTTTCTATTCACTGATAACGGAGCAGCGCAAACAGGGTGTCTTTGTCTAATTGTGAGTTCGGGCGGGATGGAATTTGTGCGTATCACCAACTGTGGCCTTATCTTGTCTGTCACCACGAAAAAGGTGTCAAATAGAGCTTTGCCGTGTTAGACTATTAATTTATTTTATTTGAATCATAAAGAACAACAAAAACGAGCGCTGCATGGGATTAAACGACTTGTTGTTTGCGATTAATTGGATCTCACGTGATCTTTGTGCGTTTTGTGGACGCACAAGTCACGAACTGGAAAGCGTTAGCATTATTTTTGACAGCAACTGTCAATGTGACAGATTTCTGACGTGGTAAACAGTGTTAAATCAATCGTTTGCTTAGCCAAATATATGCCTCGAGCGACGCTAAAGAGTTCATTAAACTGCGTGCGCTTATCAGTTGCGTTTCGTGATTAGATTATGAATGCCATAGTTTAGACACAGAAAAATGGCAAATTTGCGAAACAAACGAAAAAAAAAAACTGAATCAAAATTTGTGTTCCATTTTCAGAAGTCGTCTGTATGTACATACGGGGAAGCAAAAAGGAAACACTCGAACAAAATGACCAGCAACAATTGGTGAATGAATTGCGATTAAAGTTTGAAGATATTTAGGTCGCTTTGAACTCTGACTGAAGTAATTTATGATTAAACGGTTTCGTTTTTTTTTTCCTTTTCGTTGTATTGGCAATTTAGATAGTGACAGCAATTTTTTGTGCAAAGCAAACATAATCAATTGCGAACACTTTGTACACAAGTGAACACTGACAATTCGTTAAATGGTACTTAGAGTGGTTAGTTATTTGTCAGTTGATAGGGATTTGCAAACAGCGATGAAAGAAAGATGTTGTTGCATGACCCAATTTAATTTGTGCAGTGACGTTGATTTATGGAAAAGTATTCGATTAATCTTATGTTTGACGTTATGAACTTCAGCAGTTTTATGTTGCATGCAGACGTCATGTATTGACAGAAACTGAAAAAACAACTTTTCTCTGGATCTGCCGATGAACAGAAATGTTTAATTTGTATTAACATAACGATCTTCATCAGTCAATTGCTGGATGTGCAAATGCAGACCTGCAAATGACAGACGTCATCTGTCAAAATGAATATGCGTACAAAATCATTGAAAGATGTCAAGTGAAAAGAAGTTGTAAAGGGTGTTTATGTGGAGGTTTAGTTTTGGATATATTTGACAACTCTGTTCATAATGACAGACAATTAGACAACTGACAGCTTATCTCTTATAAGCATGCTTCTGTCATTTTATCAGGAATGCACCTCAAATTGTGCGAATTTGTTTCGAAAATCATGTGGTACGTCAATTGTTCAGCGACGAAGCTTACTTCTCGTTGCAGGGCTATGTCCAATAACCACACATTTTTTCGAGCGGGAGTGATTATTTAAAGGATTTCTTAAGGGTGATTATTTAAAGGTTTGGTTTTGAACATGGCAGCTCTGTTTGTAGTGACAGCCACTTTGACAATTGACAGTTAATTTGTTGTCAGCTTTGCCACTTTACCAGGAATATATTTGCCTCGCAAGTTTTGCGAATTTACTTTCAAAATCATGGCTCAGAGCGCAAAACTTACCCTGCATTGCTTGTTCAGCGACGAGGCTTAAAGGCTAACTATAATAGCCGTACGAAAACTTAAGCTTATGTCAAAAGCAAACGAAATATAACAAGAAGCATCGTAAAATTTCACAGTGCATAATAGCTTATAGTAACTTAAGGAGGATTCTCCTGACAGCTGAATTCAACTGTCAACTGACATTGGCATAAGTAGATAGCGATTCATTTCACTCCTGCGAAAACAGTCAAAACTAAACGAACTTAACGAAACTGAACGAACTTAACGAAACTGAGCGAAGCGGTTTTTATAGACATGGTGTATCATTTTTGTGCATTCCCTCGGTTGGTTCAGGTAAGTTTCCATACGGCTTTAAGTTTCCATACAGCCAATATAGCTGTCCCTTTACTTCCAGTTGAAGGGCTATGTCCGTTTACATGTCTTCTCTAAGGACTCTCATCGGCATTACCACAGGATATTATGCTATTGGCACACACGCTTTAAGAATGGGCCTGACTCATAACGACGTCTGCAGAAGCTGCAGAAACGAAGAAAAAGAGGAAAGCAAAATGTGTCCCTCCTGCTCTTGTAGCGCTCTCTCTACCCTTCTTCTTCTTAAGACGCTACAGTCCGAGGTGGACCTGGGCCTCACCCAACATGCCTCTCCAGCCAGCATGATCTTTCGTCAGCTGTCTCCAGTTTCGCACACCAAGCCGGCCGAGGTCCCCCTCGACTTGTGTGCGCTACCTTGTACGTGGACGTCCTCTGTTGCGTTGTCCCACAGGCTCAGAGTCGAACACTCTTCGGGCCGGCTCTCTCTACCCGCACGAATGAATACCTTGAAGCCTAACTTCTTCAACGACCTGACTGAGCTGAACAACATCGGCACCAGTCAACTTAAAAGCTTTGTAGCAAACACTAAATGGTTTGATGAATAGGAGACATTCGATCCACGTGGTACAACTACGGGCCTATGTTGCCCGTAGTTGAGACTGCTAACCTACAGTCGTCCACCTGTACCTAAACGAACCTACTTGGTCTCTTCTCTTGGGAACTTGGTGTATCTTCACATGTTGTGAAAGTCTCCAGTTCGCTCTTAACTAGCTTTCAATCAAAGTGAAAGTAAACACAGAACTTTAACCGTCTCGATCAGTCAAGCATGAGTCACTGACTTTGCGTTTTCCTCTTTCTCTGGTGGCGCTTCAGTCTGGGATAAGTGCGAATAGTAACAGAATCAATATCTCCCCCCAGCTGACGCAAGATTTACGTATCACCTTGTCTGTGATCGATCGGGAACTCTGTGTTCCAATAAGTAGTCTTGGTCGTCAACTGTTGCGTTCTCCCACAGCCCGGGGTTGAAGATTCTTCGAGTGGGAGCAGTGTTGTCCCTTGCTCTTGATCTCTAGACTATTGCTTACAGATCACAGTTGAGCATATATAGATCATGAAACCTTTTTCTCTGATCGATTCTGACCATATTCTGATCGCGATGTAGCTCACAGAGAACCGTCTAAAGTGATGTGTGAAGGCTATTAACGTCTCCGTTTAACTTTGCTCTGAGAAACTGAATTTCATCATCCGATCGTGCTGCGCGATCACATGCTTGTGTCACGAGGAGTCTGTTGACAGTCCATTTTCAGACATTTGTGAATTATCCTACTCAAATTTGGTTCAAAATTAGGCCTATCTGTTTCGGATTGACTACGAAACTTAACATTTTTCAACAAAAGATAAGTTGTGTCGGGACTGAGGTCACTTAATGGATTACGCTGAGACCAAATAAGAAAATAATCAAATCACAACTGTCCCCAAGTCGGCACTTTACAAAACCTATTCCGCTACATTCAGCAGTATGACAGTTTAACCATTTCCACAAATTCGCGTCATTTATCGATAATTAGTCAAAAAAAGGTGTGCCTTCAAGCCAAACCCTTGACTGTGCGTAGGTTTATTCGCCTTCCCTCTTACACGCTTCCGCAAATTCATGGCGGCCGCCAATCATTTTCATGCTTTTATAATCAAATTCCATCAATTAGTTCCTTCTTTTGTTCTCTGTTGTTTCAGGTTAATCAAATCACGTGTGGCACGATCGTTTGATTGTTTTTTCACAAAAAGAACTTTAAACAATCGTAATCTGAACTGAAACACCGATGATATCGGCTATCGGTTTCTATAGAAACTATTGTTTATCCGCTCATAGAATTCCGATGACAACCTTCAGAAAGACCCATGCATCTGCCGCAAAAACGTTGCTCCGCTGCATTCAGCCGAAGGAGAAACTTCTGAATGAGAACGAGCCACCGCTCACGTATACGAATCCGATCGTATTGGCAAATAAATTATTACTGCCGATCGAGGGGAATTTTATATTTTCAAAAAATTCATAAATTTATATGGCGGTGGGGACAGGTTCTGTCTGTCTCCTTTATTCAAATGACAGAGATTAGATGCGGGTATTATCTTCATTCAAGACCTTAAAATGATATCTTTATTTCGTTGCATCTTTTTTTACTGCAGGAGCTTTGGTAAACAATCCCGGCTGTTGACATTAATTGTGTGGGGGTGTTCAAAGATGACACATTACGTGATGAAATTCCCTGAATGCTTTCACTTCCAGAGAAAACGATAAACATGTTGTTTGGTGTCCATGTATTTGCCTCGATAAGTGACAAATAGATGACAACATTTCGCGCGGAAGTTTACATGTGATTGTTTCGTTTAGCAAGTATCACAAAAACACAAATCGTGCGCTAATCAGTGACGGGGTTGTTAGGAGACCGATTCTTGTTCTTAATTGAATTTTCTACCCGATCACACAACTATATTTAAACAATCTCTTGGCTATCAGTTATCGCGAACACAGTTGACAATGGATTTGTGAATTGATATGTCAATAATATTTGTGAAAATATGAATTAGTACTTAATGTAGGACTTCCTTTGCGAATTTCAACGAAGAAGAAATTGTTTTGCCAAATCCGAGAGGCGGGTTATGTCAGAATATTGGGAGGTTTCGTAGTTGAGTTTTATGGGGTCAATGACTTTAAAGTTGGAACGGAAGTGTAAATTTCACAGAACAAAAAAAAAAGATTTTTAACAAGTTATTTAATGTAGACGTCAAGAATCTGATTTTGGCAAGGAATTTGAATATATCCACACATTCCAGACCTTTTTATTGTGTTCATTTTATTATTCTACTCCATTGTTTGTCACTCCATTGGCTGTTGCTTTGACAGGTGCGTCTTTTGGCTGTTTTAATTTCAATCTGGCAACACTCGAGACCTATAATAATTAATTTAACAGCTGGCTACATCTTTTTTTGAAAATTGATAGACGAATCATCAGACGAATCCACCCTGTAGGTGGACCAGTCAAGAAAAAAAAAAGGCACGAATAACTTTTTCGTTTATATCAAAATTGTATTTTTCATTTTGCAGGTTACACTTGAGTTCTTGGAAATTTATAATGGATACATACACAATAAGAACAATGACTACAATGCGCTGTTCGTTATACACCATAAATCACAATAATTGATTTTTTTAATAATGTCGCAATGTCAGATTATGCGCATTTCCATTTAAGTGGTCATGTCAACAAGCAAAACTGTAGGTTGTAGGGATCCGATTCCGGTTAAACCCAATAAGATGCACTTTTTGGTGCGGTATTATGGCCTAAAAAGGATTCGTCCCATATTTCTTGGAGCATGAGAATAAAACGTCAAAAAAGAATTTCGAGGATTCTTACAGAATAGGTTAGGTTAGGGGGCTGCTAGTGAATTCACCAGCACACCTATACCATGTTGGTCCATTGTGATACCGACAGTCAGACTACTACTACTGATCGACCGCTTCAGTGATAGTACCGTTAATTTGATTAATTTAATTCTTGGTCCCAACAAGATGAAGGAACTGAGCTCACTGCTAGGCAAACTACGAACCTGAGGCGTAAAATGTCTCCTACATTGGTAGTTCTTATTTGGGTCACCCTGTATAGGGACTTAAGGTCCGACCATAATTTACTTAAGACACCTTAAGTTGTCAGGTCACAATTGAACGAAAACTCGCAGAAGCATCGTAAATTATCAAAGTACTAAATGGGTAAATGTGGGCGCCGTGGAGTAGTGCGTAGATGCGACTCCCACACTCGAGGTCTAAGGTTCGAATCTCGAAAAAAAAAACATCTAAAATTGTTTACAGCTCCACCTCTTTCGAGTCACTGAGAACGCTCAAAGAGTAAGCCTGTATAGAAAAAGTTTCTCAAAACAAATCTCCGAGCTAAAGATAAGATTAAAGGCATGCCAGCATTTAATTTAAGCCAGTATTTAAGAAGCCTCTGATTCATCGATTCATCGTCTTTGCTTTGCTGGTCACTTTTCATTTTATGAAACAAATTATACACAAGGATCTTCTGTCAAGGACGTTAACAAGATTTAGTTGGTATAAGGACTGCTATCTCTTGTGTCGGAGTAATTGAGTCCGTGGATAAATGATATCATCTCTAGAAATGCAGTTCCCGCCTTTAGGTATCTCAACAAAAAACAGTCCAGAGATGTGATATCACATGATCTTGAAGGCCTGGATCCACTAGCACATTTCGCGAGATAAGGCGCATTTCGCAAAGTTCGACTTCCATAAATTGATTGTGCAGCACATTGTACGGCATGTAGCGCCGTCTTGTTGAATAAAGAACTCTTTTACGTGATAAGTGATAAGTGATTTAAGGATATCCCCATTGAACGTAGCGCTCAAAACTTTAAAGAAATATGCGCCAATGTTTCCACCCACAAAGCACCCCAAACATTGACTCTTTGTGGGATAAACCGCTTCTGCATAAAAGATTATGTGTTTTGTTGACTTCAGATCCATTACTAATTAAGCCCCTCATCTAGAAGAGAACCTCCTCGCTGAACAAAATTTTGTTGAGAAACTTCTTGAACTGAACCATGATTTTCGAAATAAATTCGCACATCCACAGCAAAATGACAAATCAAAAATAAATCAAAATCTTAATTGTCAGCTCGCTGTCACTACAAACAGTGCTGCCAATCTAAAAGTAAAATTTCTCATAAAAGCACCCTCTACTTTTAGCGGGATCTATTTTTATTTCAGAGTATTTGCATACCTTCTCTATAACCCCGCTCGTGTTGTTCCACGGAAAGACTACCAGTTCATGCCTTCCATTCATTTTGACATTTGTAAGCCTTCAAACAAAAGGGATAACTATAGTGGACGTAGACAAACTTAAGAGAACTGAAACAACACAATAATCATACACTGTGACTGTGAGTTCGTTCACTTTTGCCTACTTACGAAATGTGCCACTCTCTACGTATGCAAATATCAGTTGACAGCTGAATTTTCCTTAAATTTATATAAACCATAATGGAAACGATGATTTTAGTTACTTTTCGTTTGCTTTTGACATAAGCTTCAGTTTTCAGACAGCTATTATAGTCGACCCTATACTACATGTATAGGCCATTGCATTTCACACTTAAACTGTCAAATTCTCAGATACAATAAATGAAAACTTTCTGTGTATACATACATTCAATATTCCGATTCCGATTCCGATACCGTAATCTGATCTGTCAAAAATCACCGTCATTTACACCGATAAACCAATTCAACAAAGTCATGCCCTTTAGCTCTAAGGAATTCAATGCAATTTAATTCCTCCATGTCACCATTGACGTGCATTCCTTGACAGACGTCATTTGATCATTATTTTGTTACATAACGGTAACGAAATTAATGCTTGCTTGAACGTGAAACAGCCAAAATGAAATTCTAGATCCTAAAAAAGAAACCAACTCTTAACCTGGTTTCCCCCTTCACAAAAAAGGCACAAAAAATCACAAAATTCGAAAAAAAAAAATTATTATATATCGTATTTCTTTTGAAGAACATTTTAATCGAAACTGTGCGCGCGTATGCGACAAAGTAATTTGCATAGAATCGAGAATGACGGATGTAAACCTATTTCAAATTAAGTAAATTAAATTAATTAGGAATCTCCGAGTGTTTATCTCACACCTTAAGATACTTCTCTTCAGATATTTCATCATACACATCGTTGGACGAGAGATTTTCAGTTTTATGACCAATCGCAGGCAGCAAAACCCGGTAATCATATCGAAAACTTTCTATCTTAGTCAATTATTAAGACGTTTTCGACATGCCTACTTAGGACAGTTCGTTGACCCCGATCGAATTAAGCGCGATCAGTGTCTGCCCGACATGATTCTGTTCATGTTTGACAGATGAATGTCTTCTTGTTTGCACAACTGCTGAATAACTGGTCCAACTCTCTGACTAAACCAGTGAAAGGGGGTGTGACTTACTTTTACGGTATTTCTCATCAACACGAAACGAAATGGTTTTGGGACATACAAGAGTATTTTTAATTTTCGAAGGTCATCATTCAGTCACATGCTTCTGATCTCTGCAATCATAAACAACTGGTGTATAACATTTTTGTGATTTTCCTGAATAATATATTGAGTCTCGGGGAATGGCGAAAAATACGTTTAAAAATAATTTATTGACTTCAGCATTCCCGCCAAGGAACATTATTTTGAGTGCTTGTATTCTTAGATGCGTACAAGTCATAAAAAAATATTTTAACAAAACAGAATCTTTTCCTGGCATCATTGACATTTTTTCCGTGACGACGCAATACATGAAAATAAAGCAAAAATATTTTAGAACACTATTCACATAGTTCTAAGAGTTTCTTGAGCTTAATTTTCCCATTGAAGTTCATTGAACTGAACAGAGCACAGCGTGGTCATCATTCATTTCTATTGTCGTCCACCTAGACGCGTACAGGAAGTCCTAATTGAGTTATGGGACAGTTGGACTAAAGGTTATTCTCTGTCTTATTTATAATCTCTAAAGACACGAGCAATTAAGTGTGTCACAATTTATTTACATTAGCACTTCAATTTCTGAACTAATTCTCCATCTCTTTTTCCGTTTCTTGTTTAGAAAGTTTTGACAGGTTAAAAAGTATGTTCAGAAACAAAGCATTTCGAAACGTCACGATATGATGATGCCTTTTGTTTCCTTGGCAATGTAAAGAGTGAAGAGCGCCACAAGTCGGAATGAAATTCAATATTGTAATGGAAAAAAAAGCGAAATTTCACTGAAATGTACGTCTAAACCAGTCTAGACACAATGCTGCATTTCATTACCAACAGACGAGGGACACTGCCAAGCACGAGCTGAAACATATCGACGCTTTCCGTAAAAAAAAACAAAAGAATTTTCTATTAGTTCGATTTGATGGACGGATTCATAGGAAATTGTGTTGGAGACAAATTTATGCTCGGAGAAATATGATTTTTGGCACTAAGTTCAGAAATATTTCCTCTTGGACCTGAAATTTCATCAAACCACGTAGCAGGCCTAATAACCTGAAACAGTGAATAGTTACCGAATCGTTCTAAAAATGGGCGAAATTCAGTACAAATGCAGAACAAAAGATGGTGCCGAAAATACTGTAAGAAATTTGTCCATTCGGTAAATTTTAGTCCAATAAATTCCTTTGGGCTGAATTATAAAATCCCTCTAACTTTTTGATACAAGCAAATTTGAGAAGAGAGTCCCAGCCTTTAAGAGTGTTTAGTGACGAAGCTTACATGTTAGATCAAGGCAAGACTTTCAGTCTAGGTGCCATTGAATTTCTTTCGATTCCTTATAACGACATCCTGTGACCGGGAGTGAACAAAAAATCAGCTGCCATCATTACTCCACCACAGCATGGCAGCGTGCAGGAAATGAGAAGCTACAATGTTAGATCTTTTCAGAAACAGCAAACCTTTGAAATGATTTAGATTTAATTCTGAACAAATCATTCGAGAAATCTAATACTTTGTTCAATATTGAACAAATCATTCGAGAAATCTAGTACTTTGTTCAAGATTGACTATTCGTTGACTTCTTGACAACTTCACTTCTCTCACAGCAGGGTGACCATATACTTTTTAGGTCGCGTTCAAGTCAAAACTTTCAATTTTTCTGGAGTTTTCCAAGTGTAGTTGTATTGTGGTTTTATTATGTCGAACAACTTGAGGAACTGAGAAAACCCAAAAAATAAGAGAAATTGTACATTTTTCCAAAAAGATACCAAAGTTATTAAAGACGAATAGATTACTTGTCCTCTTTGGAGCGGACGTCTGGTCAGCCTATCTCTGAGCAAATTGCACCCCATTCGTTGAAATGATAAATTTTTATGCAAAAAGTACCCAACGATAGTAAATATTGATTCATAAAAAATATATTCAATAGCCTCTGTCTTTTTGAGGAGTACTAGATTTTTTTTGGTTTTGTTTGTTTTAATGACTCACATTTTTGATTTAATTATGAAATCTGTTCTTAGTCTTTCGTTTTGGCATTTCCCAACGTTTTAAGCATTTATTTTATTACAGAATCTTAAGTGCTTATAAATTTCTTGTGAATTATTAATGCGAGCATCAAGTTTCTGAACAGGTCCGCGACGAAAGTATCATATAATTTGACTGATAATCCTGTAATTTAAAAACCATTTCAGTGATGGCATTTTAATTCAATTATCTTTAATACTTTTAGCGGAGAAAGTTATTTATTTTGAAGATCGTTAATGCAACCACTTTGTCTTTATTAAACATAAAAATCCGAACTCAGTTTTGACTAGAAATAAAACTACTCTAGAGATTCTGTGATAGCTCTTTGATTGCAGTAAAAATAAGTCTCGAAAATATCAAATACAAACAGTTTTAGTTCTGTCAGATTTTATGTTTCACATCGACTTTGGTTGCCACCATTTCGGTTTGGATGACATTTGACAGTCGTAAATTATCGATAGCAATTTACGAGTATTCTGAAGCAGTAATGTTGCATTATTAAAACATTTTATTTAAATAAACACAATCATTTGCCACGATTTTTGGCAAAAAAATTATTATAAGCGAAGAAGACTTTGTTGGCCTTGTTAGTAACCACAACAGCCGGTCTTGGAAAACCGAAGATCCTCAATTGACACACCAAATATCATAACGACCCTGAGAAAGAGTAACCGCATGGTGCGCCATTTGGGCCATATTGTTAGAGGCAATGCTGTAACAGTTACTGGTGACCGCTATTGGGACGTAAAAAAAACTTTCCTGTGACCGAATTCAATCTACAAAGCATGTGGTTTCCAGAAGGCAGTACCACATAACACGTAAAACGATGCAACTTTTGCGAGAAAAAAGAATAAGGATAAGAAAAACAATAGAGGTCTAATACAACAAGCATCAATAATGACGAGTGTCTTGGACTGCCTTCGGTAACTAAAACAATTTATATCATTGGCTTCTTGAAAATAAGGAAAAAAAGTAGCAGCGAAAAACAACTGCCAAATTTACATTTCTATGCAATGAGCGATTGGTTTTCCATTTCTCTTTAGTTAGCGAAATTGACCGAAACTTAACGAAAGTGAAAACAGTTTTCTGTATTCACTTAACTACATGAACTGACTAAAAGCTAAACGATAAGAGTTGAAATCAAACAGAAACTTATGTTTGACACGTCTAGGAGAAAAATGTCCTTACTTTACATCAAAAGGACAATTTGCCCATAGTAAGCTTTCGAAAACACGCAACGCTTCTGTCGAACACAACTCTTGTGATCGTCTAGAAACACCTGGGATTTCTTTAGAATTGGAGTTCTTCAAATCACTGAAGTGTCCAAGAAGTTCGAATTTATCGTTTCAATTCACTACAAGTATGAGAAAAATGATGATGATGATGATGATCATAAGCAGCACGATATTTACTATGAACCCTTCTAGCGATAACATCCGTCCTTCCGTTTTCTTAGACCTCTGTATGTACTGGGTCCCAATATAGAGTCACCGTGTTTTCAGTACAATTCTCATTGACGCTTAAGGGTCAGTAAGGAAACTGAGGAGAACCGAGCGAATACACAAAAACGATCCTGTGTGACTATAATAGACACTCGCTCAGGTTCGTTAAGTCCGTTAAATTTTGTCTAATTACGCGAGAGTGAAGTGAATCGCTCTCTAAGTATGCAAATGTCAGGTGGCAACTGAAGTCTCCTTAGTTTCACTTTTGGACACTGGTTATTTTTCGTTTGCTTTTGACATATGTTTACGTTTTCAAACGGCTATTGTAGTTGACCCCTTAATCTGAATAACTTGACTAGTTTCAAAGTCAAAATATATAGCAATAGTTTTAAATCCCGCTTGGCTGTTAGAGTATACAGCAAACGACCTCAGATGGAAGAGGGTGGAGGACATTTATGAATAGTGCTGCTTCGTCAATGCTGGTCGTTGCTTAGTGTCATAAATTTGTCAGGGACGCCTGCACTCGTCAGTACATACAAAAATCCCTTACATCCACAGCCGCCTGTTTCAACCACACTTGGCAAGAATACGCATAGCTATATTCCTCGGAGCCGTGGTTAATGGCAAATATTTCTTGTTTATAATTTAACGAAACTTTTTTAAGCGTTGAATGATGACTTTTGTACAACCTAACACTACAAATTTTTAGACACTGAAGTTGTTTGGTGCCTGATACAGAAATATCTCATGCAAATGTTTCAACATAATTTTGTTGCGTTTTGACACTTCCTATATTTGAGAGATTTTTGTATGTTTTGAGGTGATACATTTAGATTGTCAACGGACCTACCCACGTAACGCAGAAACGTAAACACAGTTATGTGATTCTCGCAAAAAAGCTTTCAAAATAAGAGTTTAAGACACATAATATTTCAAGAAGAAAGTGAATACTCATCTTACGCATCAGTCAAAGTACATCATTAAAAGTAGTTTTAAGCAAACAGAACTAAAACCAGCGCATTATCTTAGAAGAAAAACAGAGCAAAAATAAAAACAACATTCAACTTTTAATATTTTCTAGACTAGTTTTTACTGCAATCAAAAAGCTATCTCAGAATCTAGAGTCGTTTTATTTCTAGCCAAAATTGAGTTCGGATTTTTATGTTTTATAAAGTCGAAGTGGATGCATCACATCTCCTGAAACTAAAGAACTTTCTCCACTAAAAGTAGCTAATTGAATTAAAATGCCATCACTGAAATGGTTTTTAAATTACAGGATTATCACTTGTATGAGATTTTCGCGGCGGGACCTGTTCAGAAACTTGATACTCGCATTAACAATTCACAAGAAATTTATAAGCACTTAAGAGTCTGTAATAAAATAAATGCTTAAAAACCTCGGGAATGCCAAAAGGAAAGACTAAAACCAAATTGCATAATGAAATCATAAATTGAAGTCAATAAAACAAACATAATCAACAAATGAAGTACTCCTCAAAAAGATTAAACCTATTGAACATATTTTTTTATGAATCAATTTTGACAGCTTTGACAGAGAACCAATATTGTTTCAAAAGGCACCGTAAACCGAAGAAAGGGAAATACATAAATCAAAATCACACCTTCACTACTACTCAAACCTTATCGATGTTGACGCGTCTGCAAATAAAATTGAATTAACCCGCATCCCCTAAGCACCCGACTGGCGCGGTCATCATAAAAACAAAATGATAAACAGACCAAAGTTCTGTGACACTCTCACCACGAGGCAGGGTGAGAATAGCTGTAGTTCAGTAGGACTAACTGTGTGTACACGTTACGTATGAAATTTTTATTGTTGATTACGAAATTCTGAAATTCCATACCGTGAAAGCTTCATTATGAGTGTGAGACGTGCGAAAGCGCACAACCTCAAATTGATTTGTTTACATTTGTTGTTGTTGTGCTGTAGTTGAATTTTTCATTCCAAACAAGTTGTTTCGGTGAGGTGAATTAAGCTTAACCGATTGAATTATGCTGAATGATTTGACAGATGTGCGGTACGTCACAAATGTCATATTACATAGCTAGGCAACATGATCACGTGTTTTATTTTTACAAGACTATTCACTATTCGAGTCGATATCCACCTTATTGTCTTCAAATTTATTTATTTATTCGTGAATAAAATTTTACATCTAAGATAAGGTATCATTCATCAAACAATACTCAGCGCTGCGCGATTTGTTGAAATTTCATCTCGTTCTTTCATTAATGGCAAAGAACTCACCATAAATCTGGTTTTTTGTCGAGGAAAAAAATATTTGGAAGCATCGATGGACCGTGAAAGCGTCACCAGGAAAAATATTCCGACATAACCTAGAAATTGATGATCTTGACGAAATGATCAGCTTTGTTAGTAGCTTGTTTTGCTTCGTTTTAACGCGTTTGGCATCCAAATCGAATATGCAAACAGTTGCATACGAAATGATGATGCATTGGGTGAGCAGGTGAAAACCGGCTTCGGCGAAATGCATTCGGGCGCTTGTGACAGATTTGATTGATGCTGAATATTAGGTGTGCATTTGGTAAAGAAGAAATCAGAAAAACTGCGGGAGATTTCGTGAAGACAGAAAAGATGTAATAGGAGCTTTGAAAGGAATGTCAACGCTTCAATTTGAGTATCGAATGTCTACAGATTTTGAACGATGAGCGTGATCTGAAGACAGCGGCATAGTCTTTGCAAATTAGAAGCCAACTTGGAGATTGGTGGAACACATTCCATTAGGATCTCACAGTTTCTAGTCTACAAAGAAAACTAAAATTCTGATCCAAAAAAAATGTGGTTTTAAGTTTCTGATCCAAATTTTATTATGATCAAAATTTCAAAATTTTGGCTTACATCAAGACAAATTTGGATAAAGAAGACTACAGAACTCAAGACATGCAAACTCAAAATGTCATACAAGAAAATTAAGACTTTTTGGGATGGTCTAAAACTTCGGCCTTCACTGAAAACATCGAAAATATTTATCAAATGGTGTTGTGAGTTGTGGTGAATTCACTAGCAGCCCCCTAACCTAACCTAACCTGGACGACCATCGGATCTTTATGGGCATATCAAAAGAACGCCTGTCGGAGATATTGACTGAAAAATTGGAGGTGCTTAAAGCGTTTTCGTGTTGCTCGCAGATCTTGCCCAAGAAAAATTTCTTTGATTCTCCTGGCCAATTTAAGTCACAAAAGTCTGATTTTTGGCAATGATTTATAGAGTAGGTGGAATTTGGAAATTTCTATAATGAAGATACAATCCCTGGAGGGAGCAAATAACGGGCTTCACTGTTAGTTAGTTATTTCAGCTGTTATTTATTTAACTGTAGATGCAGTAGAACCAATAGATAGCTTAATTAGAACGATAAGTTGATTGGGGAACCTAAAATTTATAATTTTCAATAAAAAGACCATCGAAATGCCAATTCACCATCTCTGCTCAAAGAGTCTAACTCCCATTCCTTTTTATGTAAATCTTTCAACGAAATTGGCATAAAATTCAAGATCCCTGCATTTTGATGAAAAACATGCACTGAAGAACCTAGACGAATTTGATTTGTTCTGTAGGACACGCAATACACTCGACTCCAACTCCACTTCGACAAAAACAGAGAAAACGACAGAACAGACTAAGAGTCTTGCCTTCGGGCTTTACAAATGGTTCAATAACGGATTTGAAACTAGGATTGACTTCTTATTTTATTTCATACTTCCTTATCCCTTTGGTCATTATAATCTTTCCGGTGAAAACAATGGCGATTTGTCATGGCTTAAATGGCTTAAATGCGGGGGAAGATTATGTCACAGAATCACAGAATTCTTTCATTTTTGTTCAAAGATTAATTACCGAACGCAATGACAGTCAATTGCAGACTTGACGGACACCCCAGGCCTAACACCTTACCTACACCCCAATGAAGAAGAGTCGTAGATTTCTATCGCAACAATCAAACTCTCAATAAAATGTACGGCGTTCACCCCAAATCCTATTTTTTAAGCTATCTAATAAGACTTTATTGATTTTAATATAATATTGAGTTTAACAGAATATTTCTTTTCCCACATTTCTGGCTAACAATAAACATACGTAATTATTGCACAAATGTAAAAAATGTGTTTAAGTTTTTACGTTAAAGAAACTAAATGTATGAACGATTTTTAATGACACAAAAGAAAAAAAGTTTTAAAATTTTTTTTTAACGAACAGAACTAAACAAACCTATTGAGTGAATGGATTAAAACTCATGAAAAGTGACAAAAAAGAAACGTAGTAGACTCTTAACAGTTTATGAAACAATCAGACTTGCCTGTCTAAATTCTGATAGACATGGCTTTGTGTACCAGTTGCAGGGTTTAACAAATATTAAAAATGTGTCGAAGAAAAATAAATTTTTTGTTGGGTTTTGACTAGAGATCATACGGATATCCGGCAAGTATTCGGTATCTGGCCAATCCGGCTTCCTTTATAATATCCAGCCGAAAACCGGATAGTCGTTTTTTAGTAAAAAAAAAAAAACAAAAAATTTTAAGTTTTATGATCTGATTGATTTTATTTAACCAACGTATAATAAATAGGTGGTTTATCTAGCAATTTAATATTGGAAGTTAGCTAAAGCCAAATTATGATGAATAAAAATTATCAATCATTTATTACGTTTATTTTCGTATACGATGCCTGCTTCAGAAAAGAGTCGCTCACTCTATGCATGGGGATGAAAGGTAATTACTGACAAATTTGTACAAAATAGGATACTGATTATTGCCTTCTGCAACCTCTTCAAAGAGTCCCAAAAACTTTGCTGTGTAACAAATAAGAATATCTCGTGGAGAAGGAAAGAAACATGTTAAGGTTGGTTTTACTTGTACCAGTCTGATTTGAATATCAGACCACCAAACTATTATACTTTCAATTTGGGCAGATATCCGATCGCCAAATATTCGGATATCCGGTCTAGCGGCAGGGCGAATATTCGGTATCCGGTATCCGGCCAAATCATTATTCTGTACAACCCTAGTTTGGACAAAAAACGACTTGATTAAACTAAATTATTTTCTCGACTGAGAACGTGTGGAATAAAACTAAAATTGATTTTATAAAATAGCATTCTTGGATATGAAGTAAAACAGAACTCATGGTCTTAGCTAAAATCAGAAAGAAACGCGTGGTAAATCTTTTAAAAAATTAGTGATGTGAAAAGACTAGACTGAGAAGATTCTGACCCCTTTAAGAAAAAAATGGGGACAGACGCCAACAGAAGCTTTGGAAAATATTTAAAAA
This sequence comes from Myathropa florea, assembly GCA_930367185.1. Lineage (NCBI taxonomy): Eukaryota > Metazoa > Arthropoda > Insecta > Diptera > Syrphidae > Myathropa > Myathropa florea. Next base: position 18,379,944 of record OV884004.1, read on the forward strand.
ATTCAATGCTACTTTTTTGGAGTTAAAAAAATATATTAAGCCATTCAAAGAAATATATATTCACCTAGTGAAATTAAATTTTTAATTTAATGGGTATAGGATGAATCTCTTGTGTTTAACTGTGCAAAATCTTGTTAAATTTGTATTGGATTAGGGAGACAATGTGAACGTCGTAGTTATTTTCAGAAATTTCAGAATATTTTTTTATTTTTTAATTTTTTTATTTATTATTTTTTTAAAGCTTGTTTCAGTAAGAATTTTTTGAAGGGATTTGAGTTCAAAGAGTTGTTCTTCGCTTGGACTCAAAATTCTTGAGCGATTTTTTTAAGTGCAAAAAAAAATCCAAAATTATAGAAAAAAATGTTTATTTCAATTTAAGCAGCAGATTGGTCATTTGCCTGAACATTAGAAAAATTTCAATCCGAGACTAAGCAGATCTTAAGAATTTATTGGACATTCCTTTGCTAGCCAAAAAAAATTAGAATGAAGGGGAGAAATTCTGACCCAAATTGATTGCAATTTCACACAATTTCTAATTTCTTCGAGTTCAAGAGAAATTTGTATAACCTCAAATTAGTGGTATTTTTTTTTAACTGGGAATTCTCAAGTAACGATTTTTAAGAATTCGTCTGGATGAGAAATAAATTATTTCCGATTTTGCTCGAAAGAACAGGTTTTTGAACGAACACTTTTGATCAATGAATGCAAAAGGAGATCGTTTTGTGGCGACGTAAAAAATAAAAATCTGTCAGTTTCGAATTTGTTGAACATCCAAGTCTGACAAATTGATTTTTGAATAAATATCTTGTGCGATATCATATGAGAGTTTATGTATACATTTTTTTTTAATTTTTAAAATAAAATATCTCCCAAAAAATACATATTTTTTTCATTTCAGGGTAAAGTCCAAATTTGTACGACAAGACAAGTTATTCCAAAATTAGTCACCCAATCTCATTATTGGCACAAAATACAAAAAAACGATAATTAAGACTCCCCATCTCATAAATCCTCATTTATCTGATAAGTTTAAAGACCTTATTCCATCTCACTTCTGAATGGGGTTTACAAAAACTCATTATGCATCAACAAGTTCCCTCAAATTAAATAAGTTTAAAATTGGATTACAAAAAAAACGAACTAACTACACACAATTTTTAAATTTATAATCGGTAACATACCATAAATTACGTGAACAATAGCACCAGTAAAGCACAAACCAAGTAAAATATATATTTTTTTAAATTTTTTGTAAAAAAAATATTTTTTTTTATATTTCTTAGAGAAAATCTATTAAGCAGGCATATTTATTGAATTTTCTTTTTCGTATCGAAGATGAGTGTATGATTTCTCCTTGTTTTAAAAAATTTTAAATTCCCGTCACATTCACTTTCTTTTCAATAATTTATTTCTTCTTTTTTTTTAAATGAATTTATAAGCATTTCTTAATTTTTTTTTTATTATTTAAAAAGCACTATTTATTAGTTGTTGTGTAACTGCGTGGATATTTTTTTTTAAATTAAATATTTTTTTCACTTTAACTGATTTTAATTATTTTCCTTTTTTTTCACACACTGTTTGGTTTTACGATTTTGATATTATTTTCTACTTTTTTTTCTCAAATCCTCTAAGGGTTAGTAACAGACAATGACACATAGGGGAAAAAAGCAATTTTTTTGAGAAAAAAAATTTTTCATGGAGATAATGAAAATATTTACATTTCTTGTATCAATCTCACACCCCGAGTACCGGATCGATATACCGTGCACACAAAACTACACGAAGCACACCGAACTCTCCTCAAACCGGAAGCAATTGTATAACTATTTCAGATATTTAGTTCACTCGACAGAGAACAAAAAAAAATACAATCCCATTCTCATTATGTAAAAAAGATCGAAGACGAACCAACACGAAAAAAAAAACAGAAGAAGAAGAAAATTATAGATACTCCTAAGCGACAAAGTCTAAATAGAGAATCTATCGTTTCGGCACTTAATCATGTGTATCTTGTATCTGTTGTATCTGCCATGCGGTGTGTACAGATTGAACTACAGCCAAACACTCACTCATTAAAGAAAAAAATCGGTTCTTTTCTCACTTTTTCTCTCTCTCTCTACTTTTTTTTTGTTCCTAATCACTGCAGAAGTTTGAGGGAAAAAAAAGGTATAAATAAATGAATAAAATGAAATATAAGAGCGATTTATTTTTTTTAGATGCGTGCACGACACAGAAAATTACGCATGCCACCGGGAATCGCACCACGATCACGACGGACGACGATCAACGCACAACGACTTTGGATATCAGTGTTGCCAGTGTTAGTGGGGAATTCCGGTCTGAGAATTTGATAAAAGGAGAATCTACAAGTTAATTGATCAGACTTTATGAACTACTGAAAGTTTGTCGAACCAGTTGGGCCCAATACTCCGGTAATGGAGACCGTTAATGTCAACACAAAGCCTGCAACTCAAGGAATAGGCGATCAGCAGAATGTTCTTCTGGTAACTTCAAAAGAAAAATCCTACACGCTAAACAAGAATGAGAACATAGCCGGATAGATCCATTACAAGGAGTGTATGAACTAAAGGGCTTCAGGAAAAAGTGTAAGAACTAAAGGGCTTCAAGGAAAAAATCTTTAAGCATCTTTAAACTTCTTCGGTTGAAGAAAAAGGTCGAATCTTTGTTTTCCTGATCATCCATTCGAGGATCTTGAAAGAAGAACGTGTCGGCTTTATCTAAGCAACATCCTGTCGTTTATTCAAAAACTGTGATCAGAGGAATTTGAAGCTCGGAAACGGGTAATTTCGCTCTAAATATCTGGCAACACTGCATTGGATACAACGATGATGTTGATGATCATACGTACTAACGTACTGCGGTGTGCTCTCGTTTATTGTGTGCCACACGAAAATAAATTTCAATCTAATCTACGCCCGCAAAGTAAATCAATTGTGCCCCCTTAAGTACTCTGAACTACAAAACAAAAGACATAGACTGAACCAAAAAAAATCTCAATTTCAGTCTCGATTCTAGCCTCCCTCACCAAATTAACCAGAGTCACACTGTCACTGACTTCGAATTTAGTCGGAAAATCTCATCACAATTCACATTTCCTACTGAAATTCAAAAATTCTTCCGGATATCCTCCGACAGTCACTGAAAATCACACAATTTTCGAAATGAACAAAAAACACCGCTAAATACTGCAAAAATTAAACCAACTCCAAGGTAATCCAAAAAAGACTGCGCGCGAGAGAGAGAGAGAGAGTGGGCGACCGGTCAAAAAACAAATCTAAACTAACTTATCTTGACCGTCCATTCAATAATACACCACCGCACACCGACAATTATCCCGCAGATACACAAATCTACTCTCGTTTCCAACCAAATCGACCACGCACTTTCGCACCCAAGTTCAGTCGATTTGCCCCCATCCGGACACAGCTTGCCGAAAAGTCAAGCAAAGAAAAAAAAATCGCACTCAAAAAAATAAAAAAAACTGATGGATTTTTGCTGCTGCAACTTTTGAACGGTGTGAGTATCCGTACGTACTTGAGCGCGAAACTCGCGATTGCATAATAAACTACATATTTCAAGGAATGGAAAATCAGAAGAAGAAAAAAATAAAAATACTGTATCAAAATGAAATGGATAATCGTTTGTATTACCGAATGTAACTAAAAATTCGTCCCTAAAATGCGTGAAATTCAAAAGATACTCCGTTGGTGTATCTGGTTCGGGATAAACTTTGTGTCCTTCAGTGCACCACCCCGATTTGATTTGTGTTTGACAAGAAGCAAAACTACGAGTACTTTAAACTGAATACATTTTATTCTTTCTGTTCTTCTTTCATTCTGTTGGATGTACTGTGTATCTCCGAGATAACATTTACTACTGCTTCGTTACGTTGTGCCGACGGTTAAATATTTTAATTCATTAAATTAAATTCGACCAACCCGACAAAATCCCAGTTCTTGAATGAGCGACTACTGCTGCGGTGTTGATACAAAAATCTTTGCAGACGTTTAACAGAAATGAAAAAAACACGAAAAAATGTAAAACAAAAAAAATTATGAATTATTTTCTTATTTGAAACAGAAATTCAAACGAAAAAAAAAACTGATGTGATCGAATTTTTTGGTCGTCGCGAAGCGTGTATCGAAACAATCAGCATCGCGGTTGGGAAGTGACTAAACGCAGCTCAGCTCCTCTACATTGGTGTAGTAAAGTGCTCTTTGCGGCGGCACAACGGCAGCAACAGCAACCAACAGCAACCAACAGCAAGCAGAAGCGGCAGCAGCGCCCAAGTTGTGTGCTGTGTTGTTGGTTGTATATCAGTGGGCCTCTTTTACTTTGCTTTACATTCGTTTGTCGTTCAGCTCGTCGTAGTTCGAACATTGTGCGGTGGTGTTTTCAGATTTTTCGCGCGAAAAACATCTGTTATATTGAATAGATACATAGATACATGTAATCTATGTTGCTGTAGTTTTTATCCATCCGACCGCATGGGTTTGTTTTCACTTTCGTTTGCGGTAGAATTGCTCGCGCATACGAACGACTACGTCATTGAGTGAGAGAGGGTGAGAGAGGGTTCTATGACCTGTTGGCTGCTGCTAGCCGCTGTTGGACGGTTAGACAATAGGGCTATGGTAATTCTGCGAAACGCCTCTTTCGATAAGCCGGCGATGGAGTGTTGGTGTCTGAGGAGATAGACCTTATCAGCGTTAGCTCACATGGTTCTATAAGATTGATATTTTTTTGTTCTTTTCTTTGCTGCCTCCAAGGCTTATCTCAGGAGAAAAACACGGAATCTAGGTGCCAGCAAATTTACACAATATTACACGAAGATGTGGGAGTGGGTGTGAGTTGCTGATAAGAAACTTCTGAGTGAAAGACGTTCTCTTCTTTTCTCGTCTTTATCAGTGCGGCGAATTCGATGTTTCTCTTAAGAGGGTGAATCTCAAAAGAGAGCGCGTATAACAGTTTGAGAAATGAAGGGGAGCAGTTGTTTTTTCGATTGCAGTTCTCTTTTACACACTCTCTCTTACTCTTGCCACCTAAGTCAAGGTGTGAGGAATAGGGTGCTTACATGTAGATTTCCAACAGGTAAATGCATCAAATTGTGGTTTCCTATGAGATAATTTTTTTCTAGGGAAGGAACACAAATATACTCGTTTGTGTAAATTGAGAAAATTAATGGAATTAATTGACAATCAGTAAATGTGATTGTTTCGACGAAATATTTTCAGCCTAACGCGGCGTACCCTTTCTCTTGTATCAACCTTCGCGAGCCTAGGAAAGAGTGCTTGTTTCCGTCCATTAAAGTGCTGCCGGTATTTTCAAGCGGAATTTACTAGAGGTGTGACGGATATCCGGCAAGTGTTCGGTATCCGGCCTATCCGGCTTCTTTTCTAATATCCGGCCTGAGCCGAATAGTCTTTTGATATCAGGCCGGATACCGGATAGTCGTTTTTTCAGTAAAAAAACATCTACTGACTACCAAGCCCAAGGGTCACATTCCGTTCAAAATAAACTGTTTTGAGATATAAGTCAAGCTCGTTGGCGGTATTTTTTGGTAGAAAACTCAATCTGACTTGCCTTCCGCAACCTCTTCAAAAATGTCCCAAAAATTTTGCTGTGTAGAAAGTAAGAATATTTGTGGAGGAGAAGGAACAAAGCATGTTTAAGTTGGTTTTACTTGTACCGGTCTGATTTGAGTAACTATTATACTTTTAATTTGGGTAGATATCCGGCCGCCGAATATTCGGCTATCCGGCCCAGCTGCAGGCCGAATATTCGGTATCCGGTATCCGGCCAAATCACTATTCGGTACAACTCTAGAATTTACCACAATGGACTAGAAAAATTTCCATATCGCTCAAGATTTACCACTTCAACACAGATAAGGAGTCTGTAGTGGCCTACAGCTACCTTTTGGCACAGGTTTTAAACAACCCTTGAACTATGATCTAATTCATTAGACAGTGCCTTTGACAATGCGACTTTTGATGGCATGTGCAACTTGGCCAGAGAACACGGTGTAGATGAACCTTTAGTGCTGTGGATTAAAGCAATGCTAATGAATAGAACTATTATTGCGGACGCGGATTGTGTATGTTATGGCGGGGGTAAATAGAAGCTGCCCGCAGGGTGGCGTCTTGTCTTCTCTGCTATGGTGCATGCTGGTTGACTCTCTGATCGATGCTCTCAATAGTTCTAACATCTACGCCCAGGCCTATGCGGATGATGTAGCTGTTCTATCGGTCGGATCATGTCTAGCGGATGTGTGTTCAAAAGCCCAGGCAGCTCTAGACGTGATCGACGATTGGTGTACTAGAAATGGACTTTCAGTCAACCCTCTTAAAACCGGAAGGAAGGAAATTGACTGGTTTTTCCGATGAAGCTAAATATCTGGGTGCCATTCTAGATAGGAAGCTTGTGTGGAAAAAACACATTGAAACGAAAATTGCGAAGACAGACAGTAAGGGAATTTTCGGCAAATCCTGGGGTCTATCACCAAAAAGATCTACACGGCTATGATTAGACCCCTTCTCTCCTATGCATCGGTCGTTTGGTGGAATAAGCTTTCGCGTAAATACGTAAATGCTGCTTTCACCAAGCTTCAAAGAACGGTCTGTCTCGGCTGCATAGGGACCTTCCCTAGTACGCTTAGTATGTCTCAAGGTCATCTTCCGTTTAAAAAGAAGTGGTCTTTGGTACAACTCGCACTGGAGTTTCGATGACCTTGCGCATCACATTTCTTTTAACCCCAGGCTTATCGATATGCCGTCTGACGTACGGACACCAGTACTCCAGCTGCGACGAACATACAAAGTCGACTTTCCCTGTACTCAGGACTGGCTCTGGTCAAAATTTGAGCCAGGAAAGGAATGTAGTCGAATCTTCGCGGACGGCTCCAAGTCCTATGAAGGATCTGGTACTGGTGCCTTCGTGGAAAGCGACAACTTTAGACTGCACACCTCGTTAGGTAAATTTGCGTCGGTTTTCCAAGCGGAAACCTATGCGATCCTACTGGCTACGAGCTATATTGTGAAGAATAGGTGGAAAGGACGAAGTATTTGCGTCTGTAGCGACAGCCAAGCTGTACTTAAGACCTTGCTGAACCCTTTAACCACTTCCAGGATAGTTCAGAAATGCAAGTCTTCTTTGAATTTGATCTGTAGCTTAAAATCGCTAAGACTTGTCGGTTCCCGGGGCACCACGAGATCACGGGAAATGAGATCGCCGATGAACTTGCTAGGCGAGGATCAAATGAGGCATTCTCAGGAACCTACGCTGGGACTGCCCGCGTCCATATTCAAGGCTTTCTTCGATGTTTGGACTTCTCGAGAGCACAACCGCAGGTGGCATGATTCTCCAGGATGTATACAGACCAAGCGCATTCTCCCCAACGTCTGTAAGAAATCCGCGGCTTTCTTGTTATTTTTTAACAGAAAACATTGCAGACAACATACCGGCGTACTAACGGGGCACTACACCTTCGCTAAACACCTAAGTGTGCTTGGCCTAAGCGATGAAACCCTCTGCGAAGCCTGTGGAGAAGACAATGACACTGCAGAGCACTTCCTCTGCCATTGTCCCGCCTTTACTCGGATCAGGTGGCAGTTATTTGGTGCTGATGAGGTGAGAGCTGATGATGTAGGCTCCGCATCACAGAAGCGCCTGCTGGTCTTCCTATGGAGGACCATGCAATTTCAGCAAAAGTAGGTTGCTAATAGACCAGTTTTTGAGTCTGAGTGCTCCAGTGTAGCGTTACAAAAACCTCCGACAAAAAAAAAGTCTCTTTTCGACTTTTGGAAGTTTGTAATAATTTTCCCTGCAACCTGTTGTTAACCATTTTTAATATCGAACATATTTCCGGAAGTCGCGCACTTAACAACAGACTTATTTTCCATTCTGCAGATAGAACTTTGGAGACTGTGTTGTCATGTGACTGAAAAAATTGAAATTTCTTCTTCGGAAGCAACGACCCAATCAGTTGCTATGCTGTGCCCAACAGCATCTACTGCTACGCAAAAAAAATCTGAAATCAGATTCCTTTCAAATTGGGTCATTATTTTTCACGGTTTATGCTTTTGAATTATGAATTAAAGTTTTATTGGCAAAGATAAAACACTTCTTCGACTCGTGACTCTTGTTCTCTTAAATATATGTATCCAAGATGATCGGAGCTACTATTCCCCGATACACATAGAATGGGTTACTTCGAATTGCTACCAATAGCTTGGTAAACAAGTCATAAAATCTTAAATTATCATTAAGTGTGTATAAAATCATATAGAGGCAATCATTCTGCCTGAGAGAAGTCGGAGGAAGACATCTTAAGCGATCATAAAACGGCAGCAGATACGATCTATGAATAGAGAGAGAGTTCATATTTATATTCATACCAACAGCAGAGTTGTAGCGCAGTAGTTTTTTCCTTTTCGGCGCTTAATTAGAACCGCAGAAGGGGAATACTCTAATAGAGCTAAGTCCGCTAACTGATCCAAATTATCAATTTGTTTAACTACGGCACAATCTAACGAAATGTGAGCGTGTAATTAATAGAATAATTAAATTATTTAGGTTCGCTGCGGAGAGGGAACTGATGGCATCTACTATAAATAGTTAGTTGATGAGAGTTTAGGTTAGGTTAGGTTCTAGCGACAGATTGTCGTGAAAACAGTCACACTTTGATGGGAAAGCACGCGGATCAAACTTACTCGTAATACTAATTGAACCCATTGGAGCATGCAATGAAATGGTTAAGCTTGACGTTAGTATTGTTTAGGTCGTTCAGGTTATTGAAAAAATATGCTCTACGAGGTTGTGCGATAAGTATTTAGCCTCACCGCCCAATGTCGCCACTATCGCAAGAGAAATTTACTATCGAATAGTACATTCTCATAGACAGCTACTGTCAAAATTTCGGCTCACACCTCCGCCGTCGCCACGACCAAATTGGTCGAATTAGTCTACGAGGCTACTAACTTCTGCCCCATCCACCGTATGCTCTTGATTGGTTCTTGCGACTTATTTTTGTTTCCAAACTTGAAAAAGTTACTCCCCGGGCAAAAATTTCAGTCGAATGAGGGGGTTATCGCCGCCACGACGAACTATACAGCTCCATGTCTAGTTTTGACATTCCTGCATAACTTGTCAAAAAAAAAAAAAGGCGACACGCTGTCATGTGACTTTTTTAACATATTTCTTGAGAGAACTCACTGGCCAACACTAGAGGCGTTATATTCGAAAAGTCCGTACATTTGCTGGCGTGATTAGTCCAACACACCGAGCCGTTGCTGGCATTGAAACGAAAGCGGCTAAAATGGGCCTGGTGGTAAACGAGGGCTAAATAGTACCAACATCAGTACCAAGCCTACTTTGCAGACCTCCAGAAAACGTATTTTTCAGACGGGTTAACAAAGTTGGACCAGCGCTGGGTCAAGTGTATCGAACTAAAAGGATAATACGTTGAGAAATAAATCGCCACCTTTCCAAAATGTTCGCTTTTCTTTTCTAGACTAAGTACTTATCGGACCACCCTCGTATGTAGGTACCTCTTTCTACAGAGTGAGACTCCAAGTTTCTCTGAGCCTGTGGGACTACGCAACAAACAATGTCCACGACTAAAATGATGCATACCAGTAGAGAGGAATCTTAACCAACCTGGTATGCGCATTTGGAAACAGACTACGCAAAAGATCGTGCTAGCTGGAAAGGCTTGTTGGTTGAGGCGGAAGAAGAAGAAGAAGAGAGAATATTGCGCGAGCAGAGAAGGTTAGAGATTTTTTAATTTTCTTCTTTGCCTCTATAGCTACTGCGATCTTGTCAGAAAAACCTCATATGTCGATGAATTTTCCGTAATGATACCATTCAAGCCCTTTATTTTTAATTATCTTCTCACTCTCATTAAGCAGGGTGGTCTTGAGGTATTGAAAGGTTTTGAAACATGAGGTTATAAATCAAATTGCAATGTAGACCTTAGACGTAAGGGCAGCCCTAAAGATAGATGAAATGAGTTTAAATATGGGAGGCAGGGCTTGAGCATACAGGACATAGTTGCTGATTGCACATAACCTGTCGAGATGCCAGCAACGATCCCTGCAAATGCTCAGGTCAAGTTGACATACAGCGTCCACGCAGCCTCCCTGTATAGCCTCTACATCAACTGTTGAAATTTGAACCAATGGATGCAGCGAGCGTCCTAGTCAAAAGGACGTCATTATAACAGACTGAAAGTTGTGCCGAGGGATATCAACCCGCCAATGAAAAATCCTACACCGCTGTGAAAGAACAAATTGCCTCGGAAGCACGCACGGACAATCAATGACTAAATGGCACGAAAATGGACATTTGTGTGCCTGGAATGTAAGAACGCTATACACCCCGGGAGCAGCTCACCGAATGGAAAATATCCTCACGGAGTACAAGGGAATATTACTGCGATCCAGGATAGGAAATGGTATGATAAGGAAAAAGAGTGCGAAATTTATTAGAAATTTATTACCGAATTTCGGCAAGGAGACTCTCCGTCGTGTGACTTCTACAAACTACTCGTAGTTCTGGAAAAGATATGGATCAAAAATCCTAACTCGAAGCACCAAAATCATGCTCTTCAAAACCCTAATCCTGTGAATATTATTATATGGAGTCGAAAGCTGGACCATAGGTACGACTGCAGAATTGATTCTTAGTACTTTCGAAAGAAAAATTCTTCGTCGAATATTTGGTCATATTTTCGAGGAGGGCGAATGAAGGAGAAGCCACAACTGCGAACTCTGAGAGATATACAAGGACGTGGACATAGTCCGGAAGGCAAAAATCCGCATCCAGCGAATGAACGCCAATGCTCCAGTTAAGAGATTCTTTGAATAAGAGCCTCCTGGTTCGAGAAAGAGAGGAAGACCAAACCTCTAATATAAAGCCCAAGTGATCGCCAATGCAGGAATCTCCAAACGTTCGGCTCTCACTCAGACCGATCGGCATGGACTGTTTGCATCGCATCTCGATTTTTGTTACATTACGTTCGGTTAAGGACAGCTAGGTAGGCAGGTAGGTAAGTGGGTAGACGGGCACAAGCCACGCCTCACTTAGGTCCTTAGGGACCCATTGTGATGCCCAATTGGGGATAAGTATCCCCTTATAAACCTTGTTGCACTCATTGTCCTTCGTTGTGCCGGACCCATCCCGATTTCCTTATGAACCTGCAAAGAGATCTTAGAGGTTTATTTGAAATTTCCTGTAAGTCTTGCAAGAAAAATTCTCCCAGTGTTCTATGACGCAACTGACAAAGACTAGGGCAGTGACAGAGGTAGTGAGGAGTGTCCTCTCGTTCCTCCTCGTCACCGCAACCTCTACAAATGTTGTCTTTGGAGAGTCCCATTTTCCCGGCGCGGTTTCTAAGATGATTATGGCCAGTTAGAGCTTCAACCACTATCGTTAGCAACTCTTTGTCGCACTGAAGGATTTTGTCGGTTTTTGCTCGATCGTATCTGGGCCATAATGCTTTAGTAGTCACACATGTAGACAGACCGCGCCATCTACTGTTTGCCATTTCAATGATCTTTGTATCAACCTTATTCCTCAGCTCTGAGAGTGGCGGTTTAATACCATGAATTGCTTGTAACGCGTCGATCACTGACCCTGTTCTGTCCTGACAGATAGGACAAAACGTCACTGTTGGCAACAATAACTTCGAGGTGGTTAAGGATTTTACATACCTCGGAGTAAATATCAACCCCACGAATGACACCCTTGTGGAGATTCGACGAAGATCCTAGAAAACAGCTGCTACTTCGGATTGGCGAAACAAATGGGGATCAAAACTCCTAACTCGAAAAACAAAATGCATGCTTTACAAAACGCTAATCCTGCCTGTTCTACATTACGGAGCCGATTGTTGGACGATAAGCAGGAAAGCGGAGCGCATTTTGGATACTTTTGAGAGAAAAATTCTTCGAATTTTCGGTCCCGTATGCGAGAAGGGCGAATGGAGGAGAAGATACAACCCCGAACTCGAGCTGTACAAAGATGTGGATGTAGTCCAAAAAGCCAAAAACGACTACTACACTGGCTCGGCCACATTGAACGAATGGACAATAACTTTCCAGCAAAGATCTTCGAATCACAGCCCACAGGTTCGAGACGAAAAGGAAGACCGAAGCTCTATTTTAAGGATCAAACTATCGCGGATGCCAGAGCGCTTGGTCTGGATAACTGGAAGCAGCGTGCCCGGGACCGCAGGGCATGGAAGGCTGCCGTGTCTCAGACAGAGACCCTTCACGGATCGGGAGCCCGCTAAGTAAGTAAGTAGTAAGGACAATGTTTGCAATGCTAGGTGGCAAATGGTCACATTCTCTGAAAATTCTTCTTTCTACAGCTTTGTTTAAGTATTCATTTTGAGAGAAATAAATGCTTCAGTATTTCTCGAATTCACAGATTTACGCAATAAAAAAATTGATTCCAAGTCACAAGAACATATAAGAACATTTCTACTCTTCCATGTGTAAGAAAAGTGTTTAACAAGATTCTTCGTCGTAGACTGATGAGGTGAGCACCAAAGAATAAATTGTTACGCATTTATCAGAATGATTTCCACGTTGATTTTTCAACTGCAGGGCAATTTATTTTTGCGCTCTTAAACATAGTAAACAAATTAATCGAAAATAAACAGAAGTTTGATATTTTTTGTTCTAGATTTTGGATGGTGTTTTGTACTGTAAACAAATATTTCTTCTTCTCTTTTCTTCTATTTTCTTCATCTGACGCTGCAGTCCAGGTGGAACTGCGTCTCAGCCAACATCCCTCTCCAGGCAGCACCATCTTTTACTACCTGTCTATAGTTTTTCGCACCAATCAACTTGTTCCCTCTCCACTTTTGTGCACCTTAAAGGTAGATGTTATCTTCTGCGTTGTTCCACAGGTTCAGAGTCCAATATTCTTTGGAGCTAGGTTGTCCATGCACTCTACATGACCTAGCCACATTAGGCGTTGGATGCTTACAATCAGCACCAAAAGTGAGTGTGCATTGTCATCATTAGCAGAAATTATGTGCTCTAAATTAAAATTGGGAGGAATGATCCACGCCAACATTCAAATCTCAAACAAAAGCTCTGAAATCAGATAATATGCCTTACCAATGTTTCCAGTTTTCGTATCTGCCGGTTTGAATGTCCCTACAAATGTTAAACGAAAACGAACCGTTATGTCTTATAGAAAAGACCATATCGCTGTACAGCCAGTATGGACGGTGTTGTATCTTCTCCTTCAATCACAATCAATGCAAAAAAGACCAAAGATCGAATTCAGAACTTTTTTCTCGGAAAGACCAAGACGTTCTTCATCCGCTTTATTGCCATATCATTGCCTTGTACAAAGACCGCTTGATCCTTCCTGAGAAGGCTCAACTGCCTTTTCCGCACAAAGAAACACCAATGAGTACGAGTTAAGTTATCTACTGGCCTTCATCACAGACTCCAAATGGTTTCCCGCTATCATTCAATTGGATTGGCCTCAGTCAATCCGTGTGGCCGCACAATGGATCAACTCTGGTCTAAGTGCATACTCCAGCCACTTAAACCTACCTACCTACGATTTACTCTAGTATTTGATTTTGTTCGTACTGCTTATCCGCGGAGTTGAGATAGATAAAGTTGACTATCTCAAAGTTATAGATCTGCCTATAGCACTATTTTAGCAAAGTCATCGATGTTGTGCGTTCTTTTTTGAAGACAGACAGACTTTTCTTCGCCCTCGTTTACCGCCCAACTTATTTTAGCCGATTTTGTTTCAATGCCGATAAACGCCACACTGACGGCTTGCTGTGTTCGACCAATCACGCCAATGTCTTCCGCTTGCGCTAGTAAAAAATCATAAACATGAACACATATTTAACAAAAAAAAATGAATAAACAAATCAAATTAGAAAACCAAACGAAATTTGAGCGACTAAACAACAAATAATTTAAAGAATTCTAGTCAACTCTGAAATCAAACGATTCGTGTTTAAAATATTTATAAAGGGATTATCAGAAACCGGCATGCCAGAAACCGCTGATTTATTTTTTAAATTCTTTAAGATCATTCGCAGGTCGCGTGGGGCCACGGTTAATAAAATATCATGTTTAGTACCTTGTTTTGTAAAAACTGTAGGTTCCTAACATATGCACATTCATAAATTTCTCCGCACTTGGCACCCAAAGAAAGGGACGATTACCTTGTGGATAATAATTCTACGTGCATCAGGGAAATGTGACTTTCTGTTCATAAACAGAAGCTACGTATTCAGCGACGAGATCTCTAATAGATGACTACGTCAATAAACTAATTTAGTGGATAAAAATAAGAAAACAATTCCTTTATGAAGACGTCATTTCACCCACAAAGATTCATTGCTTGCGGTGCTTTCTGGTCTTGTGAAATCATTAAGCCATATTATAGATGAGGCAGGCCAGAGCATAAAGGTCAATGCAGAACGTTGTAGATCAATGACAACTGCTTTATGGAAGAGCTTTGGTTTCAAAAAGATGGCAATAAATGCGCAATGCAATGCAATGCGCGTTGCAATCAACCATCGCGAAAAATAGGTCAGTGACTATGCCTCCAAGATCATATAATAGAGATATGCAAAGTCGCAAACGAGCAAGTTCGGCGGGCATATTCGTCGCTGAGGGCAAACTTCAGGTCTCCTCGGTAAAGTCTGCGCTAAGGTGTTGGAGGAGCGTTCTAGAGCTATGCTCGAATCCAGGAAACCAGATGAATAGCGCGGTTTTCGTCCCGGCAGAAGTACAACCGACCAGCTTTTCACTCTAAGAATGGTACTTGAGAAGACTTGGGAGTACGCCAAACCAATCTACAGTTGTTTTGTGGATTTGGAAAAGGCATACAACCGAGTTCTGCAGGAGTATGAGATTGATGGTTCTTTGTTGAGGGCCATTCAGTCTCTATACAAAAACTGAAGCAGCTGTGTTCGGGTTAACGGTAGTAAATCAAAACCTTTCACCGTGGGCGTTGGATTTTGCCAAGTCTTGCGTCTTGTCACCTCTCCTTTTCATTACATATATTCGGACTGGACTTTGCAGCGCAGCCGAGGCGAGGAATGTTTCTTCCGAAGGAAGACCAGCAGGCGCTTCTGTGATGAGGAGCCTACATCATCAGCTCTCACCTCATCAGCGCCGAATAACTGCCACCTGATCCGAGCAAAGGCGGGACAATGGGGTAGTATGATGGTTGGGGCCTGTACACTGTACACTATACTCTACATATTAGTGGAGTCCCATTGAAACAGGTGGAGAAGTTTAAGTATCTCGGGGTCTTCTTTACAAGTGATGGAAGGAATAATGCTGAGCTCTCCTGTAGGATTGGTCGAGCTGAATCAATTTTGCAACAGCTTGGTCGATCTGTAATCAGGAAGCCCAAGCTTGGTGTCAAAGCCAAGTTAGCGGTTTTTAACGCAGTATCTGGTCCAACTCTCACCTATGGTCATGAAATTTGGGTAATGACCGAAAGAATAAGATTGCGAATACAAGCTGCCGAGATGAGATTTCTTCGTTCTGTTGTGGGAATTACTCGCCGGGATAATGTGAGAAAAACGACAGTGCGCGAGGAACTCAACGTTGGGCAGCTGCTTCTTCGTACGGAAAGGGGTGTACTTCGATGGTTTGGTCACGTGGCACGAAGGTCCCCATCATCACGTCTTCCGAGGTGCGCCCAGTACCTAGGACGAGAAGATTGGATCAAAAACTCCCCTGGTTGCGCTTGGACACAGTTCCTGGTGAGTTAAAGTCGATGACGGAGGACCGAGTGACCTGGAGACTTCTCGTGCGTGCATTGCCTTGCATTGGGTCACTTAAAATTAATAAATGAATGGATGAGCTCCGGCTTAAATAATCTTCGTCTCCGAGTCAGAACAAGGCATTACCGGCCGACTAATAATAATAATAATGGCGGCGCTACAGTCCAAGGTGGATGTGGGCCAAACTTCTCAGCAACCACTCGTGTTGTGCGTGCTATTGTTCTTTCACAAGTGGAGGGAACCTACAGTTTAATGCCGACTCCGAACGACGAGATTGAAAAGCTTTTTCTAGACAGTTATACTCTTTGAGCTTTGTCAGTGAATCGAAAGAGATGGAGCTGTAAAAAAATGTTAGTTGTTTTTTTTTTGAAATTCGAACCTTAGACCTCGAGCGTAGGAATCGACGCACCTACCCACTACGCCAGGGCGCCCTCAGGCCGACTACGATTAAGATAAAATGGCACACATAAATTGAGAGGGAATGTAACTTGACTTGGGGAACTGGAGAACTACCGAGAAACTTGGTAATTACGGTATACATTATAACCAACAATTATTATGGAAGTATTTTTTTTCAGAATGAACCATCAAAACAAGTGCAGATTATTAAAAATATATATTTTAATGTTTTTATCAACCCTAGTCGGACATTTCAAGCCTGCCGCCTACAACATGTAGTCAGCTTTTGCTACTCTTAACATCTAGTACACAATTAATTTATATAGCTAAAATTACACAGTTGAAAATATAAATGATCTTTTAAGTTACACGTATTCGCCTTAGTGACCATGACCATGACCGTGTGTGGGTCGGAGTAATGTGGCAGAAGTATCTGCTTTGTCAGCCTCAATATCACTGCCACCGGCTTCTAGGTTTTGCAGTTGTTGATTCCACATATCAGCGTAGACACCATTCTGTTGCACTAACTCCTCGTGACGACCCCGCTCTACAATACCGCCGTCTTTGAGGACGAGGATTTCATCGGCATGAATAATCGTTGACAATCGATGGGCAATAACAACCGTCGTCCGGTTTGAACAAACTCTCGATAGTGCCGCTTGAATGTTCCGTTCAGTGTGCGTGTCCAGGGCACTGGTAGCCTCGTCAAGGAATACAAGCACTGGTGACTTGAGAATAGTTCTTGCAATAGCCACACGTTGCTTCTCGCCACCACTCAATCGGAGACCACGTTCACCCACCTTGGTTTCGTAGCGATCAGGGAACGACAGAATACGTTCGTGAATGTCAGCGTTACGTGCAGCTTCAAATACTTCATCGGCCGTTGCACCAACTCGTCCGTACTCAATGTTGTAGAAGATTGAGTTGTTAAAGAGCACCGTATCTTGAGGCACTACCCCAATGCACTTCCGCAGGGAATTCTGTCGCACTAGCTTGATGTTCTGTCCATCGATCAGGATGCCACCGTGCATAACATCATAGAAACGGAAAAGCAGACGAACGATTGTACTCTTTCCCGCACCAGAGGGTCCAACAATAGCACAGATTTTGCCCGGGTTGACAGTAAAGCTGACATTGCGCAGAACTATTTTCTCTGGACTGTAGCCGAATGTGACATTGTTGAATTCAATTTTACCACCGGAACATAAGAGATTCGAAGCCCCAGGCGCATCAATGACTTCTTGCTCTTCCTTTAGCAGGTCAAACATGTTCTCCATGTCAACGAAATTCTTCTGGATAGCGCGGTAGTATGTTCCAAACCAATTCAGTGGCATATACAGATCCATAAGGTAGGTGAAGAAAAGCACATAGTCGCCCACGGTGAGAACATTATGATTCGCCACGAGATACACACAAAGCAGGGATCCAGTTAAAAGTCCCAGCGACAGAATGATGTTCTGAGCTGTGTTTAGGATGTTCAGTGAAAACATTGAACTGAATTCTTCTTTCTGAAAATAAAAACAATGAATAAAATACATAATAAATTACAGCAAAATTAAAACAAAATTTTTTTGGAGGAACTGGAACATTTCGGGTTAAGATGGCAAATCAGCCTGAGATTATTTTTGCTTTTACTAGAACTTTTTCTTTGGGAGGACTTATTTTGCTTACATCATAGAATATACTTGTTAAATTAAAGCCTCTGAGTATGTAGGACAACGCAACAGAAGACGTCCATCAACTAACTTGGTATGCGCAATTTAGTAAAAATCGTGCTAGACAGAGACATATTCACTGACGACCAAATAATTCCAGACTATAGAGCTGCACAATAAAGAAGAAGGTTAGAGCAGGAGATTTGAACAAATCTTTTTCGAAGAAACGGAAGTTAACCACACCTTGTATTTTTAAAACACTAATAAAAGATTCTTTCAATTAATTCAAAAAATGCCCGATTACTTGCAGAACTATAGACGTTAATTTCAAAGCTATCTTGAATTGCAGTATCAACACATACCACGCAATTAAGAAAAATAATTACGAATTTCGGTACATTTTGCAATACTCCTGCAAAGCTCTGGCGCAGCTTAAGTAGAACTTTATATCAACACGTCATATTTTTATATTCAGACAGTCAGGCGGTAACAAAATCCCTGGAACCACTCTCTAAAGTGGTACTAAACTGTCGTTCATCTCTTGACGGCAGTTCAGTATATACTTTTTACAGGTGCCGAGTCATAGAGACATTTCAGTCAATGGCAGAGCAGACTAACTTGACAGACATACCTAAACTTTGCTTCTATAAAAACACAGCAAAACATTTGTTAAAGTGAGAATGCAAATACAAAACTTCTTGCAAACTTTTTTCGCCTTGGGGCAATGAACACCATAACCTATCTGCTTACTTTGAAATACAATGTAGCCAGTTTAAGAAATGGGCTGATTTTCCGTTCTCCAAGTTTTAATAGCTAACGTGAAATCGAATGGAATTCCGTACAAAATAAACCAGCACTGGGAATGTTAGCATAGAGGTGGGCATAGACTTCGATCTCAGTCAACCCGTGTGACAGCACAATAGATCAATACCGGTTTAAGTGCACACTTTAGCCACCTCTAACATAACCTAACAACCTAAACCTCCTCAAAACAATCTGACAAAATTTGAGACAGATCTTAAGACGTGTCTCTAGTGCTTTAACTTTAGGCCCCCATTTTGCCCTTAAACTAGTCCATGATCAGCACATGGGGTACAAAGGGTAAAATGTTAAGAAAAAGATTCTTCTTAAGTGGGCTATAGTTTAAGCTCCATCCCATAGCTACAACAGCGGTGTGGCAATTTGTTGGTAGTTTGCCACGCAGGGGCGACGAGCAGGAAAATTAAATCCCGCGAATCGAACGTGGTAGTAGCACGGATTACTACAAAAAGATATCATTATCAATGATCAGCAAGGAGGTACGCGTTGTGGTGGGGGTCCTTACCGGACACTCTGTATTAGGTATAGACTACTGCAGAAACTGCACCGACATTGAGTTATAGTCCAACCTCTCGCCCTGCTCGCTAAGATGGTTGAGTTTGGTCCACTGGATCGCAATCGAATTTCATCTTAGATAAGTAGGTACGTAGGTGCCTCCAGAGGTTTATAGTCTAAGCTCACGTAGACCAACAGTTTGCATCCATTGTACCCTGAAGATGGTGGAATATACTCCCACCGTAAGAGATTAACCTCAAACTCGGCCCAGGTCCACCTCGGACTCTAGCGTCAGTCAAAGAAGAAAGAAGAAGCTTAATCTTATTCAAATCCTCCAGCTCGTCAATGAAGATTTTGCCCATTAGCTGCTTTATCCTTCTGGGCAATGGCAGAGCATATTCTATTTTTTCTTCGTTCCTGCAGAAGGATAAGAATCACAAAAAACTGAGATACGAATCCAATGGAGCGATGTAGCCAGCAATTTAAGCTGAAACATCAATGTATCAACTTGAATACCTTCATAACGACTAAAGTGTTTGCTGTGACACCTAATGACTCAGAAAACTGATAAAATAGAAAAAGAAGTCAATGAAAGAATACTTTATCGACCAAAAATCCATACAGTCAGCTGATTAAATTCTTCTTCTGTGATCAACGCTACTGTTCGACTTCTTCTTTTATATTAACCGCTCTTATAATGCCTGCTATTCCTCTTTTACGAGTGCAAGGGATCTACAGCTCCAGCTTTACATTAACACTACTGACAAAACAATAGGAATACTTCGATGTGAAGATGAATGAAAGATGTGTGTACCAAGCTCAATGGATGATTCAGATATAACGTTGCAATTGATTGTTAACTTAAACCAGTCTCATAGGAAGTGGGACAGACTGTGTACACAAACATAAACTTCACCTAAAAAGGCACACATACCTGATACTTAAGGATAGCCTCCCTGTACGCCTCCACTTCATACTCCTCCGCACCATAATACTTAACGGTCTCAAAGTTAAGCAGAGAATCCACACTTCTAGCACGCTGTTCATTATCAGCAAGGTTCATTAGCCGCTGGAATTTAGTTCGCCACTCAGTGATTGCAATAGTTGACACTGAAATAATTAGAACACCACATTTAGATAATCCATGCAACAAGTGGCATTAAAGATAAACTCACGTATATACAGAAACATGGTGAGGAACACAATCAAGCCAAACCACCAATTGAAGGCATAAATAAAATAAATCACAGCCACAACAATATCAATTATCGTCGGAGCAATAGAGAATATAATGTAGTTCAATAAATTGTTAATTGAATCCGTTCCACGGTCCATCACACGGAGAACTTCACCGGTCTTCCGCTGCAAGTGCCAACGGAGTGACAGATTGTGCAAGTGTCTGAAGAGGTCCACCTCGATCTCTCGGGTCGTGTATTGCTGAATGCGAATCCACAAGAATGAACGAAGATTATTGAGCAGGCCCATTGTTCCTGTTCCACCGCCCTGCAAGAAGGACAGTCCTACGTAGATCAAAACGAAGTCCCATCGGAAGCTTATCGGTTCTTCTGTCAAACTGTCCACTGGAAAATACATTTCAACGTCAATGTCGGGGAAATGTCGTGTTTTTGAAGGAACTTACCCAATTTCTTGCGATAGATTGGAAGGAACAGCTTAATCACACGACCAATCACCAGCAGGCCGATACAGATCACCACACTTATTTGAAGGAGGGTGTCTTTCTTGGGCCAAAGATAGGGAAAGAGTTTCCGCAGTTTTCTCCATCCGTTGTGGAAAGCGGAGCGGTTTGAACTTGGATTCAGGGGCTCCTCGTCGCTGTGCTGATTGTAGGGCCACATTAGTCCGGGTGCCTTAAGGCCGAGCACGAATATCAGTAGTGAACAGATGTACCGAGTTACAAACATTCCCATCTCCAACTTATCCTTTGAACTGAAACAATTTGAAGTCAGAACCCATTTTTGAAGCACTCCCAGCTCACACTTACCTCTTCAGGTTAAACCACCAGTCTTCCTGACGTAAATTAATGAACGCCAAGTTCTCGTTGATAAACGCCAGAGTCCAGAACAGCAGCAACACCAAACCATGACCTCGGGTGGGTATTGATGGCAGTTGATAGAATCGCTCTTTCACAACCACCCAAATGGAGTAGGGATACGCAAAGCACGTCAATATAACCGAGAGAATCTTCAAAACAAATAAACAAACCGAGTGAGCACAAACAACAAGACAAACTCAAGCATTTACACACCATGTATCCATAAACGCCACTGTTGTCGTAGACCGTCGCCATCAAACCGAACCGAACAAGCGCCAGGACGGGAAAGAACGCTAATAAAAATACCTGCAGACCATAAAGGCGGGACTTGGATATATGCGTTGGATCTGTGATTCTTGTTGCATATTTTTTGTACATAATCAGTTGCAGGGTTCCGAAAAGTAGAATGAATCCGGCGATAATCGACGTTCCAACCGTGTCCATGAAGCAATGGGACACTCCATGGTTAACCCACACTTGGGATAGGGTGACGTTCGGCGGACAATAAAGCATTTTGTTTTCTTTTTCGAATTAATTCTGAAATAGAGAGGAAGAAATGGTTGTTATTATTTTTGTTTTCATGGAATTTGGGAGATATTTTTAGCGAATTTGTCTCCGCGCACTTGGGACAACACAGTAAAGGACACCCACGAAACAAACGACGTGGAAAGAAGAGGAGAAGAACCTTCGCTAACTTGACGTGCATAATAGGAGGCAGCTGACTAAAGATCATGCTAGCTGGAGAGGCTTGCTGGTTGAGGTACAAGTCCATCCCTAATTGTGGCGCCATTTCAAGAAGAAGAAGAATATAGCTGCAGATGCTACCTATTGTTGACTAATTTGCTATTTCCAAAGAGCAATTTATTGACAGAAATGTATAGTTTCAGTATCTTTCAACAGTCTGTGGAACTGATAACATTGACAATATTAGTCGAACCCGAACAATGCGGCGTTTGATGGTATTGAAACGGAAGTGGATAAATTGAATCTGGCGGTAAACGAGAACGAAACGAAAAATGCTCTTCCTTCGGGAAAGTATGCATAACATCGACGACTTGGTCAGAATTTCGCAAGAGGCAGCATCAACTTCGAGGCGGTCAAGAACTTCGTCTATCTCGACTTCGCGGTAAACATTAGTTCCGAGATCAAACGCAGAATAACTCTTGACAACCCCTGTTTCTTTAAGCTTAAGAGAGTATTGAGCCCTCTTAAGAAGGACCAAGCTGTTTTTGTACAACAATCATCCCAGTTCCCTACACTACGACGCAGAGACATAAACGATTGGAGTGGATATGGAAGCTTTTGCTAGTTTCGAGGGAGAAGTTCTTTAAGCGATATTTGGTCCTCTTCACGTAGATGGCAGAAGACTAGGGACACCGACTAATGATTTCTGTAGAAGCTGCCTAGATGAGGATGAAGTGGGGAACATTCCACATGTCTGTTCCTGCCCGGCCCTGGCGACGCCAACACCTGGGGGCCTACTTTTTCTTTGAGCTTATGCGAACTTAGTGAGGTTCCGATAAGCAATCTACTACCCTATATCCTGAGCTCCAAATGGTTTCCCACAATTGAACAATTGGATTGACCTCAGTCAATCCGTGTGGCAGCACAATGGATCAACACTGGTCTAAATGCACACTCTAGCCACTCCAACCTAGCCTAACGTACGTTGATGGCGATTGGAAATGATTCAACTAGAAACTTTACGGACTCTACAGCGACAGTAAATTTACCAAGCGTCTACGGATCCAACGCCCAAGATCGATAGGCCATGTAGAGTACATGGACAACTTACCTACGTCCCGAACAATTTTCGACTCCGTCCCTTTTGGACAACGCACTGGAAGACGTCCACGATTGAGGTGGCGCACACAAGTGAAGAACCTCAATCAACTTGACGTGCAAAACTGGAAGCAGCAAGAAAGGGATTGTGTTGGCTAGACAGGCTTATTGGTTGACGCCTGTGTTTACTCTGGACTGTAGCGTAATACCGAGAAGTATAAAATTTGAAGCATTGATGAATAGGCGTTATCTATATTTTTGGAAGCCAGAATTCATATTGTTTGTCTAAATCGGGGCAATTGTGAGCTTCACAAATGATATCTAGGTGAACATCCGACACAGAATCGCCCTTGGCAACCGGTGCTTGTCAAGACAACTGGGCTCAAAACTCCTGACTCGAAGGACCAAAACATTGCCCTACGAAAATCTAATCCTGTCAGACTTGCTGCATGGAGACTAAAGTTGGACTGCAGAGCAGACCTCTAGGTGCCTTCGAAAAAAATATAGCCTAACCCCCTAAAGCGCTGAATACGTAGACGCCTGACTAGACCCATGTCGCTGTAGAAACAATGCAGTTCGTTGTGGAATTTTCTTCTTTGATCACCATCAACGTAAACATTACCAAAGATCGGACGCAAAACTACTAAACGTGTAAAACTGTGGATCACCTACAGTTTTGTAACAATAGCCCGCTCAATATGAATGTTTGTCGTAGAAGCCAGGTCCAAGTTTTTTCTGGACAGTAGTGTCACTCGTGGGCGTGGACAGTGGGCGCCGTGGCGTAGTGGGTAGGTGCGTCGACTCCTACGCTCGATGTCGTCGGTTCGAATCTCGAAAAAATCATCAAACACGGCTCCATCTCTTTCGAGTCACTGACAATGCTCAAAGAGTATAACTGTCTAGGAAAAGCTTCTCAAAATCGCCGTTCGGAGTCGGCATTAAACTGTAGGTCCCCTCCACTCGTGAAAGAACAATAGCACGCACAACACGAGTGGTTGCTGAGAAGCTAGGCCCAGGTCCACCTCGGACTGTAGCGCCGCCATTATTATTATTATTATTGGTGTCACTCGAAGAATAAGATAGTAAAGGACTTAGGTTTGCAATCGAACACATTGCTATAGGCACAAAGCCAATGCGTCTAGGCAACCCCCTACAACGAATACTGCAGATGTTACAGGGTTCTTTGGGTTCTTCGAAAGAGAATCTGCTCGCAGCCTACATTTTTGACGATTCGGTAATCTGAGTACTATTGGACTTAAGTCTCATGAGATGGATAGTCTAAATTCTCAACAGCAAAAAACTGGTCGACAGAGTTCTCTGTTGCTAAGCTTTAAGCCGCTAGGGCAGCCTGCCACCAAGCTCACAATGGACCCAAATTGTTGGTCGGAGCTTTATGAGGCCGTATATCTCCCTACCTACCTAGGTAGCACATAAAGTGTGTGTCCCACTTTCTTCACCTAAAGACACACCTAATTTACCAAAATAAACAATCAGTTTTTCTTCTCCGACTGCACGATAAGACCGACGAATGCGACTGGAATTATCCAGAACTGACAAACCAGTATTGATTGTAAGGAACAACACAAGTCACCTTCAACATTGAGCTGAAACAAAACTCTAATTTACCACGTAATAGCCCAAATGTGACGCCTTCCAAGTTATTAACTACTAAATAACTAGTGTACACACTATGACTATCAATCAATGTATCGAATTCTCTAGCAGAACCCCCCGCTTATTCTTGGATCCAAACAACCCCACTGTCAAATCTAAACTAAAAGAAAATTCATATGTCGGGTATGATTCAACATTTCTTGTGCATATTGGAGCCTGTTACGGAAACATTTCACAACATTTGAAAATTAGTCAGATACAAAAACTTCAAACTCCACCAATTTTCACTTTTTTTGCACTCATCTCTGCCATAAATAATTGGTTGACAGTAATTTAACTTCTACGTGCATAGGCCGGCAGTGTGGTTTTTTTTTTCCACAATCACATGGAGGACTTATCGAAATAAATTTCGTGAACTAAAACCCAAACTTAGAACTGATAAGCGAAGATAGCTGACACAAAAGAACAACTTCACATACAACTGTGGCGATTGCTGCTAGCTTGACCCGGCAAATGTTTCTCGTCAACCTCCACGGCACCAACTAAAAGATATGTTTTGCGAAAACGCACTACTTTCAGGTTTAGTACAAATTCCATATCAATTTGTATTGATGTGATGATGGAGTACATTTGTATCAACCGCCCCTTTTAGCCTAGAATTCCTTATCCAATGACGAATGTGTTGTGACAACAAAGAGACGACATGACAAGGTAGAGGATTATTTTATCAATTTACACCCGGACCGATTAAATATCTTTCCAGAACGATACACATCGAGTCATTGTGCTCGGAGAATTTTACATTTTGCACTTCACCTTTTGTTTCGCAAGAGAAACAGCAAAGCGAACCAACTAACACATTTGACAGCAAAAATTTAGGACTTTGTCGTTTTGCACTCGACTACATTCAGGTTGCGCAATTGTGGTTTTGTAAAGTTAGTTCATCTACACGAATACCATTCGACAGCGATTTGAAGCAAACACTGTACTAATTAACAAACAAAAAAGATAACCCAGTTGTTTACGCTAAGTAACAGAGAACCAATCCAACAGCAGCAGCAGGCAGAACGTAAAACGCTCAAATTACCTAATTGATCGCGAAGCTGTTGGCAAAACTAAAGGCGGCTCTGCCTTATGAGAAGTGGCTGAAATTGATGAAATTGTTTATTCTGTTCGATTAACACCTAAGCCACTGCTTACCTGCTCCAAAAGAAGAAAAACCGACTCCTCCACACAAGCCAAAAACTATTAAAAACCAAAACTAAGCACAGCGCACGTAACCAGTTAATTTTATTTCATAGTTCTTGTTTCTGAGTTTGAATTATTCAGTGCTTAGAACATGAATAGGCAAAAATAAATCGAATTCTCTTACAAATGGACATTCAATTAGAGCTCCTTTCTTGCGATACTCCGGAGAATCTGCATTGGATTAATGACAATTTACTTGACCCAACAAAATTCAATTCAGACTACTGACGAGAATTGAATGAAATCCAAATTACAATGACAGCAGCACTCTTTTGGCAGTCAATTTAAGAGAATTTTGACATTCGGGGACTGTTTGATTTATAATGTCGAGTGAACGTGAATTTAGTCACATGACTGTTTTTTTTTTATTTTATTTAGAACGACATACTGCTAATATGGAGACGTTTTTTCTAATATTCAAATATATTGCGATCCCCAAATGATATATTAAAGCCGTAAAGGCTGTTGTTCCTTTTCAAACGATTGGAATTGATTTTGAACCGATGCATTTATTTCATTAAAACAATAGTTGCGAGCACAATTTTTTTTTACAAAGACTAAGTCATTCTTCCTTCTACTTCTTCTCCTGGGTCCCCAATATTCACACCGGACTATCCAGCTAGCACGATATTTTACTCATTGTCTCCAAATGCTTATACCAAGTTCGTTAAGGTCCTTCTCTATATGTGCGCTTTATCCCACGAATTCAGAGACTAAGATTCTTTAGGCCGGAGCCAAGTTGTCCATGTGCTCTATATAGTCTCGCCACTTAAGGCGATAGAATCCCAGCCAGAATTATGTCGCTAAACAAACTGTATAATTCGCGGTCGAATCTTCTTCTCCAATCATCATCAGGGTAAGGTAATCAACAGGGCAATGATCGCACCCAAAATGTTTCTCTCGAAAAGAATACAATCTTCTTCATCTGATTTCGATATTGTCCATAGGATGATCAATGTCTTGCAGAAAGTCAGCGTTTTTGTAGGAAGGGATCTATTTTCCAATTTCATCTGGTCATTGTTTCGATGTCGCTAATAATGTTCCTTCCTGACTTTTAAAAGATCCTGGTCTTTTGTATGCATCAGATCACAGTCGAATCTTTTTAAAAACGATGTTAAGGAAATCACATGACAGCCCATTACCGTGCCTCAAAAATCTTCTGACATTGAAGGTTTAGGTTAATTCCTTATCTAACTTGAGGGAGCAGCGAGAATTTTCCAGCTTCATCCTGCACACCCTAAGAATTTTAACAGCAATGTCAAAACTAGGAGGAGGGCAAGGCTTGAGTATACAGGACAAAGTTGTTGACAATGCATAAAACTGGGGGTTGGGCAAAGGGCTAACAACCCACCCGCATAAAAAAACGAAATTGTAATGAAATTGTAGGTAGGTGGGTAGGTTTAAGTGGCTGGAGTGTGTACTTAGACCAATGCTGATCCATTGTGCGGCCACACGGATTGGCTGAGGTCAATCCAATTGAATAATAGCGGGAAATTATTTGGAGCCTATGATGAAGCGTAGTAGATTACACATAAGCTCTCAAAAAGTAGGCTCCTAGATGATGGCGTCGTAGAGACGCCAGAGCCGAACCGGAGCAGAGGAGGTGTGAAACGCTTTCCACTTCCTCCTTGTCTAGGCAGCTTCTGCAGAAATCATTAGCCAGAGCGCCTAGTATACTGGCATGATTACCTATGAGGCAGTGTCCTGCAATGACACAGACGATTATACTTATGTTAGATCTTTCCAGAGAGATTAATTCTTTAGATCTTCTGAGATCTATCTTAGGCTAGATCATTCTGGAGGTGCTTTGCAGTTGACCGGAATATCTCTATGGCCTGGTACCCAATACAGGCGAATTTATAGAGACCAATTCCAGAGCCCTGATGGATGCTTGGCTGTCCGTGAAAATTTCAATATCACGCGCGGATATTACATTACATTTGAGCCAGGACAGGGCTTCACTGATCGCCATTATTTCCGCCTGAAACCCGCTACAATGATCGGGTAAGCGAAAGAAGAGACTTATGTTTAGTTCATTGGAGAAAATGCCACTGCCAACCCCATCCTGGGTCTTTGATCCATCCGTAAAGAAGTGCAGGGAACCTGCATATGGTTTAGCATTGGCATTCCAAAAGTCTTTATCTAGAATCAGGATTTCAAAGCTCCTATAAGGAAAGTATTGGGGTGTGGCGTGGTCTAGATTTCTAGTCGGGAAACTTAGAGAACTTAGTATAGAGAAGTGACCATATTGGTCCACTAGGCGAACTAAGACGAACAGCAGTGCTTTTGCTAGTGGTTGGCCAAACATTTCGACTGGGGTTAGATTCATGGGGGGCATCTGAAGGCATAGTTCTTAAAACACGTCCTATGCAGATGCAGGCTCTATGACTATGACTCTTTTACATACGTAGAGAGCAAGCGTAGCCTTGCGGTCACGCTCTATTATATTTAGCTTCCAATTTAGTCTCTTATCTAGGATGAGTCCTAGATATTTGGCAGTCTCGGAGAATCTGCAACTGGTGCCGTCAATGGTAGGGGGGTCAATTGAAGGAATTTTATATTTCTGTGTGAAGAGGACGATTTCCGTTTTAAGAGGGTTGATGCCATTGTAGATACTTGTAAGTACTGGTCAAGTACTTAAGTCCTTATTTATGTACTTAAGTACGTAAAAATTAATACTTATGGCGAATAAAGACAAAAAAAAACAAGTACCACTGGACTTCATTCTTTTCAAGTACAAGTACCGCCGTACTGAAATACAAGTATCAGTACTCGGTACTTGTACTTGTAATGTACTGAAGTCAGATAATACTGAAGTACTTTACAGCCCTGGCAGTGAAGATGAATATCTATGAGTCTTTCCAGTGTTTTAAGCAGGAATGAAGATAAGCTACAGTGCGCGAAATAATTATATGGTACAAGCAAAAAACTTAAAAATAAACGTATTTTTTAATTTTTTTTCAAAAACTTTTTTTTATTAAATTTAAAGGCATAAAACCAGGAAGAAATCCATACAAAAAATTAAAGTTTTCTATTAAAAAGATAAAGGGAAATTAAATTTTGTATTACTTCAAACGAATCCATTCTAGATACAAACTGGATTTTTTCTTTAAATATTTTGATGTTTTAATGCTTTGTTCTCCTCCGTTTTTCTTTATAACTGTTACTGAGCGACGAGGCATTGAATCAATTAAATTTTGTAGAGTGAATATGTAAATTTTTAGCCATTCTTCCTGAATAGCGGTTTTTAGCCGTAAAAGTAATTCGAATTGTCATCCACCTATGTCGGGACTTACTGCAGGCCAACGAAGAGTGGGGATGTTATGCGACTTAAGGAAGTCGTTTGTGTATGCCGAGGCATGTATGGCAGCGTTATCATGCTGGAACGTCCAGTTTTCTCCCCACAAACTTTCACCAAAATCAATAAGAACACTATCCAGTAATTCTACTTACTTCTCCGAATTCATTTTATGGGAAACAAAGCAAATTGGAGTCTTTCCTCGATAACCGAAACCAGCCCATAGCATTAGAGAGCCTCCTTGAAAGTTTCTCGAGTGCCGAGTTTTACATACCTGGCGTATATCTCTCCAATATTTCTGTCCTCCATCAGGGCTATCCATAAATTTGTTTCTATCACTGAAAATAGTGGATTGCCATTCCGTGGTCCAAAATGTTTTTCAGCAAAACTCAATCTTGCCTCCCTATGCCGTGGAAGCAGCTTAGGTGTCGATAAGCGCTTTCGATATTTAACAAATGTATACTCCCTTAAAAGTTGTTGCACTCTTCTTGTTGTTATTGGAAGAGATAACTGGAGCCTAATCTGGAAAGAACTAATTTGTTTGTTTACTGCTAGGCGCTTAATTTGCCTTTTGGCTCTGTCGTCAACTTTTGGTGGATGACCAGATCTCCTTTGTTTCCCATAATTTCCAGGATCTTTTAAAAAAATGTTGAACAGTGTTTTTATTCCTGCGTACTTTCTCCACAATTTACCTAATGGTTAAACCATTTTTTCTAAAATTAAGGATTCCTATCCTCTCGTCCACAGTAAGTGCTTTGGCCCTGGGCATTTTCCATTGATTAAAAAAAAATAAGGCTTATTTGATTAAAACTTAACTAAGCGCATTTAATGTTATCATTAATATACCAATTTAATTTAATTTGTCCCTTTAAAAAAACTTTTTCCACTTAAACGTACGACTCAAACTCGCGTCTGCTATATTTATTTCGCATAGCAAAACTGACAGCATACGACAGAATAACACGAAACAAAAACATAAGGACATCGAAAAAGTTAAAAGTACCGTTATGTTTCACTATCACACATCATAATTCAATACGCTAGAAAAAATTATCCGTTAGTTTTGATTTTTTGTTTTTTTTTTTTTAGAAAATGTAAATGAATATGCTTGTCTCATATAATTATTTCGGGCACTGTAATAGGTCTGGGCGCCGTGGCCGTGTGGGTTAGTGCGTCGACCCATGCGCATTAGACTTTCACAGTCTAGGTTCGAATCCAAGCCCAGACAAACAATTTTTAAAAAAAAAAATTTTCACGGCTCCACCTCTTTTGAGTCACTGACAATGCTCAAAGAGTATAACTGTCTAGAAAAAGCTTCTCAATCTCGCCGTTCGGAGTCGGCATTAAACTGTAGGTCCCCTCCACTCGTGAGAGAACAATAGCACGCACAACACGAGTGGTTGCTGAGAAGCTAGGCCCAGGTCCACCTCGGACTGTAGCGCCGCCATTCTTATTATTATTAATAGGTCTAAAGTCCTTGGGATTAACAAGAGAACTACGGCCTGCTTTTGGCAGGAAGATTACCTTCACTTGTCACCACCTTAGAGTGATGTGGGACAGGCACAGGCATCCCTCAAGGAAAATTTCCAACCACGGGAGAGTCAGGTCTAAGTTCATTTGGAGTTCCGCTGGTATGATGCTATCGGGACCGGGTGATTTATATGGCTTGAAGCTACGAATAGCACATACTATTCTTCGCTTAGTGGTGAGCTTCAGGAGGTTGCTTAGTGGAGAACCACTGTCCGTGAGGGGAAGGGGCTGGTTGTCCGAGCAGCTGGGGAAGTGAGTGTCGAGTAGAAGCTCAGGAACTTTTCGAAGCTATGACCGAATTCGGGATCCGGTTGTGTCGCTAACAAATACGCAATGTACCGTGCAGTACGGTTTTATAATATCTGAACCGTTTGAAACCAGCACCGGATTTCGCAAGGAGATGCACTGTCGTGTAATTTCTTCAATCTGGTTTTGGAGAATATAAATTGATCCAGCTGCTGCGTTACGCAGATGACATTGTCGCGCGTTCCCAGAACAGGCAATACAAACTGCTGTTGAGGTTAATGAGGAGATGACGAAATATATGCTGTCGAGCATTAATCGACCCGTTCGACCATCAGATGGGACAAAACGTCAGAGTCGACAGCTACAATTTTGTCAGCTGAGAAGTTTGTCTACCTCGGGGCAAACGTGAATTCCACATACAAAATATTGATGTAGATTCGATGCAGAATCGCCATTCGTAAACACTTCTAGTTTGGTTTGTCTCCTGACTCGAAGGATCATAATAATACTCTACAAAATCCTAATCTTGTGAATCTTCTTCTATGGAGTCGATAGCTGGACCGTCGTAAGCACTGCAGAGTTAATTCTTAGTGCCTTCGAAAGAAAAATTCTATGTCGTATATTTGGTCCTGTCTGCGAGGATGGCGAATGAAGGACAAGACACAATCATCAACTCTATGATTAAGTGGTGTGCATCGATTTGGAATTCGTCGATCATACGTAAACATTTGCACGCATGCTAGCAGTTCTAAGGACTTATGGAAAGATCTTGTGTTGGCCAAGAACTCTGGTCTTGGTCCTTTTCCTAGCCTTAAACTTTTTTTGACATTGAAGGTCTCGATGTGTTTTCCACCGACATTGGTGGAGCAGCGAGTGTTTTCCACCGTCTTCCTGCACAACCTGACGAGTTTATCGGAAATGTCAAAACCAATCATGACGCTGTCTCTATGAAAGCTCTCATTTCCGACC
This sequence comes from Myathropa florea, assembly GCA_930367185.1. NCBI lineage: Eukaryota > Metazoa > Arthropoda > Insecta > Diptera > Syrphidae > Myathropa > Myathropa florea. The sequence goes on from OV884004.1 coordinate 18,411,854, forward strand.
TTGAAGTCGACGCAGAGGTTTGCATTACTTCGGTCTTTTCCAGAATCTACCGCAGTGCGAAAAACTAGCAGACTTCTCTGGCCTTAAACTACACTAATACTCAATGGATCCAATGAGAGTAACGGTTGAATCGTGATGAATCATGATTCTAACTCAACCATACTGAAAAGGTCCTAACAGATGAACGAAGAATGTTTTCAGGCGTTCACGCAAAACGGCAGAGATCTTGTATGCGATGTTAAGGGGGCTGATCCTTGGTTAATTGGTCAAAGCGGTCTTCTTTTTTGTCTATCATTCCGTATTCTGTAAAGCAAACAAAGACAAGCAACCTTGCCTCTAGAAATTAATTTCCACTGAAAATGTAATGCCCATTTCAACATTCCTCCATTTGCAACGGCGTTAACATAAAATTGCAACATTTTCTCCGAAATAGTCGTCCCCACGAAGTCAAATGTAAAAATTCCACCAGCACGCAACAAGGCACCGAAAAACAGCTTAACCTCAAACTGAAGCCCACCTGAAAAGAACTCATTAATGAAAGAAAGACTTAATAAAATTAAACAAAATACCCATGGACATATGTAAGCATATACTACATCAACATAATATGTACATGTACTGACTTTTATTTTATTTAAAAATGTTTTCTCTCTTTTTGTGGTTTATCATCTTAAATATTAAAAACTGGTTTGTTAATGCACTTATTTTTGTTTATTACATTTCTAAAAGTATGAAAAACTATATTTATTATTTATATATATATATATTTGTTTTAATTTAATCATTTAATCATTATTCTTGTCATTTTCATCGAATACCAACTTATTTAAAATGCTTTGATCGGACGAAAGCTCGTCGAGTTCCGGGTCGCCGTACTCGAGGATGTTGAAGTCTTCGCCCATTTCGGCGGTGAGAGATTTAAGTAGCTCATCGTCATCATCGTCACCATCTTCGATGCTTTTTAAAATATCACCAACTTCTCCAATGGCATGATCATAACTGGGCAACTTGTCTAAATCGGCTAAGCAGTCGGCCGCAACGACGCTGGGCTCAATGATGCCTTTGACTGAATCCGTTTCGATTTTCATCGGTGTGAGACGTTCGGCAAGAGCTTCACTTATCGTGCAGGCCATCTGTCGGTTGGCTTCCAATTTGGTGTCGACAAAGATCTCCATATTTACATCGTCCACAACAGACTTTCGGTCCGAGGAGAAACTCTCCTCTTCGCTTTTGATTGTGTTCAAATCTGACAAGGTCATATTGAGGTCATCCAGATGATCGTTCCGCGTGTAGTCTGAATTGTATTTATGGCCGTCGGTCAAGTGGTTCATATCGAGTACTTGCAGGTTATCTCGACTTGACGGATTCTGCAGTAGTCGCTTGAGTTCGTCTTCTTTGATATTTTGGATTTCCTTGTCGAACCGCAGGATTTCCTGGTTGAAACTGTTGATTTCTTCTGTTGTGCGGATGCTTGAATTTGGTAAGATGGTTTGGTTAGGCGGTACAGAGTATTTGTCGTCTGTAGCACAGAGATACGCGGTGGTGCGGTAACAGTTTTTGTCGGGTTGTGGTGTGTTGTTGATGGTGAATCGGTTTTCAACTGTGAGTGGATATGATGGTGGAGCTCCCCGTGTGCTCATATTGCTGAGTGCGTTGTTGTTATTGTGATTGTAGGTTTTCTGCTGATGATAGCTGTTCTTCTCCGGATTCTGCTGCATTTTTTGTACTCTGACGTATGCTCTGTTGTCCTTCGCCTTCTGCAGGAAGGGCCCCTTCTTGTCTGACGGCAGAGAGCGCCAGCGCTTGAGAATTTGCTTGCAGCGATCGTTCCAGTTGGGGTATATCTCCTTAAGTTCAGGATGCTGAGTGTTTGCGTACAATACTGCCGAAATGGTGGCCGCCTTGCCAAGTTCTTCGTCCTTGCGCATCTTTTCAGCGGATTTCTGTGTCGCACCGCCACCGGAGCCGCTGCCAGCACCACCGCCACCAACTGTGAGTGTTTCCAGCTGCTGGACGTCGGGCTTTTTCGCAATCGGCACGGCGTTCTTTATGGACAGGTGTACATTGTTGTGCAGTGTTTGAGTTCGTGTGGGCTCTGAGTACATGTGCTTTGGAACTGTTTCATGCATGATGACCGTGTCCGCTGAATTGCTCGAGTTGTTCATGTGCTCCGAATGATAGTATCCATTCGTCTGCTGCTGGCCCCCCATTGCGTGACCGTTGGGGATTAGCTGCATTCCGACCGGATCGCGGTTGTTGATGATGGGGGGCGTTGCAACAGTTGGTTGACTCTGCAGCATGTTTTGCTGGAACGTGTGATGAATGCTTGGCGAAGACGGCACGTACGTACTTGTCGCTATGGGGCTATGCATTTTGTCCAGCTCTCTGACGATTGGCTGCGGGGCTTGAACCATGGTCGCCACCACGGGCTTGTTAATGACTTCGGGCGCATTGTATCCGTATGTTGCATTGGGCACGTTGTACGTCGTGGGGCCGTTTTGCATGGGAGGCTTTTGTACATTCGCGATAAATGGCACCACATTGCTTTGGGCACTCGTCGTAGGCATTGAGTTCGACGTGACGGTGGCAGTCGGCAGCCCATTTTTAACCACTGGCTTGGGAGGCATGTTCTTTTCTTGGAAACTTTTAAGGTAGTTCGTTTCCTCTGCCGAAAGTACGAGTCTGATGCCCTCTGAGGGCCCCACTCGATTGTCATCGTCTGACGATTCAGATTCGGAAAGCGACAGCTTTTCGTATTCATGCAGGGACTTGCCGAAGAAGGCCTCCTGCAGATACGATGGATAGAGTTCAGTGAGCTTATTTTTTGCTTTCTTCCGCACCGGGGTTTTCTTCTTTTTCTCCTTTTCCACGTCGCACTGCTGGGTGGTCTCCTCGTTCTCTTCCAGCATGTCGATGCTGATCTCCTTCTTCATTGTGCGATTTTTCACGCTGAAACCACCGATGCCTAGTTTGAGAAGATTGCGCTGTCGTTTCTTTTTCAGCACAGTGATACCCTGATCGTTGGTGGAGAATGAGAAACCTATGGGGGGACTGGTGGTCTCCCCGGACCAGATCATTCCATCTTTGTATGTGTTTATTGGCTCGTCTATCGCTGCGTCCAGTCGGTTCTCCTCCCACGAGTTGTCGTTGGATGTACCCGCCACCACCGATTCTATTGCCGCTAGTATAGCAGAATCTTTGTTGATTTGTTCATCGGCCGCATGCGCACCGCGGAACTTTCTTTTCTTCTTGATCTCGGTCTGCAGTGATTTGATCAATTGCATTCCTTGTTCACTCACATAAACCCCGTCCAAGTGATGAGCCAGCTCCATCGACATGTTCTTCACGTAATTCAGTCCATTCTCTTGAAGATCTTCCATCGAACTCTCGTAGCACTTGATTGCAGATGATGTGCTCGCTTGATTGTTCAAATGGAAAGGCACTGCGTCCTTTGGACGGCACAACTTGCACACATACTTGCTCAGATCACACCGCTTAACCTCCTCCTCGGAGTTTATTGAATCGCACTTACAGTGGAGCCACCTTTCACACGTGGTGCATTGCATTATTATCTCACCCATTTCATAGGTTATCGAGCAGACTGCGCAGGCCTTCTGACTGGCGCAGGGACCGCACTCCGAATAGCTGTTCTTCCACTGACAGCTCTTCCCCGGATCGCGTCTGCCGCACGTCTGACAGACAGCACACCATTTGCACTTCCAGTTGCCGTGCGGCACAGAGTCCAAGGGCGGGTCAATACAGTATATGTGAAACGATATGTCACATTCATCACACAGAATCAGACGAGCATCGTCGTCCTTTTTGCCACAGCCCTCGCAAATGGTACAATCAAGACAACGCCATCCTCGCGTCAGAATCACCTTGTTCAGTTTGACGTTCACGCAGTACGGATGGTAGCACTGCCCGCACTGGGCGCAGCATATGAGCTGACCCTCGTCATCGGCCCCAATCGCACCGCACATCACGCAGATATCTTGCGATAGCACAAACTGATCGTTCGCAGAACAAATCACGATTTTCTTGTCTATTCCGGACTCGTCGCTGCGCGAACCCATGCGATCTGTTGACGGCGACGATGGAGTTTCATAGAAACCACCCATGCCACGCCCCTTGCCCTTGGACACGCGCTGCTTCCTGCCGCCACTGATCTCACCCATTTGTGACTTCTTCTGAAGAGCGAACTTCCCCTTGCCGCGGTATATCTCCTTAAGCTTCATCCGCTTTTTGGGCATTTTTAACATTGCATCCAGCGATCTTCCCCGAATCGGCGCCGCAAACGTTTTGTCCAGCGAACTGCCGTCTGTCACGTCGAAGTTTTGCAAACTTCCCATCATGCCGTCAATTTTGTACGAGTGCTTTTTGCACAAGGCGCATATGTAGTCGTAGTCTGGATTGGTCTCCTTCCGATGATGATAGACGGAGAGGTCGGCCTCAGCATCGCATGTATTGTGCACGAAACGGTTGCAACTGCAACACTTAACCATTTCCTTGTGTGCTGCCGCTCTGTATGCCTTATGACAGATCGGACATGAGAATCCCTTGTTCCTTTGCTGATAACACGAGTCGCAGACTGTGTAATTCGAATGCCATCGAGATGAGGCGCCCGCTCCCGGAGTCCTTGACCCACAATCGGAGCATATCCGGCAATTGCGACACTTCCAACCGAGCTTGGGAATCGAAGCGACTATTGGCCGCAGACAATTCGAGTGATACACCTTGTGGCACTGCTCGCAGGCGATCAAACGGTCCTCTATTACATCCGTTTGCTTGCATATCTGACATCTTATGCAGGCGGTGCACTGCCAGCCGGCTCGAGTTCCCGGCGTGTCCTTCAGTCCAATGCACGTTGTGTGATAATGGTCTCCGCAGATACTGCACATCACGTGCTTGGTGACGTCCCCCATTAGGTTGCACGTCCGACAGGACACATTCCCGTCCGTGTAGTTGACTGGAATCTTGTACAAGTGGTCCGTACAGAAGGTCACGAAGGAGCCAATAATAAGAAAGCACCCGGCTGCTGTTGCACATGGGAAATGATACATTTTGGAGCAATTCATTTTACACGTCAAACTCGCCCCATAGCGCTGACAGAAGGAGCATTGAGTCTTCAGACTCTGCGACGCAACTACGTCGACATTCTTCAAGAGTCCATCGGTGTCACAGACGATCCCTTGCGACAAGAGTGCACACATCTTATGTATGTAGAAGTAAGTGGAGTCTTGAAGATTCCTCAGGTTCAACTGCTCCCTGTGTCCGATCACGTCCAGCTCGTTGATGTCGTCCGTGTGGTGGTTGACGACGCTTTTGAAACTCGACACGTCCTTTGAAACAGTTTGATTAGTTAGATTTATCTTGATTTTCAAAGTGTCCGGTTCTGCTACTGCATGTGATGTCACATTTTCACTGTACATGTCCATCGGAATCGATGACTCGAACCTGAGTAGTTCGCCCTGTCCCAGTTGACTTTGTTCACTCAGATTGCATAGGCAGCACAACTTCCCTTCGTACTTGTGAGAGAATGACGCGCTTTCGCTTAGCGATTGCAAACTTTCCGACCCATCCGCGTCCGAGGGAGACGGATGGCTGTGTGATAAGAAGCGATTTGTATGCATGTGCTCATCGTTCAGGTATCGCTTTAAGAACATCGACCGGTTGAGGGTCTTGCGCTTTAATTGAGTGCGAACTGCTTTCTTGTAATAGTCCTGCACATCCTTTCGCGGGCGACCCGGACCCCGCTTGGATAGGTACGTAGAGAATTTGTTACGTTTTGTTTTGCCGGATAGCTCCAAATCTAATTGATCGTCCTGCCCTAAAGCGAGTTGGTCTTCAGAGGCACATAGCACATCATCCTCATTTATTAACGTACTCGACGATGTGCAGGCATTTAGTGGTGAAATATCTATCGGGTCCGAGCCCAATAGCGGTGTTGACGACTGTTCTGAGATTGTTTGTTCAATTCTCTCCTCCTGCTCCATGGTATTCTTCTCTATTTTGATTTTTCCAAAATTTTTAAATTCATCTAACCAAGCATCCGGATTCCGAATGCCGGATATTTTGCTAGAAGTGCCTTTGGGCACATAAAACAACTGGTTATACGTTGTGCACCACGCTTAAGTTCTGTGCGTGAGGAAAATAAATCTATGAGTACGGCATGCAATGTCGGTGCGATGTTGAAAGAACGAATGTTACGTGTTCCAGTCGAGGGAAGCTATTACTGCAAATGCTGGAACAACGTAATTGTCTTTGCAAAATGTAACTCATCAATTGTTTCATGCAGACTGTCCAAAAACATCTTCAGTTGAAATCCGTCTTCTGGAAGTAGAAATGAAAATGTATTAGTTTCGGGCGGAGCTATTGCCTTTTTCGTGGGTGTTTCTACTTACATTTGTGTATTGGAGTGGACACAATCAAGAATAATCAACGCAGTTCCTCTGTTTTTCAGCGCCGGTAGATTTGGATCCATTAAGTTCAACGCTAACTGAAAGGAAATTAAAGAATACGGTTAGAAGTGGTTTTAGGTTAAAACTTGTAAATTATCTTCGGTTTTCCGGAGGGATAGGAATGTATTGGATGAGCATGGGACAAGGAACAAACGGTGTTTATTAAACCTACAAGCAGACTACAACTTCATTTTCACTTTATTTGCGGGAAGTAGCTTGAAATTTGCGACAAACATGGTTGGTGGAGGTGAACGAGGGCAAAACGAAGTATATGCTGTCATCGCAAAAGGACGCTCTTCATCGACGATTTGTTCAGAACGTCACAATATGCAGGTATAACTAACCCGGCATCGCAGTAAATAATACGGAGAACATCAGTTTGGTTCGATATTTTCGTAAAAAATGTTCTGCGTGCGATCTTTGACGATGATCAACCACGAACTGCATAATACAGCGACATGGGTTGTCTACGGATCCAACGCTTAAGATAGCTAGGCCATGTAGAGCGTATGGATAATTTAGCTGCAGTCTGAAGAATCTTCGACTCTGAGCCTGTGGAACAACACGACAAAGAACGCCCACATCTAAAGTGGCGCACACGAGCTGGGAGGTTCTTAGTCCAGATTAGCTTAGAGTACCCGCATAGAGTCAGTAAGTTAGATTTAAGAACATTTGTTAAGATAGTTAAGCTAGATTTAAGTATTTTTGTCTAGGATATAAGGCAAATAAGAAATAAACAACAAGAAACAGCTAGTGCGGGTTCGATAAGAGAATTAAATCATTTAACTTGATACCTTTGTGCTGTGTTCCTGGACACAGGGATATACTTAAAGAAAAATGTGGAAGATAAGATCGCAGAGCCAGCGAATAGAAGGTTGCGCTGTTTAGCCTCCCACGAAAATACATGGATTCTATGCCCAAGGTGCAATAGCGCAAGAACTAACAAACTACTGTAGTGTACCAAAAGGTTGCAAGCGAAGATGGTTGGAGCACTGAAAGGTCATAATAAAGGTCTGAAAGGTCTGTAATACAACACCATGAAAATGGGGCTCATCGATGACGATATATGCTGGGACTTTGGTGACAAAGAGAAACAAGACGACACTCCTTACTACCCATGTTACCGCCCCAGTCTCTGTAATCTGAGAGGTAGAACACTGAGAGCTCACTTCTTTCAAGAAGAAAGAAATGTCAAAAATGCAAGAAATGTCAAATAAGCCTCTCACGAATCTTTGCAGCTTTATGAGTATAACCGGATGCTTGGACACCAACGATTACTTTGGTACACCGAGTGGAGGAAAGGGATGACTTTCCCCCTGGACATCACAATATGTCCCATAAGACCTTAGTGATGTGTGACTTCATGTCCGCCTACCAACCAACCTAACCTTACCTAAATCATTAAAAAAAAAACTTAAATTTGGGCTTTAGAGTGTGAATGCAACCAACTATACCAGTGGGATATAAGAGCCCTTTTGTGTTAGGACTATTAGCTGTTCTTTGCCTAAACGAATCCTTGGTACTTTTTGGTTCAGTTTAATTTTCTATTGTCTCTTAACTCCAACTTAACTTAAGACACAAATTTCGTGACAAAAATGTCAATATGTAACGTTAAATTCACTTTACAGTTACAAAAAAGCTGTGTTCGTGTGTTATTAGGAAAGTTTACAATCTGGGCTTTAATTCAATTCATTGTTCAGACTTCTTAAAAACAGCAAGTGAGGGATCGTGATAGCAGGAGAGGCTTTGTTGGTTAAAGCCCAGGCCCGACCCGGACTTAAGAGTCAGATAAAGAGGAAGTCGAATTAAAAAAGGTTATTTTATTTAACTGTCTTTACTCATAAATCAAACGAATTTTTAAATCATTTCATTGCACGTTAACTTTTACACTTGATCAAAAAGACTTTTCTGCTAGTTGACAAGTTCGTCTACAGCAGCGCAAGCAAGCGAAATTGGTAAGTTTATGTTGTGTTTGATATCTTAATTGTTGTTGTCGACTGTTGCATTATATTACTGCCTCATTTGATGTGTACGTATAAAGACTTGTTGGATATAAAATTTAGCCCATGCCATTAACACTGTGATTACAAGCTTTTTTTTCGGTGGATTTTTGAAACACTACTGAGCACTCAGACTCAAAACTGGTCCATTGTATTGCCAGGTAGCAACCTACTCCAGTGCCGTTAATTTTATCCCAACGGCCAATGGTGACTGGACCAGACTCGATTTCACTAGGATTCGAACCTGGGACCCCTCTAACTTGGGGCAGGCACTTAATCAACTGCATCCAGTCGTCTGTGATTACAAGTTGTTGGGGACTTCAACTAACTTGGCGTACGAAACTGAAGGAAGCAGTTGTCTTTACCTGAAATCATAGTTCATCGCGAAAGTGAAGAATTTGCAGAGCTTCTTTGTATGTATTCTCACAGGAACCAATGGGTCCATTGAAGGGACTACAACCGTGAGAGCCGTTGATTTTCCGTTAGAGAAAAGGACATATTGAAATATGAACCTCAGGAGTTTTTTCAGCTGAATCTTATACAGATTTTGAAACTCGACAAAAATTACTATTGGAAATGCCACCAAGTTGGTTGAGACCATTCTCAACATTTGTGTCCCTTAGGACATGAACATCCACAGGCTCAGACTCGAAGATTCTTCGGGCCGAAGCTGAATTGTCCATGTGCTTAACATGCCGTTGGAACCAACGCCTAGCTGTCGCTGTACACAAACAGGATCACAGACCGCACGCAAAACTTTTATCTCGAAAAGACCAAAAGCTTCATCGCATTGGATATTGTGCATGGCTCACATAAACAAGTTTTGGTCCATAGTGATATCACTTCACACAGTTAAACTATGTGTTGCCATCAGAGCTTTTATTGAAGCCAAATTATTTGTAGGCATGTGTGAATTTAGTGAGAAGTTGTGGCTTCATGAAAGCCACTTCATTGAGTGATTTGAAAAATAGATGTCCTATCGTTTTTTGCCAGAGTCGAGCAAAAACAGAGTAGGTGCCTCTAGGGTTCCACAGTACGAGTTTGATTTGCACACAAAATTGTATAATTGTTTTAAGGTACAAGAGAAGTTTAAGGCAACCATAAAATCATAGCGTGTCGTCCTAAAGATCAGTTCTGCCACTTAACCACCTTAACACATCTCTGAGACTATTTGACGAAACTCCACAAACCTTTTATGCTTAATTTTCTTTTTCAGATAGAGGTTAAATTTGAGAAACGTAAACGACCGCGTTGGGCACAAAATATAGACCACAAACTAAAATTTTCGAACGAGTGTAGTTGTGTGAAGTGGAGTAGAGTGGAAGTTGACTTAAATTTACACCACAATGGACACAATCAGCATTTCCTTACCGTGACAGTCACTCTAACCTAAGTTAATTGACAGAATGTACAAACTTTCTTCACGACGCTCTCTCTCGTTCACAATGAGCAAGTAAAAATGAAACATTTATGTTTTCCTAATACAACTCTACGAGTATAGTGCATCCAAAATGTGTAGTCTCTCAAATATGTTTGGGTCTTTGCTATGTTTTCAATGAAGTGAAAGCTAAAAGAAGCTAAAAGCTTATCCTTTCACATTTTCTTAAGAAATTATGATTATAGCATGAAAGAGTTCTCCGGTCATTTTTTACTGACCGCACATCTTGGGAAGCGATCACAAAATACGAGGAAGGCGAATGGAGAAAAAGAGACATCGGCGAACTCTAAACAAAGCCAAAGTTCCGTCGTATAATCTACATACCTCGGTCACATCACATTGCGCATGAACTTCAAGGTTCCTGCTAAAAAGTGTCTTGGAATCCTTGCCGGCAGGTTCGAGAAGGAGAAGACCCCCGGTATGAAGATCAACTAATCCCGGATGCAGGACAACCTGGTCTGAATGACCGGAAACACCGTGCTCGAGATCGTCATGAATGATGCAGAATAGCTCACGACCTCTACGGGTCGTTGGCCTAAAAATTAAGTGAAAAAGCAATGTAAGGCTATCGCTTTTTCCATGAGATACTGCCACTTCAAGTTGAAATTAGATTACATTTTTTTGGTTATTAGCAGCTGTCAGCATTGTCCAGTTTATTGTCCATTGTCCCACATATGACTTTAAATTGTGGGTTCAATTGACCTCCAATGAATGAAGGAAGTTTGGGCTCATTTGCGGAAGAAGCATTCCATGAACTTGAGAAGCATTCCATAAACTAAGCCAAAGCAGAGGAATTCCCAGGAAATTGTGAAGCAGACGAACTCGTCATGTTTGCGACTAACTCTCCACAGCACTTCGAAAGGAAAGAAAACATTCATGCCAATCGATACCATAAAACTCTTAACAAAGTTTCACACCGTAAATTCCACCCAACGCAGGTTCACAGAAGGTACTACGTTGTCTCATTGCAAAAGAAGCGCAACCTTCTCTGGATCAGAAACTCTCCCTCTGCTTGATCAGAGTAAGCCGATCACCAGGGTCCTGAAGGATGTCATCACAGGAGACTGGACCATTGAAAGACGCGCCAACAAATTAGGTCTTCTTGCCAACAACTCCTACGAAAGCTATAGGGCTGAAGAAGAAGAAACAACCTCACACCTTCTCTGCTCCGTCGCTCAGCAGAAAAATCCGCCTGGAATCACATTACTTCATTAGTCTGTGCAATGTAAATGACATTAGCATTAACCAACGTCATCGGTCCTTACGCTGGGTGGGTCAATCAGCTTGACTCGCGTCGTGTCACAAAGGGCTTAGCATAGTCAAAGTGTGGCTGTATTCTTTCACAGCATTTCACTAGAACCTGACCTAACATATATCAAGAAATTTGCATTTTCAGTCATCGCTGGGCTGAAATTGTAAGTTGGAGCTCTCCAACTTATACATTCTAACGCGAAACGTTGCTCCAACCTTTGACAAACAAAACGGCAACAGGAATCTTATTTTTTCGTAAAAATTAATATTTCTAGTTGCCTGCATAGGAGCAAGGAAAACACACTAAACAAGGCAGTATTTTGCTATAAAATTGCCCTTTCTAATTAAGTATGGTTTCATTATTCACTCGATATATATATGCTCCATTTCGGCTAAGTGGGAATCTTAAAACTTTGTCTTTTTCTGAATGAATTAATCCCATGTCGTGGTCTAGGTGCGCTCTGTAAGAAATGTATACATACTTTGAAATTTTAATTGCGGAACTCTTACACGAAAGTGGGGAAATACGTTTCTTTACGACACTTAATGGAGGACCAAAAGTGAGTTATATTAGTTTCTTTAGTTGTCTCGCAACTGTCATCTTTACACTTGCACATGGATAAGAACATGGCCATTTTAAGTACGTTTTTAATCTTGAAGCGTTAAGGGGATCTACCTGAGATATGACTGCATATATAAATTTGTTTTATTTACAACAAATATCAAACAGTTGCTATTTTTACACTGTCCAAGATGTGCCATAGAAACAACCATTAACTTAGAATTTAATGCCTTTCATTTCAGATAATCAGCCCTGTTCTTATGAAAAGATCTAACAACAACGGAATGGCAGGTGCCCCGAAACAGAAATGCCAACTTAAGTGAAATGCTTACTCGAATTGGCTCTAAAATCCACTCGCGGTCTTTGCCTACTTTTCATTGACAAAAATGCAATATATTCCCAAAGAACGTCATTGCACCGAACGAGTCATATCACAGAGCAACCTGGAAAACGCACATCCTAAAGACGACACAACACTGAATATATTTATGCATAAATATATATGTAGTCAACTACAAAAATACCTGCACAGGTTGATCTACAGACACACTCATGCTTCTGTGTTGCAGAAAGTGAATTTTGTGTTATCAACGCTGGTCACTATTTGGTCAACTAAATCACAGTCACAAAATTCACAAGTTACAGTACGAATTAGTGAAACAGAGCAAATATTCAAATATATTTCAGTATTGAAACAAATTTAGTCTACAGCATTGACGTAGGTGCATACATGGGGATTGCTTTTCTAGCCGATCAGTGCGCAGACTCGCTGACATCAACAAAACCCGCCATAACCTCTATTTGACAGTTGTAAACTCTAAGCTAGTTGGTATACACACTAAACGCTAGTAACTTACATGTGAATGCTCCTAAAATTCTTTTGCAGCATCACCATACAAACAAGATAACCTACTGTCATGTGTTCAGAGCATAATCCGAGGCAATCTATACATCTACCTGCGTGCCTGTGACCTAGACCAAACAACCGAATGCACTTGACTAAAAAATTGTTATCCGTTCTGTGCTTGGACTAAAATATGATTTACACTAGCCATCGGCGTCCATTTGACGCACGGCGGAAAGCATTTATTTATGGTTGAATGCATTCGAATAGAACACCATAAACCGACTTGCCATTTATTTTACATAACTATCCGATCATTTTAACTAGTCCGCTCAAGATTCACTCCGTTTACATCGAAATAAAAAAAAAAGTGAGAGAAAAAAAAACGCTCTACGCCATGGACTGTCACACATCCTTCGGAAATGATTTTTTCTGTCATGACCAGATTTGGAAAATCTTCACAAGCAACTTAATTTTGCAGAAACTTCCACCACCGCACTTGAAAGGTCACGATTTTAGTATAGAATTAAAAGAAAATTTATTCCACCAATCAATCATGAAAAAAAATGGCAGGGATTACTTCAAGCAACGTGACATTTCTGGACGGACGCAGCGCAAAGTAATTTTTCCCCCCAAGTTTCACTAGCACTAATTGCACTTGCTTCAAAATTCCGATTTTCAATTGCAAATCAAATGTTATGATTCATATAATCCGATTTGGGGGAATATTTTAATATAAATGTATGCACCATAACCTGCCGCCAATTGGAGTAATAACATAACATCGATGGAGACACGAGCGATGGCATTAGGACTCCCTACCTAGTTACTTAATTGCCAAAGCAAATTTCAATTCATTCCCGCACCGTCCGCGTTTAACTAAAACAGTCTGTAAGTACTGTATATTATGTTAGAAATAATGCTTAAAAGTATTCATTAATTACCTTTTAAAACAATCAAACAAATTCGCCAGGAAAAAAGAAAAACAAAATGTATAACCGCTCAGAGGACGTCAATGAACTTGCACTGCAGCAGCATATTTGGTGATTAAAATCTATATTCTTCGATTATATATGTCTCAACCAAATCGTTCACAAATGAAATATACGATTTCAGTTATTATTTACACGTTCAATTAAGGAAATTAAGCAAATTTTAACATTTTTATTGGGCAAAAGCACTAAGATAAATATAAATAATGGACTACCCGTCCGACGATTTTTTTTCTATAAATTCACCACTACCAACATTCGAATTCAAAATATTGACAAATATGTCAATTTTTTTGTATGTTGGAAGCCTGCTGAAAATGTAAACATGTACACCACAAAATGCATTTGTCTCGCTCTAATTTTGATTATGCTGCATGATAAAATGGTTGCGTTCGGTATTTTTGCTATTGTTTGTGCTAGATTTGGATAGGGTTTAAAAGTGCAGCGCTTATTTTAATGCCAAATTAAATTCGCTCGAGAATAAATTGTTAAGGAAAAAATTATTGAACTTGTGCAATAAAGTTTTTGAAACGAAAATGGTTCCAAATTATTTAAATGACAAATTTATTTGGATAAACTGACAGGAAATTTTTGCGTAGGCTATATTTCACATAAAATAAAAATGTTTTAAAACATGTACACAGGCTTATTACCTGAACGTTGACATTACTTCACAGTTCAGGGGAAAAGATGCATTACCTTGATAAGTCAATTAAAACCGCGTCGCGGTGGTAGCATTCAACGACAGTGGCTGTGAATTGTGATAAGAATTCCGAAAGTGATTGTTGTGTGTGGAACACAATGCCACATGTCACTTTAATTGACGGATAAATGTGAAATGAAATCAGTCCTTAACTCTAGACAAACAATTGTGCAAAATTCTGAATATTTGTGAAAAAAGAAATAGATAGAAAGCAGTCAAATAAGGAAATTTCAAGGGAAACTAGATTTGGGAAATTTCAATGTCGTACAAAGTCAAAAAGGCATGAAGGATTGATAAGGGAAATTCTTGATACGGATTAATGATATTAAAGTGTCATTCACATGAATCGCGATCTGTCACTGCTATTTTAAAGAAATGTTAACTTTCCAGCAAATACCAACAAACTTTTGGTATGTCAAAAGGTGCTTCTTTAATTATCGGGTTTTTACAGGAAAAAAACTTAAGGAAATTATTTTAGATATCAAAATGAACAATTTTACGATTTCTTTCTGTTATTCAAACATTACATTTGCGATCTGTCAAATTGAAATCGGCATACACAAAGTGGAGTCGCGATCTACACGTCGATCGCAGATTTTCCACCAGAAAAAAATTCAAAGGCCAGTATGTATTTGGTTGTATGAGGAAATACAGCTACTTGAAACCAAAGAAATTCCCTTATGAGTAAAGTGTCAACATTATCGTAGATCGCAGCTCATGTGTACAGTACTTTAGGTTGTAAGCCGCACACTGAATTGACAGATATGAAAAATTGTAGCAAATTGCCGGCAGAAGTTTGTGAAGGTAAAAGTCGCAGATTGGGGAAATTTCTTATTCTCTCAATAGCGCTATTTTTTGGGAAAAAACTACCATTTTATTGGGCAAGCGAACAGGACTCGCAGTAATAAAAAAATTCTTAATGATTTTTAGAGAAACGGAACATACCTAGTACACCTTTAGACCACATTGTACAAGGTGGCGCAAAATTAATCATCCAATTTTATTTTTGAATTACTTTTGATTTTTTTGATTTTGAGTGATGGAAATGATTTTGAAAAGTGGAAACGATGGTTGCCGCCAGTTTTAATACACATTTGTGCCCGTTTAATCGCGTGGGCATGTGGCTCGTGCTGTGTGTGCTGTTGCACCAGTTTGTTGAAATGAGATGTTCACCAAGCATCGCTCATGCAATTCCGGCAGTAAGATGTCATTTGGCCAAAAAAATCGACACAATTATTCCACGGTCTTGCGGAATATAGCGCTCCATTGCTTGTCTGTTTGAGTACTGCAGCAGTCTAGTTCACAAATGTCGAATATAATTGCCGTACGACACCATTTGCAAAAATTATAACATCTTCCGATAGGATGATTAATTTTGCGCCACCTTGTATAATAGTGTGAGTTCGTAATCGCATTATTAGTGCATTACTGCAACGTCAAGCGTTCTTAATTGCAACCATTTGGCAATGAAGCTTTGCATCGGGTTCTAAAATGCAATATGTAGGCAACTAGTGCGCAAACTAAAGCAACCAGCGCATCATAGATTTTTCTGATGCGATGAATTTTTTTTCATTTTCCGACTCAATTGTCTCTTTTTCATGTCTAAAATATTATCAAGCATGCTGGCATTGTAATTGCCAACATTATTAACCAAATTATTTAAAAAAAATTGTCGTCAATATTTTTGACGTTTAAAAAAAAAGAAACAATAAGCCGTTCCGAAACTCCAACAAAATTAAAGCATCGTGATGCACCGCCACATCAAAAAATCGTTGCGTCACATCACATAGGCAGTGATGCTTAAGCGATGCGCATTTTGTTGACGTTTACGAACTCAGCAATATTATTAGGTATTTCAAGATTATGCCACTATCAGTCTGTGACTTAAAGAGACCGAGTTGAAAGTTCTAATCGATTTAAGAGTTTGACTCAAGTGATCATAGATCCAGGAACCCAGATCCCAACTAAATCTGTTTGAGATCATAAAGATCGCTTGAAGTTATCAAGCTGTATTGCATGTACATATAGTATTTCAATGGCCTTGATGACAAGTTTACTGTTAAGGCAGAGGATAAACGAGATATAAAAAAACGCATAGAAGTGAAAAAGAAAGGCGATTTAAACCAGCCCCCGTGACAACTCTTGGATTTCCAGTAATACAATCTCGTAAAATTCTGATGATTGTGCTTTTGTCTATAAGCAGAACGAATCTAAAAATCTAAGAACCCGCATATAACGGGTTCCAACTTTGTATCTCCATAATTATGGAATTTGACAGTATTACAAAATAAGGAGGCAAAATAAGACGAATTCAGGTCTTTGCCGATTCAACTTTGATATTTATGAGGTACTTTGAAATCAACAGAAGAATACATTTATCCAAATTTAATGAGTTACAATACTTCGACAGAGGGCGTTTTATTTGTCTCAACGTAAAAGGCCAACATGATATATATACAAGGTGGCGCAAAATTAATAATAATAATTTTTGCAAATGGCGTCGTACGTCAATCATATTTGACATTTGTGAACTAGACAGCTGCAGTATACAAACCAGATATCAACTAATAACAGATTTAACAGATTTCTTAAATTTCAGATTTAACAGATTTTTAACAGATTTCTGGTACAAACAGAGCGCTATACTCCTGGAATAATTGTGTCGATTTTTTGACCAATAATAATTGGTCGGTGGTAGCGTAGCGTGAATTTCGACGTCGATTTCCTAATTGTGTCACACCAACTGGGCAAACATTCCGGCGCTTAGCTACTCGACTCGATCAGGCTGGAACCACAGGAAACTATGTAGGGCGTGGGCACCACCGGACTGGTCGTTCGGCTGAGAATATCGCGGCTGTGGCTGCTGATGTCGCTGAAAGCGAAGAAACAAGAACCAAATGATAACAAAACACAAGACGACATTAGTCTTGTGGCAAAATAATGGACCTAACTTATCTAAGCTAACCCTATCGCCGGCTAGCGGCTAGCCTTATCTGCTTTTTTATGTAATTTCTCTTATCTTTTGATAGTAACTTTCTTAATATGAAAGTTTCGGACATTGCAACCAAAGCTGTTGTTTCGGGCGTTGATGTGCCTTCAATACCAAGGCACGAGAGCAGCTCGATTTGTTTCTTCAAGTTATGGGTGATTGTGGGATTGTTCGCATAAGTTTAATAATAATAATAATAATGGCGGCGCCACAGTCCGAGGTGGACCTGGCCTAACTTCTCAACAACCACTCGTGTTGTTCGTGCTACTGTTCTCTTACGAGTGGAGGGGATCTACAATTTAATGCCGACTCCGAACGGCGAGATTGGGCGTTTAAGTTTATAGGCTTTAAAAAAAGGTTCGGTAGAATTTATTCGCGTTATCGTGAGGATAAGTTGAAGAGATTTTCTTGATATGGTTAATTCTTGACAACTGCAGTAAATTAATGTGGGCACTCTCAATAGGAACACTCTCAGCAACTGCTTGGAACGTTTTGAACGTCTTGCCGGAGGGCGGTCGGAGGGTCCAAGATCACTAATTGATCCAGCCCTGCTGAATTTTTTAAATTAACACCATCATCATCACTTTCAGGTGCCGAGACCAATGCATGCACGAGAGATCTCCAGGCCACCAGATCCTCCGCCATCGACTCTGTTAAAATAAATAGGTGATTATTTGTATATTTTAGGATTATTTATTTTGTAACTTCCATTCCGTTTGAATTCAAAAGAAAAAAGGAACGAACAAATATTTGACATATCGAAAGAGAAAACGAAGTGAAAAAGAGACAGTCCTGAACGCATTGTGTTAAGATCTCAACATACTCTAATTCATCAGGAGCGCCGCCCAGGCGCAACTTGGTGAGATTTGGACTCGGTCCAACCATCTCGTCCTGGGTCTGCCAATAAATAAAATAAATAAATAAGTAAATAAACTCTTCGCTTATGAAATTAAATACAATAAATGAGCGGAAAAGATATATCGTATATTGAGGGAGATACAATATACGATTTTCTTCTCCCGAAAATCCATTTTCAAACAGGATTCTCGGGTGAAGCAGGTATATTTTCATCCCTTTTAGTTCCGTTTTAGACATGTTTTCCTCATTTTCTGGTGGTCGCTGATAGAGTAACACCTCACGCATGCTACGTGGCATTTTAGAAAAATAGATTACAGGGACGATTTATGGCTGAAACACAACAGTGCGTCAGCGTCAGCGTTGTCTTTCAACGCACAATTCAATGGACATTCACGAAATACTGCAGCAACCTACGTAAGTGAAAAATGAGAGAGATGAGAGGATCGTAATAAAACGTAAAACGTAATCCCAACGCACGTCATTATTCAACATGTTGGATATTTTTTTGACAGAGGGATGCCCTGTGAGAGCGAAATTGAGAAATGTTTCCCAAATTGAGAGTTTTTTCCCAAATTGAGAACATTTTGTGGCAACTGACATTTGAGAAATGAAAACAGCTGACTAAAATTATTTCAACGACAAAACTAATTTGAATGAATACGCCAAATCAGCAACAAGAATCACTTTTTTAATTTTTTTAACTTTCTCTGCATTCATTTTCTGCAATTAATTTCTTTAACGTTCAATTGTTTGACCAGAATATTTTTTGATTTGACGTTTCAGAAATTAAAATAGCTGACGGAATATTTTTTATTTGGTATTTGAGAGAGAGAGGGAGGAGCTTATTAATGCAGTGCGTCAACGCACACCCTCCGTAACATGAAGTCGACTAGCGCAACGCACTGTTGTGTTTCAGCCATTAAATGCAATTTTAATGTTTTTTTCACTGCATACATATAGTATTACATGTAAACGTTGCTGCTGCACCTAAACAAAAATTGTTTTTATCCGTAATTCATGAAAAATACGAATTTAAAAGAGAGAATTACTCAATTACCCGTAGAACATTACTGAGTGGAAACATGGTGCAATTGAACCGATTCACCGATTCCACACGCAGAAAATCTTGCATGCCCAGGCGGATTGCCGAGTCCTTTGTAAACACCGTCTTAGTGGCTGTTTACAAACGACTGGAAAATCTCGCGTGCCCATGCGTGTGCAACATCAGGAAGTGAAGAAAATATGTCGAAAACGAAACGATAAGGGATGAAGACATGCTTCGGCGCATCCAGACAATCTCCCACTTGCTTTGAAAATCATATGTTGTCCCTCTGATACTCTTGCCTTCTTCCGCTCATGTAATCAGCCACTAACCTAACATGAATGTGTTTCTGATCAAATGTCAAAGTCGATTTATATTTCGAACATTCATAAAAAATAAAACACAATGTGTTGAGTTTTAAGAATAGTAGCTACTTACTTATTCCCATAAAATCCTCTTGAATAGATCAGCAACTTCTAAATTTATTTTTTGAAAAGAACTGTAACCATCTGCAAAAGCTTTGAATCTCTTCTCACACAGATTAATGCACAAGCAAACAGAACCATTTAGTTGTACGCAATCAATGAACACAAATGATTCGTGTCTTAGCTACAAACCTGTGCTTCCGCCAGATGGAAACTTCAACTCCCAACACATTCCGTTGACAGTTCACATATTTGAAATAAAACACCCCCAATTAGTTACGCAGTTTACTTAAGTTTAATTCTTGAAATCTGTTGTTAACACTATAATTGATAGTAATTAAATAAAAGGAACATATGTTTTAATTTACAAAACTATACATAGAACATTTAACTAATTCGTAAACTAGATTACATCCTAGTGAAGTGTTAAGCTCCTAAATACAATCCTCATCGCATACACATACATTCGATTACGCTAAAGAAACAATGCACAGCTTAGACCTGCCGGATTAGACCAACACTGGGGCGTCGTCTCAGGAATTTATCTTTGTGAGCAGCGGCTGGGTGACCCCTGTGCCCGCGGACTTAACGCTATCCAACTCATTCGAGTTGCAAAGGCTCTTCAGGTTCTTTACATTGTTCGCCTTGACGATGTTGTTGAAAATTAAACTATTATTACTGTTGCTAGATTTAATTTGATTTAAGTTAGATTTACTATTGTTATGGTGATTGTATCGCTTGCTAATCTCAGCCGCCCGGGCTATGTCTGAGGCGGTCTTTGTTGAGTTCCGTCGCGCCATTCCGTAGTTTGAGTGAGGTGAGTGGGTTGACGATGTGTTGAAGAGTTCTTTCTTTGGGCTGTTTTGTGTGTCATTGTTGTTTTTTGGTTTGAAGGCCATTTGGTATGGCATCTCGTAGAGGGCTACGTCACTGCTATTGCCGTTCTGTTGTGAGGCTAGCACTCTGTGAGAATCGCCGATGTCGACCACAGCTCCATCGGAAAGGGTAAAGTCTATTAGACTATTTTGTTCATCAGTCTTCATTGAGTCAGGGACGCCACAGCCGTTCAGCTTGGGCGATGATGAGGAAATTTTCCGTTGTCGTCGCAGGGAGGACACCGGAGACGGCGTGTGTGATGGATGGACATTCGAAATACTGCTTTGGAGGCGTTTCTTTGAGGTGATGTCGAATGAAGGTGCCTCCCCCTCCAGCCAATAGGTGAGCATGTCACCCTTGCCCTTCATGTTGACGTAGCCACGTTCGCGCATTATGAACGTTCCGAATTCATCCAAACAGGTCTTCGTCGTGTGGCTGATGTGAATTTTGAGTGCCTCCCCATTCGATTCCATCCGTGACGCTGTGTTCACAGTATCGCCGAAGAGGCAGTAGCGTGGCATTTTAAGACCGACCACGCCCGCCACACAAGCGCCGGTGTGTAGACCGATACGCAGCTTCAGTCGGTCATTTGGTCTGTGGTGGATTTTGAAGTTGTGCACTGCATCGAGAAGGGCGAGTGCTAGACGTGCAATTTCACGGGCATGCTGATTGCCATTGCGGATCGGAAGACCGGAAACCACCATGTAGGCATCGCCGATTGTTTCCACCTTGTAGACGTCGAAGTTTTCGACAATCGAATCGAAACACGTGTAGAGATCATTGAGAAATTTCACCACTTGCATGGGCGTGCTTTCGGCTGAGATGGCCGTGAAGCCGACTATGTCACTGAAGTAGATTGTGACACGATCAAAAGTCTCTGCTACGACTGGCTGACCTCTAATCAGTTGGGCCGCAACACTCTCCGGTAGAAGTTGATAAAGAAGCTTTTCGCATTTTTTCTTCTCCTCGAGGTAGTCTTTGGTACGTTCTTCGACGAGCTCCTCCAAATTGTTGGCGTATTGTTCCATACGCTTGAGTAGATTGTCGACAATGTTACCCGTTTCGTTGTCCCTATAAAATGGAGTTGCTTTAGAATGATGTGGTTTTGGAGTAGGGGATGTACTTACTTATTGATTTTGCGGATCGTTGCCTTGAGGGTACTGAAGTCGGGTCTCTCACTGGGCTCTTCGGCCCAGCACTTAATCATTAGATTGCTCATATCATCGGTTTTACTATCTGCTACATGTGGCCTGAATGGCGCTGAGTGAAATCCGGGGATAGATGAGACCTTGTGAATTATTTCTGAAAATAGAAGGAAGTGATTTAGTCAAGAAATACATTGATGAGATGGGAACGTAAGCCATTGCAGGGGTTACTCCAAGAGTTGGGCAGGATTTTGTATGCACAAATTTGCAGAGTTACTCGTAGGGAATAATAGTCTGGCAGACGAGAGAATGATGTTTGTCAAGTACACGTTGAAAATCCACCCCGGACTCTTGCACCCCCCGAAGAAGAAGTAGGAATAAGTCCAGTAAAGATGAACACTTTTGACAACAGTGTTCACAGGAGAAACTTATACCCGGAAAGGTTCTGGTGATTAAATCCAGCAAGGCCATTCCTTCAATCAATAATTTTAATTCTGAAAAACTCTGCTTACTTCGAAAGCAAGTGGTTAACTGCCCCCAAATGAGGTGGGAACTGAGAGCAAGGAAAAAACTTTAGCGAAGCAATAAAAACTGATGTTAAGAAGTGAAGACATTTTTATCAAGGGTACTTGGCTTAAATTTGCCATTGATGAAAACTTCATCCCGTCTAATTGTACATTGGGTTTAATGGCTCAGCAGTTTTCGTTCCGTTTTCGAATGTAAATTCTTGTTTTTATTCTTCAACTGAAAGGAGTTTTATGGCGAAATGACTGAAACTTTTTGGGTTGAAATGGAATTGATTTTATTAGTTGTTATGTAGGTCAGTATAGACGACGATGAAGAAGGAAGTAAACACAATTAAACATCATCAACATCAAGTCGGTTTATGCTAGAAGAAAGAGTTGAATTTTGGAACGAATAAAGAGACATAAATCAGGTAACTAGATTACAAGGAGAAAACGGTAGGGTAATGTTGCACAGCAACTTCATCTCCGTCATTTGCGGTCTTCTTCCGACCTGAAGTTTGCAAGAAATCGTGCTATGATTTGGTTAGGTTAAGGCAATTAAGAAAATATAAAGCAGTAAGGTCTTTGAAATTAATCAGTTCATTCACACGTTTGGATAAATATTCAAAGAAATCAGCATATATTCAGGAAAGTGTCTTTACTAAGTGCATAATGACATTAATTGAAACAGTAAAAAACGAGTTCCAGTTGACATTGTACAAGACCTTGCTCTACGGTGCAGAGACATGGTCAATAATCGAAGGCGAATGCAGAAGCTCCTGGTCGTTTCTAGAGTGGAGTTCTTTGTGCAATCTTTGGGAGTGGTTGCTTTGTTTCCGATTGGAGGAGAAGATCCAACACTATACGGTCTGTACAGACGCGTTTAAAATCTGAGTGTAGTAGGAAAAAATGGGTGAAAAAAGTAAAACACGATAGTATGCAGTAACAGCAATTTATTTTATTTCCATGTCGTTCCCAGAACTCGGCCCTCATTCATGGTCGACGTATTTAAACATTACTAGGTGGAGACTTCAGGCCATTCACTCGATAAGATGGTTGGATATATAAAATTGGCTAGCGGACCATTTTCCTTGTAATGCAGAACTACATTATGTTGTACAAGAATGGTCCCGCATTAGTTTTTTATTCTTCTACATAAGATGGCTTAATCATGTAGTTAAATTGTTTTATTTGATGATGTCCGCGCCTTTGCCTTTGCGTTGGCAGCTAATTTTTTTTAGTAACTACCACATTATACATATATACTGATAGACAAAAGTATTCGGCATATGGTTGTTGTTGGCTTAAAACCTTAATAAAATCTAAACTACGCAACCGAATTATTTTTTTTTTTTTGAATCAAAGGTATATTTTTGCTTAAAACAAACTCAATTTCTCCACCTCGTTCAAATTATTTCAATAAAGTTAAAAATAACAAAACATAAACATCGACATTTCTCAATGGACAAAAGTATTCGGCATAAAATAGTAAGTACTGTTAAAAAAAAAATAGTAAGTACTGTTAAAAGAAGCAAAACAGTACAGAGCATAATAAAGCGATACAAACAAATTGACAAAAAGACACAGGAGGTCGAAAAATTGAAAAAAACCCCAAGACGAATTCTTCAATTACTACAGCACAGCTATTAGAGAAATCGATGCTACAAATTCATTCCCGAACTGTGCGAAGGATTCTGAACAGTGCTGGTTGCCATCCCCATCCAAGAGTGTGCCGTAAAAGGCCTTGAATAAGCAAGACTAATAAATTAAAAAGGGTTGCATTCGCCAAAAGGGTACTTAAATCAATCACCAGACTTCTGTAATAAAGTCATATTCTCGGACGAAAGCAAGTTCAGTGTTTATAGAGTTTATATAGGCTGAGTTTTGGTTTGGAGAAAACCAGACACCGAACTCGATCAAAAACACATTCAAACCACTGCAAAATACGGAGGGGGTTCAGTTATGCTTCTGGTGTTGGTGAGTTAGTGTCGAGTGAAAAACGAGCAGTATCTTGATATCTTGAAAGCTAATTTGAAAAAAAGCGCTGATAACTTAGGCTTGAGAAATAATTTTTACTGTCGACAAGATACTGATCCCAAACACTGCAGAAATTGTGCGTCAATGGATATTATATAACACGCGACACACATTAAAGACTCCACCACAGTCCCCTGACCTAAGTCCCTTTGAACATCTATGGGACACATTGGGCAAACGCTTGCAAGACCCTAATATAACGTCTAGGCAGCAACTAAAGTCTATTCTGCTGAAGTATGGCTTAATTTAAGTGCCGCAGTTTTGGATCTCATAAATCCCCTCATAAATTCCACGAAAACCCGATTACAAGCTGTTATTAAACAAAAAGGAAAACATACGAAGTGCTAAATTTTTTTTTTTAAAAGATGAAGAGGTCTTCTTATTTTATGCCGAATACTTTTGTCCATTGAGAACTGACGATGTTTATGTTTTGTTATTTTATATTTATTGAAATAATTTGTACGAGGTGGAGAAATTGAGTTTATTTTGACCAAAACCATACCTTTGATTACAAAAAAAATAATAATTCTGTTGCATAATTTAGATTTTATTAAGTTTTTATATATTTTAAATAAAATTACTTCGAAAACGACGATAATCGACATTCAAAAATTGACACTTCGATTTTTTTCTAGTAAAACTGTTTTTTCTGGTCTAAAATGGTTGATTGAGTTTCTACAATACTCTGATGCTACAATACTCTGATGTGAATAGAATAATAACCGATTTATATTTTATTTTTATTGAGCTTGGTCCTTCACAGATTATTTGAACTGGTTTTTGAATACAAAGCAAAATGTGCCCCTTTTGCTGCGTTTTCCATCACCTTTTCAAGGTATAGCCAAGATTTTGACACGAATGTTGCCTTCTCTGAAGAAAAATGGCTCAATGATGATTTTGACGCAAACGCCGGTTCATGGATCTCGTGTGGATTTTACTTTCCCCAAATACGACAATTTTGCTTATTAACGGCACCAGAGAAACTCAAAACTCGGGCATCAAAATTTGGTTCTAAAAATCAGGTTCAGTTTCAATCAGTCGAGCGACTGTTTGGCCTTATTCAAAGCAATGTGGACGTTCTGTCCCCAATATTCTTTTAGTCAATTGCACTTCATACAAGTGCAAATCTTCCTTCAAAATGCGCTGGAAGTTGTTTGCACTGACGCCAAAATGCTGAGCTCGCTGACGGTACGACACATATGGGTGCTCGGTAACACTTTCTCGTATCGCTACACCAGTACATTGCAACGTCTTGGTCGTTTATGAACGGCATGTCGACGATCTAAGACTGTCAAAATTCAACACCAAACGGCGAACAATGTTGCCAGGCGGAGTTTGTTGGCCACAATATTTTCCACGATATGCACATTGAGTTAACACAACTGAACGATTATTTTCAATCCACAGCGTCACTATTTTGGCGCGTGGCGTGACGCTAAAAACCAGAATAGTCTAAGTAGGTCCACTTAATCTACCAAAGGGGCTTATGAAGGGTCCCATATTTATGCAGTTTAACTCTAAAGACCGTTTCAAATAGAGTTATTTCGGAAGGTGTGCCATAACTGGGTGCAATGAATTTCTGGTTCGAAGTTATCAAATTGACATACACAGGAGTGCGCTCCGTTCGGCTTAAATTGATGTTTTCTTAGATGCAACTTGCCCACGCTGCAGGACTGCCTCTGCGAGACCATCTTAACATTCCCTAACCATATTTCTACACTTTCCGAACCGATGAATGCTTTTATGTTCGCCCTTCATTATTGACCCCAATCAACCTTTTCCTCGGTCAGTCATCCTTTCAACCGAACAACCAACTCACAGTACGTCATTACTGCCAAAGTAATTTACCTTAACGGCGAACATCTTTTGCAAATATTGTCTACAAAATAAAGGAATAAACTCAAGCTAAAAGAAAATTGAAAAAATTCGAATGGATGCACTAAATCAGTTTAATTGTCTCGCATTCCGAAAATTCTCCATCACTTGCATCTGAATGAGGACAACTCTTGGCTGCCACAAGAAATAAAATAATTTGTTCCACCGACTGAACTACTTTCCCTCGACTTAAAAGTTCACCTAATGATTCATTCGAAAGCAGAAACAATCTGGCAACAATTCGAAAGAATTGACTTCGAACTTGTCACCAGAAAACTTCTTCCCACCCATCAACTCGTAAAGTGGCATGGCCCCGCAATAAACTTCCAGTTCCACTTTAACTTTCCGATTCTTCGGGCCGTACGGATTGCAAAAAAGTTAATTTTCTCTGTGGGATAACCCCGGATTATTGCTGCCAGGGAATAGGAAAGCACGGATATGGATGTTAAATGTGTCAGGCTTACCCTGCGGAGATATATCTGCAGTCTTCCCCAAATAAAACGGTCCCTGGCGGGTGGTGATTTCGTGGACGATGATACCGAAGGAGTATACATCGCCCTTCTGGGTACCTTCGGGTGGTCTGTTCTCTAATCGCAGAAGCTCTGGAGCCGTCCACAGGAGATCTGAAAGAGGAGAAACAAATTGATTTCAATAAGCCACCTGACGGGCGATGGGATCAGGATAAAGAGATTACTACTCACTGCTCCAGTAAGCGTGGCTGTTGCAGTTCTCCTCGTCACACTCGGCCGGCTTCTGCCGCAGTGAATGCAGCCCGAAGTCGGTGATTTTCAGCACGAATCTCGAGTCAACCACGCAGTTGGACGACTTGAGATTGCCGTGCGACTTGATGTCTGAATTGTGCAGGAAGAGCATGCCGCGGACAATGTCATGCATCAGAGACATCTTGAACATCGAGTCCAGGTGGTACTGCTGGTCGTCCTCGAGGATGTCCCGCAGTGAACCTTTTGGGCAGTATTCGGTCAGCAGGAAGCTCTTCTTCGGGTCCAGGCACGCTCCGTAGAACTTCACCAAGTGGTCATGCTGCAGGTCCTTCATCCTCTTCAGCTCCAGCATCAGCGGTCTATTCAAACTGACATTCATGTGATTGATGTTCTTGATCGCCACCCTGCACCCCTTGTAGGAGCCGAAGGGGATGAAAATCTGTCGGTCGCCACACAGCGAGTTGATGTCCTCCGACATGAGCGTCATTTGGCTGTTGTGCTTGACCAGCGAGTGGAATGAGCCGCGCAGACTGCGGCCGCCCGATTCGTGCCACACCACATCGTCGATGGACACCTTCCACGTCATTGAGTTTATCTCCGCTTCGGACTTGTAGTGCCGGAAGCCGAGGACAAAGAATATCACCATGACCACAACCAAGAAGCCAAGCACCGTCGACAGAATGGCGTATCCTGGCAGAGCTGAAACACCAAAAGACCATTCGTTAGCCACAAGACACGCACCACCTAACCCCCTGCATTCACTTACAGTTATCTGGACACAATGAGCCGTCATATCCGCACTCCGGCTTATCGGGCGGTGGGCTCTCTCTATTGCCGGCCCAGTGAATCCTCTTGCCTTGGACAAACTCCAGTCGATTGTACATGAAGTGCGCAACAATTTCGAATTTGCCAGTAACTTCATTCATGTCGAGCACGGAATACGTTGAGATACGGTCGCCGTTCGCGTCGATAGTCACGTTCCCCGTGATGCCGGTGAAACTTCGATTCCACATGCGACGCACCATGTCCGTGCCATTGATGGGACGTGCGAGAACACTGGGGTCCTCTCTGATGCTGTCGTTCAGGGCGTTTGCATACAACAGGACACCGTCGTAAAACGATGTCACGAATGTTGACAGCGGTTCATTATCCTGGAATGTGTAATTGTACTTGGTCGCAGCGATGCTCTTAATCTGAAAACAAACAAAGACGCCATCCAATTAGTTCGTTTGTAACAGAGTAACAATATTGGTGGTTGCCGGCTGATTGCCTTGATTAAGGGGGACTTTTGGCAATCTTGTGGCCCACAGGAGAGGCACCCGAACTTTCAAGTTGCTCCTGAAACAACTGAGATAAAGAGATACTTATTGAAAAGTTGTTTTCCCGAACTTTATGGAGGATATCCTTGAATTTTTGGGTCTCAGTAAAAGTCGAAACTTGGCCCTGCGTCTGTTTACAGGTACAGCGTTTCAAATAACAATTTAGCGGTGGATTTTTGGTGGAGGGGGGTGCAAACTTTTAATGACGCCTTAATTTGAAGGGGGAAGGTATGAATTTAACGAGACGAATATTGGTTGTGGGCTTCAAATAGCTCGCGGTTATGGAAGTTTGAAAGTATTGATTATTTATCTCAAGCTTTGGCATTTTCTGTTCATTGGCTGTTGGATTCTTAGAAGTGTCGCGAATAGATTCCGTTTAATGAGCGAATTTAATTTTTCTATACGGTCGCTCTAAGAGTCGACTTCTAGGCAATGAATTTGGAAGCAATTAGGGCTCGTAAAATATGGAACAAATAACTGAAAACACAAGGATTCGAAGAAAGGATTTGGGATAGGAAAATAAAAGACCCAGACACACGCAATAAAATTAAGGCCAAATCGTCCGTTTGGGCACAAGTGAAGCGACATCTTAAAAGGCTGAGAGCAAAACAAAATGTACCGTAAAGTGCGGCAACATTTTTAATGAGGAAAGTTTTTAATGTCGGATTGCTTTTATCCTAATAAAATCGCAATCATTTCTACAGACGGGGAAACCAACAAATCCACTGTCAGACAATCTGGGTGAAGATATACGAGATTGCTGTTCCAATTGACATGTAAGAGGTAAATTTAGCCATCAAAGAAGTGCTGGCTTTTACGACGCCACCCAGGAAAAACCAATGGTTTGACGATGAGTGGACGCAGGCCCAAGCAGACAAGCAGGCGCCCTAAAAGGCAATGCTCGAACAGAAGAGAAGGTAAAGGTAGGTAGGTAGGTGATGAGGTGCCCTTGCGACCGGGTCGCGGCTCCCTGAGACCAACAGTTGGGTCCATTGTGCCCTATGTGTGGAGGTGGTGTACACCGTGAGACCTATACTTTTGCTGCTTCTTCGAACCACCCAGATTGTTATATATATCTCAGGAGGTGCTTCAGCTCTATTTTTTTCAGATCCTCCAGCTCGTCGTCCTTTTACGGAGTATTTTTGAAACTCTACTAGAGCACTCAGGCTCAAAATTAGTCCATTGTACTGCCACGTAGTAATCTACTCCAGTGTTGTTAATTTGATCCCAACGGCAAATGGTGACTAGGGCAGATTCGATTTCACTGGGATTCGAACACTGCCCAGTGCTAGCAGTCTCCCTCCCCGTAGGGCTGGACAATCGCAGAGCAGGTGGCGGACGGACTCTATTTCCTCCTTGTCCCTGCAACTTCTACTGTAGTCGCTATGGGGGATACCTAACCTTCTGGCATGGGTGCCTATCGGACAATGTCCGGTGAGAACTCCCACCACCATCCGTATATCCTTGCGACTTAGTCTAGTCATTGATAATTATTTCCTCCTGTTCAACATCGGCCATAGGGCTCTCGTCGTTGATCCTATGTCCAGATTCAGCCATCGCGCATTTGCTCTTTCTAAGACTTCGTCCTCTATGTATTTCCTTAGGAAACAGCATATTGACGTAAGGCAGTGCTAGAGATTTATCTAACTCGGAGCCCTAATTTGCCAACACGTCCGCTCTCTCGTTTCCTTGAACTCTTGTGTGTCCCGGTACCCAGCAGAGAGTTACCGTGTTTACATTGGAGATTTCATTGACGTTGTGTCTGCATAGCTTGACTAATTTCGACTTTACAATATCCGACGCTATGGCTCTTATAGTTGCTTGTCGGAGTATATGGTTATCGTTTTTTCAGGCAAACTGAGCTCTTTAAGCGTAAGTGCCGCCTCATTTATTACTACCACTTCTGCTTGGAAAACGCTACATTCGTCGCTTAGGTTTAGGAGATCGCAAAAGACCCCTGCCCCCTTTTCTGCCCCTGTTTTCTAGCCATCAGTATATAGGGAGACATCTTCGCCGCTATTTTCTGATAGCTCTTCCCAACCTCTTCTGTCTGGAATTCGAGTAGAGAACTTCCTCGTGGTAGTCAGGGTTGGTGGCAGATAATCCGACGTTTTGTATCTGTGTGATCCTGTCCATTTTGAGACGATGGACGCGTGCCCATATGGATTGTCTTTCCACATCTTGACTTTTTTTCGTGGTTTTTGTAACACTACACTGGAGCACTCAGATTCAAAAACTGGTCCATTGTACTAACATCTTGACTTCCCTGAGTCTCATTGCGGTAATAGCCGCTCTGCTACTACAGAAGATGTCAATAGGGGTAAGATAGAGTAGGACCCCGAGCACTGCTGTCGGCGTTGTCCGTAGGGCACACCAGACTGTAAGCTAAGATGGGTCTTACTACCGCTGTGTATAGCCAGTATACCACACGTGGTCTAAGACCCCAGGTGTTTCCGAAGACTCGCTTACATGTGTAGAAAGCTACACACGCTTTTTTGATTCGCTTCTCGTGTTCTCTTTCCAGTTTAGTTTGGAATTAAGTGTGATATCCAAAAACTTAGCCGTCCTTGAGAGTTGGAGTTCCACCCCGTTAATATGCGGGCTTGTAAACTCCGGAATTCTCCTTTTTCTCGTGAAGAGCATCAGTTCCGTCTTCTCTGGGTTGACTTTCAAGTCTCGAGTGGCAGTCCAATTGTTGACCAACTTCAATCCATGATTGAGGAGCGACGATAAAGAAAAAGCATGAGAATCGTGCGATCGAGGAGATGGAGAAGTGTTATAGAAGGAATGAAATCCGAAAGTTTTACCAAAAGATATCCGGAAAATTTAAATCTCGAACGGAAGCCTGCCGGGATGAGAATGGACGACTGGTAGGAGAAGCACAGTCGATGCTGAGAATTTGGAAAAAACATTTTTGCAAACAGTTAAACGGCGATGGGGACACCAATATCGCTGTCAGGCAGAATGTTCCAGTCACGATGATCGACGAGACTTCCATCCCCTTGATCTGGACGAGGGCGAGATAGCAATATGGAGACTAAAGTCTAAAAAAGCTGATGACCTGCCTGCGGACATTTTTAAAGCGGCTGGAAATGATTAGCTTGGGCGCATGCACCAGCTCATCTGTAAGATATGGTCGGAGGAAAGCATGCCCGATGAGTGAAATCTCAGCATCGGTTGCCCGATCCATAAAAAACGAGACCCCTTTGACTGCGCCAACTATCGAGGGATAAGTCTCCTTAACATCGCGTACACAATCTTTTCTGCTTTTCTGTGTGAACGCCTGAAACTTTTCGTCACCAATCAGTGTGATTTTAGACCAGGGAAGTCCACAATAGACCACATTTTCACACAACCGG
Organism: Myathropa florea; assembly: GCA_930367185.1. Taxonomy (NCBI): domain Eukaryota; kingdom Metazoa; phylum Arthropoda; class Insecta; order Diptera; family Syrphidae; genus Myathropa; species Myathropa florea. Next base: position 18,443,258 of record OV884004.1, read on the forward strand.
TAATTTTAAGGAGTTCGAAATGCTCCAACCGCTCCCATTATTTGTGCAATAATGACCAAATTTGAACAATTTGGGAACGTTGGCGATATGAGGCGTATCGGTAGACCTCGTTATGGACCAAAACATTCAGGTCCTTAGTGAAAGTAGCCGATCCTAAACATCGACACGACGAAGTTTAACACAGTTAGGCATTCGTCGGATTTTGAGGAAAGATCTGCACCTATACCCTTACAAAATCCAGTTGGTCTAACAACTCAATCCTGGGGACCCAGAAAAACGTTTGGAGTACTGCTGAACTGTTCTTAACATCGCCGAAAATGACCAAGAATTTTTCCAAAAATTATACGGCAGAGAAATGTTTAGTCTAAAAAAATGTTGTATCTTTAATTTTGTCCACCACTGTGTGTAAATCCTTCCGAAAGAAAAAGGAACCCTTTCAACGAAACGATAGGGTGTAAATATAACGGTAATCTATTTAGAAAGATTGAGATGTTCTGTGGATTGAATTTTTTAAAGGTAATTAATGACAACTAATTGCGTTAATCTTAAAAAGGACTGTTGAAGGCGGGTGTACCCACTAAAATACTAAAATGTGTACTCGATCTAAGGGGTTTTTCATTATAATCTCAAAATTTACATGTAATTAAGACTTTAATGACCTTTTAAGAAGGTCGTGGTTGCATTGAAAAGTAAGAACATTTCGTGAACGCAGGGAATACGGAGGAATAAAGTAATTTAACCGCCCATGTTAAATACAGTACCCTTTAATGGTGAGATGGTGACGTGACTCGGTGTAAATTGTGATTATTATAAGGATATTTTTGATGACTTTTAAGTACTGTTTATGGCTTTAACTTTATAGATTTTTGTGTTTGCTAAAAGGTTTAAAAGGTCATTGTGCCCCGTCCCGAAACCGAAAAACAATTAAGGCACGAAAATAACCCTTATCCGCCAAGGCACGGAAATATTATTTAACTAAAACAAGTTTAACAGCAGTGCTATGAGAAATGTGTATTTTTTTCTTAAAGTCGAGTTTAAATCCACAGCGATCCATCAAAAACATATTTGTATTTTTAATTCAAACCATTTGTTATTTTCCAGTAAATTATGCGTTAAACTTCGCCGATGAGCTGGAAGAAAATAAATCAAAATATTGATTCACAGCATCATCCAATTTTTGATTGAGTGTTGAAGAGGAGGAGGACCTGCCAGACCAGGGTCAGGTGAATATGGTGAGTGTCGGAATATTTTCCAATTGATTGAACTTGTCAGCTTGTCAAATAAACATCTTTAATTCATCATGATTCATCATGTGGGCGCCGTGGCGTAGTGGGTAGGTGCGTCGACTCCTACGCTCGAGATCGTCGGTTCGAATCTCGAAAAAATCATCAAACATTTTTTCACGGCTCCACCTCTTTCGAGTCACTGACAATGCTCAAAGAGTATAACTGTCTAGAAAAAGCTTCTCAATATCGCCGTTCGAAGTCGGCATTAAACTGTAGGTCCCCTCCACTCGTGAGAGAACAATAGCACGCCCAACACGAGTGGTTGTTGAGAAGCTAGGCCCAGGTCCACCTCGGACTGTAGCGCCGCCATTATTATTATTATAATTCATCATGAAGCTTGCTTTTGTATTCCAATTGTTCCATGCTTATGTAATTTTTTCATCTCGTGTAACGTGGTTTTAACTATACATAGTAATGTCCGTCAATAACGAGCGTCGCGTAGACAATCTCAATGGATTTTCGCTCGTGGTTAAAAAACCGCCTTTCGTATCTCCAATATTCCTTGCGTCATATGCAATCTTACTTATGGCAACTGTGTTTAGTTTTTTGTTGTGCATTTAGTGGTTGAAGTGATTCTGAGGGATACTGTTCGCACAAGAAACAAGTAACAGCGTCGCCAATTTTTGAATGTGCTATGTCAGATGGAAATTAAGACAATGTTGGTATGGAACAATCTTAGCATCATAAGAAGCCAAAAAACATGGACACGAGTTTATGCCATTTCTGAAGGAGGTTTGTACAAACCATCGGCATTCACTTTTCGTGGAAACGTCACAGTTCAATTTTACGACTTGTCAAACATACCTTGCTTTCCTGTACCATGCCACTGAGACTCGTGTCAAGTTGTCGATTTCAGCAAGGAATTCATGTGCGGGAAGGAAATTCAAAACTTTAAAATTCTCGGACACTGCACAGAAATCGATATTTTGATATTTTCATTTCATCATTCACCGAGATCTATAAAACTGTGTTTTCAGACCTTTGAAATCTGCCTGTTGACGTTTTACCGGTTTTGGCCAGTAGCTTCAAAACTATTGAAGCCACTTGGTGTTCATATTAACCATAATTTCTTTTTTTTTTTTTTTTTACTTTTTTACTAAATAAAAAAAATGATTTTGAGTGATGGAAATCTATATTTGGACCTTTAACATTTTTTCTGCTAAATGAAAAAGATGATATCCGTCAAATGGCTGCCGCCAGTGTTGATACACATTAAATATGGTCACAAGCCATGACCGCCTAAGTCGGTTTTTATACTTTTTATACTACTAGGTTTTTTTTGGAATAACTTCTGTTTAAAAAAGATAATAATAATAATAATGGCGGTGCTACAGTCCGAGGTGGACCTGGGCCTAGCTTCTCAGCAACCAATCGTGTTGTGCATGCTATTGTTCTCTCACGAGTGGAGAGGACCTTCAGTTTAATGCCGACTCCGAACGGTGATTTTGAGAAGCTTATACTCTTTGAGCATTGTCAGTGGCTCGAAAGAGGTGGAGCCGTGAACAATTTTTTTTGAAAAATTGTTTGTCTGGACTTGGACTCGAACCTAGACTGTAAAAGTCTAATGTGTATAGCCACGGCGCCCAAAAAGAGATACAGACATTTAGTGAAAGTAGATTTAAGCTTGCTGAACATAATGGTGTTTATAACTCATTTCTGTCCTAACTCGGGTTAAGCGGTTATGCTTTGTGGCCACAGATTTGTGCCCGAATTTTTCCATGACTTTCCACCACCAGATTGTCTGAGGCTTGTTGGCATAAACCCGCGACATCAAAAAGCCCCAAAGAAAGAAGTCTGGGATGGTTAAATCGGGCTAACTTGCTGGCCATGTCAAATCGCCAAAACCAGAGATTAGGCGGACAGGAAACACTTCCTTTACAATATCCGTTGTGGCTCGTGCTTTGTGTACGATTGGACTGTCTTGTTGGAACCACATCTTCACCAAGCACCGCTCATCCAATTCCGGCAGTAAGAAGTCGTTTATCATGGCCCTGTAGCGTTCACCAGTAACAGTGACGTCTGGTTGGTGTTTCTTCGTTCTCAGCGACATCGGCTGCCATAGCCAAGATATTCTCGGGGTTGCGGCCACGCCCTGAATGGTCTTCTGTGGTTCCAGTCTGTTCGAGTCGAGTAGCTAAGCGCGGGAATGTTTCCCCAGTTGGCGCGACATGAATATGAAATCGACATCGAAATTCACGCTGCGCTAACACAACCGACCGATTGTTGGTAAAAATAAAATCGACACAATTATTCCACAGTCTTGTGGAGCACAGAGCTTCGTAACGTTTTTGTTTTGATTTTTAACCCCTATCGTATTTCGTATTTCTTGGCAATACCCTTCTCGAGTCACTGTTCACTGCTCTGAGAGTATAATTTCAACGAAAAACTTCTCAAAATCTGCCTTTCCGTGTTCGAGTCCCCATAAAACTGTTGTACGCTTTTACTCTTTAGAGGACAATACCACACTCCTTACTAGCGGTATCTGTAGAAGCAGGGACCAAGTTCACTACGTCCTGCAGCGCTAAGGAAGATATGAAACCACCTGTCTCTGACAAAGAGCATGGTCGAATTGAAAACCAACAATGTGTTTACGCATATATGGGTCGAACTGCTTGAAAAAGTGGTCGAAAATTGTCATGGCGTTCAAATGCGTAAGTTCACATTTAAAACTTCTTCTACTTTTTCAAGTGTGCTACAGTTCGGGACTAACATGGTTCTCAATCTACATTCCTCACATGTCAGAGGCAACTGTCTCCAGATCTACACTAAAAGCTGACTGAGCGGTCTTTTGTAATTGAGAGCATTACTGTCAAAAACCTGCTGTCATAAAATGACATAAAATCACTTAAATGCAGTCATTGATCATTAGGCATTCTATTCACAATTCTATATTTTAACCAGCGATGCTCAAGTGAGCTAGCCAATTGCATTCCTCCTCTCCATGAATTCACCCGCAATACTCGTCTCGCCAGGAGTGCTCATCAGTTCACCCTTAAGCTTGCTTTCGGACGTACAGTTAAGTTTAGACGTTTCTTAGCCGCACTACAAGAATACGGAAGGGTATTCCCAGCCCGATATTTCCCACTCACTACAATCCACAGGCATTTAGGACCAATGTGCAGAGGCACCTTCTCTCCCTTTCTCCCTTTATACCTTCGGCCCGTGCTGTCTTGATTCCAAACACTTAAGGGTGTTCGTAAAGACATTTGCGCGAGCAAATTATAAAAAAAATTGAGACGAATATGAGAGTACGAAAATTTAAAGAAAACGACCTAAATTACCGAAAACCCAGAAAAGTGATCCATCGTAACGACGTCTGACTAAACACTTCCTTGGTATTCTGTCAGAAATGGCGTAATCTGCGTTTGGAACTTTTAGGGCTCCCACCACTCAGTCCAAACATTCCATCATCAGACCATCAGTAGTCCAATCCTCCCAGAACTCCCTCAATCGGATTAATCTGGTCTCGAGGCAAGACTTCCAGAATCGAAAACTCTTCTCGTCCTTTTCACTTTAACTAATTCTATTTGGGGTATCTTTCGGATTTTAGTTCTAATATCCCTAAGCGTTATGTTTTTCAAATAAATACAAATTCCCTATCGACTTGGCCGGGATTTTCCTCATTCCTAGTCATTCTCTCTTGTGTATAGCCAGCGAGCAGCTGGGATTGGGTTGTCTTTCATCGCCCAACTCAAACCACTCATCCTTGTTATTCTTGACCAGTGATTGTGAAGATTGTTTGACTTCTTTCTTCATAAATGAAAACCCTTATCGCATGTGAGAGGCCCAATAAAGTATTCATCCCCTTTGTTAGTTGGGGGCCGTTTCGTGTCTTGCGAACATTTATACACCCCAGATCTTGTAGCAGGTGCTTTCATACAGTCGCATGTCCAATGAACTGTGCCAATGAAAGGAAAGAGAAAAGGCAAAGACAAAAACAGGCAACCGTTAAGCCACACATAATTTTCTGAAAACTGCGTAGCAAAAATGGAACAAATGCGTGAACACATCTGCCGACAAAAACAAAATGGAATTCCCTAGATATGACGAATCCTGTTGACAAGACGCCAAATACAGACGCAATTTGCGAAAATTAACCTTTTCTGCGGCAGATCCTGTTGACTCTTAAGCATTCCTCACACATTCTGACAGCTGACTTATCAAATTCTCGTGACAGGTTTCAAAATGAAGATGTTAATATGAAAATCGCTTGTATTTTTTGTCACAGCAAATGTCACTCAGGAATGACAACTGTCATGTGCGTCAAGTTGATGTAAGAAAATATATTTTTTAAGCATTTTTTTGTTGACCCACATTTTGCCTGTGGCGGGTTAAGGTTGCGAAGGGACACATTCAACCTCGTGTTTGAGAGCGAGACAGAAGAGGAAAAAATTCAAATGTAAGCTGCATGGGTTCGTCAGCTGGTATTTTTATTTTTCTCCTAAGACTAAATCGACCTCAACGGCGGCGACCAGAAAAGCTCGTAATTCTCGGCAAACATTAAAAGTAATTGTGAGAGGGGAGGGAACAGCAAGTTGCACAGTTAGACGGTACAACGGCATGACGCCATAGAGAAGACACAGCAGGAATACCGAATGCTCTGTCGGCTACAAGCATGTCATACGGAAAATGAACGACATCCGTCTGCTTGTGCTTTTTTTTTCATTTTTCAGTTGACGAGCAATGCTTTCCAGGCGGGGCTGTGTTCAGCAGTTTTCTTGTTTTGATGCGATGTAATTTAATACTCTGCATCGGGCTGTAGTGGGAGATTATGCTTACCTCATTCGATACTCTGATGTACTCCTCGTTGTCTGGCTGCTTTGGTGTGACTGTCAGGAGGGCTGTATAAGCTTTGCGGGCTCTATTGTTGTTTTCCTGTGTGTCGTTTTTGTCAAACCACGGTTCTGACAGCAGCAGAGGATCCCTGAAAAGAACAGAAGAGCAAGAAATGTCAAACAATGAATTGAAAGTCAAATGAATGGTGAATTATGATGAATGCTTCATGACGTACGGCTAATGACAGGTGATGATGGTTCATTGAGCTCAGCGAGATTGCTTGCGATGTCGTTTGATTCATTTGTCAATGCAAAAATTTGCTGTAATTTCGATCTCAGCGGGTGGGCAGTGAGTGGATTGTCAATTATGCAATTACACTTGACTGCATGGGGGTGCACTTGTGCTATGAGATCGTGATGAGAGAACAGATAAATTAATACGCCTTGACAGCGGGGGGAGACACTGTGTGATTTAATAGGGCTTTCTTGCGAGAATTGTGCAATCTTGGCGGTTGATTAGTTTTAACCGTAAGTCCGAATGATTTCATTCATTCGTTTGTACAGTAGAGTGCTAGGTCGTGGTTGCCGGTGGTGGTCAATCAATCAGCAGCAACAGCTTCCGTCAAGAAATCCTTGGGGGAGTGATTGAATATAAAATGTTTATGTACTCGATTCGATATGAGTGAATGTGGCTTTTAAAGAATAAGGTCACTGTCTTTGATTGTCATTGATGGTGGGTAGATGTTTTTTATTCAATGCTTACTTCATGCTGGTTGAGGTAGGAACTGTCAAATTGTCAAACAGACGTCTGAGCCAATTGCAATAAATGGCCGTACGGAAACAAAACTAATACACAATGACTGCAATAAAAGCTTTGCTCAGTTTCGGTAAGTTCGTTACCTTTTGTCTACTTACGCGGGAGTGAAGTAAATTGCTCTCTACGTATGTAAATGCTAGTATGTTTTCGTACGGCTATTATAGTCGAACCTTAAGGTTTAATCTTCATCCACAAGAAAGAAGATCCCTTTAACTGCGCCAACTATCGAGGGATAGGTCTCCTTAACATCGCGTACAAAATTTTTTCTGCCATTCTGTGTGAACGCCTGAAACCTTTCATCACCAATCTGATAGGACCTATTCAGTGAGGTCTCAGGCCAGGGAAGTCCACCATCGATCAAAACTTCACACTGCGTCAGATCCTGAAGAAGACCCAAGAAATGCAAATTGACAGACACCACCTATTCGTCGATTTCAAGACCGCATATGACAGCGTGCATAGAGACGAGCTACACAGCGCCATGTCTAGTTTTGACATTCCTGCCAAACTCGTCCGACTGAGCAGGATGACGATGGAGAACTCTTGCTGCTCCATCAAGGTCGGTAACGAACTCACTGAGACCTTCAAAGTCAAAACAAGTTTTATACAAGGCGACGCGCCGTCATGTGATTTCTTTAACATCGTTCTTGAGAAGATCGTGCAAAACTCACTGGCCAACACAAGAGGCACGATCTTCTAAAAGTCTGTTCAACTGCTAGCTAACGAGGATGACATTGACGTGATTGGGCGAACACAGCGAGCCGTCAATGATGCATTTGTTGGCATTGAAACAGAAGCGGCTAAAATGGGTCTGGCGGTGAACGAGTGCAAAACCAAGTATATGCTGTCGTCGAGAAAGGACGTACAACAACGACGACTTGGCCTGAGCGTCACCCTGGGCAGCTATAACTTTAAGGTAGTGAAGGACTTCATCTACCTCAGCTCCGCGGCAAATAAAACAACATCAGTACCGAGATCATGCGCAGAATAACTCTTGCCAACCGCTCTTTTTTTGGGGCTCAGAAGGCAATTGAGTAATAGAGCCCTCTCGTGGAAGACCAATCTGACTCTATACAAGACCTTGATCGTCCCAGTCCTGCTTTACGGCGCAGAGGCATGGACAATATCCCAAGCGGATGAAGAGTCTCCAGGTCTTTTCGAGAAAAAAGTTCTGCCAGCGATCTTTGGTCCTGTTTGCATTGATGGCATTTGGAGAAGAAGGTTCAACCACGAACTATATGGGCTGTACAGCGATATGAGACTAGCCAGGCGTCTACGGATCCAACGCCTAACGTGGTTAGGCCATGTAGAAGGTATGGACAACACAGCTCCGGGCCGAAGAGTCTTTGACTCTGAGCCTGTGGGACAACGCAACAGAGGACGTCCTCGTACAAGGCAGCGCCACCAATTGGAAAGCGTCCTCAATCAACTTGGTGTGCGGAATTGGTAAAAGTTGGCAAAAGATCGTGCTAGCTGGCGAAGTTTGTTAGTTCAGTTCCAAGAGTACCCAGGCCACAAGAAGAAATGACAGCTTACCAAATGGTTTTGGCATCAAATGCCACTGGAATTAGCTATGGCCTGAGATAATGTGAGTATTTGCGTTTTATTGAAAGTTGGTACAGACCTGGGTACACAATTCTGAATAAAACACACAATCCAACTCAACTAAAAACTGTTTTCCAATCCGGGGGCATGAATAATATCGAAAACATATGAAAACAGCTTGGGCCTATAAAACCCTTGACTCCTTGCAGTCAATGACCACAATCATAATGGCACGCGAAACCAAAAGGAACCTCAACCAAAATTAAAACATCTGGCAAAATTTGTATCATTTCTGAAGAGATGCTCTTCCCCGAGTGCTACCAAAAACTAATAAGCACTAACCATAGCAACGATAAAGTGCGGTTTTTACGATGGAAATATGGTTGGTCCGCATTTTTTTCGACGACTGCGTCAGTCACACTTTAGCTATTAAGCGCTTCATATCCCTTTTCAACGTTTCCTGGCCACTTAATCGCCCTTTTGGAGAAATCTCACCCGCATGAGCATCTAATTTGAGCGTTTCAAACTTCAGTCCGTACGGTTTATTAAAGTTACGTGACAATTACCACAGCCACATGTCTTGATGGCTGCATAGAAGAACATTCAAAAAGGAGCATACAATTTATCGACGGAAGTTTTATGAAAGTCATAAAAAAATCCATGAAATGATGGTAAATTTTCTGATGTCGTCCACCTAACCGAAATTATGTTTCTTTGTACTTCCATCCCAACAGTATGTCTTAAAACACCGAGTTTCCTTGTAAAATTAAGTTTGCATCGTTTTTCCTGAACACAGTGTTGAATTTTTTCCAAACAATTATGACAAGGAGTTCAAATACTTATCGGAAACCGAAAATAGTTTCGCAAACCACGCCTTTGTTGGTAAAAATTTTTGTATTTTGACACATAAATATTTTAAAAAAAGACAGACTCCTTTTATTCCGCTGATTTCTTGATTTAGTTGCTGTATTCTGATAGAGGACAAAAATAGCTTCAGTAGTTTACCCTTATCTAAAAAATCAACTCATCATTGGGATCGAAGTGCGACGTTAATGACAGATTTGATTCAAAGTTCAGATGTCACTAGCGCAAACGTACGCTCGTCGCCTTCTATTGCGATGATAAGCTTCTTGAATTCGCTTAGAGTTTCGCAACATGTGTCAGATGTCAATTACTATATTTTATGGCTTTAAACAAAGCGTGCATTTTTGTGATGAACTTCAGGTTCAAATGGATGGATTTTATTGCTGTCAAAAGTTTTGCTAACTAGCGCTTATTTTTAGCGAGTGGAAAAAACTTTATTTCCAGTTTTTTTTTTATTTTCAACATAATCTCCTTTGAGTTTGAGTTCATTCTTCAATCAATGACACATTTTCTGATGCATAATTTTTTAGTTTTGTTCACTCCTGGTGTGGAGCTTCTTATTTGAGTGACGTTCGCAAGCAGTTTGGTTCAGATCGCTTGCATTTGAGAGAAAGCCGCTCCTTTGCTGAAAGTCATTTCCATTTTTTTCGCTAGAGAATAAGCAAATTCGTCTACTATGTTTTTGCCTGAAGTAGCGTGGTGAACCTCAGCACAGGGTAAGAATGCATCTACTTGCAATGTCGTGCGGAATTGATTTACAGTCTATCATGGTCAGTCCCTTGATGGTTGCCCGAATGACTATGTTAGGGACAATAGACTCACCATAAGAAGAACACCCGGTGTTCAACCGAGTTGCTCCACGAATGGCTTTTATTTTATCCTTACAAACATGGCAGTTGTGTGTTGTTCGAGATGTGCCGTGAATATAAAAATACCGTAATTTCCTGCAGCAGAAACAACTAAAAGGAAATGTAGCAGGGCGTAAAAAATACTTCTTCTTCTTCTTAGGGCGCTACGGCAGCACGATTTCTCGCCAGCTGACTCCAGTTTCGCACACCAAGCCGTCCGAGGTCGCCCTCGGCTTGTGTGCGCCACCTTGTACGTGGACGTCTTTTGTTGCGTTGTCCCACAGACTCAGAGTCGAAAACTCGGGCCGGAACTAAGTTGTCCATATGCTCTACATGGCCTAGCCATATTAGGCGTTGGATCCGTAGACGCCTGGCTAGACTCATGTCGCTGTACAGCCCATATAGTTCTTGGTTGAACCTTCTCCTACAAATGCCATCAACGCAAACAGGACCAAAGATCGCGGGCAGAACTTTTCTCTCAAAAGGACCTAGGGACTCTTCATTCGCTTGGGATATTGTCCATGCCTCTGCGCCGTAAAGCAGGACTGGGATTATCAAGGTCTTATACAAAGTCAACTTGGTCTTCCGAGAGAGGGCTCTACTAATCAATTGCCATCTGAGCCCAAAAAATCAGGTAAGAGCTATTCTGCATTTGATCTCGGTACTGATGTTGTTTGTACTCTTTGCCGCGGAGCCGAGGTAGACGAAGCCCTTCACTATTTCGAAGTTATAGTTGCCTATGTAAGTAACTTCACGTTACTTGGTTTTGTCCTCGTTCACCGCCAGACCCATTTTAGTCGCTTCCGTATCAATTCTAGCAAACGCATCTTTGACGCTTCGCTGTGTTCGCCTAATCACGTAAATGTCATCTGCGTAAGCTAGCAGTTGAACAGACTTTTGGAAGATGGGGCCTCTTGTGTTGGCCAGTGAGTTTTGCATCTTCTCAAGAACGATGTTAAAGAAATCACATGACAGCGCGTCGCCTTGTCTAAAACCTTTTTTTGACATTGAAGGTCTCGGTAAATTCGTTACCGACCTGTATTTAGCAGCAAGAGTTATTCATCGTCATCTTGCTCAGTCGGACGAGTTTGACAAAAATGTCAAAACTAGACATGGCGCTGTATAGATCGTCTCTATGCACGCTCTCATATGTTGCCTTGGAATCGGCGAATTGGTAGAGTGTGTCGATTTGCATTTCTTCGGTCTTTTCCAGGATCTGGCGTAGTGCAAAGATTTGATCGATGGTGGACTTTCCTGGCCTAAAACCGCAAGAGGTCTGTTCGCTGCTAGAGCAAACGAACTGACCGTTAATATTCGAGACAGCTTGGGATGAGATGTTTGGGTTCATGCAAGACAGTCCAAAGAATATATGAATGCTCAGAAGGCTTCTTTACCGTTGCAAGAAAACCATTGGTAGCAAATGGAGTTTTAATTGCGCATTTTCCACTGGCTATCTGCGCAGTTATTAGATCCAAACATATGTACATACTGCGTGACAGTCAAATGGAAAAAGTTGTAGCCGATTATACGGTACGGCATGCAGCTGCATTATTGTGTCACTGAGAATTACACCGTCTACTGCACGAGATACATGCGGAACGTGGCCGCGGGTGGATTTTTACAGAAGACAGACTTAAATTACTTAATTCGTGGACAAGCCTTCCAACCGGACATTCCGGAATTCTTAAAAAAGTGAAGCTGGGGGAGTTTTTAGTTTGCGACCTATCATATCTTGACTTCATATGACAGATTGCAGACTAAACTCTCCACAAGCTCCACAAATGTTTTCTACCCGTCGTGGACAATCTTTTGGAATCCTTTACAATTGGATCAAAAACTGAATCGGGAATGGGATTTCGGATTTCAACGTCCATATTTCCATGTGCTTTCCAGGCGGGGAGACACCATCGCAACTGAAATGTGGTATCAAACTGAGATATAATCGTTTAGTTGAAACCCTCGATTCAGTCAGTTTTTCCTAAAAGACCACTTTAACGAACACACCAAACATTGCCCCATGGGGCACAGTGACTATCAGTTCACCCCTATATCCCGGAAAGAAGCCGTGCATGCCAATCGTGTTGACAAGATATTTTAATCAACTTAACTCAAAGTCCTTAAGTCCAGGTCCTGACCTTGACATCGTTCTACCAAATAATCGCAAGATCACGTGTGTCGCAGATGAGGTGTCATTCTCTTTCACAATCAAACAGTTCCCCCGTCAGTTCCTGTGACAGCAATCCTCCGCATTCGATAGTACTCGCAAAACGGGAAAAATAATCACCGTATGTCAACACACCAGTTCCAAAATAATGCATTTATGTAAAAAACAAAAACTGCTGCGCAATCATCATCACCGGATTCCAATTTCAAACATGACAACCGGAAACCTTCCACCAACCAATCCGCTATGTTTTGACACTTGAATCTGCACATTACAGTTACAGCACAGATGACGTTGGAATATTTCAGCTCTGATTGTTGTTTATATTCATAAATTGTCTGCCCTAACCTACAAACGTCATGTATTCGTGTGTATGTTTGCGCACACCTCTCTCCCAACATTCGACAGCGTTTGTGTACCGTGCAAATATTGATGACCAATATTGAATTTAAAAATACACACAGTGTGTGTGTGCGTTCGCCTTGTGGCAATGAAATCCGCCGGCAATAAAGCGAAATAAAAATGTTAAGACTGAAAAAACTGTGAACGGCAAATAAAAATGTAAACAAAATCTTATCTACGGCATTGGGCGCAGTAAACCGCTTTTTTATGAGTTTGAATTACGAAAGCTTATTTCAAAATATGTCTTAGTTTCCCGTGTCTGTATTTATAGGCCTCTTATCTGAAGCACCCCCTGCCCATTGCCGCTTCGATAACTTCCGCACAGGCCCTTGTTCGAGTCCAATTCCTCCACTTCCATCACAAAGCTTTTGATTTATGTATCTCATAGTTGTGTAGATGATGCAGGCTTAGTCCGTGTACGTTTATTTATACGCCACCCCGTCGTCGATGAAATGCGATGACACTCGATAAGAAGCATGCGAATGCGAAAACAAATACACCACAGATCATTGAATCAACAAACACACTCACCTAGAAAACAGTTCGATGTTGATGAACACATACTCGCCACTGTCGATCATGTTCAACTCGTCCGCTGTCAGGAGTATCTGGCGGATGGATTTCGGATCGGCGCACATTATCACAACTGCAAAAAAAATGAAAAGACGAGAATGAAAACAAATTTATTCGAGAGGGCGGAAAGTTGGTTCTGTAAAAATAAACATGTGAAATCGAAAAAGAGGAACTAAAGGTCATTGAGACGCAGATGGTATCTGCAATTCAATTATGAGAGGTGACAGACGTCAATGGAGTTGTGTCTTAATCAAGTAAATGGAAATAACAGATCAGTTTGAGATTTTTGTTTTACAGTTTATCATGATTATTTGGTGTAGTTCGCATACATCGGACTGAAGTTCGCATTCATACTTGTATTTTGCTTGACAGATGACAGAAAAGTGAACACTTCTTTCGAGTAGTGATGTTTGTTCCAGAGATTGCACCACAACTTGGCGGTGTAAACGCATATTGGACTGATGTTCTTGCATTTAGCCTTGATGCAGATTGCCACGAAACACTCTCTTACTCACTTAAAGCTTAAAGAGCAAACCATAATGGTCGTTCAAAAACTTAAGATAACTGAGGCAATCAAGCGAATACACAAAAATTATACAAGGCGACCATAGTAACCGCTTCGCTCAGGTTCTTTGTTCGGTCACTTTTGCCTACTTACGCGGGAGCGAAATGAATCGCTCTCTACGTATGGAAATGTCAGTGGACAGTTAAGTTCTCTTCAAGTTTCTATAATCAATTATGGACACTTAGAAAGTTGGACGATGCTTCTGGTTACTAAGCTTAATTTTTTTTACGGCCATAATAGTTGGCCCTTAAGACATCTAGTAAAAGTCTGTTTTTTTTAAAGAACACATCCACATCCAAAATAAGCGTTGTTTAATCTCGCGTTAGCATGATGTCGTAGATCTCAGGCCACACTATCGCACTTTTTGTATTGCCGCAATATCTTCTTTGTAACAGTCAACGATATCCGCAAGATCTTCGGGTACACGCAGTCTATTATAGGATCTAACGTTCTAAGTGTAGAACGAAAGTTGTCATCTAATTTTTTTTATGGTGTGAGGACGCTGCGCGCGATCTTTGGTCCTGTTTACGTTGATGGAATTTGGAGGAGAAGGTTCAACCACGAACTGTATGGGCTGTACAGCGACATGAGTCTAGCCAGGCGTCTACGCCTAAGATGACTAGGCTATGTAGAGCGTATGGACAACTTAGCTCCGGCCCGAAGAGTCTTCGACTCTGAGCCTGTGGGACAGCGCAACAGAGGACGTCCACGTACAAGTTGGCGCACACAAGTCGAGGGGGACCTCGGCCTGCTTGGTGTGCGAAACTGGAGACAGCTGGTGAAAGATCGTGCTGGCTGGAGAGGCATGTTGAGTGAAGCCCAGGTCCACCTTGGACTGAAGCGCCCTAAGAAGAACAAGAAGAGGACGCTGCCCACAGGTTGACTCCTAGGTTCAATTCCAGACAATTCAGCTTTCATTTACAGGGTACCACCTCTCTCGACTGACTACTCTCGAAAGGCAAGAAAAAAACAAGGTCCCCACTTGTGAGAGCACAACATATGTATGTAAGTGGAGAACCTAGTTTACAGACTTAGGGCTAGCTTAGAAGCAATCGTTACCCTCACGCTCAACGACAAGAATTATAATCGCAGACAGTCACGTGCTCGAATCTGAATCCATTCTATGGGGCAAACACCAATTCTTCATTCCACGGCACTGCCTCTCGCTAGTCACTGACAGTGCTCTGATAACGTAACTGACATGAAATCTTCTCAAATTTTGTCGTCGTTTGAAGTCTGCAATAAACGGTAGATCCCCCCGATTGCTGTACAACTATTCAGTGTCCACTCCTAAGCCGCAGTGGTTACAAAAAGAAAGAAAAGGAGAGGCTGGTATTCGAAACCTTCCTGTTCAAAGGTTTAACGTGGCAGAGCTTTCTCTTTCTTTATTTGACGCTGCAATCCGGGGTGGATCTGAGCTTCAATTTATAAGTATCTTCACCAAGCACGACTTTGTTAGTTGTCTCCAATTGTGCCCGCCAAGTTGGTTGATGTCCCTTTCACTTGTGTGCGCCATTTTAATCGTGGACGACCTCTGTTGGGTTAAACACAGGCTCAAAATCAAAGACTCTCGGGCAAGAGTTAAGTTGTTAATGTCCTTTACATGGCCTAGCCACATTAGGCGTTGGATCCGTAGGCGCCTGGCTAGACTCATGTCGCTGTACAGCACGTGCAGTTTGTGTTTGAACCTTCTCCTCTAATCGCCACTAACGCAAACACAATCAAAGATCGCAAGCGCGACTTTTATTTCGAAAAAACTAAAAGCTTCTTCAACCGGTTTACAATTGTCCGAGCTAACGTGTAGAAAAATTCTGTGTCGACGCAAGAGATCTCTTTATCGGGATTTGACGACGTTTGTAGGGCATATTATGAAGCACTCTAAACTCCCATTGAACTTTTTTAAATTTTGCAAGGTAACGATAGGGATTTGATGTTAATTCTTGTTCTTCAAGCTTCTATGTGTCATGTAGTTCCTTCACAATTCAATTTGATTTGAAACTGAGTTGTCCTTTGAATTGACGGAGAAAAAACGTCAACAACAACACTACATCAGGAAAACCTTGCTAAGATGTTGGAAAACGATTCCCTACATACTCCAGGAACATACATTGTTACACTTTACAAGCCAGCGACTTAATTTTATTGTTCTTTGACAGCTAATCAATTAACTCATTTGCTAGCGATTCCAAATAATTGAAGACTTTCAACATAACTTCCGAAAATAAAAATCTTCTTGTTCTCAAAATCGATCAATTGAATACACCACACGCGATTTGCTTTGGAGAACAACGGACTGAGATGACAACAGAGTTACTTCGTTTGGGGAGTACTTTAATTGACTTGTGCAATGCGACGCGTCGATACTCTTTAAAATTGTTCCAGATAAGATAGTGGGGCGGTTATCACAAGAGCTCATGAGAGACAAGATCTTTTAAAAGGTAAATAACTTTCAGACTTCCCCGATGACGCTGCAGATGATAAAGCATCGATTGGCATTGATTTACTTCAACGGTGGTGTGACGTAAAGTAAATAAACTGGGCAAGTGCGAGTTGTACTCGCACGGGTAAGGTTCCGTCGCATAATATTGATGGATGATTTCTGAATATCAAACGACGTTTCAAAACTATTTCAGTTGAATTTTCTTCTAACTTCAACCTAAATCAACTATTCATTCATACATTTATGGCTGAAACACAATAGTGCGTCAGCGTCAGCGCTGTCTTTCAACGCACACAATTCAATGGACATTCACAAAATACTGCAGCAACCTACGTAAATGAAAAATGAGAGAGATGAGAGGATCGTAATAAAACGTAAAACGTAATCCCAATGCACGTCATTATTCAACATGTTGGATATTTTTTTGACAGGGGTGCGCTGTGAGAGCGAAATTGAGAAATGCTTCCCAAATTGAGAGTTTTTTCCCAAATTGAGAACATTTTGTGGCAACTGACATTTGAGAAATGAAAACAGCTGACTAAAATTATTTCAACGACAAAACTAATTTGAATGAATACGCCAAATTAGCAACAAGAATCACTTTTTTAATTTTTTTAAACTTTTCTTGGCATTCATTTTCCGCAATCAATTTCTTTAACGTTGAATTGTTTGACCAGAATATTTTTTGATTTGACATTTCAGAAATGAAAACAGCTGACGGAATATTTTTTATTTGGTATTTGAGAGAGGGAGGGAGGAGCTTATTAACGCAGTGCGTCAACGCACACCCTCCGTAACATGAAGTCGACTAGCGCAACGCACTATTGTGTTTCAGCCATTATACATCCGAACAAATATTTATCCATACATATACCTATACCTCTATCGAAGTTTATCCACCACAGAAAATCCCTTCCATCATACACATACCCAATCACTGCTCATGCCTGCGGTGTGTGTGTGTTCATTTCTGTTGGGCATTTAGGGGTGAGATCGAAAAGATAACGCTCATCAACGAATAGAGTGGCCGAACACAGCATGAAATTATGTGTGAAAATGAAAATTTTTTCTTATTTTAAATCTTAGATATCTCAAAATTTCCACATAAATCGATATTTTGAAATGTGTCATTTCTTAATGCTTACATTGATGTCTTCAAAACTGCGTTTTCAGATCTTCAAAATTCGCATGTCGATGATTGACCGTTTTTGGCCAATATCTCCAAAACCATTAGGGCCAGAATGCTCGCAATAGTTTTAAATGAAAGTACTCAATGAAGCCAAGTTTTTGTGATCTTTTTTAGATTTTTAAACACTTTGGTTTAGAAATGGCAGGGGGGGAAAATCTTTGGAGCTCCATATTTTAAAAACGGTACTTTTGATAAAAAAGTGTTGAAAGAAACCTCCACCTCATTTCGAAAGATCTGTCGATTGATATATATATCGATGGGGTGCGACAATTTTTCAAAATTAGTGTCAACTTCACCTGTACTGGAGCCACCCCCAAATGGCCCCACTTTTTAAAATCGCTGCATAGGAATTGACATCTAGGTCTGAAGTACCTAATTCCAAAATTTCATGCTGATATCTTCATAAACTTCGGAGATAAAAAAGTGTGACAGACACGACGGACGGACGGACGGGCGGACGGACGGACACACCGAAATTATAAAGGTTCCGTTTTTGTAGACGGAACCTTAAAAATGAAGTATATGCTGTCATAGAAAACGAATAACGTACGCCTTAAGCTTGATTTGAGATATTGCCTTATTTTGTTTTCCTAATATGAATCTTCAGAAGAAAACGTTCAAAAGAAATCAGCGCCGTAAGTGGTTGAGGACTGGGATATCGCTTCTTGAAAATGTAAGAAAAACTGTGGGCGAAGCTTTGCAAGATTAATTACGACTAGTTTGCCAAAAATGAATATGATGCTCCACTAAAAAGATGAAGCGACGAAAGAAGCACAATTTCTATCGTCAATCGCTACCTCGACTTCAAGGGAAAAAAAGTAGTAGACAACTGAAGACAAATATGCATTTTTTCGAACAAAATTTTCGATATGAACAAAATTCAGTAAGAAGCTTTGGTAGCTTTGAGAGAAAAATTCAACAAGATGTCTTATTTTAAAATTTGAGCCAGTACTGAACTGTCAACATTCAGCTATTATTGCGATGATTTTGATAAGTAAAAACTAAGCGGTAATTACGAATAGGTTGACATGTGCACAAAGATATTTACGAAACGATTCGTAAAGTTCGTACTGCTTTATGTCATCATCCCCGTCTGGGACACAGTCTCGATGCGAAGACTTCAACTGGCGTCTGTCAGATAATTTATTTACTTATCAGTCACATGACGGTGGGTCAGAACCTGAGGTATTGCCGGATTCTATCGTTGAAGTTGGTCTTTCTGTCGGAGGTTTGGTCTTCTCCTCTCTTTATCGAACCAGAAGGGCTCTATTAGGTGGACCATTCATGTTTATCCGCTCGATGCTGCCGATCCAGTTTAGTCTGAGGGCTTTGTGCTTTCCGGACTATGTCCACATCCTTTTATAGCTTGTAGAGTTTGAGGTAGCGTCTCTCCTCCATTTGCCTTCTTTGCTCCTGTCTGCAATACAGAATTTTTCTTTCGAAGCACAAAGAATCAGCGTTGCGCTCCTTCTTATCATCCAGCTTATGGCTCTATTTAGCAGAACTGGTAGGATTAGGGTGTTTTTTTTGTTGAGCTCGATTTTGGTCCTTCGAGTCCGGAGGTTTGACCGAAGTTGCTTCGACAAACGGTTGTTAACGATTGTCAATATCGATTCTAAGTTAGGTTAGGGGGCTGCTGGTGAATTCATCAGCACACTTAGACCATGTTGGTCTATTGTGATACCCACATTAAGACTACTACCACTGATCGACCCCTCCAGTGATAGTTGATCCTAACGGCAAATGTTGACTGAACCAAATTTGAAAAACCGGATAAAAGCGTATTAACTTTGCTTTCGCTGGGATTCAAACCTGTGACCCCTCTAATTTATGGCAGGCGCTAAACCAAGTTGAAGTGGTCAAAATTGACTTGGCGCCGAATAAGTGTTAAATTCCTGTCGTTAAGAAAGGACGCACAAAACCGAAAGTTTTGCTAGAAAGCCACAACCATCATCTAAAATTTTAAGCCGGTAAGGTAGTTTGAATATATTGCCTCTGCGGTGAAAAAAACGAACAGGCCTAGTCCAGAGAAACTTGAGCTTCAGTGGCAAACTTCTCTCCCCTCAAACAGAGTTGACTTCGTATGAGACTCTCGTCATCCCTTTAGAAGACACAATGAAAAGCGGATAAGATGCCTTTAGCCAAATGAAGAATCCTGCATGCTATAGTTAATGGAGTTTGCTTTGCGATTCGGGGAAAAGTCTCAACTACAAGCAATACTGGCTTTTCAGCTAGATGTTTGTGGGCAAGTACTTACGGAACCAACGCTTCGGTGATTAAGCCACGTAGCTGTGAGAGGCCAACCACCGTTAGGATTGCGCCGTTAAAAATAAAATACAATTCCCGAAACGTATTAAAATGCATTTGAGCTGATCCATGAATCCGGTTCTACTAACGATGTGACTCCTGAGATGGATGGACCACGAGTTGCTTCTGACTTCGTGTCCCAAAATTGTAATTTCACTCCGCCTTAGGTGACATTTCAACAAGCACTAATGTCAAACGTTATCTGACCTTTGCGTGTGAAAATGCCGAATTTCGCTGCCCTCCCTCAAATTTGAATTAAGTTGTCGTCACTCGAGACAAATTACGGTCCGTCCCTTCAATTCAACATCATAAAACACCGCCGCAACAAGTCGGTGTCAGATCGCGTCCAACCTCATTGACATTTCGCGGAATGTGAGCGGCACTTCATCTCGTGTCAGCCTTATGTCAGTTCAGACACTGTCATTAATATTCATTCAGGGGAAATTAAAATGGATGATCGCACAGTTCATATCTGCATGCCTGCATAGAAGTCAACAAATTACCGAACAAAGCACGGCCATGCGAAGTGACTACACCCAGCGACCTCAGCGCGCCTTAGTCTCAACTCACTTGCATCTATTTGCGTGGGCTTTGTAATTACAACTTGTTTACCGGCAAGTATTTCCATCTCCCATCTGAAATGTATCCCAACCAGAAGCGATAGACGACGCGGATAGAGATAAGTCGACGTGGCTGATGTGGACCGTTTTTAATTACTCATCTCCATCGCGCTGCTGAATGCGCGCTGAATACGACCATAATTCGTTGGAATTATACTCGTACAGTTTCTTTTGTGCAGTCGAGACCGTAAGCCAGTGATTAATTGCCTGGATTTGAGTGCAAATGTTTTGGGCCGACTGCAAAGACTCTGTGTGATGCAACGGGAGCCATAGAATCTAATTAACGTCAGTCATCTGTCACAATTATTGTTGGGTTATGACATTCGTCACCCGGCTGATGTAAGCCGTGGGATGGGTAATGGAAATGACGACCTCTCAAGTGATTCGGAAGCACTGCGCCTGGTTGGACTCTGTTGCTGTAGCGAGGCACAAAGGTGTGGACGACGTTCAGGCATTAAGTATGCAAAAAGGCACACTCATCACTTGTGGTGCACTCCAGTCGCGGGTAAGGCCCACAGATTCACATAGACGACGCGACGTGTGCAAACAGCTTCATTGATGAAAGTGATGTTGTGCAAGCGTACTTCCAATAAAGGAGTCTTAAGCGTTTGGTTAACCAATTAGCGCCTACGTGATTGAGGCGTTAAATAGGTGCCGCATGAGATGTAGATTCGGGTGGTGTCGAAAACGTGCCTTAGAACACATATCACACGCAGTTGCCAGAGCCTTTCGTGCGGTTAATGGTATCGTAATTAAGACAAATGAATGGGAAATGAATTGAGATATTTCGCATCCGACGTGTTAGCGTAGGAAATTTCGTGCTCACCCGCCCGAAAATAGTGCCGGAGCGCCAGTCAAGCAGGAGGCCGGAGTCTTTCCGAACGAAATTCTTCCGCTGTGATAATTGAACACAGAATTTCTTCAAAATCTGATTAACTCGCTCTAGGATGCGAAGTGTATCGCGCTTCATTTATTTTCATTTACGCGAGACGTGATAAATTGAAGATGCTGCTGTGTGGGACAGACTAGGGAATAACGTGTGTAAACTCTTGGGTTTTTAGGAAATTAAATAAGAAATTTAATTTTCTTAGTGGATGCTCTTGTGTCTGCCTTGCCACGCTTCACAGGGGAGTGAACAGGAGCGGGCGCGTTGGAGCGTGTTACGTTTTTAGAGAGTGTTCACGTCCAAAAATATGAAGTAGACCAACATTTTCTTTTTTGTCTACATTTTCATGGAGCTTTTTAGCAATTTGAAAATTGATTGGTTTTTACTTGAAATTTAATTCTAGAAAAATCATTCACTCGGGAGTACATATATGAGGTAATTAATTTTCGGTTAGGGACAGTTTCAACTTCTTCGTGCAGTTGGTGCAACTTTTTGACAGATATTGCTTACTGTAAAATTCACCACCAATTGGAGATGTTCAATGTGTGCAGTGATCCATGTTTTAGCCTTGTAATTGGAAAGGGTCTGCTTACATTTTTTACTAGATGAAAGGTGACCAGACAACAAGATAGCTTGTCAAATGTTTGTTTCAGCAGCTGTCAAAATATTTAGTAAGGGATGGCATATTACCATGCAACGTTTCACGCTTGCCGAAAGTACGAACATTGTTTAAAAATAGTCAAAACTCCGGCTCAGTTGTAAATAGTAATAATAATAATAATGGCGGCGCTACAGTCCGAGGTGGACCTGGCCCTAACATCTCAGCAACCACTCGTGTTGTGCGTGCTATTGTTCTCTCACGACTGGTGGGGACCTACAGTTTAATGCCGACTCCGAACGGCGAGATTGAGAAGCTTTTCCTAGACAGTTATACTCTTTGAGCATTGTCAGTGAATCGAAAGAGGTGGAGCCGTGAAAAAATGCTTGATGTTTTTTTCGAAGTTCGAACCGAAGACCTCGAGCGTAGGAGTGGACGCACCTACACACTATGCCCACTTTGTAAATACCCGTCGTGAATTTCGTCGTAAGGTTGGTTGTTATCATGGCTTCAGTGTGCAGGCAATTCGTCGCACTTTGGAAAAGTTTGAGCGTGTACACTTTTTTTAAACTTAAGTCATAAACACCAATCAGAGTTTAGTGCGAAATGAAGAAAACATAGCCACAGTAGCGGGCAATATCGAGCATGACCCCAAAATATCGATTCGGGCCGATCGGTTTAATTGGGTATCATCAGTCAACACGGCTTTTTTTGTGGTTGGATTTGGGCCTACATCCGTCTAGATTGTGCTGACGGAAGAATTACAGCCGGACGACCAAAGACAACGCCGTGAGTTCACTAATTGTGCGCTGGAAATGTTGACCGGAGATCCTGATATTGCCCAAAAAATAATCTTCTCGGACGAGGCCCATTTTAGACTAGCAGTCGTCGACCAATCATCCATGCATTCTCAAAGACTGACTGTTTGGTGCGATTTATGACACGACGGCGTCATCGGACCGCATTTCTTTCTTAAAGAGGAAGGAGACACAATTATCCTTAAGGGGGTCTTGTAAAGAACGATGTTATCTACTTTCTGCGACCAAAGCGCGATAACACCGCTATACCCGAGCGATATCAAGCGACGCATCTCTCGAAGTTGTGAAGGAGAAATTTGGAGATTGGGTCACCTCATCGCGAGCGTTTATCAATTGGCCGCTGCGATCATGCGACTAGACTCGTTTATTTTCTTTGGAGCTACGTCAAGTCTGCAGATCCGCAGTCCGGGATCAACATTTGAGACGCTACTGCTAGAGCAACGCAGCACAAAATTAGACCGACTGCCAGCGAGGCGGTGTTATTCCATAACATACATGATGGCATGAATGTAGCTTTAAGTTAATAAAGCCAGAATCGATTTTACATCTCACACCGTTTTTGGTTTATTTAAATTTCTGGTGACTTAAACTCAAATTCGAGTACAGTCGACTCCGCTTAACTGAAACACCGAATTGCCACCATTTTTTTCACGCGATATTTCCTCTTAAGCCGAACTTCGGATAATTGAAAAAAAATTAATTTAACCGGTGTTCGGATAATGAAAAACAATTTCACTTATCCAGCCTGAAGAAGATTGAGATTTTTGACAGATACGAAGTGATGTTTTGGTGTCGAAATTTTGTGTTGCAGTTAACCGATTATTTCAGTAAAGCGTAGTTCAGATAAGCGGAGTTGTTTTGGGGCACACTTTTCAAAATACTTGACACTATCGGGATCTCAACAATCAAACCTTTTCAGAAAGTCCGATTTTTGCCGGTCAATTGCTGTTCCTTCGCTTTTTTGTGCGTCTGCATAGTTGAAGTCCTTCTTTGCTGTACTATTTCTATTCGAAATCGATGATTTCGACTGTGAAATTTGTGTCTACCCGCGCCTCGTAACTCAGGTAACGATCGGCGCGCAACAAGGACACTGTCTGTACATTCGTCGGATTCTGAACTGAATCGTCACCTCCTATCGAGATAAAACAGAGTACACTTTCCAAAACCAGGACTTTTTGGCATC
Organism: Myathropa florea; assembly: GCA_930367185.1. Lineage (NCBI taxonomy): Eukaryota > Metazoa > Arthropoda > Insecta > Diptera > Syrphidae > Myathropa > Myathropa florea. Next base: position 18,467,138 of record OV884004.1, read on the forward strand.
GCCAGTTACTTTGTGTACCAAAAACTCCATATTTTGCGAACTAGAAAACTTTTTTGGACTTATCAAAACTTATCTACTAACTAATCGACGCAGTTCTCAATAAATTTAAATTTTTTAATATATTTTTGAAATGTTCACTCTTTTAGACCAATATTCTGGTAGGAGACTATGCGACAAACCTTACTTGTGCTAAAATAATGGTGTATACTGTAGCCAAGATACACATAAGAATGCCTATCAGCATGACGTAGACTACCGGGTTTAGTCTGATGGCATGGCAGGTTAAAACCGAAACTTAATTATTTGCCGCAGCACTGTGATTCGAATATTCAGATGCTTCTTGTTACTCTTACACTGCCGCCGTCAAGTATTGACAATTTCTAGATCAGTTACATTTCTAAACACTTTCTTCAGCTTTAGAATCTCAAAACTTCACCATGTTGTGACTAGGTGTCTTGCCTCCGCACTTCGTACATTTTTCTGGACAACTGAGTTCCATCTGTTTACCACTGCACATACCGGCTCGAAGTCTTGAAGTTGGTTACCACCTAAGCTTGACGGCACGAATGTTATGGGCTCCAGTGAATATCTGCACAAAGCCTAATTCAATTAATTATTTTTTCTAAGTCCCCCAACAAATGAATTTAAAATTTTCAAACAGCAAATCATCTTCAGGAAATTAGGTAACTTATACGTTTCATTCCCTTTAGAGCGCGGCTTTGATATCCGCTCGAAGACTTTTTCATATCCGTCATCAAATACCCAAACTTTCGCCACGGCAACTAGAGGGAAAGCACGTTTCACCAGTAAACAGGACAGAAAATGTCAAAATTGCCCGATAAATCAGAAATACTCGTACATGCCTCCAGCTACGACGGATCCTTGGTTTGTATTAAATTTCGTTTAATTACGAAAAAATACGACAATAGCAGCATCCCTGTCCCCGGTCGGTTGCTGTTGGCAGTTTGCAAAAGGGTCGTTTTGTTGATCTAATTAAATTTGTTCAGACTTCGGCATTCTTGGATTTGACCTCTTTTCAATGGAATTTGTTTTGGATTTTGGAATTTGTATACGGATTAGTCGGGGTGATTGGTTGCTCGTAAGATGGTCAGCACTGATGGCGTTTCCTTCGAGTTCATGGTCAAGTGATTACCCCAAACTCCTTTGGTGGTGGTCATTGATTTGTACACTTCACCGCTCGCTGGTCTCATTTGCACATAGGGTTAGGTTATTTGGGGATGTGTTAATTGAGTGGGGATGGATGAAGACTTAATTACTGAGATGATGGAAGCCAAGAGAGCTGTTGGGAGCAGTATGTAATCAATTTGTGTTGTCCTCAGCACATGTGACGATGGCTAAGTTAGTTTGTGAAGAGGTCAACAAAACATTTTTGTTGTTTTTTGACCCAGTTAACTGCGAGAGGGCAATTATGACTTTAAGCGAATGGTGAGCATAGGGTAACACTTTTATTGAGATTTTGCTTAGATGACATGCCAGGAATGACGGTAATGCATTAATTAGACGTGTAAAATTCTGCTATGACCAAAAGTTGAGGCAAAAAGTGACATTGGGTAGCAACAACTTTTGGTCATTCATTAAAAACAGAGAATTCAGCCTCGTCTTCAATTTCTACGCTGATGTTACTGCAATGATAACACAGATGTCATCCATTTAGACAAAACCAATCTGCTTACTGGGCATTTCGCGGCCAGCTCAACGCTGTCAGATTCGACTTTTCCTTTGCTTGTACTTAAGAGCGTAGATTAAACCATTGGATAAATTCATTTTCGCACTCGTTCAGTTGCAAATGTACTTAAAGATCTCAACGTGCACAAATCCGCTGTCCCGGATGGTATTCCTCCTATACTTCTGAAAATATGTTTTTCTTCACTGGCAAAATTACTGCGTAAGTTTTTTCATCTATTCTATTCTTCTGGTCTCTTTCCGAGTGGATGGAAAACAGTATTCGTCCAACCCGTCCCTAAAAAGGGCAAGTCTTTGTCACTGTCCTCGTAACGACCCACAATACCAACGTTACTTCTTTTCAAAGTCATGGAAACTCTGATAAACCGTCACCTTACGAAGTATCTTGAATCGCAAGCGACTGGATGGTGCAGTTGGTTAAGTGTCTGCCTAAGTTAGAGGGGTGCCAGATTCAAATCGCAGTGAAATCGAATCTGGTCCAGCCATCATTTGCCGTTGGGATCAAATTAACGGCATTGGAGTAGGTTGCTACCTGGCGATACAATGGACCAGTTTTGAGTCTGAGTGCTTCAGTGTGCTTCAAAATCTCAAAAAAAAAAAAAGATCTTGAATCCCGGATGCTTCTTGATGATCAGTAGTATGGTTCTCGCCCCAGCAGATCCACTAATTTGATATCTCATCGAAAAGTTTCTTTCAATTTCTAAGACATTTTAACAGTGCCTGACATCAAGATTCTTTTCGAAAATGCGTGTTTATGGTACCGAAGAATCTCTTCCTCTATGGATTAGATGTTACCTTTTAAACCGTTGAATTCAAGTTGTTTTGGATGTCTACTGTCTGATATTCACCAAATAAACCTCGATGTTCCCCAAGGCTCTACTTTGTGTCCGAATCTTTTTCCCCTTTTCTAAAAAAGATCTCCTGTCTGCTATCTCTAATCTTCACGTAACCCCAGAGAACCCAGATATCCACATCATGGAGTGTACTCTCAATGTTTAATTCAATTCCGCTTAAAAGAAGTGGTTTTTGGTACAACTCGCACTGGAGTTTCGGTGACCTTGCGCATCGTATTTCCTTTGAGCCCAGTCTTATGGATATGCCGTCTGACGCATGGACACCAGTACACCAGCTGCGACAACATACAAAGTCGACTTTCCCTGCACTCAGGACTGGCTCTGGCCAGAATCTGAGCCAGGAAAGGAATGTAGTCGAATCTTCACGGACGGCTCCAAGATCAATGAAGGATCTGGTGCTGGTGCCTTCGTTTAGACTGCACACCTAGTTATGTAAATTTGCGTCGGTTTTCCAAGCGGAAACCTATGCGATACTAATAGCTTCGAACTATATTGTGAAGAATAGGTGGAAGGGGCGAAGTATTTCCGTCTGTAGCGACAGCCAAGCTGTGCTTATGGCCTTGCTGAAATCTTTAACCACTTCATAGTTCAGGAAGTCTTTTCTGAATTTGATCGGCAGTTTAAATTTGTTTAGACTTGTCTGGGGTCTGGGGCCACCATGAGATAGCCGATGAACTTGCTAGGCGAGGATCAGAGAAGGTACTCCCTGAACCTGCGCTGGGACTACCTGCGTCCTTGGTTAGGGTTTCCATCGATGGTTGGACTTCTCTAGAGCACATCCAGAGGTGGCATGACTCTCCAGGATGTAGACAGATCAAGCGCATGCTCCCCAAAGTCTGTAAGAAATTCGCGGCATTCTTGTTATCTCTTGACAGCAAAGACTGCAGTCAACTTACCGGCGTACTAACCGGCCCCTATACCTTCGCCAAACACCTAAGTGTGCCTGGCCTAAGCGATGAAACCCTCTGCGATGCCTGTGGAGAAGACGATGACACTGCAGAGCACTTCCTTTGCCATTGTCCCGCCTTTGTTCGGATCAGGTGTCAGTTATTCGGTGCTGATGAGGTGAGAGGTGATGATGTAGGCTCCTCATCACAGAAGCGCCTGCTGGTCTTACTTCGGAAGACCATGAAATTTCAGTAAAAGTAAGTCGCTACCCCTGGCAGTACAATGGACCAGTTTTTGAGCCTGAGTGCTCCAGTGTAGTGTTACAAAAACCTCCGACAAAAAAAAACCTGAGAAAACAATTTAGTGGTGTCAAGTCACATGATCGCGGCTGCCAATTGCTGAACACTAGCCGTAGGATTACCCAGTCGTCGAATTTAGCTTGTATGACACGAAGTCTTGTTGGAAACTCTGATCACAAAAAGTCGGAAAACATCGCTCTATGCATGATACCATTGATGGTAACGATGTCTTCTTCCTCATTTCGGAAGAGATGGGGTGCAATAAAGGCAATTTTACTCGTTGACATAGCCGCTGAGCCAAAAGTGGGACTAGTCAGAGAACAAAATTATCAAACGGACTGAAGAATTGGTAAAACTAACCCAAGTTTCTTGCACAAAATGACTTGATTTGCTTGAATGCTTTGAGAAAACCAAGCAGACACAAGATTATGACTGCAAAGTGTTTAGAATTCAGACTTCAGAGGTTGCTGCAACTCGTCATCGTCAAGGTATTCCTAGAGTTGCTTGGCCATCTCATCAAACATTTTGGAAGACAAGCCGGAAATGTGAAAGCGGCACGTTAAACGATTTTTTGATTTGAATTTGTAGACAAGTTTATTGAAAATGAAGAAAAGCCTTGAATTGCCCATTGAGTTAAACAAGAAGGGACCATACTGGTCCGTCGTTGTCACACGTGCCAACTTGCATTGCTGGATAAATTCCCAGACCATTAAATTCAAGATCCCGACAAGTCTAAGCATTTAACCTCAATTGACTTCTGAAAATCTCCAAAAATTTGCAGCTACTAAATAATGAACAATTTCGGAGTTACGAATAATAAGCCTGATGTCATCAGCATACCCGCTCAGAGGCATCGACTTCCGCCAGTGTCAAGGTGAACTAATTGTGGTGTCATTATCCATACCAACCGCATTCGGTTCCGCCTCAAAGTCAATAACCCTGAAATTCACTCATCATTTCAGTTGTTCTTTATTTTTTTTGTGTTTTGTTATTAAGATCGACAATCGGACTAATTGGGGTTCTATTTTTTTACCGAATCGGAGTTGACATCAAACGCGTGCGATGAGTGAAATGGTTGTTAATAAAACTTTTATGGATTCCTGATTGTTTTGTGTGAAAACAATTGTTTCTGACAATCATGGTGATTGCTAGACGTCACTCAATGTACGAAATAATTGCTGGAGCAGTGGTGTGGATTTTGTTGTTACTATAGCCCCAATTAAATAAATCGAATGTTGCGTTAATTCACACGATTTCGGCGGCCATTTGAAGTTGAATTTTGTGACGCAATAGAAGCATTTGTTTTAACAGCTGTTTAACATATAGACGTCATCCACGTCAAAGTCGTTCGGTAACGTAATCCATTCACTGAAACTGTGGTAGCAACGTAATTTTCAAAAAAATGTGGTCCAGTGACACCGTCTCGGCTAAGAAATCGCCCCAAAGTGTCACTAATTGCGGGTGGACAGTTTGATCCACTATTTGTCTTGGATTTGCTGAGTCAAATGCGACAGAGTTGTTTGCTCATGTATTTTGACAAATGAAAGTTTGCCTCATTACCCATGATCTTGTTCATTCAGTTCCAGCACTCAAAAGAAAGGAAACCTCTAAACTGCACCAACCCCAGAGGTATACATAAGTCTCCCAAATTTCGCAATATAAGGCGAAGTCCACCATCGACCTAATATTCACATTGAGGCATTTCTTGGAAAAGACCCAAGAGTTTCAAGCTAATAACCACCATCAACTTATTGATTTTAAGGCCGCATAGGCCAGTACTTATAGAGACGACCTAAACAGTGCATTGTCCAGTTTTGGCATCCCTGCTTACCCGTCCGTCTTAACAGAATGACGATGGAGCGTGCCCGTTGTTCCGTCAAGGTTGGTAAAGACTTCACCGAGACCTTTGATGTCAAAAAGGATTTACACAAGGCGACGCAATGTCATGCGACTTTGTTAAATATTATTCTCGAGAAGATCGTGTGTAACTCAAACGTCAACACCATAGGCACGTCCTTTCACAAATCCATGTCCATGCATATGCCGATGACACTGACATCAACGGACTTAACGGGCTTTCAGTGGGGCATTTGTTAGCATCGGGAAGGAACCGGCTAAGATGGATCATGCGGTGAATAAGGGCTAGACGAAGTTTATGCTGTATATGCTGACGAAATAGATCCACCAACATCAACGTCTTGGACGAAACGTTACTATTGACAGCTATAACTTTGAAGTAGGGCAAGACTTTGTCTATCAATGCTCCGAAGTAAACTCAGGATGATACAACCGAGAGGCCACCGATATAAACGAAGGATTACCCTTGCCAATCGCTGTGCCTTTGAGCTTAGAAGGCATTCCTAAATTGCCTTCTAAATCCCTCTCTCAATGAACCAAGATGTCTCTATATAAGACCCTGATACTCCCAGTCCTGCTGTACTCGTATAGCGCAAGAGCATGGACAAAGCAGAACAGGAGACTCATGGTCGCTTCGAGAGGAAAGTCCTTAGGATTATCTTTGGTCCCGTATGCACTTATGTTGTTTGAGGAAGGAGACGACCTAACGAATAAACGAACTAACGAGATAACGAACTATCGAACTAACTTGAGGGCTACGCAGCTATACAGTTCCGGAAAAACGAGTCCGGTCTCTCGTCTCACATGGCTAGGTCATGTCGAGCGAATGGACACTAACGTATCTTTCGGTGGCGTACACAGCTGGAAAGCAACCTTAATCAGCTGAAAGGAACTAATGCGCTAACGAATTAACGAATTAACGAGCTAACGAACTACATAACTAACTATCGAGATTACGAACTAATGAACTAACGAGCTAACGAACTAAAGAACTAAGGGATCAACGAGCTAACGAACTGACGAACTAAGAAAGTAATGAACGACGAACGACGAATGACAAACGACGAACGATAAACGACTGCAAAGAAAGCACGTCGAATACTGCAGCAGAAAAGCGTCAAAGACGCAGACAGCACTTTCCAGTATGCTGCCGAACATCGGAGGACCCGGATACCCAAGGAGGATCTTGCTTTCCAGAGTGGTAAGTTCAATTCTTCTATATGCTGCGCTAGTCTGGGCGGGTGCTCTTTCGGTAAAGGAGACAACAAAGAAGCTTTCATCAGCATACAGGCTGTGCGCCATATGAACAATCAGCGGCTTCCGAACAATTTCGGACGAAGCAGCCTGTGTGATCGCGGGTATGGTCCCCATCGACATTCTCGCCAAAGAGATGCATAGGCAACATCTATGGCACTCTGGCAAGCCAGATGGGACACTACAACTAAAGGCAGATCGACCCATAAATTGATCCCCGCGATAGAAGCTTGGACATCGAGAACCCACGGGAACTGCAACTACCACCTCACGCAGTTTTTGTCGGGCCATGGAGATTACGGGAAATACATCCACAGATTTGGTCACGACAGGTCATCCTCCTGTTCAGAATGCGGGGGAAAAGAGGAAGACGCGGAGCAAGCAATATTCCATTGCAGACGCTTTGCCGCGGGGAGAACAAATTTACCAACTCCCGAACTCCTAGTTGGCCATATGATATGACAAATGGCTGGAGACTTGCTCCTTTATAACGAGTGTCCAGAACGAGCTAAGAAGGCTCGAAAGAGTAAGGAAATCCGAACTGGACAATATGGAGCACATAGTGTGATATGCTAACCAGCCCCGGGAAGTAAAACCTAATGGCAGTTCCGCGGATAGAGTGGTTGAAGTGTTCAGGGTGTGGGTTAGTACGTAGGCGTATTCCCGAAATTGAGTACTCGGGTTTGTGAATTGTGTATGCTGATAGCCCGGACTATCAGTATCTTAGAAGATGACCAAATCCTTGGACGCATTCGAAAAAAAGGAAAAAAAAAGAATAGTCGAACCTTAGTCGACATAGATCTGATCAAACGAGTTCGAGTCTCCCGTCTCAAATGGATGGGTCATATGAAGCGAGAGGCCCGGAAAGTCTTCGATTCCAACCCTGAGGGACAACAAGGTAAAGGAAGATCATGACTACGGTGCCGGGCACGACTTGAAAGGAACTTCAACCAGCAGGAAGCTCAAGACCGTGCTGTACAGAAGACCGTGTTCATGACTGAGGCTTAAGTCCACTCCGGACTGTAGAGCCAGCTAAACAATCGGGGAAAGTAGGGCATTGTGCTTGGTCTGGCTGGCTTCGACCCTTGTATCAACTGGGTCTTATAGACATGGCAAGGCTAAGATCTTTAAGAAAAATGTGGTGCAAAATGCTTGCGGTATGACCAGTTCCAGTGATTGTCTTGAAATGGGGAAACCTCTGTTTCCAGTCGCACTCTTAGCTTTGTCGGCGATATTTTAAGTCCACCTTGACGGATAAATACGATTTGGAGTCTTCACATTAAGGGTATGTCCAAGATGTTTACATTTATCGCTTAATTTCTCAATATCTGCCTAAGAACGCACAGTCTGTTTGAGATGATGACAAAAATCTGTAGTTTACCGCGATATTTTCACAGTTTTTGGCATAAATTGTCATCCATGACAGTAATCTTCTTCTTCTTCTCCTTTTTATTCTGCTATGGTGTGGACCTCGGCCTCAAACCACAAATCCCTTTAACTAGAACGACCCTTTTTCTACCTGCTTCTAGTTACGGACACTAAGTTGGTTCAGATCTTTCTCCATTTCTGTGCGCTACCTTAATTGTGGTCGTCCACTGTTGGGTTGTCTCATAGGCCAGGTTGAAAGACTCTTCGGTTTTGAGCTAAGTTGCCCATGCAGTCTGCATGATCTAGCCACCTGAAGACTTAAATCCGTAGGGGCTCGGCTAGATTCATGTCTCTTGGTTAAATCTTTTCCTCCCGTCGCCATCAATACAAACAGGACCGAATATCGCATTCCAAACATAATCCACCTAGTTTTTTGACTGAACTGTTATCGCAATGACAGTTGAGTGTTGACAGATCGACAATGGCCTGAAATATGACACCTCTTGTTAAATGACCCTATACCATCCATCACAGAATCTAGATAAAATACCTAGTACAGCGCTACACGAATCAAAACCTTATCTTATCTTTTTCCAGACTGTGTTCACAAACTCTCTGTAGTTTATTTTTGTTTGAAAAAAAAACAACGTAATTCCTCAAAAGCGCTGACGTACTGAAAAAATAAAACTCTTATTATTCTAAAACTGATTCTTCTCGAGCAAGTCTAAAATCACAGCCACTTAGGCGACTACACTCGCATCACACTTGATCCCTGTCACGACCCCTGTCAGTGGGGAATTTTCATCAATTAATTACAAAGCAGCGTTTCCTTAAACCAGTCGAGAGAACTCGTCTGGAATAATCAATTCATCTAAACTGAAGCAAATACCTTTCACGCCTTTCATTCATTCGAGAAGTAAACACTCAACTGACTACAATCGGCTATCTATTCGGTTAATCAATTGACAGCACTTAATGACAGCACTTGCGGGTTAACGATCACACGTCTCGCACTCTGCTCGAGCTGATAATCGTTGAATCTCTCATTGTTGCCGGGTAATAACTGTCTACACTGTCAGCGGAGTAATTTCAAGTAATATTTTTTAGAAAAATAAAAATAACTGAAGGGGAACAAGAAAAAAATCGAAATAGCAGATGAACGAAGATGAGAGTTTTTCGAAATCGAAACCAAAACCCTCATTTCATGCCACCCAAGGTGACACAGTTTTTCGGATATCTGAAGTAAAGCACATATTAAGCGACAGCAGACATCATGAGCTTGTGATAGCATTTCTCAGAGTCAGGGCCGTTGTCGAAATGTCGCCATCCCTGTTTTAATTGAACGTGACGTGTGTAGGAATATTTTCTGTTTGGAATTAGGTCACAATGGTAGACCTTGTCTTGGTCTTCCACCATGGAATTTGGACACAAACACTCACTTTAGAAGGGCAATTAGCCCTCCCGCTGTGCACATCGGCTGCTGGTGGTGCTGGTAGGGGATGTGTTCACATTCATTTTCCAGTGGAATGAATTATTTGGGGGGAACTCGATTTGGATTGGGAAATATTCTACTTTAATGGGATTATACTTGTGGTCGTTGACAAGTGCAAATAAAAGAATGAGCCATTAACGAGCTCATGGGAGGATAACAGGTCCTTTGGGGAATTTGTGGTTGATTCCCTGAAGGAGGAGGTTTATTTACAATAATTTTTAAGTTCGGAAAATGTGGATTGGGGCGTGTTCTTAAGATGTATTTTGATAGGGAAGTAAAAGCGAACGTTTTTGATGCTTACTCGTGTAAATGCTGGATGCTTGATGTCAAGTGATGAGTGGTATCAATTCTTTCTAAGAATGTCTTTGAACGAGTTGACGCAAAACGTGATCAATTTTTCTAACGTCCAGGGTTTTCTTTGGTTTTGGCTGAACGCCGGAAACCGCTCGCCACGCTACAGATCAAGTCGGGGTATATTCTTAAACGAAGTCCTGCAATGTCGAGCAAGAGTTTGACAGTGATGCAATGCACAACGTTTCTGAACGCTGTGGTAGCTCATGTGATGGGCAAATAAAAGTAATATTTGCAATACAAGGTGCGCCATCTAGTGTTTTATTTAAAATTGAATTAAGGGCTTTAGTCCGATTTTATTAGATCAGTTAACTGTTTAAATATGACATTAGACTTCAAATGACAGATTGCGGAGTTTGGTATGACATCACATTAAATGTGGCACGGCAGGCTGGTCTTGGACTGTATGGCGTCCTTCGGGTAGTAAGCACATCGACTTTTGCGTTGATGGTCCATGGTTCGATTCAGGACACAAAAAATGTTATTTTTACGGCTCCACCTCTTTCGAGTCACTGACAATGCTCAAAGAGTATAACTGTCTAGAAAAAGCTTCTTAATCCCGCCGTTCGGAGTCGGCATTAAACTGTAGGTCCCCTCCACTTGTGAGAGAACAATAGCACGGACAACACGAGTGGTTGCTGAGAAGCTAGGCCCAGGTCCACCTCAGACTGTAGCGCCGCCATTATTATTATTATTAGGTTATTTTGACACTAACAACTGTTTCCCGCTCGAAATCTTGACCAAAAGTTAGCATAATACCTCCACGGAATGTAATGGATCGTTTTACGTTTGAATAACGTTGGAAAATATTGAAAACGCCCAGACAGTGCGTTTTTTGAAAATAAGTTTTGGCCGAAATGAAGCACCCACCGCGACTGCTGTGCGCAAGTTTGTGCAGAAAGTTCGTGAGACTGATATGCTAGTGGACAACACTCAGAGTCCCCGTCGTCGTACGGTGCGCACATATGAGAATGTGGCCTCTGTGACAGAGAGTGTGAGACTCAATTCACGAACATCAACTCACCATCGACTGCAACAGCTCAACATATCACGCACTAGCTTGAGGAGAATTCTGGGCAAAGATCTCGGATTCTTTGCTTACGAGGTCCAATTGTCACAGCAATTGAAGGTGCACGACCATCCGCTTCGTTATTGCTTCGCAGTTTGGGCCTTAAAGCAGCTTGAATCGGACAACGATTTTGGAAGAAAAATCATCTTTTGTGACGAGGCGCGTTGTCATTTCGGGGGCTACGTTAACAAGCAAAATTTCGGCATCTGGGGCTTAGAAATCCCGGACATTATTGTGCCATGACAATATCAGAGAGTGACAGTTTGGTGCGGATTGTGGAGTCGTGGCATCATTGGACCAGTTTTCTTCGAAAATGAGGCTGGGAATAACGTTGCGGTCACCGGTGGGCGTTACAGAGCCATGTTAACCGACTTTTTTTTACTGAAATTGGAGACATGGACTTGGATGACCTTTGGTTCATGTAGGATGGTGCGCCATGCCACAATCGATCTTTTGCGGGAACGATTCAAGCACTTAAGGCCAACATCATCCAAGCAATCCGTGAGCTACAGGCCGAAACCATCAGCAAGGTCTTGGAAAATTGGGGTGACAGAATGTGCTACTGCGAAGCCAGCCGAGGCAGTCACGCATAATTAATGCGAATGTTTGTTCTTACTAATAGAGCCATAACACATTGAAAAAATGTTGTTCATTTTATTGCATTTTTAAAAAGAAGCTTGTATTTGGCGCACCCTATACTTAATGAAACAGTTAAAAATGTAAAATTTGCATTAAAAACATGTGCTTTTTATCAAAAATGCTTCTTGCGGTAACTTGGATGCACCTGCCTGCGTTCATTAAAAACATTTTCCTCTGACATATGACATGTGTCAAACGTCAGACTTAAGGTTGGACTAGATTTGAATTAAATTTCCTAACTAAAGTCAAATGTTTCGAGTCACCTCGACTCTCATTTCAAATATAAGGCGTGTTATCTAACAGAATTGACAACTAGCACATCTACCTACAGTTGTACCACGGCACAACTAAAGCATTCCTTCCATGCTCTCGAATGACATAAACCAATGGACAACTTTATGCATTTCATTTCCACGCAGTAAACTCTTTAAATTAAAATACTTCTTGGAAATGAGAAAATGTCAAAGAAATAACCCTCATCCTGGTCGTCACCGGAAAACTTCCACAAACTTGTCCTTTGCTAGGAATGCCTACAGAAAATCAGCAGGGAAAAGTGCTCTTCTTCTGAACTTTCCATATTTTTTCATTATTTTATCGCGTGCCACAAGAATGCATTGAATGCATAATGTGAATACATTTTACTTTGTTGCTGCAATTTAGCTGAGAATTTTGAAATTTTTGTAAACATTTCTGTTACCAATTTCGCCGATGTGTTCAATTTTGTGTTCCCAGTGGAGCGTTGGCATAAATTAATTGTTTTGTCAAAAAAAATACCGCAAAAGAAGGGTAGTAGATTTAGTGTCAAACACCAGATTAGTTGTAGTTTGTAGTAGATCTTGTTTAATTCAGAGAGGAAAAGCGACGTCTTTTACTTGTATTGACATAAGGATCCAGTTGTGAGATGAGGTTTTGTGGGATATGTCAAAGTTCAGGTGGTGCTTGAGATCTAGGTCTGCGTTAAAACGTTTGCCTCATAGATTTTGACAACATTTCAGATGACACATTGACAGGTGACAACTCGCAGACTGTATCGAACTAAAAATTACCCAGAATTCACTTTCGGGAAGGCTTAGTTTAACATAAATAAATTCTAATAAACGTCAAACTGACATTCAGCTTCGGGAAGGCTAAGTTAACATAAATAAATTCAAATAAATGTCAAACTGACAGTTACATGCTCTGTCAAAACAAAAATTCCATGCGTTCTATTCACATGCAAAAAAAAACTAGAATAGAGAATAAAATGTTCAACTTACTTCGAGAAACACGAGCAATCTCCTGCAACTTAACGGTTAAATTTGCTCGTGACGCCCGTTCATCGAATCCAACCTGATAGATCGAAATTTCGGCCAGAACATTGTGCAGTGCTTGTATAAAGTGAAAGCACACCGAATTGCCAACATTTCGGTCCGAATTCTGATACATTAACGCGGCACGCGTCCAATTGAATCCCTCCAACATTCGACGAATGTCACGACCCACTGGCGTCGAGCCACCCATCAGGCGTGTCAAAGTCGGATACTGGCCCTCCTTCACGTCGAATGATGGCGATCGTCCAGACGTCGACAGCACTGGAATCTCCCAAACGCCCGTATATCGCGAGATCGGTGCCAAAATATAATCACATGACAGTCCAAAGACAACATTTATGTCAGTCCAGCGCGAGTAAATTTCAAAAAAACCAATCGCTCCATACGTCGACGAGCAGAACGAGTCGCGCGAAATTAGTCTCACGTCAAAATTTACTCCCGGAAATCCAAGACGTTGCACATCACGAATCGCCAGCTCCAGGGCTGGCATAACTTTCGGCATGATGCAATCATTTCCATTTTCTGACACTTTCGATGTCAGCAGCACGGTAAATGTCAGATTTCGACGCAGAACACTGTGATCGGGATAAAAGTCACTGGCATTGAAAATTTGTATCACTTCGGTTTTGGAACTCTTCGTACGTCCCTCAGAAACACTGGCAATCGATGTCGCAACTGTCACCGATGCACCAACAGTACAGACGATTAGGAGTACAACACGCAGCAGTCGATTCAAGCCCATCGTTTGACACAACACTTACACCACGGAATAGTACAAATGTCAAACTGATGGGTTGATGGTGACGTTGGCGATTTCAAACACTTTCACTGATGCAATGCGGAGATTTGCTATTCATTTCATTTCGGCGGCTGCACATGATAAAACCGTACACGCAGGAATGGCGGTTCACTTGGTCACGCACTTGGTAGTTCATCTGGCGCCACTGGGCGGCGACTACGTTGACAATTGACAATTGTCAATTGAAGAGGCGCTGAGTGTTTATTATTTTGACAGCATCAATTCGAATGATGTCATTGCGTTCGCTTCGAAGATTCACTTTGATTGTGCGGCGCTTTTGTCGGCTGACCCCCGGCTGGTGGATCGCAGCGGCGGCGGCGGCGTGCTGAAATGATGTCTCATTAAAGTGAGCCCCAAAGGGAATATTCAAATTGTTTTCAAAAATAAACTGAACTCGCTCTGATTGATTGTTCGACTTTTGTGCGCGAGTGTGTTCGTCGGGAATGCTAAGCACAAAATGACAATTAAAACGGGTTCTTAAGTCTTTTTGTTTTGTTCTTCATCTTCTGCTTGATTCAGTAACGGCGACGGAGGATTGGAGTGGACGGCGGTGGAGTGAGGTGGGGGGAGGGCTAAAAGCGAAAAGAAAAGAGTTTAAGGTCGTCTTGAGACCGAAATAGAACTCTGGCTAAGTGTTATTTTGTATCTAATTATGTAAATCGGTGCCTGCTAGTGTGAGTGCGTGTCTGTGTGAGGGGGGACATCACCAACAGAGACGGGTGGTCATTCGATTCAAGCTGGTGAGTTGTAATTGCTGGTAACTGCTTTTTGATGACTCTAAATAGGGTGTCTGGTTTCGTGGTTCGGTTTCTTTTTTCGGTTGGGCGCGTCTCGAGGGGGGTGTATTTGGATAAGTGAGTTGTTTTTGGGGTGACATCTGAGGCAGCAATTAGGGAGTGTTGACGGCTGTTGGGAATTTCGTGGTTCGCTGCAGGGATAAGCATAATTTTCTGTTTCGGGCTGTGCTTGTGTCGGTTGAGTCGTGGCGTTTAATTAAAATTGAACGACGTTCTGGTGTCGCCGTCGTTGTGGAGAAGGCTAACTTACTTCTGCGGTTAGTGGTTTCTTGGGGATTTATTTGTTTTGAAACGATATCTTGTGAATGACGGTAATTTGCTTGGATTTGGCACCTGTTGGGATTAATTTTGATCTACAAAGTTCGCGGGGGTAGTTACGACCACTTTAACCGCAAAAATGGTGCGCAGGGGGCAGAGGGATGGCAGCCTTTCGTTAATTAAGTTAGACCCGAAAATGTGACTCACTCCGGGTCTGTTGGGGTCGATAAAATTGTGAGCTAAAGAAGCAGTTTTGAAGAGGAGATGACAAAGTGATAGCTAGCGTCTAAAGTTGGTCTATCGACTAACCTGGAGATGGTTGAACATTTATTTCACTCTAAAGGTAAGTTTAGAGTGTTGAGTTTGAATTATGGACTGAGTTAAAAGAACAAGAGTCCAGAAGACTTTGCCATAAGTCTCATTGCAGGGAGCTCTGGGAATAATTTGAGATTCAAGGTGGAGTAACGCAAGTTGCATCGTTTCAACAGCTATGTTTCTTTTAATTATGAGCTTATGAGTTCTTAAAAAGGACAAACCAGCCAGACAGGAAACACTCAGGGGACCAGACGGTACCTACACTGAGTCAAAAGCTCAGACCCTCACCCTCATGCTTGAGACTCATTTTCCAGGTAACCAGATCATAACCGGCTCAAAACCAGCTCCTATCCTTGGAACTGAAGATGAACTGATCAATGTAACACGTCGAGGCAGGCTTATTTCATAGCTCGTCGTAACAAACGAAGCTATTAAGAACGCATCCTTCGATGGTTTCAAGTCGCCGGGTACCGTAACCATATACCCAGCTTTGCCGCAAAAAGGTGTAGACTAGTTGCTACACGTTCTGAAAAAATATTTTACTGCCAGTCTGGCATTGGCCTATAACCCGACCTCTAGGCGCCACAGTTAGGGTGGTTATCATACCAAAATTCGGTAAGGGGCACTACTCACTCGCCAATCTGTCTAACTTCCTTCCTTCTGAAAAGGTGCCTTGAAATAACGCCAAGTGAAATAAAGCCGAATTTTGAATTTCCACTTTCGGTCTTATTTCACTTTGCTAAAGTATATATATATATAATAGTTTAGGAATGCAAGTCTTCTCTGAATTTGATCGGCAGCTTAAATTCGCTAAGACTTGTCTGGGTCCCGGGTAACCATCGGATCACGAGAAATGAGATTGCCGATGAACTTGCTAGGCGAGCATCAGATGAGGCATTCACAGGAGCTAAACCTACGCTTGGACTGCCTGCGCCGTTGGTTAGGGCTTCCATCGATGGTTGGACTTCTCGAGATCAAAAACGCAGGTGGCATGACTCTAAAGGATGTAGTCAGACCAAGCGCATGCTTCCCAAAGTCTGTAAGAAATCTGCGGCATTCTTGGTATCTCTTGACAGAAAAGACTGCAGACAACTTACTGTCGTACTAACAGGCTACACCTTCTCCAAACCCCTAAATGTGCTAGGCCAAAGCGATGATATTCTCTGCGACGCCTGTGGAGAAGACGATGATATTGCAGGGCACTTCCTCTGTTATTCGGTTCTTATGAGGTGAGAGCTGATGATGTAGGCTTCTCATTAGAGCTCTTGATACCCGCGTACCCGGGAAATTTCCCAATACCCGGGTACCCGCGTTTTCGGGTATTACCCGGAAACCATAATTTCGGGTACCCGTAAGTTATTGGGCCATCACTTTGGGTACCCGGTACTTTTTCTTCTTTCACTCATTATTGATTTTTATAATTCAGCTTAAGACACGATAACAAAGAATGACTTAAAGAGACTGAAGCGAGCAACACATTTAAAAAAAGAAGTTTAGATAAGACCCAACAGTAAACTGTCACCAATGTGAGACAACATGTAGGCATGTAAACATGGATTAAATAACGTGGCTTTCTGTCTGCATGCTTGATCACTGACACCGATCGCATGAGCAAACTTAGTAGGATGATTTCTTATAGCATTTGGCTTAAACCACAAAACTCAACCTTGACAGCATCCCCTCTGCCTCTTCCCTTGCTCACTCACTCATACTCACATCTCTTGTTACTTGGGTACCCGGTAGCTGACATTCCCGGGTACTCGCGAAGTTGGTCATTACCCGAAATTACCGGGTACCCGGGTACCCGGAAAATTGCAGAATTGGGTATTACCCGGGTAAAATAAAGAGCCCTACTTCTCATCATGTAAGCGCCTGCTGGTCTTCCTTTGGAAGACCATAAAATTCCAGCAAAAGTAGGCTTTTTTTTGTGAGGATTTTTGAAACACTACTGGAGCACTCAGACTCAAAACTGGTCAATTGTACTGCCAGGTAGCAACCTACTCTAGTCCCGTTAATTTGATTCCAACGGCAAGTGGTGACTGGACCAGATTCGATTTCACTGGGAATCGAACCTGGGACCCGTCGAACTTGGGGCAGGCACTTAACCAACTGCGCCATCCAGTCGTCTGGTTGCTTCGTGGTAGTACAGTGGACCAGTATTTGAGTATACATAGAATAACTGATGTTATAGAAAAATTGTTTGAACAAAAGCAAGTCTGCTCAGCTGTATTTTTCGATGTTTCGCAAGCCTTTGACAAGGTTTGGAACGAAAGTTTGAAACACAAACTGCGACAGTTCTTCCCGGGAAAACTTTACGTAATATTATCAAATTATCTTTCTGACAGAATCTTTCGTGTAAAACATGGAAAAGAAATCTCGCTATTTAAATCCATAGTAGCTGGAGTACAACAAGGAAGTGTTCTTGGTCCTCTCCTCTGCTTACTTTTTAGTAGCGATATGCCACAAAATATTTAGCACTGTACTAGGCAGTTTTGCTGACAACGCCGTCATTTTGGTAACTGCCAAAACGGTCGAAGAGTCAACTAGAAAACTGCAACGTGCTTTAGATCGGGTACACGAATGGACAAACACCTAGAGAATTGAACTCAATGAAGCCAAATCCGTTCACATTAATTTTACATATAACAACGTGAATAATTTGCCCGTGTTTATAAATGGTGTTCAAATACCCTTTGGAAATCGAAATACCTCGACGATATCCACAGAGATCTTGGAATTGTATCAATCCAGGATGAAACTAAGAACATTGCTCGTAAGCATAAGCGTAGTCTGGAAGAGCACATAAACCCTGCTGTCCTTCCAATTCTTGACGAAAGTAACGTATTGCGCCGTCTTCAAAGGACTAAACCCCTTGACCTAGCACGGTGAATTCATCCCGCGCTTAGTTGCGCTAGCAGGAACTCTGTGGAGAATCTCTTGTAAAACGCGTCATAATCAAGAAAATAAATTTGCTAGATAAGTGTCAAACTTAGTTGTAGTATGAATATATTTTATTGTATTTGAAGGGAGGTGTTTTTACTGGGTAAAAATCCCTTTCGCTATGAGGGAACGGTCCCCATAGTGCCTTTTGAAGATTTTCACCTACCTTCGCTAAAAAAAAAAAAGTATTTGAGTCTGAGTAG
Source organism: Myathropa florea (assembly GCA_930367185.1). Taxonomy (NCBI): domain Eukaryota; kingdom Metazoa; phylum Arthropoda; class Insecta; order Diptera; family Syrphidae; genus Myathropa; species Myathropa florea. The sequence goes on from OV884004.1 coordinate 18,485,535, forward strand.
AGTTTTAAAACCCTCCGACAAAAAAAACACAAAGGGAGGAATTTAGACACACCTCTAAGTGGGAGTACAGATTAGGGTGAAGAAGCTATGGATTCGAGAGCCACATACGTATCATATCAGCAACTTGGCAGCACTGCTCACTGTATGGGATACAGTGATAGCTAATTTGACAATTGAGAAATGTTTCGTTGTCAATATGCCTTGCCATCATACCAAATCAATTTGAGCCCCAGAAATCACATTTAAATCGGACCAAAAGAAATTACGTTCAAACCGTACTATAGCGTCACCCAAAGAAGAAAAAGTAGACGTAAAAACTTAGTACGAATACTGCCATTTTTTATGCCGAACTCCTAAGAATTCCTCTTTAAAAAAAATAAGGTCCGAATCCGCTCCCATGAGCTAGAAAAACCTCGTCCAAATTCTTAGCCTTAATTCAGTCAGAATGATGGAATTCAATAATCTAATCAACAAAATTATTCCATTAAGAGCACTCTAAAGGCCGTGCCAAAATTCCAATTCAATTGATATAAATTACATCGTGTTCGGCTATAAGTTAACCCCACATTCAAAGAATCACATTGCGTCCGCTGGTAGCACAACACATGCACGCTTCTTTTTCACTCAAAAACAAATTAATTTTATTAAAATCAAATTAATTTGCAACGCGAACTAAGCTAAATGTTTATTAATTTATAAGCAACCCAGTTTGTACGGAATTTAGATTCACAAATCGAACAAACTGGTTCCGTCCAAAAATATCGAAACAAGTTCCAACCCTGGGAGGAACACTGATTAAATAAAATTCTAGTTCGCATTCTCGGGCGATTGAAAATTGAAATATTTATTTAAAAGACGAATTTCACACTGTGCAACATCCTTGTGCAATACCGTCATTTGCGCGCTTGATTTGACGCTTAAAATGTAACACATTTATGCCATGGAATTTTATGACAGGTTAAGTGTTTGTTGAGGTGGAATACTGAATGATTGAAAGGTGGACGGTGTGGAGACTGAAAATAAACGGCTGCCTTATGATGTTGTTGGTTTTGAGAGCATTTAAGCGCCACGTTAGCCATTGATGGCTTTTGTGAACTGGAATTTGGAGGGAGTTTGAAAAATTAGGACATGTACATTTTTGAATGGTATGAGAACTGCAGTGCTCTTGAAAACGCAATTATCTGGAGTTTAATAGACTGAAGTAGACGAACTGGCCAAGAGGGGTACAATAATTATCAACCACACCATTGTCAATGTTTCTGTGCCGATAGAAACTATGAAAACCGAGATCTGAGCTAGCAGTCAGCAGGGCTTGTGAGAGATGGAGAAACCTTAGGACCTTCCTACATGCGCAACAAATGAGGCAAAAAAGGATCTTCGGAAAACCACAGCCATTATCAGCCTTAGCAGCAATAAATTTGGCAACCTAGAAGGGGTCCTCACAGGACATTGCGCTATGGAAGTACACGCCGCGAAATTAGGCCTGCCATACAACGGCTTCTGCAGTAAATTTATGGATGAAGAAGAGGAGGAATCACCGCATTTTCTCTGCAACTGTCCTGCAATCGCCTTCACAAGGAAATAAACCCTAGGAGCTTTTCATATACAGTGATCAAAAAAAGTATTGGACATACGAGCTCCATTGACTGAAAAGTATAAAAACTCGCTTTGAAGTAATAATCATACGAAAATAAAAATGCAGTTCTTTAGTCTTATGCGTTTACCATATAATTCAATTAATTTTATTGCAACAAAATACATTTTAAATAAAAAAAATACTATAACAAATTAGGGAAGAAAATTCGTATGTAAAAAAAGTATGTCGAATACTTTTTTTGATCACTGTAAATGAATTAGCGGACATATCAGAAATAAACCACCGATTACACCCCCCTCAAAGCTAGACTTCGCATCACGTACTGGTGCACTCTACCTAACTAGGGTTGCATGAGAAGAAGGACGTCTCAGTCTCGTCACAGATGTGGACGTATGCACTGTCGTCTCAAAAAATGGTCTGCGGCATCGGAGAGGGTGTTTACTCAAAAGTTCTTAACATATCCATTTCATTCAGACTTCTACACTATGCTAGTGCTTTCCAAGCGGAGATCGTCGCCATTCCAGAGCCCTGTCGTATCTTAATTTCACACTGGAGCCCTAGACTACAACATAACATAGCCATATACTCGTATGTTGACAGGCAAGCTGCAATTAGGGCCATCGTGTTGGCCCACATAACCTCAAAGTTAGTCAGGGAATGTCGCTATGAGCTGGCTTCGCTGAAGGAACAGTGCAAAATCACCCTAGTTTGGATTTCTGGACTGGGGAACGAAAAAGCTGACGAAGTCTTAAGACTAGGATCTGCTCTGCATGGTTCGACCGCAATGAATGTGCCGATCCCGCTCGGGTTGGTCAAGGCAAGAATATCAGCATATTTCCTGAAAATAGCCAGCCTGTTCAAATAACTGTGCTACATCTAGGAAAACTTGGCCAGAACAACGGATATCCTTCACAGAACTCGCACCGATGTCGCAAAATTAGTAGGAATCATCACTTTCTTTGTACATGTCCAGTACTTGCAAGAGCCAAACATCAAGTGAGTACCTTTTATCGAAACTCTCGAAGAAATATCCAAGATGATCATCAAGAGATTAGGTTAAGCTAGGTTCGGAGAGCTTTATGCTGTTGCCAGCAATTACACCCAGAGGCCGTGAAGGTCCATTAGGTACGCCCTGTAAGGATTGCATGCTTACCGAAAATTAACGCAGGGTCAGTATGCAATTACCAAAACCACCCCTTTATAGTTAGAAATTCCCTTAGGTCAGTGATCTGTACCTTCGCCACATCGCTGAGCTCGTGAAAGAATCTTGCTTTCAAGTGAGTGAGCCGTCGTTCTTGTAGAGCAGGGCAATTTCTTCTTCCTTCCTACAGCTCCTACAGAAATCGTTCGCCGGGAGGTTTAGTCTCTTAGCCATTGTACCTATAGTTTAGCCGATTCTGCGCCTGCGCCAGTTTATCTGCCTTTTCGTTTCTTTCAATGTTGGAGTGTCCAGGAACCCAGTACAGAAGGATTTTGTGGCGGTTCAGGCTTTTAAGCTCTTTAATGCAGTCCTTGACGGATTTGGAGTTTACGAGATGGGAATTCAATGCCTTCAAGGCCGCTTGACAGTCCGAGCAGAAGGTGATTTCCATGTCAGGCATGTCCATTTGCTGTACAATCTGCGCAGCTTTCTTAATGGCAAAGATTTCTGATTGAAATACACTAGAATAGTCAGTAAGCCGATAGGCATTGTTTATTCTTAGTGTCTCACAGAGGATTCCCGCTACCGTACCGTCTTCTGTTTTCGATACACCAGTGAAAATGGGTGTACCTTTGATGAAGTCAGGCTTTTCCCAATCCTGCCTATCTGCGATAAGGATCGTAAAGTTCTTGTCAAAGTCATACTCTGGTTTTTCGTAGTCCAGTGGTAGTCCAGAGACCCCTGCGACTGAAAGATTCGAGCTTTTCATCAAGAGCTCTGCCGTCAAATCAGCCCTCAGGCTACGGGAATGTCATAACTGGCAGCCAAACAGCTACGGACATTCGTTTCCAGCCCCATCTGAGGGGTGGATTTGAGTGCTCCAGTAACGCCAAGACAGGCTAACCTTTGTACCTTATTTAATTTGCTCAGGTAGGATATACAAGCAATACTGCCGTTGGTGAGGATAGGTCTCACGATGGCCGTGTACAACCAGTAGATATTGTGTGGTTGTACACACGATATAGGTTTTTTCACAAAAAAATATAAACGAGAGTTTTCAATTTTAAATGACTGTATGAAAATCGCATAGAAGAATTTTGGTTCTTCAACGAAAAAGTTTGGACTGAAATTATCTTAAATCCAGAAGCCGTGGAGGGTAGCTTATATTTTCTGGTAGTAATGAAATTTGGATAATCATTGAAGTCTATTCGTTTTAAAATTGTATCAGAACCATAGACAATAGAATACGCAAGCTCTGCCTTGTGTTTTGGATTCAGTTGGGATGGGATAGAAAAAATTCGTGACTTCATTTGAGTATAATTTGATAATTTAGACGCTCAAAAATAGAAGTCTTCAGGAAATGTCTAATAATAATAATAATAATAATAATAATAATAATAATAATAATAATAATAATAATAATAATAATAATAATAATAATAATAATAATAATAATAATAATAATAATAATAATAATAATAATAATAATAATAATAATAATAATAATAATAATAATAATAATAATAATAATAATGGCGCTACAGTCCGAGGTGGACCTGGGCCTAGCTTCTCAGCAACCAACTCGTGTTGTGCGTGCTATTGTTCTCTCACGAGTGGAGGGGACCTACAGTTTAATGCCGACTCCGAACGGCGAGATTGAGAAGCTTTTTCTAGACAGTTATACTCTTTGAGCATTGTCAGTGACTCGAAAGAGGTGGAGCCGTGAAAAAATGTTTAATGTTTTTTTTCGAGATTCGAACTGACGACCTCAAGCGTAGGAGTAGACGCACCTACCCACTTCGCCACGGCGCCCATGTCTAATATCTAAAATCAATTTTTCAACAACCTGGAGATTATTTCTCGTCGATTCCTGACAAAATCTATTCAAGATTAATTCAATTCAATGAATTCTTAGCCCCATGCGCTGTCACTTCTCCACAATTCAATAAATTAATGCCGCTCCTGAAATAGAAACAATGGCACGAGATATGTATATTGCGTCAGAAACTATGACAAAAATTTAAATTTCTATATTTTTGTACCGTTTTTGTTCACAAATTCCCACACACAGTCGTTATTGTCACGTCCACTTAGCGCGGACGCGACTTAACATCAGTTAAGGCTGCCAGCTGCGCTTCCAGTCTCGTTTCAATTCGATTTGATACGAACAGACAAGACATGTGCCATTTGCATGAGAATTACTCGGAAGCATCAAAACATAACTCTCCGAAGATGTTGCAATCGAGATGAGAATTGAAAATGCGTCTATTTCGATTGCATAATGATTCAACAGGCGGGTTCATACGCGTCAGGCGAGGTCTTAATTCAAATTGACACACACCACCCAAGAATCAGCGGAGACGCGATAAGGCTGCAGAATCAAATACCGCTCATAAAAAATCGCAAACATTTTTTGTTGGTATCAATTAAACGCGCGTTGGGCGGCAGGCAGAGCAGAGCGCATTTGTTTTTCGATGTGGTACGCTCGATCGACATTTGATTTCGTCGCCCCAAAGGCCAAACTGATTATTTAATTCAATCTTTTTTTGGTTTTGTTTTGGATGATCTAAAAATAAAACCATTTCGATGAATTTATAAATATATCTGATGCCACTCATGCGTACCATACAGTGGAGGGGGAATGTTTGCAGTCAGTTGGTATTTATGGGGATTGTGTCATGTAAGTCATTGGTAGATGACAAAGGAGGTGACAATGGAAGGAAATTGCAGGTCAGGATTCGTTCAAATTGATGCTGATGCCGAAGTGCTTTGAGTCCTAAGAAACAACTATGATAGTTGTACGAAAACTTAACGAAAAGTATCCAGAAGCATCTTTCAAAGTGTTCAAATTTGCTTACAGAAACTTAAGGAAGATTCAGCTGTTATCTTAAATTTGCATGCGTAGAGAGCGATCTATTTCGCTCCGGCGTAAAAAGGCAGAGGTGAACGAATTTAACGAAACTGGACGGAACGGTTACTATGATCGCAGTGTATAGTTTTTGTGTATTCATTCAGTTGTTTCAGTTCTCTTAAGTTTCATTATGGCCACAATAGCTGGCCCTTAAGTAGATAAAAGTTAACGAACTTAACGAAACTGAACGAAACGATTGCTATGGTCGCAGTGCTTAGTTTTTGTGTATTCGCTCGACTGTTTCATTTCTCTTAAGCGTTTGTACGGCCACAATAGGTGGCCTTTAAGTAGGCAAAAGTTAACTAACTTAATAAAACTGAACGAAACGATTGCTATGGTCGAAGTGTATAGTTTTTGTGTATTCGCTCGGCTGTTTCAATTTTGTTAAGTTTTCATGAGGCCACAATAGCTGGCCTTTAAGTAGGCAAAAGTTAACGAACTTAACGAAACTGAACGAAACGGTTACTATGGTCGCAGTCTATAATTTTTGTGTATTAGCTCGGTTGTTTCAATTTTCTTAGGTTTCCGTATGGCCATTATATCAGGCTACGCTGAAGATCGATGGTTCGCTAACTGTGATATTTACGATACCAGCTCCCTCGAGTCACTGACAATGCCCAGAGAGTATAACTGGCAAGAAAAACTTCTCACATGTTGTCCTTCGGAGTCGGTGAAAAACTATAGGTCCCCTTTAGTCGTGAGGGAGCAATAGCATGTACAGAACGAGTGGTTGTTGTAGAAGCTAGGCCTATGATCAGCTCGGATTGTAGTGACAACCGAAAAAGAAGGAAGGAAAAGAAGAAGAAGAATAAGGAGAAGGAAAAGAAAAGAAGAAGAAGAATAAAGAGAAAAAAAAGAAAAAGATGAAGAAGAGAAACAACAGCCTTTATATTTGCTTCATGGAAAGTTTATCAGTCGAGAATGGAATGTCAAAGAAGTGAATTTCGACATCAACTTACAATATCAACTTTAGGACTTAAGATCTTGTGAAAATTCAGTCTGTTGCATATTCTAACTGTAGGAAACAATAAAGGATCACGACGGACTAAGATCTGGCCTGTGGCCAGGCAGTAAATGTTCGCACATCTCAACAGATGGATTAAGAAATAATCCAGTTTTTATTGCCTGGATCGAAGCCAACCGCAAAATTCTCTCATGTTTTGGCAAATCAATGAGGAGATGTGAAAATGCGATTTACGATCAATTATCCTGTTTGATCAAATAGTTGTTGAAGAATTTGCAAAATATTTTGTTCTTTTTGTTTCATTTAAATAGAAAATTCAGTAGTCACTTGACGAACATACCCATCATCTGTCAAAGTGTTGGACGGGAAGGTTTGCTGCATTTATTGTGCATAACTGATTTTATGCTGATGATGGCTTTGGGGAAGGATATAAATGTCATCTGATGTCAGAAAAATGTGGGACTCTGTTCGACACACAAGGATTATTTCAAGGGCTTTTGAAAATCTGTCAAATGTGGACGTCGGGCCGGAATGTGTAAGTAAAATATCGTCTACGTAAAATGTTCTAGTTTCATGATCAACCAACAAACATTTTTAGCCACCACTCCTTGCGATTCACTGACAGCTCGCCTAGAGCAGGTAATGGAAACCTTCTCAAACTTCGTCAGTTGAGGCCCTTTAATTCTTGGAAGTGTGATGATGAGAATCGCTGGAGGATCGTCACTGCAACGGTCCAAGGCAACGGTTTTCCTCTCCTCTAATTGTCAAATTTTGACATAATTCAGTGAAACACGGTCTTGGTTCTTCCTACCAATTACATTCATCATTCCGGCAGCGTCAAAGTATAAAAATATGAGTTTTCATCCCACCAAAACTCCAAATTAATAAACAAAATCCAAATTTCTCTTCTTTCACATCTGATAAAGATGAATTGAAGACCTTTACCCAATTTCTTAACAACACTCCTCATACTGAACACGCCCCATGCATCTGCTGGTCGATTACCATAGCTGTCAAATTCAAATAGCGTGCGTATTTCATTTAGTCAAAAAAAAACAGATGCTAAACTCAAATTCACATGATTAAGTCTGAGGGCGATGACACACTGGCTACCAATTCAACTGTCACGTTGGCGCGAATCTTCAACGTTTCTCTTCCGATCGTCATCAGTGTTCATTCGCAAAACTTGAACCACCTGTAATGTGAATTCGCTCGTGTGATTGAAATCAATTAGCATCTTAGGCCAGCAAAAAAGAAGGATTAAATTGCGTCGGCCTGTCAACAAGGAAGTCCGAGACGTTTTAGTTGTCAAATGAAAATTATCATTTTAACCTAAAATGTCATTTAAAATTTGACAGTTCCAGTAAACCATTCTCCTTCCCAACAAAATATGCAAAAAGTAGCGTTATGTCATGGGTTGTTGCCAGAAATAAATCTTCTCCTCGGCCTCACGCCAAAATCCATTAAATGACAGCCAACGTTGTCATATATTTATTTTATTACCAAATTTTAGAAGAAGCACTTTGCTCGGTTTATTGTCATGTGTTACGATGCCGTTTACATTTGCCACGTGGGCAGTCACAGACGCAGTCGTTAACTTTATCTGTATGAATAATTCATTCAATTATTATTTGTATTCGTTTTTGCTCGCCTCTCATAATTTATTTATTTTATGCAAATATCATCGGTGACGCTGCGGTGTGATGACTTATGATTAAGCGTTTACACGGGCTGGAGAAGGTGTGTCAATTTGTTTCAGAAACGGTTTGCTAAATATTTGACATTCAAATCTGTGTACAATTAGTAGAGATCGGTCGAAATTTGATTTCACGCAAATTGTCGTTGAATGTTGGGGATCTGTATCTGATCATGATATTGTTTACGAGAGGAAGGAATTCATTCTTTTTGAACATTGAAGCCTTTAACAGCATCGATTCCAGGACAATCCCAAACAAGTCGAATGGCCTCTTGTAGCTCTTCACTAACTTCTAACGAGCAGAGTTGTAAACTCTAAGCTTGCTGAGGATATAATCCGCAGGCTGATCAAAAGAGGCACCCCACAAGGCGGTGTGCTCACACTCACAGTTGAACACTGCGGTTCATTGAACTGCTGTCGAAAATCTTTGGATTTCTGGAGAGCACCGAAAAAGGCGGCGAGACGAGGCATAAGTCCTACGAGCAAAAAAATGCCCTCAAAGAGGTTAACAGCTCCTTAAGGTCATTTCTTAAGGCTGCTCAATGCATTCCCGGGAAGATAATATTAGTTTACTCTGTACGGGCTATCAGATTGAGGTCAAACTTGGGGTGCCACTGGATGAAGGCTTTTTTTCTTTCAATTGAATTGCTGTTGAAAATAGAGGAAGCAGGATGCAACTTTGTTCGCTTATGAGGACGATGTTGTAACAGCAGTCTACGCTTTGAGGTATTGTGCAGAATGCCTTTTCTAAGCTTCCTGCATGCACCAGAGACTGTAGTCTTGGAGTTGATCCGCAGAAAATAGATCTGGAAGCCTATGCGAGGAGATCTAAAATATTCCCTTTCTGAGTGAAACATTGTTATAGAAAGCAAGATTCGTAGTGTCATTATAGACAAAAAACTAAGCTTGAAACCTAACATCCTTGCGCAGATGAAGATTCTTGAGAAGATCAAATTTGGACTACAGCTACTCATGACGCCAAGACGTCAACTGCAAACTCCTCAGTGTATGCATAAGCGGAGTTTTAAAAACTCCTCGGTCTGATGCGCCGAACTTTTCAACGGTTCAACTGCAGTTTCTGCATTTGTGGACAAGTCAATGTACCGGGTACTCCATTATTCTTCGCAAATTTGTGCTCCTTCTTCAGAATTTTCTCCAGATCTGACTGGAAATTTTACATTTAGACGGGGTCTGATTGAAAGATATTCTGTACCTCTAAGAGGTCTGTCAGGTTGTCATTTTTGAGCGACAGTTTACGTGGTGACTTCAAAGCGCTTAGACTGGCTTTTTTGAAAAGCAGAAGTGGGGCAATGCTGAGCATGCCTCTCAGGGTGGCTGTCAGACGAGTCTTTTTGGCCCTTTACTGTCCTATGCTAAGCGGCAGATCGTATTTAAAGTCAGGTTGGCCCTCTTAGTTTTTGGCCACCAAACAATCAAAGCGTAGGTTGTATGACGGTGTTATACAACCCGAGTGTCATTTTAGGGCTCAGTTTTTCAATCATTTGGTCATTTTGATTACCAGATGAGGGTTCCATCAAGGGTAATCTCGAAACAGTTTACCTCAGTTAACTTAAGTTTCTGGTGGATGGGACTATGAGGATTTAGCTGGGATTTATGTTCAAATGCTTATCACAGCACCAGTTTTTGGTGAGATGGAGAGATTTGTGCATCAGGTTTGAGATTCTGACACCATGCATGCTGTCGACGACTAGACGGCGCAGTTGGTTAAGTGCCTGCCTCAAGTTAGAGGGGTCCCAGGTTCGAATCCCAGTGAAATCGAATCTGGTCCATTTGCCGTTGTGATCAAATTAAATGCACTGGAGTAGCTTTCTACCTGGCAGTACAATGGACCAGTTTTGAGTCTGACTGCTCCAGTAGAGTTTCAAAAATCCTAAAAAAAAAAAAAAATCATGCCGTCGAATGTAATGATAGATTGATAGATAGGTCTGTGGGTGATCGGCCGGAACTCCCGCTGATCAACAGTTGGGGTCATTATTGAATCCATAGGTCATTAGTATGGAATACAATCATGACTAAAATTAGGGTCCAGAGAGAAAAGAAGAGGACTCCTGTTGACAGCCTCCTGGGATCAATGCATTTTCAGCAGAGCATCTATATTTTCATTAGGAAGACTAGTTTCCTCTGCGAGTATCTGGGAGCTAGGAATAGACTCAACTCGCTAGGCAGCCATATTCATCCAAATTGTGCACATATCGAGGCGCTATAGTGGTGGTGGCCTTGGGCATAGCTTCGAAAATTATTCTTGTCCCACTTGTGTTGTGCGTGGTATTGTTTTTTTTATGAGAGCAGAGCTCCCACATTTTTATGCTGACTTCGGACGGCGAGATTGAGCAATATATTTTTTTAAAGACATGTCGGAACATCAAAGAAGGTGCTCAGCAATTGGTAGAGGTAGACAGCCAGAAATGTCGCCAGGTGCCACCCAGAATAAAGTTCAAGGTTTGAAGACAGAAACATTAAAATGAGTCTATCGTCTCGAAAAGATACGGGTTCTTGGAGACTTCTCTTTTAGACTATGATAGGAGGAAGAAGAGTCCACGGCACACATGTTGTGACAATGTCTGGTATGAGATATAATGAGATTCTGAGTCATAATAATAATAATAATAATGGCGGCGCTAAAGTCCGAGGTGGACCACTCGTGTTGTGCGTGCTATTGTTCTCTCATGAGTGGAGGGGACCTACACTTTAATGCCGACTCCGAACGTCGAGATTGAGAAGCCTTTTCTATATAGTTATACTCCTTGAGCATTGTCAGTGACTCGAAAGAGGTGGAGCCGTGAAAATTTTTTTTTGAAAAATTGTTTGTCTTATCTTGGTTTCGAACCTAGACTGTGTCTAACGCGTCTAATGCGTCTAATGGGTCGACGCACGAACCCGCAAGGCTGCGGCGCCAAAAAATGCCCTTAAAGAGGTTAACAGCTCCTGATGGTCATGGCTTAATGGCTGAAACACAAAAGTGCGTCAGCGTCAGCGCTGTCTTTCAACGCACACAATTCAATGGACATACACGAAATACTGCGTCGACCCACGTAAGTGAAAAATGAGAGAGATGAGAGGATCGTATTAAAACGTAAAACGTAATCCCAACGCACGTCATTATTCAACATGTTGGATATTTTTTTGACAGAGGGATGCCCTGTGAGAGCGAAATTGAGAAATGTTTCCCAAATTGAGAGTTTTTTCCCAAATTGAGAACATTTTGTGGTAACTGACATTTGAGACATGAAAACAGCTGACTAAAAATATTTTTACGACAAAACTAATTTGAAATCCGTGTATGCTTGGAAGCATGAATACGCCAAATTAGCAACAAGAAGTACTTTTTTATTTTTTTAATTTTCTTGGCATTCATTTTCCGCAATTAACTTCTTTAACGTTCAATTGTTTGACCAGAATAGTTTTTGATTTGACATTTCAGAAATTAAAACAGTTGACGGAATATTTCTTATTCGGTATTTGAGAGCGGGGGACCAGCTGATTAACGCAGGGCGTCAAGACCCTCCGTAACATGAAGTCGACTAGCGCAACGCACTATTGTGTTTCAGCCATAATTCTGCTCAATACATTCTCGGGAAAATAATATTAGTAAATATATACTCGTATATATAGGTAAAGGAGACCGCGTCAAACTCTGTACAGGCTATCAGAATGAGGTCAAATCTGGGGTGCCAGTGGATGAAGGATTTTTTTTTCTTCAAACACTACTGGAGCACTCAGACTCAAAACTGGTCCATTGTACTGCCAGGTAGCAACCTACTCCAGTGCCGTTAATTTGATCCCAACGGCAAATGGGGACTGGACCAGATTCGATTTCACTGGGATTTGAACCTGGGACCCCTCTAACTTGAAGCAGGCACTTAACCAACTACGCCATCCAGTCGTCTGGATGATGGCTTATGAAAAGATACCTCGAAATCCTGGGCAGGTGTCCCAAAGTAGTCAAAATTGTCGCATTTTTAGGCTAACCTCAAAAATTCTTCGTTACTTTCTATACATGGCACTATGGTCCGGGGTGAACCTGGGCTTAAACCATCAAGCCTCACCAGATACCACGACCTCTTGCTGGCTGTCTCCAGTTGCGCAAACTAAGTTGGTTGAGACCCTTCTACATTATTGTGCATTGCGAACGTCGTCCGTTGCGTTGTCCCACAGCCACGAAGTCGAAAATAGTCTCCTTAGGCATTAGACCCGTAGACGCCTGGGTAGACTCATGTTGTCAGCCTCCTGCAATCAATGCATTTTCAGTCGAGCATCTATACTTTCATTAAGAAGACTAGTTTTCTCTGCGAATATCAGGGAGCTAGGAATAGACTCAACTCGCTTGGCACATCCAAATTGTGCATATTCATCCAAATTGTGCATATATCACGCCGCTATAGTGGTGGTGGCTGAATTTTCTCCTCCAATCACCACCAACGCAAACATCGCACGCAGAACTGTCCCCTCGAAATGGCCAAGATCGTAGAGCAGGACTGGGATGATCAATGTTATATACAGAATCAGCTTGGTCTTTCGAGAGATGGCCCTGTTACTTACATAATTGCTCAAAGAAACAGCCATTCGCAAGAGTTATTCTACATTTCATCTTGGTACTGATGGTGTTAGTACGGGTCAACGCGGAGCCGAGGCAGACCAATTCCTTGCCCACCCTGAAGTTATAACTGCTCCTTGTAACGTTGTGGCTTATTGGACGCTGTTGCGTTGTCCCACAAGCTCAGAGTCGGCCCGAGCTAAATTGTCCACCGGTTGGCAAGAGTTATTCTGCGTTTCATCTCGGTACTGATGTTATTTGTACTATTTACCGCGGAGCCGATGAAGTCCTAACTACCTCAAAGTTATAGCTGCCTATGGTGACGTTCTGGTCAAGTCGTCGATGTTGTGCGTCCTTTCTGAATGACAGCACAGACTTTGCTTTCCTTCCTTTTCCGCCAGAACTATTTCAGGTGCTTCCGTTTCAATGGCAGCACCCGCCTCATTGACGGCCCTCTGTAAGCAGCAGTCGTACACGCACTTTTGGAAGATCGTGTCTCTAGTGGTGGCCAGTGCGATTTACAAGATCTTCACAATAACGATGTTGAGGAAGTCACATGACAGCAGGTCTCGATGAGTTTGACGAAACAGCGAGAGTTCTCCATCGCTCGAATATCCCTACACATACATTTTGTATAATAATAATAACGGCGGCGCTACAGTCCGAGGTAGACCTGGGCCCAGCTTCTCAGCGACATTTTGTATGTCAAACTTTAAATTTTCAGCGCTTTTTGCTTAAAAGCCTGAAAAAGTAAGCTCCGATTAAATCATCCATAATTAGGTGCATTAAGCCGACTGTCTCTGCAGTGGACTGTGATTGATTGTTGGTGAGCAAGGAATTGCATACAGTCTCGCCCTAACAACAAAACTAAGGACATCCTTACTCAGAAAAAAGAACCAAATTGATGTAATGCTTGAAGTAAAATTCAGTAAGATAAATGCACGAACGTGCTTCTGGCATGTAACCATGAACCAGTTCCACTGTCGCCTTCCTTAGCCGCAACATAATGTCCTCCTATGCAATATTTTCCATCGGCAGCATCTTCCATGCTCCACATTGAGTTCGAAATGTAACCGATGTACATCTTGTCTACTGCCGCAGACATCTCCCATCCCTCACCCGAACTGACACACTTTCGAAATCGATTATGAGCACCATCCCACTGAGACAGAATCTCGTGACATCAAGAAAAATAACATCAGGGGTACAAGCATGCCTGCCACCGGTGGTTTTGCTGGAGACATTCCCAACCACCCCCCACCTCCATAATGGAGTACCATTTGTCAACAGTGTGTCCATTGTTGTCGGCTCTATCAGTGACAATGAATTACTGTGACTGACTAATCGCAGCGACGTCTATTATTCCTTCATACGTGTGCGAGTGTGTATCTGTGCGCTTGGAGTGCCGAGTGAATCGCTTGGAATCCATGGTCATGAGTCAGCAGTGGTCGTGTATCTTCGGATGTAATAACCTAATTAGAAGTCGTTTTCTTCGTGAGATTAATCTCATAACAATTGAAGGCGTTGTGATTTGTTGTTGGTTATGGGGAATGGAGTTTAGATCACTATGCTGTATTGATATGTCTTCGAATTGTGTTACTACCGTCGACATAATGAGCTAAGAGAGGGTTGAAATAATAAGACGCACGGCGGATGCAAATTCAGAGCAAAATTCTGATGGACGACGATTTTAAACGTTTTTGAAACGCAATAAGACCCAAATGATGGTGTAGTATTATCCAACAAGAGGTGTCCTTTTAAATTTCGTGCATTTCTGGAACAGACAACACTCAATTATAATTGTGATGACTTCTGATAAATTGGAACTAGAAGGAAATATTTTTTTTTCCGGAGGATTTTTGAATACACCACTGGAGCACTAACCAGCTGCGCCATCCAGTCGTCGAAATAATTTAGATGAACACGTTTTTTACTGTATGACAGATTTCTTTTTTTGATTTCGTTGACATTAAAACTAAGTGATTCGAGTAACTTTGACCAGTAACTATGAGAGCAATAGTCTTCAATTTAAAAAAACGAATAAAAATGCCATACGCATGACAAAACAAACGCTAAAAGCTCCGGAAGACGAAGTTCAAGGACGTGAAATCCACCGAGACAATAAAAACTACGATCTGAGTAAAACTTCGTTTACATCTTAATTGTCAAACATGAACAAGAACAACATATGCCCAATCTAAATGTTCACTTATTTTTATGACAGGTCAGGCAATAATGGACAACCACTTCAATTTTGGCACAAACTACACTAAAAAAAAAGTCCATGGCCAAAAAAGCCATTTTGTGCTCAACCCGTTGTTACACATTTTAACGGTATCATAACTCTCCACAAGGAAAAGTTTTCTAATCCAAATTTTATTATGCACTCAAGGGATTCCCTAAAATAAAATCAACTCAAAACGTCAAAGTGAAGCCCAACTATCCGCTAGCCATCAAAACCAAAAAGGTTAAGGTGGAGTTACATTGAATAAACTTGCGGCGACGGTATTCGGAAACTTTTAAGACTGACAAAGGGTGAGGGAGAGAAGGAGAGATTAGTTGATCATTTTCAAAAGCAAATAGGGAACGTGATTTTCACATTTAAACAAGTTTTTTGTGTGAATGTTGACTCTTAAATTTGAGCGTTTGTCAACCCGGGTTAACTGTAAATCAGTATTTATTTGACATTATTAACGTCAAAAGTTGATAATTAGAAAAGTCATTAATATCTTGTTCCGACAAAAGCAAAATTAAATCTGAGGGAGAAGCAAGTTAGCACGTACTTGCTTATTATTTGAGGGCACTTAAGGTGTTGACATTCGTGTGAGTATTTGTTGTTGTGAGAAGTTATTAGATTTTGACAGATAAATGAAGAAACTGTTAAGTGTTCTCACAGTTTTTGTTTAATTAAGCAGTTAATGTGATGCGCGGACTGTGATAAGAACTGAAGATAATGAACTTTTAACAAGTTTGAGTGAAAGTGACGAGGTGAGTTATCTGTCACTAGATAAAGATGACAGATGACAGACGTAGGAGCTGTCAATGATCACATTGACAGAAGAAGTTTTGTAAAACGTTGTCGTTCGTATTCAACTACTCGTATAACAGTAGAATAAATGAAGTCAACTCAACCAAAGAAGAATTCCCTCCTGGAACATCAGCTTTCGGCCAGTAACCACACGTCAAGTGTCATTCAACTCCACTTTCCACTTATACACGCACACATGTTTGAAAGAACCTCACTATCAAATCCTCATAAAATTTAAGGACGTCGTCATCTAAACTTTATCTATTCTGATCGCCATACACAACTAGTTAAGCTAGTGGTCTTTAAATGACAGACGATTGGCATAATTATGACGTCAAAAAGAAAGTTTCGCCAAAACCACAGTCGGATATAAGCACTTGGTCATTGTCCAATTTATGGTAACTGACAAAGTTCTTGCTTAAACACCTCTATTTCTGAGTTACTTTTTCTTCTATTTGGGAGTGGCTATAGAGGAAATTAGGTGACAGATGTCAATGATGGGTGTTAGTTGTCATTGTGTGGGCGAATATTTGTTGGACACATCCCTGGATAAGTGTAGAGTGTAAGGCATTAACATGAGCTTGCGTGATGAGGTAGAAAGGGTTCTTTTGATGACAGGCTGTTCATACCGATGAGGCTTGATGAGTATGTTGTGACAGGCGTTAAAGGATTAAACGAGTGTGATAATATCCGGAACAAAACTTGCAATTATCCAAAAAGTTGCACACATGAGGCAGACTGATCGATCAGGGAACTAATTGAATGCTTTCAGGAAAATGTGCTTGTGGTTTGATGAAAGGAATTAACTGCTAGAACAAAATGATTTCGCTGCTGTAGTAGTATGGAGCTGTCAAATTTATCAGGCATTAAAGTTAAGGATTGTGTTCAGGCAATACGTTTTATGGACATGATAACTACGCGCGGAGAAAATTTCTTCTTTCTCCTTTTTTTGATGAGATTAGAAGTCTAAATCAAGTTTGAGCGAGGGGAACATATGTATGTCCTATCTAAAGGGTGAACCTCCAGGGGTTTCAGAATGAGGGTGAGGACGGTGGACGGATATACAGAGAGGGCCAAATAAGACCACTTAATTGTTTTTTTTTCCTTTTTTTCTTGGAAACACTGCAACAAACGCAAGGCCGCCGACAACGATTACACTACGCTATTCGATTTACAGAATTATTCACAAAAGAACTTGATTTTTTGATGTCGGACGAAGCATATTTCATGTTGCATGTCATAAAGCAAAACTGTAGATTGTGAGACTCTCAAATACCAAGAGCAAAACACTAGCATCAGTTACACCCAGTAAAATGCACTGTTTGGTGCGGTGTCATGACCGTTATCAGCTCATATTTCTATGAGAATGGAAATGAAATGTCAGAAATGATTTCCGGGCATTCCGCAGCATTCTTATTTGCGGTTTAAACAAGAAGGAGCGACTGCGCAAGCTAGTGGGCAAAGCATGGACCTGCTGCGTAAAATTGGTAGTTCTTATTTGGTACACCCAATCATTTCAAAGCACGCAAGCGTCTGCACTTAGCCTCTATTAACGAACTCCTACTCTCACTTCCCCGTGGTGAAATCCGAAAGCCGAGTACTTTCGACAGAAAATGGGGTAAACAACCCTCGTGAGACGTTTGAGCAGCTGCAAGTGAGAGAGGGAGGAGTGTGCGCCTACCAGGGCTCATCGCTCTTTTGTGATGTCGGCGGTGCAGTTGATCAACTGATTGGCCAATTGCGGCATCCACAACTCCAGTCAGCAGAAGCTATCTGGTTTCCATGGTTAGGTCGGGACCTTGGAATGGAGATGAGCCCTTTTCTTAGGGCCAACGGTGGTGCTCACAGCATGTAAGACGCTACCGACACTGCTTCCGTACCTCTTTGTCCGGGGGCTAAACAAAAAAGTACCTTTCCCCTCCGTTAAACTTTGTGCGCAGGGTTAACTTCCTTTCCCCGTAAAAACTCTTCAAAGTTCAAAGATAACAACAAGCATCGGATACGGATAGCTTTATTGTGGACGATCCCGACAACGACTTTCGGTTCTGTACATAGAACATGAGGTCCTTTAACAGACCACATGCAGTCGATGAACTCGCGAAGGTCATAGAAAGTAGACACTACCGTATCCGCAATCCAGAAACTGCGGTAGCACGGGCCGGGAACAAAGAGGATGAAAGACTGCGATATCTATTACGGCTGGCTATATAGAGCAAAGGCAGCGCATATTCAGAAGTGGATTTTTTGTTTGAGGCAGACTTAGGCGCAAAGTCTTAAGTTTTAAGTATGTAAACGCGCCTCGTAACAATCCGCATCAAGGCTAATTCGGGAACATAAGCAATCATAAGCCAATCATAGCTGTTTCTCAGCTATGGTCAACCTGCTTGAGGAGATTAGACAATCGTTTGACAAAAAATATGTTTCACTTCTTTGTTTGCTAGATTTTTCTAAGGCTTTCGATAAGCTGAACCATAATATACTGTGCTGGAAAATGAAACGTTATTTTGGTTTTAGTGGAAGTGCGATAAGATTATTAACTAGTATCCTGTCCGAAAGGTATCAAAGAGTGTTTTCTAGGGGCTACAGTTCATCTCTCATGTTACTCAAACAAGGCGTTCCTCAAGGTTCGATTTTAGGGCCAATTCTACACCTACACCTACTACACCTAGCCAAATCACAAAAACAGACGAACTGATCGCACTTCTTAATGATGACCTAAACCGTGTTTATGCTTCGTCAGTTTCAAATGGACTACAGCTGAACTCGACTAAAACTTAAGTAATTCCAATATCAAAGAAAAATTTCAGCCTTGATCTTTTGCCAAACATTTTCCTAAAGAACTCAAAAGTTAAAGCTGTAGAATCTGTCACTAGTCTTGGATATCTTATTAGTCGAGATTTGTCGGGTTATAAACACAGCAATATGGTTATAGGTCGTATTTATGGTTGCCTTCTCTGGCTCAGTGGTTGCAAACTCTGGCTCAGTGCTTTCTATACTCCTCCTGAAATACGACGCAAACTTGTAATGGCCTTAATCTTGCCTTTGGTTACATATGCCGAGGTAGTCTATTGTAGCCTTGACTCATTGTCTCAGCGTAAATTACAGATCGCTTTCAATGACGCTGTGCGATATATTTATGGAAATAATAAAATTGTCTCTTCCTACATAAAGCTATTCACAATCGCTGTCCCCCGTATTTATCTAACCGACTCAATTTTACTCGATCATCTAGAACAACTAACCTTACTCCTCTCCAGTGGAATTTTCTGAATTCATCCCGTTTATTTCTTATTCACACTGTTAGGTTGTGGAACTCATTGCCATCATCAATCAGGTCCATATGTAACTACTTTCAATTTAAAAGTGCAGTTCTAAACCATTTTTCCACACTCCCACAATAAATATATCCTATCCTTGCATCAATCCTTAGAATTTAAGCAATATAACTTATGATACATTTAGAGAACAAGTACGTTTTTGCAGCATGTCCCGATAACGGTCACCAATAACTGTTACAGCATTGGTTCTAGCAACCCCACAGATTTATAGTCCAATGATGCCATGGGCCCAAATGGATCACCATACAATTACTGTACGTGTAGTTGTCTTTGGTGTACCAATTAAGGTTTTCGGTATACCAAAATATTCAGTTTATCAAAAAAATCCAAACAAGACATGTTCGCTCATAAAGATCTTCCGTCAAAAATTGTGATCGTCTATACTACGCGCCGTGTGCCTGTCAAATGCCAACTGAGAGATGGCAGATGTCAACCGAGTCGAAACGGCATCAAAACAAAATCAAACTAAAAAAAACAAACACGGCACGGCTATCACAACTAAATTCCTTGAAGAACACCACACGACACCCGTCGAAAATTTGCGATACTTAAAATGTCAAAAATGTATCCAGAACAACCGCATTTTCTGGATATCTCTAAATTATCTTTATTGTATTTTTATTTGAAGTGTTATATGACAAGAAGATATTTATGAGCTTGTTGTTTCTTTCCGCAGAACAAAGCCGATAAAACTCGAAAACTTTCTGCAAAATCATAGTGAACTCGTTCGCTGCCTAAAACATCAAACCATAAGGAGACTGCCCCGAACCTCAACCCGATCGTAATCGAAACGTTTTTTGTCAGTCTGTCAACACCGCCCCATTAATTTATTTATCGATTTTACATTCATACACTGATTAAGTGTTATTATTGACAATAAATTGAAATCGAAACCGCATAGACTTTGCGAGGATAAATCACCCACAGACCCGTCTGGGGGCTGGTCGCCGTGCCGTCGAAAAAAGAGGAAGAACTCAGCTTTTGTTTACTCTCATTTAAATTTGAATGGGATCGAATGGATTTCAATGAGTGCTTGGGGCCGTGTGTTGTGTGCGTGTGATTTTAATGCAAGGCTAAATTTGGAGATTATGCTTTGTGACCTTAATTTATTGCAAACTTGTGAGTTGAACTAATTATTCCCGTTCATGTGGGAATTAGTTTGTTTTTGGGGCGTGGTATAAATAACATATTCCCACTGCGATGTGTTTTCAATTTTAAACCTGTTGGAACAGTGATGTTATTTATCTTGTCACTGTTGAATGTAGAAAGCATTCCAATAAATGCAGGTTTCAAAAATTCACGAAATAACCAAAGAATTGTCAAAAAATGCTAATTCAGTTGACGTTTGAGCTTTTTTTTTCGGAGAATTTTTGAGACTACTGGAGCACTCAGACTCAAAACTGGTCCATTGTACTGCCAGGTAACAACCTACTCCAGTGCCGTTAATTTGATCCCAACGGCAAATGGTGACTGGACCAGATTCGATTTCACTGGGATTCGAACCTGGGACCCCTCTAACTTGGGGCAGGCACTTAACCAACTGCGCCATCCAGTCGTGTATAGGCAGCATATACTCTGTCTTACCCTCATTGACCACAAGGCCTCTTTCTTCTTTATGCTCACAAACGCCCCTCTGACAGCCCGTTGTCTCCTTCCGATGATGTCAATGTCATCGGCATATGCGAGGGCTGCACAGATTTGTGGAAAATCGTGCCTCTGGTGTTGACGTTTGAGTTACGCACGATCTTCTCGAGAATGATGTCAAAGAAATCGCATGACAGTGCGTCACCTTGTCTAAATCCTTTTTTGACATCAAAGGTCTCGGTGAAGTCTTTATCGATCTTGACGGAGCAATAGGCATTCTCCATCGTCATTCTGTAAAGACGGACGAGTTTTGCAGGGATGCCAAACTAGACAATGCGCTGTATAGCGTTGTGTAGCTCGTCTCTATAAATACTGTCATACGCACCCTTAAAGTCGATAAATAGATTTTTTTTGTCGAAGGTTTTTGTGACACTACACTGGAGCACTCAGACTAAAAAACTGGTCCATTGTCCTCGATAAATAGATGATTTGTATCGACTTAAAACTCCTGCGTCTTTCCCAGATCTGCCGTAACGCTCAATATTGAGAAGGAGAAATTTTACGACTGGTTCATCTCACGGCGAGCGATGAACATCAATTGGTTGCCGCGATCATAAACCTGTGGAGGTTACCATTCGATTGTTGTTTCTGTGACTAGGTCAAGTTCTTAGTCTACTTTAACAAGTCAACCACTCTGGATGAGCTCGAGGTCAATATTTGAGACGTTATTGCCGGTATAAGGGCGCACATATTGGATCGGGTCATTAAAAATTTGACCGACCGTTTGAAGCACTGCCAGCAAAGCCGAGGCGCCCAATTGAATAATGTGCTATTCTTCATATAATGGCATGAATGTAGCTTCAAAATAAATTCAGAATAAATTTCATGTCTGACACCATTGTTGTTTTATGTAAATTTGTTTTCCTATCATTCTTATCTGGTCACGCTGTAGTTTAACTTAAACTTGGAAATTGACGTACTTCTGGGTGAATATTCAACAAAAGCAAATGTTGGAGGAGGGAGTTAGCTCCTTAAAGTGGCTCCTTTTCTTAATCTAAAACACAGGAAATTAAAAGGAGAAGATTTGTCACTGGACACCTCATACACACCACAAAATTCACTTAATTCTGGAGAGCAAATAAAAAGTCCACAACAACATTTTTCGCCCACAGAAAAACCCATCGAATATTTCAGAACACAATGAGAAACATTGTTACTCAACAAAATGTCTGCCACATATTCCGAGAATATTCTAAAAACAGGCCAGCCAAAGAGGATCAAGTTCAAGTGGATTTCCTTCAAAAGCACTTCAGACACAAATCTTCCTCAAACCATGACTCAATCAAGTAAACCCCATTGATCTTGCCGCAAAACACCAAACCGCAGCGAGGCGATCAAAATATTCGAGCAATGTGTAGAAAAAAAACCCGACCACCTCACATAAAACGGTAATTAAATGATACTTCAAATAGCCCATCTCTCAGGTTCAAGGTGAAAGACGTAATTGTCTACAAGATCACTAGATCATCCACTTGGTCGATTTCGTAATTTTCCACAGAATATTTGATGTTTCGTCATTCGACTGGGAAACCGTTAGCGAGCAGAAACATCTGATCAATGATCCAGGTTGTTTGTGCTCGTTTTCAAGACAATAAATCACCGATTTGGCGTGTCGCTTTGTCAAAGAATATTTCCCATCTGCGAACCACACGGTTTTTCAAAGGGAAAGTCGGCCAGAACCCCATCGCCCACGTGACAAATGTCACTTCAGAACCGTTAGAGAAAAAACAAAACAGATTTTCTGTTTCGAAAGCCTCGTTAGTCGAAATTGTTTGAGCTCAATCAACCAACTCAGATGCAAATCAATTTCAAAACACGATTGTAACCGACTGTTAGACGGTTGACTGACAGAAAGAAAATACAAAAAAAAATAACAGCAGCTGATTACAGACCGCCTGTGTGTGTTTGCAGAGTCAAAACAAAGCGGAGAAAAAAAAATACCCAAGAATGTAACGTCAGTGTAAATATATGCAAATAGGAGGAAAAAACAAATGTGTTTACACCACAAGGTCGAACGCACATCAAATCAACGTTTGACAGAGTTTTTATTATTTCCTTGAGGCGTGTGTGTACGCCCGAGAATAGCTCGTATCTGCATCGCCGCGCGTCGTCATTGACTTATTGGCGCTGCTGTATTGGAGACAAATGTACGTACACTCTCCACACGATTGTTTGGGTAAATATAGAAATTCTATTCGTTTAATGTCAGATTCGTTGGAATTATTTTCTTCCAAATCACGCATGCAGTGTGGCTCGATGGAAAATATAATAAATTCAGAAAGCAAACATTTTGACACCTACGCGGTGCGCTGGTGTGTCAGACGATTACGTCAAACTGGCAGACTACCCCGGCGGCAGTTTGAGGGATCTGGCGTGGATCAGTGTCGCATTCCGACGGGTTTATCAATTCCGAAATGTAAACGGAACGGTCGAATGTGTTGCAGAGTAGATACGGAGATTGGGCGAGTTCCCAAAAAAGTGAGTGCCAGAGGTTGGCTGGGTTGTGATTGATATGATAATTCCCGATGCGCAGTTTTATCAACGTTTTCGTTGCAATGGAATTTTTTAGTCAGGGGCTTGGAATTTGAGGAAATCGCTGAAGTAAACAGGAAGGAGTTGGAACTTGGGCCAAACTCCTCAGCAACCACTCGTGTTGCGCGTGCTATTGTTCTTTCACAAGTGGTGGGGATCTTCAGCTTAATGCCGACTCCGAACGGCGAGATTGAGAAGTTTTTTCTAGACAGTTACACTGTCAGTCACTCCAAAGAGTTGGAGCCGTGAAAAAATTTAGGTGGTTTTTTTGGGACTCGAACCGAGAAAATAGAGCGTAGGAGTCGACGCACCTACACACTACGCCTCGGTGGCCACAAAAATGTTGGTTAAATTAAATCGCAGAGGGGGAGTGGATGGATGAGGGTTAGGGTTCTTCTCGGCGTATGCCATCACACCTTTTCAACCATTGCAATGTCTTTCAGGCGGAGTCAATGGTGATTGCGGAAACCTTGTTGTGGCTTTAAGTGCTGCCAGTCTTGCAATATGGAGCCAAAAGCTGGAAGATAAGCAGGATTGCAGAGCTGATGTTTGGTGCCTTCGAAAGAATAATTCTGCATCGGATATTTGGTCCTGTCTGCGGATGTGGACATAGTCTGGAAGGCAAAAATTCTTAGACTAAACATGCATCGGAACACCATGAAATTTCAGCAAAAGTAGGTTGCTGTCTGGTAGTACAATGGACCAGTTTTTGAGTCTGAGTGCTCCAGTGTAGTGCAACAAAAACATACGACAAAAAAAAAAAACATGCTTGGCACCTTCGAGCGAATGAACACCAATGCTCCAGTGAGTCTTCGAATTTGAGCCTCCTGGTTCGAGAAGGAAAAACCAATATTTCGGTATAAAGACCAAGTGATGGCGGATGCATGACAACTCAGTCTTGATAACTGAAAGCAGCATTTCCCGAACCGTTGAGAGTGGAAGGCGCTAATTTGCTCTGGATTAGATCCTCCATGGGTCTTAGGCCTTATAAGTAAGTAAGTTGTGGCTTAAGGTATCCAAGGGCACAACATTTTGCTGCAATTAAAGCCTCAAATTCTGTAGCATTCCATTGAAAGATGGCCCGTCCGTGCTGCTTGTGTAAAGGAAATAGCCAAGCCCTTCAACAGGTCACTTTATTTGAGTCGGGACATTGTGAAACTACAGAAAATTGCAAAGCCAACTGTCTCGTCAGGCATGGCAGTCCTTCACTCCTTCATAGTGAAAGTTTCTGTGCAGGCCAGTAGCTGCTACTAAACACCAAAAAAACAGCATCATCCGCAGGTGCTCCGAGGGCGGAACATGCTTCAAAAACAAACAAAAACGGCGCTATATTTTTGCAAAAAGGCATCGGAGGTGACTGGGGACTACAGTCAAGAAGGGCATATCGGCTGCATACAGCAGCAGTCAAAAAAGTACCAATGTATGGCGTCGTTGGCGTTGTTATGGTTGTTGTGGTGGACAACTCTTGATACAGTTGTCAACTGCAACCTACTCAAGAGTGTGCAAAGATTCCCAAACATTTCTATTAGCGGATCTATAAATACAACAGCATCCGCTGCACTGAATCTACCTCCCTCCACTTGACTTGTAGCTGTGCCAGCATAGCGGTTAGACTTATAACACTTAACCTCTGGAATAATTACCACATCGGTCATTCGATAATTTCGAGTTCCTTCCCCACAACACTGACCTTCTACTACCTCAATGCCTCTTTAAGAGAAATGTCTCTACAAGCTTCCCCTCCAGATCTGGCGGGCTCAGATGCTGGGAGGTCCTCTGCGTATTTTTACAGATAGATCCAAGACGGATCAGGTAGTAGGTTTAGGTGTCTAACCCAAAGAATCTCAACATCAGCATATCCCTCCATCTTCCAGGCTGAGACAATGGCAATAAAAGACACTCTGTCTTGGCTTAACAAATGTGTGATATCCAGGAAAGACATAACCATACGTTCAGACAGCCAAGCAGCGATTAAATCCCTGAGTTCAGTCACTTTCCATTCAAAGACCCCCGTGAACCGCTGCAGATCTCTTGCCAAGACGGCTGTGCATTTTAATAAGCAGCTCATGTGAGTGCTTGGACACTGTGACATAACAGGGAACGGCGAGGCCGATTAACTCGTCAGGCGTGGAATGGTTTCATCGTTCCACCTTGCGGAACACCCCCACTTGCTACAGCATCTTCTAAAAGCAAACACCACTATTTTAGATCTTCCGAAGGCAGCACGGGCCTCATTACAGAACAAATCTGGCCCAAACTTAACTCTAAGAGTTTCGTCATCTCTCAGGACTCTCGTCCGTGCCTTAACAGGACACTGTGCCATTGGCACACACGCTCAAAATGTGGACAACATTTTCATTTTCACCACATTTCAACCCTTCCACGGAGTCCCAAAAAAATACTTTGTCTTCTATGAGAAGTTTATCGTCCCTTGAAGAAACTTTTATCCTTAACACTTTAAGACGGAACTCCTTCAAGATCGGAATCATCTTTGCTCGACGCTGTCGAGTATTAAAGGGCAGGTCCTTATGAATGCTTATTTTTGACACTTTGAGCATCCTGGCATCCCTCAAAACTTTCCAAGCAGCTTCCTCGGATTTTTAAAATGAATGTTGCATTTTTATGATCGCGAATACGAACTCCATACGCCGCTTCAATTACTTGAATTGGCGTCACATCCAATAATCCCGCGCAGACGGTTTTCGCTTTCTCACATATATCGTTTTGTTTATCAACGGGTAAGTGCATTACAAGGTTTGTCTCTGTATTTTTTTGTAAAGCCTTTTCCAGCTGCTCCTCAAGTTGTTTGTTTTTTTGTTCTAAGTAGTTTACTTTTTTGGAGATTTCTTCGTGTCGCAGATTCAGCTCCATAAATTGGCTGTACAATAACTGCAAGTCTGACTTTGAAGCGAGTTGAACGACGAGCTTCTCGATTAAAATTTCTTGCATTTTCTCGACAGATAAGCCAGTAGCAGTTCCCGATGCGGTTTTTGACTCCATATTGACCCACAAGCTTGGGTGGCGTTTTTGGTTTTTTGGGTGTTCTGGGGAGGTATCAGATATTCCTCTTCTAACCATTTAGAGATTAGCTTTTGGTATACACCTTTTCTTTGTTTTTTACCGAGTTTAAAGCTACAACTTACTCAGTGTATGTTTTACTTTGAAAGAGATTGTCTAAATCTAATGTCCAGAAAGGTTGTATTGCCTAATTTCGCACTTTTTCACACTCTTTTTCTTTTTTTAGTTGGGAGTTTTAATTTTCGTGTTTACTTTGACAGAAGAATAAATGTCAACCCAATGCGCGTTGTATAACAACGGACCTACAAATGTTGGCCTAAGTGAGACTGCTAACCTTTAATCAGCCACCTTAACCGAACTGGAGATTGCGGAGATACCGGTTACCCGAAATTTGCGGATACGTCACAGTTCAATGATACATAATGGGCTAATTTGATGTTCGAAGACGTATTCTACTGTTGTGGTTACTGTCTACCCAAAGTTACTTGCTTCAATTTTTACCCACGATTTAGTCGTTTTAATGGAAGCAAAATGGATTATCACATGCTTGCGATTCTTTATGTCAACACGTGCCATGAAGTGAAAAAAAAAGAAAGAAAATATTTCACAGGTGCCTGTCTAGTTGAACAAAGCAACGAATTGTTTTTTAAATTTATTTGAACAAGACGTCTGTACTGAAAAAATGACATCATTTGATCTTCTTAAAAATGCCATAGACGTGTGACTAAAAAAAACCCGATTGATGTTAGTTTTACTAGGAATATGACCAATAACCAAACAATTTTTTTTTTCACGTTTTGCACCGACGTTCTTTGACGGTGTGGGGGTGTTCAAAAATCCATGATGTTATTGAGGTGTAATGCTGCCCATTTTTAACACCATTTATCGCATTGTCGATGACAGAATATCTATTCCGAGCCCCTGGAGAGCGACTTATTGATGTTTACTATGTTTAAGATGAACTTGGAACACAGTTTCTTTTAAGTTTTTCTAACGTGATTAATAAGTAATAAATTAATAATTTTCGTTACCGCTGTCACTGTAGATGGTTAGCACTACAGAGCCATAATTAATGAATAATTAATTGGACGATTTGGGACATGTGGTTCCCATACAACGGCGCATACTGCACGACCCACAACAGACACTCTGAAGCTGGTCCTTCCCAGTCATCTGTTGCACAGTGGCCAGCAAGATCATCCAATTTGACTGCCCAAAACTTTTTCGTATGGAGTTATTTAAAGTCACGACTTCACGAAAATAATCCACAAATTCTGACCGTTCTCCGGGAGAATATCCGACAAGAAATGGAGAAACAAATAAAGTACTTTCAGGTGAAACATTTCGCTGATGTCCTGTGCAAACACATGGAAGTCTCTTCAACAACAACATTAGAGAACTCTGATGTCATTAACAATGAATTTCAATTTTGTATTAACTTCACTTAGAATATCATAGAGCAGTCCATCGCAGGTTAATAAGAGTGCCAAATACGATCAAATTGTCCTCCCGTTCCAGGAAGCTACCAGCTTTGAGGAACAGGACAGTCATACGTGATATTGTATAACAAACTGGGCCGACCAGTTGTTTTATAGCAGCCAACTTAATACCAGCGTGAAGGTAATCTGCTACATGGGCCCCATTCGGCCGCTCATGGCATACGGTGTGGTTCAACGTGAGTCCTTCCCAGATGGAAAATGTGGGGCTGTGTCTCCAGGATTGTCTCAAGAAGTACAGAACCCCAGAATCTGAGTACAAGAAATTCTATTCCAACAAGTTCTTGTATAACGAAGCAAACGTGATGTGGGATAGTTTTATTATTAACCTGATTCGAAGACACGCTTACGTTTGCGCCGTGGGCGTGTGGATTTGTGCGTCGACCCATACGCACTTGACTTTTACAGTCTAGGTTCAAGCACAAGCAACAATTTTTCAAAAACAGAATAGTTCGCGGCTCCACCTCTTTCGAGTCACTGACAATGCTCAAAGAGTATAACTGTCTAGAAAAAAAGCTTCTCAATCTCGCCGTTCGGAGTTAGAATCAAACCGTTTGTCTTCTCCAGTCGTGAGAGAGCAATAGCACGCACAACACAAGTGGTTGCTGAGAAGCTGGGCCTAGGTCTACCTCAAAGTGTAAAACCACCATTATTCTTATTATTAAGAGTGTTAACTGCATTTCGTTTATTTCCCTTCTTCTTACCGTCTCCGATCCCGCTTTGGCGTATTTCTTCTTCCGCTTAAATTTTTGACATAATTGAAAATGGTCCAGTAGGAAAGTTTTAGGATCGCCATGGTTTGATTCCAGGATTTTCATAATAATAATGCTCCGAGAGTCTAAATGTCATTTTACTTCGCCGACCGAAATCGGATTAAAATTGTAGTCCCCTCCATTCATTAGAGAGTAATAAAATGTACAACGTGAGCAAAGCAAAGTCTCTCTTTGAGCTGTATTTGATGGACCTACCTTCATCCTCTAAGTACTGCAGACGGCTGCCTTTAGGGAAAAATCTATTCGCCAAAGTCTCTCCATAGCTGTCATGGCCATAATCATATATTTTAGTCCGAAATTTGGCCAGAATTTGGATCGAAAAACAATGAGTAGTACGTCCAGACTGTATTAATAAGAGGGGAACAAATGGTCTCATTTCGATGATTGGACAATTATTTTACCCCTAGCCAAGTTCTAAATAAGATAATATAAATGAAGTGAGAAAAACAACAGCAAACAAGTCAAACTCGAATCGTGTACATAAGACCAGTTCAGGCCTGAGTGCGTCCAAGCTCACCGAACCGTTGGCCAAAAATAGATTGAAATCATTTTTATGCCCTGTATAATCACCGAAGGTATCGACCCTTCTAAAATTACAACCCGGAAAAAAGTAAAATAAAAAAGGTCTACCTATTTTTATGAGTTGGTCGTAAAACTACCTCTTCCGAAGTTGCTCCAAATTTGCTCTAAATTTGTGCTGTTAATCAGAAATCGAATGAACTCGACGAAAATATAAATTTCCATTGGAAATAAAAAACTAAAAGCGACAATCGTAGATGTATTGCCACTCAAGGCCTCGAAGATAAGAGATACGAACGAACTGTCAGATAAGTGTCGCTTCGGTGTCAGCGATGCCAATGACATCACAGCTTGGAGTTAATATTCCCTAATCAGTGCTGCTGTCTTTGGAAAAAAACAAAAACAAATAAAATCTCAAGTCTCACTAACTGGAGTAGGCACGAATAACACATGAACCGTTACGCTTCCATATTTGGAACGGTTTTTCATATTTTGAGCGGGCACGTGTTTCGAAGTGTGTATTTTCATGAAAGTCTCTGCAGGAATGAGTGAATTGAACACGAAGAAACTGTTGATTAGGCTACAGTGTCGCCTGCAATGATTCGATCTTAATGGGAACGATTGATTGGCGTAACAATCAATCATCGCCGAGAACTGTGAGACAAAAAGCCAAGCAAGGAAGAAAACTATTTGCCTATGACCTAGAATTCACTTGACTACGTCCTGAGCTTGTTCTTCGAATGTGGAGAAATGTGTACTTCGGTGGGGATGATTAATAGTGAAGTAATTTGCTTCGAGCGCCGCAAGAGTTCCTGTGAGTGGTTATCTAAGGTCATGGCTTGGAACTGATGTATTGGTCTCTACGCGTTCACATTATGTCGGTGAGAACGTGACAAGCGTGACAAGCATGATTTTTTTTCTCATGGTTGGACGCCACACCTCTGTGCTGAATTGCTCAGACATAACAACTAGTCCAGTGTAACGCCCGGCAGAAATCTATTTTTAATAAATTCTTTAAAGGCTTGGAATGACGAATGAGGGTGGCGTATGTACTCAAGAATTAAGACAGACGAGGAGGCGTTGATTTATCATTGTCCTCCTGAAAGACATTGCTGACGGAATTACAGTTGAGTTTTGCTAAGAAATTTCTCAAAGATTAGAGTCGAATGTTTTAGAGATGACAGAAAAATCTGAGGTTATGCAGCACATTTACTCAGTCTGTTCTTATCCAGGAGAGTCTAGTTATTGACGTTTTCTATTATGCAAAATTCGTGTGCCAATGATGCCAAAGTTTTGAGGAATTGAAGTGTATTGAACTCTCCTTTAGGCTGGGGAAAACTTTAAGCTTCAAGCTTTCTTTAAAACTTTTTGGAAATTGTCACCTTGTTTTTTTTAGAATGAGCTTATTATGAGAAATCTTCACGAGTCTTTTAAAAATTTTATACACTGGCATACAAAATGTTATGCCCGTTTTTTATGGCTTGGTAATATACGTTTACACCGCACCCAAATTCAACATTTCGGCTAGTTTTTGCATTTCAGACCAAAAACATAACATTTTGCCATACATTTCTTGCATCCTGGAATGCAACATTCCAGCGAAATGCAGAATTACGTCAGTGCATTTGTAAGTTCGTTAAATCGAACAATCCTCTTTACAAATTCAGCACGTCATACAATGACATTTCAACCCGCTAACTTCTGACACTTCTGATTTCCAATCAGGAAAAAATATCCAATAATCAGTTCTGACACTAGCTGTCATTTGAAATGCTGAAGCTGCAAAATTGGGACGCAAAATTGGATTTCGAAATTTTTATCCTAAAATGTTCAATTTGGGTGCGGTGTAAACGTACTATAACTTTTATCGGGAATGGTAAAAAAAACACCACCTTAATTGCAAAATCGAACAGATCTACACGAAGGAAAGCGGGATATCATTTGGCAGGTATTGTATTCCATTGCTAACTTCACAGTTTCCACTTCATATGGAAATAACATTCATTTTCATAAAATCGTTGCATTTTTCCACTGAATTAAAATGACACATCTTGTAAGAGAACTCAGTATAATTCTTAGTGAACATTTTGTTGATCGGATGATTTTTTTCCCCAGTGAACAATGATTCAGAAGAACCGAATAAATTCTGTTTTTGCAAAAAATAAAATCAATTCATTTTCAGAATCAAAATCTAAGCATTATAAGTTAAAACGCAAATCAAACTGCAATCAGAACGATAAGTATTTGCATATTCAACGAAATTTCTCAAATTCTAGAGAAACTAGTCATCAAGTGATCACTTGTGTTCAGAGTGTGTCAACAATTTTGGTGAGAATATCTTTCAGACAATGTTTCATGAAGAACGGAAGAATTTTTGAAGTTTATTCATAGACCACGATTGGCAACAATTTCTCCCAAACTTTTTGGAGTTACGCTAGCAATCGCCGCCAAATCGTTGAAATCCAATAAGGCTTCTATCTCTAGTGCATATTGACTGCCTGCAAAATTTTCAAAGCAATTGGAGACGAATGCGATTCCATCAGGTAGGCGACCGCTTGGCAGACCTAGGACGAGATGGTTGGACTATCTCTGAGATGAGAGATTGGAGACGAGCTGGTAGCTACCTATGCCAACTTATCTGTACAATCTGGTCAGACGAAAATGTGCTTAACGAGTGGAATAACATCGTTTGATCGATCCATAAATAAAATGGAGTCCTATCGGCCACTTCATATAAAGTCTTCTTTGACGTTATATATTTCCGCATTAAATCCTTTATCAACAGTCGGGTTGGTCAATATCAGGGCGGCTTCAGGCCAACAAAATCCACTATCTAACATACAGTTACACGAGATCGTGAAAAAGACCTAGAAGTTTTAAATTGATACCTCCATTTATTCATTTAAGAGGTTTTTAAGGCCACGCATGAGAGTCTTTGAAGAAGCAAGCTATACAATGTTCAGTCTAGTTTAAGCATCCCTGAAAAACTCGCTCGTCTTTGCAGAGTGACGATGATGAATGATGTTTGTTGCTCCATCAAGGAGATCTTTGATGCCGAACTTAGACAAGGCGACTCACTGTTCTTTGGCATAGTTTCGAGAGTAACTCAGTCATCAGCAACAGCACCACCATATTTCACAAATCTGTTCAATTGCTAGCATGACATCAACATCGTCGGAAGAGCATAATGGACAGTGAGTATTTTATTTGTGAATATTAAGAAGACAGGAGCTAAGACGGTTTAAAAGAAAAATAATGTCTTCATAAATGGACCACCAAAATCGGAGTCTCAGATAAAATTTCACTATGGACCAGTGCTGCCAGTATTTTCAAATGAAATTTACCACACTGGAGTAGAAAAATTACCATATCAGAATTTATCACTTCAAAACAAATATAGAAACTGTTACAGGCTACAAACTGTTACAGACACAACAAGGTCCCAACAGCTTTGATGGTATTCGAAGAAGACTGAAGATAAACAATATGGTCAAGTGCATTTGAGTTTCCCGTGTAAGATGAATAGCAGATTTTTTACTCACATCATTGGTCAGGCCCAGAAAGTTTTCGCTTTTAATCTAAGGTAGAATGTTGTAAAGAAAGACCTAGCCTCTGCTGGCGCCTACAGGACTCTAGTCAGTTTTTTATGCGTAACTAGAAGCTTCTAAACAAAGGGTGAAATGGATGGATAAACCCGGGGTCAAAAGCTCATGCTCTGAATTTCGAAAGAATGAGTTTTTTTTTACAAAAAAATATGTACACTGGCTTATATAGATTCTGTAAGTGGCAGTGTGACATAGTGGGCAAGTTCGTCGATTGATACGCTCAGAGTTTAGGCTCGATTCCCGTAAAAATATTGTTCACCTCTTGTTGTATAACTGCCTAGAAAAAGTTTTTCAAATTTTGCTGGTCAGAGTCGGCATTAAAATCTTTTCCATTCGTAAGCGAACAATAGCACACACAATAAAAGTGATTATTGTAGAAGCTAAACTCAAGTCCACTGTGTAGCGCCATTATATTCTTATTGCTGAGCAGGAGTGTGTGGTTTCTTACCCGTGTCGTGCACATATTTAAAGAAATGTATCCACTCTGTTTTTGGCTGTACAATTCACAGAGAGAACAATTCACAACTGGAGAATTTGTCACAATATCTTCCCTAGACTGTTGCGCCACTCAACGATAATCGTTGTCTTTAATATTCCCTGACTTGCTAAATTGGAAATGTCACTGTCTCTGGAAAAGCCGACTGGCAACAAGAATAATGACCTGAGCCGATTCTAATGATAATGTGCGTCGATCCCTACGCATTAGACTTTCACAGTCTAGGTTCAAATCCCAGCACAAGCAACAATTTTTCAAAACAAAATTGTTCACGACTCCATCTATTTCGAGTCACTGACTCAAAGAGTATAACTGTCTAGAAAAGCTTCTCAATCTCGCCGTTCTGAGTCGGCATTAAACTGTAGGTGCCCTCCACTCGAGAGAGAACAATAGCTCGCACAATACGAGTGGTTGCTGAGAAGCTAGGCACAGGTCCACCTCGGAATGAAGCGCCGCCATTATTATTATTATTAAATAAACTCTGTTAAAGCACACATTAGTACAGTCCGCATTTTTACTGTGCTTTTGAACGTCAGAGATCTAAGTAAATTGTTCTTTAAACCGACACACTAACTGAGTTTTAAAACTTTAATTTGAATAAAATCCATTGCATAAGTTTGTGATGTCGTAACGACATGTACTTTAGAAGCACTTAAACTTTATTGCACACAAATCTACAAATAACGCCTCAAAGCGCGGGAAAACCTCGGATTATGCAATTATGCTGATTAAGCAGATACAGTTCTAACGACTTGACAGTGAAGAGAGAGAGTGAAGTGGATTAGTATTCAAATTTAAGTATTTCAACAATGCAACTGTCACCATTTAAAAAAATACAGTAAATTGAACTGTTCCGTAAAACCACAGGAATTGACTTTAGAAAAAAAATACAGTATTCACCCAGCTAGCGACTAGAATTTTGATCAGATTCAGAATTTATAAAAGCAGATTTTGCGGCAAAGATAATGTGAGTGGGTCATCTGTTGGTTTCGTTATGATATTGTGACAGAGTTCAAGAATTGACATAAACTCAGTTCTCTATTTTCGTGGTACGAAATGGTTTGATTTATGCTTGAACATCGAGGAGAATAATTTCACTTCCAAAGATAGAAAAGAAGATATAACCACGAATTCTATGAGCTGTATAAAGATGCGGTTATAGTCCGGAAGACAAAGATCTGTCGACTAAACTGGCTAGGCCACATCGACCTCCTGAAAACCAATGCTTCAATAAAGAGAGTCGACGATTTTGAGTTTCCTGGTTCCAGAAAGAGATAGAAACCGAACCTCTTGTAAGAAGACCAACTGATCGCGAATGTAAGGCCACTTGGTCTGGATAACTGGAAGCAGCATGACCGAGAATAGACGGCAACAATTGTTCAGGCTCTGAGACTCCACAGGTTGTTGGCCTGATAAGTTGGGTGCTGTATTGTCGAAACAGTGCGAATTTTGAAAGGAAATTTCGATCGGAATAATGCACCAACTGCAGCTTGTACGCAAGCTTGAAAAGGAAGTTGGTTAGACCGAGTTGCTGATTAATAACTGAACATACATATGTGTATTAACGAGTTCGTTTCATGTGCTCAACCGGGATTATTGGAATATTGGAATACCGAAAATGTACGGCTTCACCCGAAAACCTCAACGCACCAACGATTTTAGCAATGGAACATAAGTTGCATTAATTTGAGACTAATTTTGTATAGAGACCTCAGAGTATTCCCTTACAAAGGTCCATTTAGATGTCTCAGAGTATTCCCTTACAAAGGTCAAATTGACTTAAGAACTAATTTCCGCCCGTTTCGTTATGGCGTCTCTACTTGACCCTTAGGGGACAACAGTATTGGAAAATTAAGAAAACTGAAACAACATTGTGAGTGCACAAAACAATTTGACAAATACAATTTGACTATAGTAACCGTTTCGCTCGGTTTCGTTAAGTTCGTTCACTTTTGTCTACTTAAGAGCTAACTATAGTGGCCGCATGCAAACTTAAAGTAACAGCAACAACCGAGCGAATGTGAAAAAAAAGTTGTGAGCATAGTAACCTCATCCTTTAGTTTCGTTAAGTTCGTTAACTTTTGTCTACTTAGGGGCCAGCTATAGTGGCTGTAGGGAAACTTAAGACAACTGAAACAACCGAGAGAATACACAAAGACAATACATTGTGACCATAGTAACTGCTTTGTTCAGTTTCGTCAAGTTCGTTCACTTTTGCTTTCTTACGTGAAATGAACTACTCTCTAAGTATGCACATGTCAGTTGACAGCAGAATTCTCGTTGAGTTTCATTTTCAAATTTGACAATGCTTCTGACTGTTTTTCGTTTTCTTTTGACATAAGTACACGTCTTCGAACGGGTATTGTATTTGGCCTTTTAGAGTAGCTCGAAATTGACAACAACTTTGTTCAAAAAATCATCTTTTCCGATGAGATGCATTTCCTTTAGACGGAGGCTGCGTTAACAATTTTGAGCGCAATGGACTCATAGTGGTCTAAGTGAGCCGTGACATGTTCTTCAAGGGCACCCATCTACCTAACCTACGTTAACAAGCAGAATTGTCGCATTTGGGGATCAAACAATTCACACCCAGTGTTAGAGAAAGGCCATGTATCCTGAATGTGCAACTGTTTGATGTGGTTTTTGGAGGGGTGACATTCATCTTCTGTTTTGTATGGCGATACAGTTCGGAGTGGATCTAGCTAGCACGATCCATCGTTAGCTGTTCCCAATTTTGCACACTAAGTTGGATCTGGTAGTTTTCAATTTGTGTGCGCCATCTTAGACGTGGACGTCGTCTGTTGCATTGTCCCACAGGCTCAGACTGGTGGCATCAGTTTTTCTTCCAGGATGAAAGAGAAAGGAAGAAGTCAATGGAAAAAGCCACGGAGACATGTACCCGATTTGCTATGACCAGAAAGTGAAGATTTTTACTTGACCGTGCTATGGTCCTAGCAAAATGGGGCTACGTGCCACACTAGCCGTCAAACAATCGATTTATTGCGCACTAATCGTTTAACCGGTCGTTTTGGTGACATTTGCTTGGCCGTCACAAAGTTGCGATTTAACACCTCTAGACATTCTTTTATTTGGGGTATCATTAATCGATGGCATGCAAATGATCCAGAGACGACGAAGGCACTCAAAAACAATATTGTTGTTGTTTGTGAAATAGGCAACGAAACCATCAAAAATGTATTGAAAAATTAGATGACTGCTAAGTCAGAAGAGGCAGTGATTTTAATAATTAATCGGAAGGTCTACTCTTTTCGTTAAAGCAACAATCGTTAACAAATTTTGAACACTGTTTTTTTACAGTCTTTTTTTAAAAGAAACCAACAGATGGTCCACTCAAAGACTCACGGAAGTAAACACGACTTAAACGATCGCCTGCCATAAGGAAATGTTTTTCAACTCCCAGCAGACATTCCCCAAAGCACCTCCGACTGAATGACACTTTCCGACGGCAGACATTAATAATCACTTCCACCGCACAAACAGTCAAAAACAGAGGAGTGGAAAAAGATCCCCCCAAAAATGATGCAAATCATCTGATGAAAGGTCGTAAACACCTCAGGTAGTTGCTACGCACAGAGTGATAGGTCATGGATTAATGGACTGTCCGGAAAAACAAAAACCCAAACCCAAAAAAATATCGCTTCAATTAATCACTGTTCATGGTTTTCGTTGAAAATCTTGACTTGTTCACTCGCAACCGCTTGAAAAATTCCTCTCCATCCACCATCCGAATAAACGGAAAATCCGCCCACGATAATCTCCGTCAATCAGTTACTGCATCAAAAGTAAACATCTGTCGGATGTCACTCACGCAAAAAATTCCACCACTGCTCAGGCTTTCAATTCACCTTAGATACACTCTCATCCAGATTCACTTCGGAAAGATACACAACAAGGATTTTTTTGAATAATTTTCCGAACCGTGAAAACTAATTAAAATAAAATAGCACAACTCGTGCAAGAACACACGGTAAACTTTTCATGACGCCTCGTTGACACTGACATTGATATTGACTTTCGATTTATTGCATTCCGCACCCCGTCGAAGTAGCGCAGAGATACGACGAAAAACACACACGGAAAATAAAGTGCAACTGAATAAAGGCACTTGGCACAATTTATCACATTTACAACGCCTCCCGAGCCGTTTGGCTGTATCTGTCGACGAGGAACTCTAGTTTCACACTATCCGCACCGAGGTGCAATGAGTTGCAGATATTTTGCGTATCTTTTGCGTGCTGGGGGATATTTTTAAAAATCACCAATATCACCCTCGACTAGATACCACAACGAGGCGACACATGAGCTACTCCACACCACGTCGGTCGTCACAGATGATCTATCTTTTTTCTATTTCAGATACATTATCTAAATACCTGCTATTTGAATAAATTTGAGATATTTTTTTTTTAATCCGCGAGATCAGCAGATATCGAAACGGAAACCCGGTGAGA
The DNA here is from genome assembly GCA_930367185.1 of Myathropa florea. Classification (NCBI taxonomy): domain Eukaryota; kingdom Metazoa; phylum Arthropoda; class Insecta; order Diptera; family Syrphidae; genus Myathropa; species Myathropa florea. The sequence goes on from OV884004.1 coordinate 18,523,320, forward strand.
TGAACTGGCGCGCGCACGACGCGTTTGTAAGATACCCGTGCACGATCGATCGCTAAAACTACTCGAACTGAACTGAGAACAAGTTTCATTTCCAGAAACGATCGAGCGAGGTGAATTTTTTTACAAAAACAAAACAAACAAAAAATGAAAAATTATTCTCCTCGATGCGAGGCGGCCACGGGTATGCCTTGAGTGTTCGGTCGGTTTTGGTAATGAAACGAAAGGAAAGAATGGGAAAACAAAAACGAATCTAAACGAGTGAAGAAATAAATTATTTGTATCTGTTCGGTTGGCGGGTGCTTCTGGTTTGCTGCTGCGTCGGGTTGGGGGTGTTGTTGGTTGGATTAGGAATTCGAGAGATAAAAACCAGAAATTCTTTGAATTCAAGAGCGCTAATATGATAAATTGCCATCTATCCGAAGACGTAATGAAACGGTAAGTTCGAAAGAATTGAGATATTATTCAATACCGGGGGTGGGATGTGGGCGATGTGAAAGACGGGAGAGCACAATCGGTTTCTTATCACGAAAATCGGTCTGCTCCGTCCGGTGTGAGAGTGGGTGGGTGATGGTGTGAGCTGACACATGAATGGGTGAGTTGATACCCTTATTCACCACAGACGGCTTGTCACTTGATGAATGGTATCCTTTTGAATTTAATACCGGATGGTGGATGGGGATGGTGGGTGGAGATGGTGACTCTTATTTGAAAAAAAGTGTTTCTATTCTTCCCAAGGTGTGATGCATTGTTGAATGTTTTAAAGGGAAAAGTTTAGGAAAAAAAATTGGTTCTCTCCGCACGATTGGAAGCTTCGGCTCGATGATTCATAGGAGGACTGTGCCTTGAGGCCTCGATGGGGGCAGTGGCGGATAAGAGCTAAATCGCATTCAGTGGCAATCTATTGTGTGATGGTTTTTGAGTGGTTTTCGATATTTTGTCATTCTTTGAATAAATTGTAACACAAAATAAAATAAAAGGGGAATTGATGAGAGTTTTTTTTGATTTTGATGTGAGCAATTGTTTGACCTTGGATGGATGAGAGGGCTTTTTATTAATATCCCTTGGGATCAATAGGTGTCATTAAGGTTCTTCCGCATGTAGCGAGGGTATTTCTTATCTTCCATGGCACAGCAAGTTCATTGCTCTCATTTGGTGATACACTTAAGTGGTGTGTCGCAAGAGATACATAAATAATAATATATAAATTACAGTCCGAGGTGGACCTGGGCCTAGCTTCTCTGGATACATAAAAGTAGGGTGAATATAAAATCAATCTGACTGGTCAGCTCTAATTTTGTCTTTCATGAAGTTTTATATTTTTGTCACAGCCTTAAAATGCTATGTTCTTTTATGTCCAAGTAGACGCCGTGGGTTAGTGGGAAAGTGTACAAAAATCCTATGCTGAAGGCTCATGGTTCGATGCTGGACACACCTTTCTTTCTTATCAGGCCAAAGATTCATGGAGAGTCTGAGTTTGAGCAATTGCCGGCTTCCATTGCTGACGGTCCCGGACACACTGCTTCCAGTTATCAGGACTAAGATCTTTCACATCCGCTATCACTTGGTCTTTATACAAACGTCCGGTTTTGATCTCCTTGAATTTGGAGGCTCGGATTCGGAGACTCTTTTGGTTGGCGTAAAGATGTTCATTCGCTCGATGAATCTTTGCTTTCCGGATCATATCAACAATTTTATACAGCTCATAGAGTTATGCCTTCTCCTCTAACTACCTTTTTCGAGGGTAGGACTCAGTAGTCGATAAAGAGTTTTACTTATCGTCCAGTTTTCGGATCCACATAGGAGGACTGGCAGGACTAGGGGTTTGTTTAGCATGATTTTTGGTTCTTCGAGCCAGGAGTGGCAGATACCAAAACTTTTATATTTTACCGCCAAAGCTCTGAAGTCTTAGCAATAAGCGTTGTTTCTACTTAACGAAACTCAAAAAGTCCACTTTAGTTCTTGTTTTCGTAAGGCTTACACTTAAGAAAAGACTCAAAGAAAAAAGTCCAACAGCTTTAAATCACATCATTAGAGGAAATATAGTATTTCTTGGGCTATATATATATGGCATGGTCTTGCGTGGGCGTCGTGGCTTGATGGGTATGTTCGTCGAGTCCTACGCTCGAGATCGTCGGTTCGAATCTCGAAAAAAGCATCTAGCATTTTTTCACGGCTCCACCTCTTTCGAGTCACTGACAATGCTCAAAAAGTATAACTGTGTAGAAAAAGCTTCTCAAAATCGCCGTTCGAAATCGGCATTAAACTGTAGGTCCCCTCCACTCGTGAGAGAACAACGGCATGTACAACACGAGTGGTTGCTGAGAAGCTGGGCCCTGTTCCACCTCGAACTGTAGCGCCACCATTATTATTATTATTATAGTATAATTTTTTAACAAGATTTTGCAATGGCTTTCAAGAGTCTTGTAATTTTTGTCACTCTAGTGAAATGCAAAATTCAAATTAATTTTTTAAATAATTAATTAAAATCGTTTTTATTCGGTACAAGTGATATATCTGTGTCATTCCTATTTCGAATATGACCTAGATATTAGTCTCGTTAATCAAAAACAACGAAACAACGGCTCAACAAACGGATATAAAATGAACTTAAGGATTTAAAAAAATAGCCAAAAACACGTGACTTAACTTAAAAAAAAAAGACTATTTCTTGGTGGCCAAATCAAGACAAGACAACAGGTGTCTTGGCATATGGCAGCTACTTCTGTCAAACTACCGCTGAGAGCGTTCGCAACTGCGTTACAATATGTACACAGACTCAAGACTTTTTTTTTCGGAGTATTTTTGAAACTCTGCTGGAACACTCAATGGTGACTGGACTAGATTCGATTTCACTGGGATTCGAACCTGGGACCTCTCGAACTTGGGGTAAGCACTTAACTAACTGCGCCATCTAGTCGTTAACTGCAAAATGGTTACTTTACGAAATTTGATCAATCGTGTGGTTATTTTGCGCATATCCCGCTTGGAACTTCTGCAAAATGTGTGATCTTGTTGTGTGATTTGCTCAGAGAACCGGATTTTCTATTAGTGAAAAACAAATAACCATGACTAAGACTTAGATTATGACACCTCCTACCTATACACTTCAGAAAAATAAAAACTAATCACACGGACTATTCTCGGACGTTCTGCACTAAAATTTACACTTTTAAGACGTGGGTTTAAAATTCTCTCACAAAAAGGAGGACACACCGAAAAATGCAGAACAACAAAAAGCTAAATGTCAAAACCATTTGCTTGAATTTGCTGAATTTATGAATTATGAAATACGAAAAATGGATAAACAAAATGACGAAGACAGAAAAGTGTTATGTGCAATCAACCACAACAAAGCTTCGAATATATTCCTGGAGGAATTTATTGTTTTCGTTAAAATGTTATTAATTTTTTTCCATCATTAATCAATATTCAATTTGACGTACACAACAATACAGATCTCAGCGATTGAAAAGAGTTGATGACATAGCCCAAAGAAATTGATTGGGTTAGGGGGGTTTCTTAACCTCTCGTCAGCGTGATCTTTGCTGCAAGACAAGGAAATTTTAGACTACGGGAACCGACTTTTCGTAGTTGTGTAGTTTTTCAATATTGAGATTGACAGTAATGAGAACATCAAGATATTTGTACTTTCGTACGATTTTAACTGCTTGTCCCTGGTATGACAAATTTTCACTTCTCCCGCATGTTGACTACTGACCGTAACTCGCTGAGAATTGCTTTTTACCATCGATATTCGACCGTTTTGCAAACGTTACCGTCAAGTAGACAGATGTTTTTAAAAATATCGGAGATTCGCTCGCAAAATTCCAACACAGTTCGTTTCTTTCTGTAAAGTTTTTGTCGAGAGTTAAAATGATAAATGGACATTAATGGAAACAAATCAACTAATAAAACTGCTGATATACTATAAATATGTCGATTTATATTTATCGGATATTTCTACATGACGCTACAGTATAATTTTTGTAAATCTCTTTTGCATGCGGTCTCAGGAGAAATGTGTTAAGGTGTTGTTGGGCCAATTTACAGTCAAAATCGGTTATAACGACTGAAGAATTCGGTCGTTTCAAGCGATATGCCATTATAAACAAATTATTATGCTATTGGATTACATATAATGGAGCTCAGGCGGGACATAAGAATTATGTCGTTATAACCGATATCGTTGTAAGCGATTTTGACTGTATTTTGATTTTTTGAGTTGCAGAAATTGTTTTGCCTTCCCAATTACGCAATTTCAGCATTTTGATTTAAGCATACATAAAGGAACTCACTCTAATTCCGAAAATCAAAAACTTTCTGCGCAATCAATAACTTCAAATGGCGAGGGAATCATGCGACATCGTTGTAGCCCGTTTCTTCAGTATCTTGTTGTGTCACGAGTGGATGGCGCAGTTAGTTAAGTGTCTGCCTCAAGTTCGAGGGGTCCCAGGTTCGCTTCAACAATGCGGCGAAATAGTCCAGCTGTGCATTGAAACCTTTGGCGATCGGATGTGCTAACTTAACTTTAATTTCGTCGAAAAAAAAGTGGCCAACAAGCACCGTCTGACGACACTATTCGTCGTTTTGGTGTCGCATTTTGTTGAGTATGGGTCAGTGGCATGGGTATCAGAAGAAGGTCTCTGCAGATTTTGTGGAGAATTTAATGAAATTCCAGAACATATACTGGGATTTTGTGAGGCACTGGCCCACAAAAGAAAAAGAAGTGTGGGCAAGTACCTATTATCAGAAGAAGAAATGCAATCACTAGAACCATCTCTCATTCTCAGATTCCTGCGATTTAACAGCTCCCGATTTTTTTCTTTGGGGTTACATAAAAAATAAGCCAAGAAGACAAAGACAGCAGCTTAAGGCCAATATCCGAGAAGAAGTGATGGCACTGGGGCCTGAAATTCTATTAAGAAAAGTAGTGGAAAGCGCTTTGGAAAGACAAGTCAGGTCGAAGTAAACAATGGCCAGCATTTGAGAGATATTATCTTTAGAACATAATGTGAACATATTTCCAAGCCATAATCTAAATTTTTTTTGTGGGCGCCGTGGCGTATTGGGTAGGTGCGTCGACTCCTACGCTCGAGGTCATCGGTTTGAATCTCGAAAAAACCTGACATTTTTTCACGGCTCCACCTCTTTCGAGTCACTGACAATGGTCAAAGAGTATAACTGTATAGAAAAAGGTTCTCAATCTCGCCGTTCGGAGTCGGCATTAAACTGTAGGTCCCTTCCGCTCGTGACAAAACAATAGCAAACGCACAACACAACACGAGTGGTTGCTGAGAAGCTAGGACCAGGTCCACCTCGGACTGTAGCGCCGCCATTATTATTATTACTATTATTATTATAATCTAAATTTTAATAAATGCCAAGGTTAGATGAAATGAGAGCCACTCTGTACTTTCGAGGTAGTGAATGACTTCGTTTGCCTCGGCTCCCAAGAAAACAGTTCGAATACCATCAGTACCGCAGAATAACTCTTGCCAATCGTTGTTTCTTTGGGCTCAAGAGGCAACTGCGTAAAAGACTCGCTCTTTGATTCCTCGCCGTTGGACAATGCAATAGAGGACGTCCATGAAAACGATGGCGCACACAAGTGGAAAAGGAACTCAGTCAACTTGGCGTGCGTAATGGGAGGCAGCTTACTACAAATCGTGCCAGGTCAGTTTGTTTAAGGCCCAGGTCCACCCCGGATTGTAGCGACTTCAGAAGATGAAGAAGAACAATCGTCCCGCCAGATAGACTGAAGTGAATGAATTCGAGGCAACGCACTGGTCGAAGTACTAAAAACATCGGAACCGTGCTTCAGTTCAAAATGAGGTAAACCACACGTCGCCGGTCACAGGGATTGGGAGTGTAAGTGGTGTATTTTGCGTAAAGATTTTGGCACCGCACCCCTTGCAAGATCAAGTAATAAAACCCTTGATCTTTTAAAGCGCCAAAACTTTTCCCTGGGCTCTGCAAACTTTTGAAGAACTTTTGAAAACCCAGAATTTCATAGAAAATCATCTTCTGCTATGAAAATCATTTTTGGCTGAATGACATTGTGGATTTCAAGCCGGAGCTGTTGGTAGGTAGGTAAAAGTGGCGGTGGACAGAAAAGATCCTGTTTATCGTACCCAATTAGCTCCTTAAAAGCGCCGTTTTGATATCACATCCCATGGGACACCTGATTGATGTAATGGGAGTGTGAGTTTTATTTCTCAGATTTGCCTCGGATTGTTAAAACTACCACCATCAGCTGGAGGTGTAATTGGACCGTATTTTTTCGCCATGTTACGTTCAATGGAGTTCACTATCGCGACATGTTGAAAGACGAATTTTAGACTACTTTTGGTCATAATTGGATGGACTTGACTTCATTGATATGTGGCTCGAACCAGATGGTGCCATATGCCACACAGTTGGGCAAACAATTGATCTCTTGAAGGAGAAGAAGAAATGATTTTGTGAAGTTGTCAACGTTTCGGCCAATATGTACTAAAGGGTGGTTAAAAATTGGATCCAAAATATCGACTACGATGGTTGGAGGAATAAAATCTGGTATAGAGACAAAGTCATCGAGAATGAAAGAGAGAAAGTGAGTTTATATTAACAAGTTGTAGATTGTTTCGGTTTAAGGCAGCAGAGTCCAACTTTGATACTCTCATCTGTCCTACAAGAGCACATCCGACGTGATCATTCTTGAGTGGAATGACCTTGATCCACTCACTTGTCCGACTCTGACCTCATCAACTGCGACTGCAACTCCTCACATTCATCCAACCGTCAGCCTTGTGCATGATCAGTCATCGCTGCAAGCCTCAAAATTGCAGTCATTCCAAAGTTCACCGATCCCCCAACATGCGCTCGAACAACGAAATGCCATCAACCGAGCATCACGATCATTGACACTTCAAAGTGACAAGCAAACGTCAACTCACATGCGATCAGTCAGCTCCTGTCGAAGCTCCAGGCGGTGCCAATATTAATTGGGAGAGGCGGAATATTTTTACCAATCCCCTTGAGACTTTGCTAAAATTAACAACACCGTCAGAGAGTCAGTCCAATGAACTGCAAGAGATTGCCTTCGCCAACCTTGCCCGACGGGCTGTCAGTGCAGATTGCATAAACATCCACCAAAAGTTGCCAAACGAGTACGTCGACACATTCGAAAACGAGAGTTCAATTCAGTTCAAACGCCAGAAGCGGCCTGCAACGATGAAGATGATGTTGGAGTGAACGGAGGAGACGTGAAGGCACGCACAAGGATATCCCCAGAGTCACAGCTCCCGCTATGCCTACAAACGAGCAGATCCAGCCATGAAAGGAATATCGGAGGCAACCAGAGCGAGCGAGCGAGCGAGCATTAACCCAGTCATCTGAACGCGCGAGTGTGAGTACGTGGGGGATCTTGAACCCTTACGTGATTCCCGAATGTGTGAGAGACGATGAGGGGGAAGAAGCGAGAGTTGCCGCATTTGGTCGGCCGAAAAGACGGTGATTTCATGCGATAAGAATTCCCAGCAGATGTTGCACATTTTTCCTCTTTCGGGCCAAATTTTTAAAGAAAAATTCTTGTTTCTTCAGATTAAAGGTCGTGGTTGAGTGAGGGCGGAGAGGAGGCGGACGATGACGGTGAAGTGTGAGAGCAGTCAACGGGAATATGGTCTTGACATGTTTTGACGGCATCGAAGGGATTGGATCAAATTTTTGGGTTCATTGGATTTTTTTTCAAGTTCACATTTCTCGTGGGAGCCATGGCGTGGCGCACTCTTTGGGGCGTCTGGGGTTGTGCTCTCCTGAGTGGAAAGATAATGCCTGCACAAATCAGTGAACAATACCCACGTGGTGTGTAATGTAGGATTTGTCGAAGATTTTGCAGAACAAAAGAGGGAATGATGGGATTGATTTGGTATCGATTTAAGCACAGATTTGTGCGAGATTTTCCATCCTTGAGCACTTGATTGGGCGTCACCCGTATGCGGCTGTTTCGTTAGTCTTATTTATTTGTCAGTTCAAGCAGATTACGCGTTGTTGCGGTGGCCCTTTTTGGAACAAGTTTATCGCCCATCTCGTTTTTCTGTACATTGACCTTTTTACCAACAGTTCGGGCAGACAGTCAGCACAGTGATAGTTATAGATGCTATAGAGACCTCTGTTGTAAGTCAAATGAAGGCTTTTCTCGGCTTCTTGTCGCATTAAGGTGTTCTTAATGAATCTTACTTTAGACAGATTATTGAAGTATGAAAAGTGCAAGTTGCGCTTGTCGGCTTCCTGTGATTTGCACACAACATTAGCTTCATAAAGGGCGGGCCAGCATACAGAGTGGTTACCAAGAAGCTAAAAGGTAATTCATGCCCCAGCTAACCTGCCCTCATGTGCTTATCTCAATAGTGGAGCACCTCTTCCCATGTCGACAAGCTCTAGCTGCTGTTGCTACGCGGGACAGCAACGTGGATCAGATTCCTCCACTCACATCGAGGAGCTACATGCAGCTTCCTCGGGGGTAAAGGTCAACAAAGCCCCTGGCTTGAATGGAATCCCAACCAGAGCGATCAAGGCGGCCGTCAACACTAAACGATGGAAAGATGTCTGCAGGAAGGAGTTTTTCCCACGAATTGGAAGCTACAAAACTTGGTGCTTCCACCAACCAACCACCCGGAGAACCGTCTTCGTAGCGCCCTATATATCTATTGGACACATTGGAGAAAATACTTGAACGTATTATCTATGGTAGACTGCTGGCGGTGGCAGAGGTCAATGGTGCATTGTCGAATCAGTAATACAGATTCAGAAAAGCACGATCGACCGTCGACGCGATAAAGAATGTAGTCGACTTGGCCATCCAAGGAAAAAGATGGAGTCCCCACCTCCAAAGAAGTATTGTGAAGTTGTTACGTTGGACTTCAAGAATGCTTTCAAGTCAGCGAACTGGCTGCACATACGAAGATGCCTTCGTACGCCAAACTATCTTCTGAAGATAGTGATGGACTATTTTAATAATAGGAAACTCATGTACTACACTGACGATGGCATTAAACACTACGACGTCACGGCAGAAGTTCGACAGGGATCTGTCCTCGGACCACACCTGTGAAACATAATGTACGACGGTGTTCTATGGCTAAACCAACCCGAAGGAGTGCATGTAATTGGCTTTGCCGTCGATATAGCTGTCGTCTCAGTGGCCAAACACATAACAGAAGTTAAGAGTGCCACAAACACGGCAGTGGAAAATATAAAATATTGGCTAGAAACCGCTGGTTTGGAGGCTGTCGCTATAACCAGTCACAAGAAGCTGGAATATGCAACATTCTGGGTAGGCAACCAGCTACTAAAGGTGCCGTGAAATAACGCCGAGTGAAATAACGCCGAATTCAAAAACTCAGCGTTATTTCACTTTGTGAAAGCAAAATAACACTGAATTCCCATTTTCGGTCTTATTCACTTTGCTAAATTGAATTTCGCCGAAATCCAAAATTCGGCGTTATTTCACGGCACTGCTAATAAAATCCAAGTCCGCTAAGTATCTCGGTGTTATGTTAGACAACAGACTGTCCTTCAAAACACACATCAGGTACGCAAGCAAGAAAGCATCGCTGATGCAAGGAGCGCTGCCCCGAATGCTTCCGAACATGGTTATGGGCGCAGAATACTATTTTCACGGGTAGTCAGCTCAGTTCTTTTGTACGCTGCTCCGATTTGGGCGGAAGTTCTGAAAATCGGAAAAAACAAAAGGATGCTGACATAAGTGCATAGGTTCTGTACAATAAGAGTAATAAGCGGCTTCAGGACAATCTCGGCCGATGCTGCGTGCGTACTAGCCGAAATGCTCGCCATTGACATTATGGCGCGCGACCATCTGCTTCTTTATCGCTTCGCATCGCAGTTTGGCCCTTAGACCAGCTTGAATTGGACAACGATTTTGGGCGAAAAATCATCTTTTTTGACGAGGCGCGTTGTCATTTTGGCAACAGACAGCGACAATTTGGTGCGGATTGTGGAGTGATGGCATAATTTTAGGCAATGATGTTTAATATAGTATGTATGCAAATCTATGTTAATAAAATCGTAGTGTCTGTCTGTGTGATTGTTCGGGCTAATCTCAGAAACGTCTGGACCGATTTTAATGAAGCTTTGCAGGCATGAAAAGGAGGTTGTCAGGAGTGACTTGGGCTTCTTTATGCGTTTTTGTTTTATAAGAATTCGAGCTATGCAACCTATATCGTTATTCAGATTTTCATATTCATCATGCCTAAGTGAAAGTAGACGACACACAGTCACCTGAAGTCACGAAAGCGCAAGTTCTAAGCGACGACGTGGTTCAGAAATTCGCATCTCTCCATTCGACGGGAAAAATTAGATCCCCTGGAAAATGAAAGGGACCCGCCCTTTCTGTAAAAAAAAAATAAACGTCATCCAATTCAGAAAAACGTCAATATCATTCGGTTTTGCTACTTGTCTTGGGTTTTCGATGCCTCGAATGCGACAGCTTGTCTACGTACTCAGTCAAGCGGAAATTGGCATGATCACTTAAAATTATTTTATGTAAAATATCACGATCTTGTTCATTAATTTCCAGCAGTCAATAAACGATAGCGTGGCGTTATGCGCAGTCTGTCGGCTACAATTCTTATGTCAAGTGGAACTTATAAGCATGTAGACCAAAATGCAGCGCAAAATGGCCTCGCTAAAGCGTTATTCGTGTGATCGTCCCGAGATGGAAATATGTACCTGGGTTTTCAGTCACGCTCTCAGCTGTGACAACGATATTTTCCACATCAAAAGGCTATACAATATACAAATCGGTTAACTTCCCTTTAGCTGTGCGAGAAGGCGTTTGATTATTACTTAAAGCTGTACGAACTTTTGGTTTTTAAAGTTATTTTTCACAGTTTTTCACGTTGTGCGAGTGTTTATGTACCATATTTTAAACTTTGAGTTTATTCCTAACAAAAATCATCACGAAACCACCAGTCTCATGCCAGTTTATTGGGTTGTGATTCTTCGACACTGAACTGGTGGGCCTACGGAACAGAGAACGTTCACATCAAAGGTGGCGCACCCAACTGAAGATGGACCTCAACCAACTTGGCGTGCGCATTTGGCGACAGGTAGCAAACGATCGTGCTAGCGGGAGAGGTTTGTTTGTTGAGACTCAGGTCCACCCTGGACTGTAGGGCCACAAGAAAAGGAAGGTTGTGGTTCAGTCCACCGAAGTATGGTTTGTCGTCCAGGCAATCATTAGACCACCCGCAAGTCGTTAAGAACAGAGACTATCAGATCATCAAATTTAAAGTCGAAAATTATTACCGTACACCCACCAAATAAGAGCTTGTTTAGACAAACAATCGCCCAAGCCATCACTTGATACATAATCACGACTATTTACATTTTTCGAGCCGAACAAAATGAAGGAAATCAATTTAAAAATCGAATTCCGTCGATTGAAAAACACCACCACCTCCCACATATCGCCCCTAAGCAATTACCGGAATCTTTTGCCTAAACAACATCGATTATGCCCCCAGACTTTGACATGCTGATTCGCATAAACACGCGCTCCTCATCAGACCGAATTAACAGATACATTTCGAATCCGTGATCTGTGAGCAAAAAGGCACACGAGAGATGCTAATGCGAGGCACGCGATTCCACTGGGAAGCCTGGCGGCTGCGACTCCGGCCCACCAGGGCCTGCCATATGGAGACTGTTTATCTAACAGATAATTGTGTTAATGAAGTATTTGTTATGATCCCACACACACACAAATAGAATGGATTAACGCTTCACTGGTTCGCCGTAACGACTACCTGTCAAATGACGAATGACGAGGGAAGACGCACAAAAGGACCTTCCGCATCCACCGACGCAGGATGAAAAACCGTCCCCCGAACTGTCCGAGACTCAACGATGGGCATCTAGTCGATTTGCAATTCTTATTCGAGGCCATTAAGTGTATCCAGTCGTTTTGTTGAAGTTTTGCTTTGGTAATGAGGCGAATTTTTTTGTGGCCTTCGAGTTCATTGAATGGGCGAAGATAGAACATTCGAGGCCGCGGCATTAGCATGCTCTGGCGTATCTTTTCGTCGTTATTGTGTAACGAGACATGATTGTTATCGAGACTTTCATCGCTCATCATTGGAAAGTTTTGCAATTAATCGCTCTGTTTATGGGTTCGAAGAAAACCGATTGTGATTAGGAGGCGCCTACACTGAGCGACAGGAATATAGGTGCAGGCGGAAGGTGTTCTGTGTCGGCTGTCATCTGTGCCGTTGAATCGGAATTTACTTTCGTTTTACAAGATTCTTATCGGCACGCTAGAGGTTAGATCGTAAAGATTGATGTTATGGCCGATTTGAGATCGGCTACGTGAGCTCGGCGGGTAATTGAAATTCAATTGGAGTCTAATCAGGAATTGACATATTTCTGACAGTTAAAGCGAATCGGTGATAAAGCGAATGACGCTGGGGGTGTTTTATGGCTGCACAAGCGTGGGTATAATAAATGCGTCGTGACGGGCATGCCAATGCGATGGGAAGGACACTTTGAGTGCGAATCGATCATGAAGAGGTGAGGGTATAAATTTGTTTGACTACAAGGCTTTTAAGCAGATGAGGGAATACAGTGGTACTTGGGGTTTATTCAGACAGAAAGTTGACGTTTATGAGGTTCTGGTCTTTGGGGAGCTTGATGGGAATTCGGAACTTTTTGGGGCCCTTTGTCTGTCATAATTTTATCACTGGTTTGTTATATTTTTTTGGAAGCAAGGATGTGAACTTTAAGAAGAATTAAGCTCATAAAGATGACTGTTGGTAGGTTGGCCCCTTCGCACTCAGCAGGGTTCACAAATAGGGACCTTTCTGTTGTCACAAGAGTGAGTCGTTGCTGTTGAAACCATTCTGACATCCAGTACACTGGGTGACTGGGTACACTTCTAGATTTTTCTGACATTCTTATCGGTATTTTCTTTGAACTTTTGAAGAACGCGTTCTTTTCAAAACTCGTTTTGTCGCAAGATGACTGTAAAAAGTAGACAATTTAAACTTTTCTTTACTAAACTTGAGACCCGAAGATATGAACACACCAGCTGGCTCAAATTAACCGTGATTTTCAAGTCAAAATTCAAAGACTTTTTCGAACAGCTGAGACCGTTTCTGGTGGAAGATAGTGTTTTTCAACTCGTATCACGTTTCTAATTTGCCGAAACACTTGTCGACCAGTTTTGCATATCACCATAAAGAAAACAATCCCAAAGTGATGAGTCACATGATTTTTGAAGGATGGTTGATTAGTCCGTGACGCTAAGGCATGCGTTCATTGAATATCTTATCCGATTGATTGTGACCCTCTGTCTGCGGCACGTTGCACCGCGAAGTGTGACAAAGAAAAATCAAATTGGATATAAAGGGTGTTTTTTGAGAGGTACATATATAATTTAAAAATGAACAACAATCATGGCAATGACCATGGTTTTGATTTTATGCAATTATTTCTGGCATGTGCGCACAACAGCTGCCTCGAATAAAGGGCACTTTAGAGGTCCAATTCACTTCTACAGTGATGTGCAAATTAATTGGGACAAGGAGACTTTTAGCGATACAGTGGACGCTCGATGTAGGGAACATCGATATAGGGAACAATCCAATATAGTGAACACACAAAATTGTATACCGTTTATTCTTCTCATCGTGTTGTGCGAAAATCTGGCACGATTAGCTTGGGGTCGTTTGAAGCAAATACAAAGTGCGTGTTGCTTGTATAAGGAATGTATTATTTTTGTTGCGTTTTACGTTTTTTACGGGTGAGTTGTTTTTGTTACAAATAAAATATTCGTTTTTATAAATATTGGCTAGTTTTTTATCTCGCTCCAGTGAACAGGCCCGGTTTCTATTAGTTCACTAAATCGAGCGTCCACTGTATTTTTTTTTATTTTAAATTCTATGCCAAATAAACTTCAAGAAATCATAAAAAAGAAGGGGTATTCACTCATTGTTAAATTTATGTATTTCGTTTTTTTTTAATAATCATCTAGTGTGCCAATACTTTTTTCGCTCAGTGTATATTATTCTCTCTGAAGAGTTTTCCCATTTTTTTTGTGTGCGGCATGGAGCAAAACCTTGTTAGAAAATTGCAATTTCGATCGGAAGACTCCTTCGAATGGTAGGCAGGAGCATACTGGTTAAAACGTTTGTATATTTGGTGCTATACATCATATCTTCGATGGGCTTCAAACTTCCAATACCTTCAAAGGTGAAAAAACCGTAAAACATAACTTTGGGTAGGTGCTTAGGGGCTTGCACAATATGACCATGTCGAGGTTTTTCATTTTCACTTCTTCTCACGACACTTTCTTTGTATCCCTGGTCTTCAAAGTGGGACTCGTCCGAAAGAAATAACTTTTTTCCAATCCTTTGTAGTCCAATTTTACGCCTATTGCAGTCTTTTTTTCTTCATACGGTCAGTCTTTTTGCCTTACGACCAACTTCAAGAAGACGCCGTCGAACTGAAGACGAAACCACTTGTATACCAGCCAACGCTAAGTCCCTCCTAGGATCGCCATTTGTCTTTTCAGGATCTGTAGGAACTTATCCTGTTATAACCATATAAATGTCACAGTTGGTCGTATCTATGGCTGCCTGCGTAAACTATGGATGTCTGCCAGCTTTACTGCTCTTGATATACATGCGTCGAAAACTAGTTTAGGCACTCATTATGCCTATCATATCGTACGCTGGAGTAGTCTACAATTGTTTGGATTCACTTTCTTTCCACAAACTTCAAATGGCCTATAACGACGCACTAAGGTACATTTATTTGTACCGTAGATACGAAAGAGAATCAGCTTTCTCGCTCCTGTTTCTTGGATGTTCGTTAAAACAGTATTTCTGTATACGAAATTGTATTTTTATGCATAAGCTTACCACAACAAAACTAGCACAATATTTATTTTCAAAATTAGTATTCTCTCGATCCGAAAGAACATTTAACATTAATATTTCTCGATTTAAGTATCTGAATTCGTCTGGGTGGTTCTTTATAAACGCTATAAGACTATGGAATTGCTTACCATTACATATAAAAAGAATATAAAATACTAAACACTTCAAACTGCACTTTATAACTATTATCGTACAATGCAACAGTGAGTTTTTTTCTCTTTCTTTCTTATTCTATTCTTTTATCTTTTCATTTTCATTTTTTGTTTTTAACATCCTCTACATATTATAGGATATAATATAATTATAATACTCTGTATATATAAATTAATTTATTATGTAATTCATTTTTTCGAATTGTCCACATTTTCAGGCATCGGAATTTAGTTAAAGGAGACCTCGAGTGGAGGGGACCGACAGTTTGACGCCGACTCAAAACGGCGAGATTAAGAATCTTTTCTCTTGACAGTTTTGCTCTTTGAGCATTGTCATTGACTCGAAAGAGGTGGACCCGGGAAATTCGAAAACTATTTTCTGTGCAGAATACCTGCACAACCTAGTCTAAAGTTTAGTCCGCAGGAGTCGTCGCACTTATCCACTACGCCACGGCGACCACAACAAATTTAAATTATTTCAATCAAATTCCTTTAACCCAAATCAAGAGATATCAGATATCTTTATCCAAAATTATCTTAGGCAAGAAAATTCCCCAATTACTCTTGCGTCAAACGCAAACGTTGTTGTTGCGCAATTAGCTGCTGAAATGAATGTGAGACAAACCACTAAGACTTATGACAACTTACCGAATTTAGCGAGGAACAAAACAATGTTTTTGCTGTTTCCAATGCCCTAACCTGTAAGAGATGAGGCCTCAGTTTCTTAGCACACCTAGATGACCTCTGTTTTGGCTTAAAGAATATTTTGCTTTCATAAGAATCATATGGACTAGATACACGAGGTATTTATCTGTAGATGCCTTAACTTTTTAAGACAGTGTAGCGGACAGCTACAATAACACCTCGCTTGCACACATTCTTCCGCCAATTAAGTGCTAAACGCATGCCGGGACCAACTGTCAATCGGCCATTGAGTGATCTGCCTTTTCTTTTTTCGGTTGTGGGACTCAACGTGGTTTTTCGCTATGACAGCAGCAGCAGCAGGAATATCCCAAGACATGAGTTAGCTATAATTGTGCATTTTGTGTACGTAATTGTTAAAAGAAATTAATTTCATGAATTTCAACATAAAAACACCGTGTGTTATAATAGAATCGTCTTCTTCAGCAATGATGCTCACTTTAGTCTTGAAGGCTTTATTAATCGTTAAGATTGTCGCCTGCAGGATTCAGAAAACCCACGAGTGATGGTTGGAAAACAACAACTGTTTGGTGTTAAATTTTGAGCTGGAGTCCTAATCGGACAATATTTGTCTGAAATTATCTTCTGTGCTCATTATCTTCTTATTTTTCGTATAACACTCCAGTTCAGGTTAGACCTAGGGCCTAATTAAAAAGCCAACTATGTTTCACAAATTATTCGTTGAGATCTGTCTCAGCTTCCTCCATGTCCACAATTGGACGTTGTTGCATTATCCAACATGTACAAAATCGAAAATTCTTTGGACCGAAATTAAGTTGCCGTTCGCTCCTCATGGCTTAGCCACTTTAGAAGTTGGATCCGTAGACGCCTGGCTAAACTCAGATTGTCATATAGCCCGTAAAGGTTGTGGTTGAATTTTCCAATCGCTACCAATGCAAAGACTCGCACTGGAGTTTCGATGACCTTGCGCACCGCATTTCCTTTGAGCCCAGTCTTATGGATATGGACACCTGTACTCCAGCTGCGCCGAACATACAAAGTCGACTTTCCCTGCACTCAGGACTGGCTCTGGCCCGAATCTGAGCCAGGAAATGTAGTCGAATCTTCACGGACGGCTCCAAGTCCTATGAAGGATCTGGTACTGGTGCCTTCGTGGAAAGCGACAACTTTAAACTGCCACACCTCGTTAGGTAAATTTGCTTCGGTTTTTCAAGCGGAAACCTATACAATCCAAATGTTCACGAACTATTTTGTGAAGAACTGGTGGAACGGACGAAGTATGTGTGCCGGTATCGACAGCCAAACGGTGCTTAAGGCCTTGCTCAACCACCTCCAGGATAGGTCAGGAATGCAAGTCTTCTCTGAATTTGATCGGGAGTTTGAATTCGCTAAGACTTGACTGAGTCCCGGGGCACCACGGAATCACGGGAAATGAAGCAGAACCTACGCTGGGACTGCCCGCTTCCTTGGTTAGGGCTTCCATCTATGTTTGGACTTCTCGAGAGCATAACCGCCTTTGTTCGGATTTGGTAGCTGTTATTCGGTGCTGATGAGGTGAGAGCTGATGTAGGCTCCTCATCACAGAAGCGCCTGCTGGTCTTCTGAAGGAAGAATGAAATTCCAGCAAAAGTAGGTTGCTTCGTGGTATCTGAGTGCTCCAGTGTAGTGTTTAAAAAACTCCGACAAAAAAAATGCAAAGAGTACCAAAAATCGCGCCCGGAACTTTTCTCTCCAAAAGACCAAGATCGTCTTTATCCGTTTTAAATATAGTCGACGTCTAAGACTCTACAGCGTAAATCAGGACTGAGATAATCAAGATCACTTCTGTGGGGATAGCGCCAGGCGCAACTTTTCATTGTCTTTACTGAAGCCGAGGATTGTCAGTAGACATCCTGGAAAAGCTTGCATTTCACCAAGATGCCTCATATTGAAGCCTACATAGCTTCTGACACTCAGTGGCAATATACGTAGGTAAGCAGGGTATTAGACTTCAGAGAGGCCTAACCTTGCCATTGATGTACGAGTGTCGTATCGATCTAAAGTAAGTCTGCAAAGGCAATTCTTGAATATCTGCACCACATAATCAATCGGTCACCAATCCGTATGCATTCCTAACGGCAAAACAAAAACCCCGCAAATTCAATCACAAAAACCCATCAGAATTTAAATGTTAAATGCATCTACACCCACATGTGAGGCTGACAAGACACTGACAACCTATTCGCTAAGAACTCCACCCGATTCCCTTGCCAAACAACCCCCATTTCATCGCTACTCACATCATCTGCTTATTATTTATTCACACCTTCATTCGCGAAGTCGTCAAAACAGAAGCACCTCGCCCATCACTCGTGCCGAGCTGCTACACGGAACCTCACGTCAACCTCTGTGCACTCATTGAGCAGATTCCTATTCGCAGACACGTCCCCATCCCCCAATCGAATGCACACGTGCCCAAGCGAGACCCGCCCTCCCCGGAGCCCATCAAAATTCCATGCATCGCCTGTGGCTGTTCTCGAAACTATTAACTCATCCACTCCACCGATCTGCTGTGTAATATTCATAGTCCCTCAAGCGCGCGACTGCACACACTTCACGGAGCCGTTCCCCCCACCGGCACATGACGTGCAGTCCAATGAGTCAGGAGATCAATAACTCACACGTCCAAGTGCTTCAATCACCGGGGTACATGCGATGGGGTTCAGTTTGTGCGGTGACTCGCTCGATTAAATTGACACCCCATGCATGCACGACCGAACACGCCGCCCGCCCACTGGGTGCCTGTGCTTGTCCCTCCGTCCACTTGTCACCGGCATCTGCGACATCTTCTCGGCGGTCTAAGATGCCAACGCAAGGCCATCGGTCTCACTCAGGTGATTCACCAGGCTCACCTGCCCCGCCGCATCCATCACAACGGACCACGTCATCTGTGTATCTAGGGACCAATTTCCTCGCACCCAGCCGCGGCGGTGCATTAATAACGGACTCACCCGACCGAGTCGAGATTTGTTTACAGCGATAAAAGAAATATTTGTGCAGGCAGAGCCGATTTGTTTGGCTTTGCATCGGAAGCGATACTTCGAGCGGAACGCAATTTTCGGACACCCGTTCGCCCGTCAACGTCAAGGCGGTCGCCATCGAGGAATGGGGCGGGTGGCTGACATCTGTGCAAGTTTATCTTGGCATTTGCTCTCCCTACAGTACCTGTGGATGCTATTTGCTTGGGGATTTGTGTGCTCATGACGCTGCATGATGTGCGAGCGCAGCAACTGTATCTGATGCTGATGAATGGGGGATTAATTGGTCAGCGGTGATTAAAGCCCATTATTGATGGACGCGGCATAAGTGGAAAATTGAGCGAATGCAATTTAGATTTGTCATTCAGAGGGCTGATTGTGCTTGGCCATACAAACAGGGCCGAGACCTGTCAAATCAGTTGATATTTGTCGGCCGATGTTGACATTAATTACGACGGTTAGTCGGACACAAAAAAGCATAATTATGAGGGGATGTGCAAGGGTAACAATGAATTAATTTGGGGTTTAAGTTGAAAACGAGATGAAGGGAGGGTTACGACCGAAAGAATAAGATCTGCAATAAGGACTGCCGAGTTGAGATTTCCTCGTGTTGTTGTTGGAGCTACTCGCCGGGATAGAGTGAGAAACACGGCAGTGCCCGAGAATGTTGACCAGCTTCTTCTTCAAACAGAAAGGGCTGTACTTCGATGGTTTGGTCACTTGGCACGAATGTCCACATCATCACGACCCCCGAGGCGTGCCTTGAAGCGATTCCATCTGGTGGGCGACTGCTGCAGACCCAGGACGCGATGGTTGGATCAAGTCTAGAAGCTCGCATGGTTGCGCTTGGGCTAGCTCCTGATGAGTTAGAGTCGATAGCAGAGGATGGAGGATTGCGTGCATACATTGCCCCTGCGAGCATGTGGGACAGGAAAATGATGATGATGATAACAAAATGAAGGAGCAGGTTACAAACTCGAGAAGTTCTTTGGATGTTCACTGTGATTAGATCTCGGAGATCGTGAACCTTCTTCTTCTTTCAAAAAAATTCATAAGCAGATAAGAGCATGTACAGTCGCCAGACGGTCTTTTACACTTAATTCGAAGCACAAACAATCATCACAACAAAGCCAATTCGAACTTGCTCCAATCTTGTGAAAATTTGTGAACATAAGTCTGCAATAATTCCAGATTAGTTAAAACAGCTGTGGCTAGGCCAGTATGCAGGGGTTGCATCAAAAATCAATTACAGACCGATTTCAATACCACCGGTCGTAGGATAGTGTCTTGAAGAAGTAATTGTAAACAGGCTGCAGAGTTTTATTGAAAAAACACTTCCTCATCCACGAAAGTTTTCAAAAAAATAAAAGCACTGGTAAACTGGCGGGAGAATTTGTAAATTGTGCCAAGTCATCACGTCTAATTTATAAATCTTAGCACAGCCCTTGACATGTTAAACCAAATCTAACAGAAGCGTTTAACGCATACAGTGATCAAAAAAAGTATTCGACATACGAGCTCCATTGAGTGAAAAGTATAAAAATTCGCTTTGAAGTAATAAACTTACGAAAATAAAAATGCAGTCTTATGCGTTTACTATATAATTCAATTAATTTTATTGCAACAAAATACATTTTAAACAAAAAAAGTACATTAACAAATTAGTGAAGAAAATTCATATGTAAAAAATTCAAAAAATTCGACAAAAAATGTTGCTTCCTCGTTTTTAAAATTCTTTGGGAAAAATCCGTTATTTTTTCTTATGTTTGTGTATGGGGAGGGAAAGCTATTCAAACAACTTTATTTCTTTGACCAAGTAAAGCGTTTCTTATTAAAATGGGTCGTAAAAGCAAAGAAACTTCAAATGAAGTAAGAAACCTTGTAATTCATCAAGGATTAACGGAGAATAATATTGCGGAAATTATGAAGAGGCCAAGAACAACTATTCACTACATTATATTACAAAGAGAAAAAATTGGTTGAAAACAAACCAAGAACTGGACGCCCAAGAAAATTGACCGACTGCAATGAGAGATGGATCGTCCGAGAAATTAAGAAAAATCCAAAGACAAATGCTTCGTTACTGGTAAAAAATACGGAAGAATTTCTTGACATTAAAGTAACACCGCAAACCATCAGAAATGTCCTAAGAAGTAACGATTTCCACGCAAGGTCAGCTAGAAAGAAGCCATTTATTTCAAAGAAGAACAGGAAAGAAAGACTGAAATTCGCAAGATCTTATGTTAACAAGCCTCTGAAGTTCTGGTTGAACGTACTGTTTGCAGATGAAAGCAAATTTAATCTTTTTGCGTGCGCCGGCAAAGTTCGTGTACCTAGAAAATCAAATACAGTGCTTCAAGAAAGAAATTTAGTACCCACGGTAAAACACGGTAGCGGAGGTGTTATGGTATGGGAGTCTATGGCGGCCTCTGGTGTTAGAAATATGACTTTTATTGATAGAATAATGGACCACCGTATTTACATTGATTTACTTAAACGGAATCTACAGGAAAGAGCAAAGAAAATAGGTCTGAGGGGAAATTATCTTTTTTATCAGGAAAATGATCCCAAGAACACGGCGCTTAGTACTAGACTTTGGCTACTTTACAACTGTCCTAATGTTCTTAAAACGCCTGCCCAATCACCAGATCTTAATCCCATTGAGCATGTTTGGAATGATGTAAAGCAAAAATTGCGAAAACATAGTTTTATCAACAAAAATCAATTAAAAATAGCTCTACAGGAAGAATGGTTAAATGTAGATACAAACTACTCAAAAGAAGTTATACGCCAAAGAGGAAGAGCAACAAAATATTTATTATTTATAAATCATCGTTTTGACTAACTTCTCTAAAATATAGAACACTTTTTTTGCATATGAATTTTCTTCCCTAATTTGTTATTGTATTTTTTTGTATTTTTTTTTTAAATGTATTTTGTTGCAATAAAATTAATCGAGTTATATAGTAAACGCATAAGACTAAAGAACTGCATTTTTATTTTCGTAAGATTATTACTTCAAAGCCAGTTTTTATACTTTTCACTCAATGGAGCTCGTATGTCGAATACTTTTTTTGATCACTGTATGCCTTGAAGGATTAAAGGCGCACTAATTAGAAGAGTATCTGAGCAACCGTCATTTTTGTGTCAAAATCAACGAAACTTATAGTCAAAAAGAACACGCTCAATATGAAGCACCTCAAGGATCCAGTCCTCTTTATGTTATATGTATATACAAAGTTGTTGCAATTGCATTGTGACTTTATAACTCACGAACGGTTGAAACGAATTCGATAAATATTTTAGGGTTTGTTTGTATGGTCTTGTAGATGGTTTATCTAAAAAAAAAATGGTCGACGCGTTCGTGAGTTATATATTTATGTCAACATCAGATTTTTTCTTATAAAAAAACAACAACAAATACGTAGGCGCCTATGAGCGTTTGCTATATATATACTGTGTGCTGATGTCATATACACGGCAACTACATTCACATTGCAGTCAGCTATCAGTGAGTGATCATGTTAAGATTATTTTTCATCGAACTCGCATTGTGAACGGATGTAATCGGTAAGAATAGCATTTGATTTCTTTTCTGTTTCTTATTGAACGAAAAGACTTTACCTGCGTAAATCTGTTTTTTAAACCTGCAGCTAAGCATCATCAAACAATTATCTTAATTTTTTATCGTTTAAACACAACCGTTCATGTGCAATTTTTTTTTTGCGTTTTCCGATAACCGTTGTTGTTTTGGTATGCGAATAATTGAAAGATTGATGCCATGAACATAGTGTGCATGCAAATCTATGTTAATAAAATCGTAGACACTACTACGTCTGTCTGATTGTTCGGGCTAATCTCCGAAACTTCTGGATCGATTTCAATGAAACTTTCCAGTCATGAAGAGGAGGTTGTCAGGAGTGACTTTGGCCATTTTATGAGTTTGTTGGCTTATGCGAATTTGAGCTAGGCAACTCATGTCAATGTTCAGAGTTTCATATTTATAATGCCTGAGCGAAAGTAGACGACACGTAGCTACCTGTAGTCAACAAGAGCAAGTTCTAAGAGACAACGTGAGCCGACCTCAATTATTATTTTACCATTGGTATCTATAAATATTACCTTGAAGGTTTGTTTGTATCTATGGGATAGATTTCTAAAAAATTGCACCGATCCTCATGCAATTGTTGACACTATTAGAAACGATCGATCAAAAATCGGTCATAGGCTATAGGAAAACCAGAAATTCACATCTCTCAGCGACGGAGAATCATTAAAATTTTGCACACATGTAAAGAACACTGGAAAAATTAGATCGCCTGGAAAAAGAAGGGACACGCCCACCAGAGAGGGCGTAGCGAAGCACGCTGGATACTCTAGTTCTCATAATAAACAATAAAACAAAAATTCCAAAAACAATAAAAAAAAATTCAATTTGTTTTTGCCTTTTATCGAAGTTAAAGCTGGCAGGTGAATCGTCATTTTATAGTCCTCAGTTGATGACCCCTCTCATGAACATCAATCCAACAAAATTTTGAAATGAATGTCGCAGTGGGCGCCAGAACAACTTATCCGTCCATCAAAATTGAAAGACAGAAGCAGTACAGATGCTATAGATGACATTCTTGTTCAACTCCAAAAATTGGAAACATCAAGAAAAACATTGACAATGCATTTAAGGGTGTATCATAATAGACCTCTCATGGTCTCTAAGTGGGCTATGGATCTCTCCCCGGCATTCACCTTTCTTTTCTTATTTTTTGCCTGTAAGGTGACTGGAAATTCCATAAAGTAGTTGGTTCTTTTAACGAACTTCTTGTACTTCTTTTATTTCAGAGTGGTTCATTGCAAGCAACCCAATCTAATGAATGGACCTTTCTCCACTTTCCCAAAACTCCATGTCTAAAACTCACTTGACCCTTTGTCTGCAGCAAAGCCCTTCCCATCCAACTTCTACGCCAATTTTCAAAGGAGATATGCAGACGTTGTCACCAGACACCATTCCAGACGAGTAATTCATTCCCATTCATTGTCGTCTCCCATGGGATGCGGCATCGCCACCTCTACCCGCATCCACCTATTCCCAGACCATCTGCCACTCTGAATCCGAAATCTGTCTTCAGCAGTCAAGATACCAGACAGAGATAGAATTGGTTGTAATTTCACCGAATCTGGAGGATGTTTCGCTTGAATTCCCTTTCCCTAGCCCCTAGCTCTGTACAAAGCCGCTTATTAAAAGTTACGACATGAGAGATGAGACCCAAAAATTACGAAATACTGACGATATCCGAAGTGTCTGCTTAAGTTATTTCCACTCATGCACCATTGCAATCTTTCATCTATTACACATAATCCCACTGCCAAAAGAAGAGAAAAAAACTTTTCGTTCACGCTTACAAATCACATCCTCGGAGTGCACAAAAGTGAATAAAGAAAAACTGAAGTTAAATTTATCCTCCACGCACCCTGGGATCGTGTCTGATATGCAAATTGGATGCAGAAGTGCTACCGCCCGCCATCTACCATCTCGTCGTGTCGGTATCTTTAACGAGTCAGTGAATCTATTCATATTCGGGAAATCTTTCAACTGTGCAATTTGATTACATTTGAGACTGGCACCTGCCCCTGGTTAGTGCAGGCGAGTGTGTAACAGCTTGTGCATCACCTCGATGGCAAGTGGGCAAAGTTTTCTGTGAACATGAACTCTTCACGTGCGAATCTGTTTATCTGCGGAAGGATCAAGTTGAGGGGATGTACACGTCAAAAATGTTCAAGGAATTTAAAACCAACTTTGGACCGGAAGATACCACACAGCCGCAAAAGGGTTGACCTTTCAGTCGGTCTCACACATCCTGTCAACCTCAAACGGCAGGATGTAACTCAATGGTGTGCTTTGCGGTAGAAAGTGATGACAATTTTGAATTTTTGAAAAGAAAAAAAATCAAGTGAAATTTCGAAATGAGTTCCCACATTTCCAGTTTTTCTGGAAGCAATTAATTATTCTTTTGCAGTAATGATGTCGGGGTTCAGCTCAAGCGACGGAAGTGCGTCCAGTTTTCATGTGCGGCCTCAAAAGTCGATGTAGTGGTTGCTTTTTAAATAAAGTTCCCCCTTCTGACGGTTATATCTGTCAAACCAATTGTCAGTTTGCAAACTGTCAGTTTTAGTTTTTAATCAAAAGACGGCCGGATTACTCCCAGCTTCAGTAATTCCTCCACTTTCTCCCTGACGGCCGCCCGTTTAGCGAACGGGAGCCTAAATGGTTGCACACAAACTAGTTGGGAAGATGGTGGCTGAAACTGCAGAAGTTTGCGTTCGAGACGGTACATCAACCAGGGCGGAAAGCAGTGTATGTGGAAGCTTTTTGGTATCCAGTGGAAGAGGAGAATAATGTGAAGGACGCGTCATTATTTGTGGTCAAAACATTACGGAGGATGCAGTGGCAGAACCCCAAGCCATTAGCCATTATAAAGAAGATGAAATCAACTGAATCGACAGCAAAGAAGAGACAGCTCCAGAAGGAGTAACAACTAAAGGGGCAACGGTTATTTCGACTGGAGGGAGGAGTTCCGAAGTGGGTGGTGCCGCATTCGATACGGTAGCGGGTTTTGAAGCTCTACCACGATGACCTGAGCCACTTAGCTGAGGAAAAGACGCTGAACCGAGTACGAGAAACTTTTTGGTTCCCAAGAATGCGGGGCTACACGCGTAAATATATCAAGGGTTGCGTGGACATTACTTTATCTAAAATTAAAGGTGGAGTGACCGAAGGAGAGCTCAATAGTGCTGATAGGGTGTCCTTACCATTCGATACACTACATCTCGATCACCTCAGACCGTTCACTCGAGGAAAAGGCGGAACGGGGTACGCACTAGCGTTATGGGACAACTTCACGAAATATGTCATACTGCGACCTCAAAAGGAGTGCTCAATGAAATAAAAGAGATATCGGGCTACTTCGGCGTTCCTAGGCATATTGTTACTGATCGCAGGACAGCGTGCACTTCAAGGGCGTTTGAGCAGTAATGCGAGGACAATGCACTGCAGCACGTCAAGATTGTGGTGAAGACCCCTAGAGCAAATGGTCAGGTGGAACGCTGCAAACGGACAATTCTGGTGGCGTTAAAGTGTACAATTTGCAAAGATCGGCTGAATATTTGTGGTTCGATAAACATCGAACGGAACTCCACTACAAAGGCGAGCCCTATAGAGAACTTGTACCATATTACAGACGATATAATCAAACATCTGCAACCGCTTGAACGTTCTCGCACATTTTCTTTGCAAGATCCAGTAGCACAGAAAAATTGTCGCATTTGGATGTAAGATTATTCACATGAGGTTATACAAACGCAGTTAAATCCCGAAAAATGCTCGGTTTGCTGCGGTCTAGGAACCGCTGGAGTCTTCTTCTTCTTCTTCTTAGAGCGCTACAGTCCGAGGTGGACCTGGGCCTCACCCAACATGCTTCTCCAGCCAACACGATCTCTCGCCAGCTGTCTCCAGTTTCGCACATCAAGCCGGCCGAGGTCCCCCTCGATTTGTGTGCGCCACCTCGTACGTGGATGTCCTCTGTTGCGTTGTCCCACAGCCTCATAGTCGAAGTTACCGGAGTCATCGGACCTTATTTTTTCAAAAAAGGGTCTAATCAGTGTGTTACAGTCAACGGTATTCACTGTAGGCTTACAAAATCGATCTCGTTTAAAAATTGAAGCCGAATAACTGTCGTTTGTAGCGAAGTGTAGGTGATAAAAAAGGGCCTAAAATTTACTGGCATTGGACTCAATTTTTAGTCAAAATTGTGTTCAGTGATTAGCCCCATTTTGGTTCGATGGGGATCTCAGTAAGCAAAATGGTCGCAAACCCTCGTTCCAGGTAATCCATATGAGGTTATTGAAACGCCGTTGCATTCTGAAAAATGCACAATTTCTTGTGGTCTGTGGGCTGCTGGAGTTATCAGACCATATTTTATTAAAAATTGGTTTAATCAGCGTGCCACAGTCAATGGTATTCACTACAGGCTTACAAAATCCAGCTCGTGCAACTGACCATCGTTTGCCCCAACATTTTAGAAAGTGGGCCCAAAAGTCTGCTAGCATTGGACCCTCTGTTTTTACGAAAAATTGTATTCAGCGTTGAGGCTCATTTTTGGCTCAATGGGTATGTGAAAAAGCAAAATTGTTGCATTTGTAGCGAATATAATCCACATGAGATTTTCGAAACACGCTGAGATCCTGATAATCCCACAGGGGTCTGTGAGATGGTAGAGTCATCATTAAATGATCTTAATTGGCGTGTTACACTCAACGGTATTCTGTATAGAGCCATGAATAATGACTTTTCGTTCAATGGGTCAAAGGCATATAAAATTGTGAAAAAGATGTGTCCAGCAAGTTAACGCTACGTGTCGTAGAACAAACGAAACAATAAAAGAAAAGAAAAAGAATATGGGCCTTAAATTGGCCTGAAAGATCTTATGACATAACAGCTCTTGACTTTCTTTCTTTTGGAAAACGTAGTGTCGCTGGTCTACGCTAGCAAACCAACCGTAATCGATGCAATGGAAGCCAACATTTTTCGTGTTCTTGAGGACATACGGCCACAAATGCTTGAGAAAGTGGTCGACAACGCCCGTGGTGGGCGTATGTTCGAAGCTGTATTTAAGAACTAGTTGCAGAATGTATTCTCTCCAATTTTACACAAATTAGTAATGATTTGAAGTGTTTCGTTCAAAATCAAAGTATTGTTTAAAATCACCCTTTATTTAGTTTACAGGCCAAAACGTTCAAAGATTGTCATTAAAGCTTCAGTTGAATGATTCTTTGCGGCTTTAGATTAGTCTGGAACGTCACCTAGGTTAAGTTAGGTTAGGTGCTAGCGGCAGATAAGATAATTTTCAGCCACATTCTGTGACTGTCTTCGAGTGGAATGAGGTGGAATCTAAGGATTTGATTGCACTTGACTATCAATATATATCATTATGTCACTTCTGGATACTACACTGTACTTAAGCTCTTTTGACCGCCACAGCCTCCGCCTAAAGGACATTACAATGGTGGTAGTCAGATCTGGAGGAAATGCTGGTTCAGAAGATCTTCGTGAAGACGAGTTGAGTGAGGGGTAAGTCGGTGTCCTTATGAAGGCATCCGAATTTGCTGAGAATAACCCGGAACAATGACGTGTCCACGTGCCATTTGGAATGGCTCCCGCATAGGTGAAGTTGTCACTGATTTTGAAACATTGACACACCTCATCGAGCGATATATCAATTGACAGATCTTCTGTAAAGAGATGGAGGTTGCTTGTTTGAAAAAAATATGGAGCTCCAAAATCGGTTTTAATGCGTCTTCCCCTCCCATTTCCAAACCAACGTGTTTAGAAATATGAAAAAATCACAAAAAGTTGGGTTCATTGAATACTTTCACTTAAAATAATTTCAAGCATTCTGGCCCAAACAGTTTTGGAGGTATTGGCCAAAAACGGTAAATCGTCGATATGCGAATTTTGTAGATCTGAAAACGTTGTTATGTAGATTTCAGTGAAAGCATTGAAATGATAAATATCAAAATATCAGTTTATGTGCAAATTTGGGTATATCAAAGTTTTCAAAGAGTATTACTTTCGCAAATGAATTCCATGCTGAGATGATCAGTGGTATCTCTCACATTCATTTCAACCCCTAAAGAAGAAATTTGAACTGAAATAGTGTGAATTCGTTGCAGGATATTCAACAATTTTTCTATTAAAAATTAAGGAACCTTTCCCGTGGACTTGTCCAGTTTATTTGTCTATGATGATAGAGTCAGCATTGTGCCACATTGAGATGGGGAATCCTTGTATAGAGTCCCAGATGAAATCAAATAATTGTGATAATTGTGCATGAGGGCTCTAAGCGTTGACTGCGACTACAACATCGTTTCCATAACCAAGCACTATTTAGCCTACCTCCTCTAATGTCAACAGCAGTTCATTAACTGCAATGTTTCATAGAAGGGGAGAGCACACCGCCTTGTGTGACTCTTCTATTAATCAATCTGCGGTTCGTTTTATCACCAAGCCATGAATTTACAACTCCACTGGTAAGAAGTTTGTTGGTCTGTAAAGAAACGCCACAAGAAGTGCTTCGTTTTACTCTGTAGTCGATGTTGGTGAATGCTCCTTTGATGTCCAAAAAATCTAAGAGGTCAAACTTGTACTCGGAGAACTCGGGGAACTCGTTCTCGCAACTGAACGAACGACCGTCTTTACAGATTTACCTGTAGGTTAGGTCTGTCTCCATTTCCCCGGCCACGATTGGAGTTATTGCGATTTCCTCCAGAACCTTCAATTTTATATCTCAGCTATGGGACTCTTTTTATTTTTCAATTTAGTAAATCCTGTAACAGAACCAGCTGCAATATTCGATGGTTCGTGGTAACAATGTCCAAAATGGAGCGGTCGTTTGTTCTTCACTTCATTGCAGTGACGGAGGATATGGACAGCAGTTTACTCATGGGTGAATATTCTGCAAGCGGTTGCTAATTCGTTACAAATGTTTTCAGTGACCTGTAAGAAATCTTGTTAACAGTCGGATATTTTTTGTAATTTTACATTTTGGATGAGTGAACTGGTCTGACCATTTTTACCCAATTGGGTAAATGGATGTCCCATGCTTTTAGTACGCAAGTCTATGTAGCAAATGAAGGCAATTTCGTAACAACTTTGGTCTTGAGTTAACAAACATCAAGGTCGTTCTGTTGTCGAAGAGAATGTAAATTTCCTCGTGCTAATTTTGTGTGATGTCGAGTCTCAAAGGAAATTCAAGTCTTTGAGCCTTCTGTTAATTATGCATGCTATTGTCCACTAACCACTGCTATTGTTCACTCACCACCCACAGTTTAATACCGACTCTTAACCGCGAAGGGACCCGGAAGAGGTGGATCCGTAATTTTTGGAAATTATGGAAATCTGGAATTAAACCTAGACTTTCAGCCAAGATGTCAACTTTTTTTTTCTTTTTTTTTCGGAGCATTTTTGAAACACTACTGGAACACTCAGACTTAAAACTGATCCATTGTACTGCCAGATGGCAACCTACTCCTCTTCTTCTTCTTAGGGCGCTACAGTCCGAGGTGAACCTGGGCCTCACTCAATATGCGTCTCCAGCCAGCACGATCTCTCGCCAGCTGTCTCCAGTTTCGCACATCAAGCCGGTCGAGGTCCTCCTCGACTTGTGTGCGCCAGCTTGTACGTACCTACTCCAGTGCCGTTAATTTGATCCCAACGGCAAATGGTAACTGGACTATATTCGATTTCACTGGAATTCGAACCTGGGACCCCTCTAATTTGGGGCAGGCACTTAACAAGCTGCGTCATCCAGTAGTCAGGAGTCAACGTAGACGGCATTACAATTAGGAAAAGGAATTAAAACAATCTCAACGTCCCAAGGGTAACATCACCTCCAAAGTTCACACCTGAGTCTTAGCCTGGATTTCACAGGAATCAAATCGAATTCATTCCAAAGTATTCAACGTGTTAATCCCTGAGAACCTTAGGAACAAGTCTTTCCAAATTCAATGCTCTTCTGTGAACTGACGAACTAGTATACAGCATGTGGTACAGAATTCCCCATAAAACACTAGTTTGGGACACAGAGCTAAGTTTGCTT
Source organism: Myathropa florea (assembly GCA_930367185.1). NCBI lineage: Eukaryota > Metazoa > Arthropoda > Insecta > Diptera > Syrphidae > Myathropa > Myathropa florea. The sequence goes on from OV884004.1 coordinate 18,553,736, forward strand.
TGAAATTCAGCAAAAAGCAACTACACCCGTTTCAAAGAAGCAATTAAATCATCTCTCGACGTCCCATTCCACGGCCACCTGGCGCCCAATGTCAGAACATAAATTGCCTTCTTAAATACCCCGAGTCACCTCGCACAAAATGAATGACAGACTTGGACATAAAGATAAAAGTGCGGGAAGCTCTTAAAAACGCATTTGAAACACAGTTTCCCGCACAAACTTCCCTCAACCTGTTGACATTAACCGTAATGGAAGAGCAAATGAATTATTCACTGCCGCCCAACGCTCCACTTTTCCACCCCAATTCAGGACTGCCACATTGGCTCGTAGCCTGCAGTCAAGTGTGACGGGAATTATCCGCCCAAGAGGTGCTTTTTTACGTCGACTGCGCGCACATACGAAATGACAATTTCCCATCGAATCCACGGCGTGATGATAATGATTGATGATAGACCCTAGCGATGAATTCCTGCAAAATATAAAAGTGTCAATCTTCAAGGTCAGACGTGAGTGGAACTACGTGCAGACGGCACGGCGCTCTGAGATGCCGTGGTACGTGAGTCGGAAGCAACGGCGACAATGTCGATGTGATCGGAATCAAAAGTCCCTTCCTCGATGCTCGGAGCTTTCCATGTCGTTGCAGATTTCCCACAGGAAACGTGTCCGGCAGTACGTCGTCGGTGCATGTGGCAGCCGCAAGTGGTGTGTGCAAACATCCCCAGGGAGTTGGGGGTTTGCGTGCTTGTCTCCGTCGAAGAAGATGACATTTCAGAATCTGACAATGATTGAATTATTTGTGAGAGTATCCGTCAGTCAGTCAGATCTCTTCACGGTGCTACTTATAATTCCATGACGAATGGCTGTTCAGATAGACAACAAGTAGCTCCTCTTTCAGCGGCAACAAAAGCTTGCCCGGGAAACTGTTGAGCGTGCACATTAGATGGCTACGCATACGAGGCCAGGGACATGTGTCAGCAGACATTTGTCCGCCCCGCAAGGCGAAAACGATTGCTGGGAATTCCTGATTCTGTTTACGTTTACACACTGGAATCCAGTGGGCGGATAGTTACGTTCAGATGCTTGAACAGAAACCACAATAGGAATTGGAGTCCTCATTTCAAAACTGACCAAAGGTATCCATTACAAAGCGTACGAGTATGTGGATAAACCATCATCTTTGTGGGGGTTGTTCAGATGGTAAAGAAACTCGAACGTTGCCTGGAGAATTCGATTTTTTTCTTTCTTGGAAGTGTTCACCTTTGAGGAATGAGTTTGTGCGAAGGAAATACGGGGGGGTCCATGCGTTGAATCTTTTTCATCTTCAAGACTCCCTTTGGGTTGTTTTGATGATGAAAATTAATGAATGAAAATACCACTTTAATTAAAAGCTTTTTTGAGGCAATTTTCTTTCGTATTTTTAAACGTGATTTAAGACGTTGGGGTTGGCGATGGTTTTCTTTGAAATCTTTGGAATTATTGATTTTTAAAAGACAGTGCTGCTCTCACATTGCGACCTTACACAATTAAGCTTAATTCTTTCTGCAAGATTTAACTTTTAGGTTAGATTTAGAGATATCTCAATTAAAGACTTCATATATAAGGTACCAGAGCTGTGGTATTCAAAGGGTACATAGTGCTATTTAGGTTCTTACCGAACCGCCACTTCTACCTACCTACCTACCTACTTTTCCACGCATATTAACCGGAATCAAATGATAATCGCTTCGTATTTAAATGCGAATCCATGAATGAAGTTATACTAAGACTTTGATTTGAGATTTTAGAAATCATCAAAAACTCTTTATTCTTTATTCGACTCAGATCTCCACTAAAACACAAATCTTTGCAAAGCGGTTTTCAGCTACGAACCATTTTAATTAAGATTAGTTAGTAGTTGACGATTAGTTTAAATGCATTTTTTATTTTTATCTTTAAAAATCGTATGTTCTAGGAAAAATACTTAAACTAGATATACAATAAACAGTTTCTTATACTATCTCACTGGCCTATGCGAGCCAGTTAATCTAGGAATTAATCTAGGAAGTTAATCTAGGAATTTATAAGTTATTTTACCTTTCGGTTTCTTTTGTGTATTTTATATATTTTTTAATAATACTCAAAAAATACTTTTTCTTAAATTTACACTAGTCTAATGTCCTAACCTAAATGTAGGTTGGTCGTAAAAGACCAACAGTAAGCTGATTAAGCTGGCGACGGCTGGGACGTTTGATGGAGCTGCAACCATCAGTAGAACCCCCGAACCTTGTCACACTCCATTCTGTCGCGAAAAGAAATAGATCTACTGAACCGGAGATCATCCGGACTAACGCTTGCGACATCGCCCTAGTAGAGGAGTCGCCTATCCACAGTTCTTCGCACCATGTGGTATATCAATGGACATCCCTCTGCATCCTTGATTAAGCTAATCCGGTTAAGGCACAAGAACGCCTCCGGCAGAATGAATCCACTTCGGCGAGCGTTCTCGAAATATGTTTCATTGGGGTAGTAGACTCCAGATATCAGCTCATTTTCCGAGGTCATGGCTCATGCAATGTGCCTTCGAATCAGCTTAATAATAAAATTATCCACCCTGTTCACTTTTGCTTCGTAAAGAGTGCTTACTTCAATTTTCGGTCGTAATCATCATCCCACCAGACTGTGTGTGTGTGTATGCCATATTGGACAGATTCGAATCAACATATTCGCTATTGGATCTTCCTGAGCACTGGAAAATTTGCAGCCGTAAGTGCTTTAGTTCAATACGAGCCAAATCAGTCTACTCCACGAATTGGAAATCTTCCAATCCAAATTGTGCCAAATTTAGCGGAAAGATCTTAGCCTTTACACTTACAAGATCAAACTGACTCAAGAACTGAAGCCTCTTGGGCATTTGAAACTTCTTGGATTGGCCTTTGCAAAAGTTTTAAGAAAATCCAAATTTTAATCAGAAATCATCTTCAGCAGAGATCTGCTGTTGTGGGAATTGCTCGTGAGATGGTTTCGATGGTTTGGTCATGTGGCACAAATGTTCCTATCATCATGACATCCGAGGCGTGCCTTGAATGCGATTGCGTCAGACCCAGGACAAGATGGTTGGACCAAGTCCAAAAACTCGTCTGGTTGTGCTTGGGCCTAGATCCTGATGAGTTAGAGTCGATGACGAAGGATCGATGGCCTGGAGATCTCGCGTACGTGCATTGCCACCACGACCCCTTTAGTGGGAGATGCGGGCCACGGGAAATGAATGAATGAATGAAGTTCGCTATCGTGCCATGTTGACAGACCATTTTTGTGCCAGAATTGGATGGACTTAACATCGGTGATATGTGGTTTCAACAAGATGGTAACACAGCTGGTCCAACAATCGGTCTATTAAAGGAGGAAGTTCGGTAAGCGTGTAATCTCAAGAAATAATTCGATGCTATTCGCTTCCTCGCTCATGCAACTTTCCATTTTATGGGGCACTGTAAGAGGAACTCAGAAACAACATCGAATTCGAAATTGGCAACAGTCAAGCCGATACGCGGAAGAGTGGTGGAAAAATGGTAAAAAGAGTATTGATCAAACCGGATCGAATTCCACACATTGGATAAATTTCAGTCCATTTCAGTTTATCTCAACAAGTCGGTGTTTTATTTTAAATTAAAACTGTTGTGTTCTTATTTAAAAACTTTGTATTTTGCTCTAAAAGAACAGAGCAGACAATTGAATTCAAAACCGAACTTAAACATCGTTCGGTAACGTCAAGATGATGTCAACATTCGCTTACAAAAAAAAGCCATCAACACTTATTTTTATTTAATATAATCTCCTTCTTCAACTTTAAGCCATCATTTCGACTTTAACTTCAGTCTAAAGCCGTCAAAATGATTTTGTCTTAGCCACTTGCGTCGTAAAATTTAAATTACCTCGTTTATTATCACCCAGCTGCTTTGGGAACGAAATTCGCCGAAGCACCCGCTAGGGACTGCACCAAATCCGTCAAGTTTGAGCCAAACAAACAATTACAAGTCGTAAACAAGTGGCAATATACGTCGCAACAATTGAATTAATGCTAATCGAAGACCACTTAGCCAGCGCCACCCTCGCCCATAAAGCAACCCATTTACGTCGAATTTAATTACCCCATGCTGACGGTGGGCCACGGCGTTTCAATGCTTCAAACTGTTGACAATGAATGCCACTTAAAGATTAGCCACAGCTCATTCCAATGGATGCCGTGAATCAATTTTAATAGCCCACCAGTCCCGATCCGGTCCACAGTTATCCGCTTTCAATTGGAAGCCGTCGCAGCCGCAAATCCGGCGGTAGATCTATTTTTAGGCACGCGCTTCTGCCGCGGTGGCACGTCGGGAGAGGGACATAAATCATGGCGCCGAAGGAAAGTCCTCCACACGCTCTCAATGCGATTAATTTTACTTACGGGCTGTGCTCGGGGTACGTGTTTGAACGACCACGATGCACGTTGTCAAAAGCGCGCACAACGATGCCTTCAGCGGTCCGCAGCGCTGCTGCTCACTTGAAAGCCGAAAGCTATCGGGAAGTGTCCCATAAATTATGTTCATCCCCACAGCGTCAGGAGGAGTCTCTCTAAGCTAAATCCTCATGAAGTGCTGGGTTCCAATGAGATGGTGACGAGAGGCAGGCACTTCGTCAGATTGGATGAAAACTCTTGAAAGGCTGCAGACGATTTGTTAATGCGCCCCCATAGCGGAAGCACCTGCTGCAGTCTGTGGCAGCAAATCCATGCCGGAGCCCATTATAAGCCCGTAAAACCGGCTTAAGCGATTCAGTCATTTGTCTAGTGCCTACTAGATGGAATTACGTGGCATTCGTGATGTTTACAAATGCGATACGCTTGGCTGTCAGTTCGGGTGAATTGATTGCGGTTGGCTGCTATTTGGCGGCCGGTTATTGGGCTATTTTCGGACACACCGACTCTTTGTTTTGACAAGAACCAGTTAACAAAAAGCAGCCGGTCCGGATTCGCTTATGGAGGGTCAGTGGGCTGACCGGCCGATGAGTAATGCCGTGTATAAAATTCGTATTTCGCATCTCCCCGATGAGGGCATCGAAAGAGATTTGTCAGACTGGACGATGGTGTGTTTTTGGCTAAATAAAACGTCGGAGATCGGTAATGGCCCAAACCTGATGTTACGACTCATTTAAAAGTCTCGTGCGGTTTAAATTGCCGCCTGAAGTGGGACGGTAAACCTGATTTCGGGAGTTCTCAAATCATAATAAAGTCTTAAGTGCACATTAATTCGGTGTTAAGTTCGGAATTAGAAACGGAAAATGACGCACGCTTCTAAATTTTGACTGAATGTGATATATTCCGTTTTTTTGCGGCCAATATGACGACCGATTTGTTGCCTAATTAGGCTCACATTCCACCTCACAGTGACTTTCTGGGAACGCATTGCGACTTCGTGGACCTCGTGTGGATTGGCATAGTCCCAAATCTGGCAATTTTGCTTGTTGACTTACCCGTTCATCCAAAAATGGGCGCTGTCGCTGAAGATGATTTTTTTTCCTGAAATGAACCCAGTCAGCGAACTCACGGCGTTGTCTTTGGTCGTTTTCCTTCAGTTCCTATGTCTGTTGAATTTCGTACGAATATATGCAGGCCGAAGTTCCGATGACAAATTCATTAAATCGAGGGTGGCGCGGAATCTACTCCTTCGGGTTCTCCTGCACACTCCCACGGACAGTGTAGATGTTTTTTAGCCGACCTTGCAAATCGTTTTCGTGCGGGAATTGACTGATTGCTGAATGAACCGGTCGACTCGAAATCGGCCACCAAGCGGTGAATAGTCGACGGGGAATAACGACCATTTTTTTTCTTTTTGTTTGGTTTCGATGTCCTCTTCTCGATAGTGGGAATAAATTTGTAGGTCCATCTTCCATTTGTGGAGATGTCCCACTTAGCTTTTCACTGTAAAGCGAGGGCAAAATACAAGCTTCTTTTTTAAAAAGCAATAAAATTAACAAAATTAAACGTTTTCCATGTATTTTGTCTTCAAACATTCCCATTAATTATGAAATACAACGTGGTTCAATTGGCTGCCTCGGCTGGCTTCACAGCAGCGCATTCTGTCACCTCGATTTCCCAAGACCTTGTTGTAGGCTGTAGCTCGCGGATTGCTTGGATGATATTGGCCTTGAATCGTTTCTAGATTGTTGTAACAGCATCGGTCCTTCACAGTTCCCCACAAAAAGTTCAAAGGGGTCAAATCGCAGCTCTGAGGCGGCCAATTGACATCACCAAGACGGCTGATAACACGATTTGGGAATTTGATGCGATGATGAAAGATCGATTGTGGCATGGGCTGTGTGGCATGGCGTGTCATCCTGCATGAACCAGAGAATGTCCAAACCCATAGCATCAATTTCAGTAAAAAAAAAAGTCGGTTAACATGGCTCTGTAACGCTCACCGTTGTTCCCAGTCTCATTTTCGAAGAAAAATTGTCCAATGATACCACCACTACACAATCCGCACCAAACTGTCACTCTCGGTGGATGTATTGGCTTCTCGACAATAACGTGCGAGTTATCCGAGCCCCAAATGTGGAGGAAAATTTTGTTTGTTAACGTAGCCGCCAAAATGAAACTGCGCCTTGTCTGAAAAAATGATTTTTCGCTCAAAATCGTCGACCAAATCAATCTGCTCTAAGGCCCGAACTGCGAAGCGATAACAAAGCAGATGGTCGCGCGCCTTCAATTGTTGAGTCAATTGGACCTTGTAAGCGAAGAATCCGAGATCTTTGTGCAGAATTCTTCTCAGGCTAGTGCGTGAAATATTGAGTTGTTCGGATCGATGGCGAGTTGATGTTCGTGAATTGAGTCTGACACTCTCGGCCACAGCAGCAACATTCTCATCTGTGCGCACCGTACGACGACGGCGATCATGAGTGTTGTCCACTAGCATACCAGTCTCACGAACTTTTTGCACAAACTTGCGTATAGCAGTCGCGGTGAGTGCTTCATTTTGGCCAATACTTCTTTTCAAGAAACGCACTGTTTGGCCTACACAGCACTCACTTTGGAAATACGTTTTCAATATTTGCCAATGTTGTTCAAGCGTAATGTAACTCATTTCGTTCCGCGGAGGTATGAAACTGAATTTCTGTCAAATTTTCAAGGGGGAAACAGTTGTCAGTGTCAAAAGAACCTATGATTTAAAAAAAAGCACTAGATGACCCCCCTTGTAGATTTGGATATAGACATTCGTATATGGATGGGTGTTTGTTTGTTTGTATGTATGAATGCAGTAATGAGTGGTTGACTTGAGTTGAAGTTAGAAGACAAAAGTCGTAGCTGACTGGTGTCTGTGGTCCTCCTTAGTCCTCGGAATCGCGATAAGAGGCCAAAAAAGAGGCTCAAGAAACATCAAAGGTTTCCATTGCGCACATACAACAATACTCTACCTTAAGTGGATTGCGTTGATATGACAGTTTGATAGATTACTCATAGATTGACAGATAGGCAGCAATGTCTAACTGCAGCATCGTTGACTGTGACAAGAAAAAACCGCGTCCAAAATATTCAAGACATTTGAAACTTGGGTCATTGATATACAGGAAAGTTCCACATGGATTTTGTGTGTCCAATGACGGGTCATAGAGTTCGACAATCTATACAAATTTTAAATTTATTTTATTTTTCTTCATCAGTTAGCGCTGCAGTCCTTAGTAAACTTGGGCCTAGCTCTTGTTGTGCGAGTTATTGTTTTTTAACGAGGAGAGGGGACCTACCGTCTTTTGCTGACTGTACAGTTTGACAAGGACTTTCTTAGCATAACCAGCGACTCGAGAAATATGGCGCCATAAAAATTAAATTTGTTGATTCTGGACCTCCTGATGGAGAAGATAGAGTAAGAAACTGAATTTGGGGAACATTTAACATAAAAGGGAATTTGGGGAAATTTGGGGAAGGTTCCGTCGCATAATATTGATGGATGATTTCTGAATATCAAACGACGTTTCCAAACTATTTCATTTGAATTTTCTTCTAACTTCAACCCAAGTTAACCATTCATTCATACATTCGTACATCCAAACAAATATTTATCCATACATATACCTATACCTCTATCCAAGTTTATCCAGCACAAAAAATCGCTTCCATTATACACATACCTAATCACTGCTCATGCCTGCGGTGTGTGCGTTCATTTCTGTTCGGCATTTAGGGGTTAGATCCAAAAGATAACGCCATCAACGAATAGAGTGGTCGAACACAGCATGAAATTTATGTGTGAAAATGAAACTAGTTCTCATTAATCATCTTAGATATCTTAAAATTTCAACATGAATTAATATTTTGAAATTTATCATTTCTTAATGCTTACATTGATATCTTCAAAACTGCGTTTTCAGATCTTCAAAATTCGCATGTCAATGATTGACCGTTTTTGGCCAATATCTCGAAAACTATTATTTTATTTTATTTTTATTTTATTTTATTTGTTCACAAACTTAATACAAGCCGTAGGCAACTATGACTAAATTATTTACAATATTTTGCTTAAGACTACTTAAACCTACTTGAAATATACAAATTTCTAAGGAAAGGAGGAAAGGGCATGGCTTAGTGAGCTCTTGTTTGTGTTAAAATCAAACGTGTTTAGGGCCTCGTTGGATATACGCAACATTCGCGACATAGGTTCGTTTCGCCCATAATCAGTACGATGGTACTTGAGAAGGAAGAGAGGTACTACCCTAAGGGAACGAGGATTGGTGTTGAAAGATATCTTTTGAAGCAGTGCAGGGCAATCAATGATGCCCGATAATAACTGGTGTACAAATAATACATCAGCAACTTTTCTGCGTTTTTCGAGTGATTGCATGCTCAACAGGCACAACCGATGCTCATAAGGGGGTAGATTATATCTGTCGGACCAAGGCAGTCCACGGAGAGCAAAACGAAGAAATCTCCGTTGGACACACTCGATTCGATATTTTTGCGTAACCTGATAGGGAGACCAAACTTGACTAGCATATTCCAAAATCGGTCTAACAAAAGTACAGTAGAGGGACTTCGTTACGTAGGGGTTCGAGAATTCTTTCGACCAGCGTTTAACGAAACCGAGGGCAGAATTAGCCCTTCTAATAATATTTCCGATATGGGGACGAAAGTTAAGTTCTCTATCGCAAATGACACCTAAGTCACGCAGTAAAGTAACTGTGGGAACGGGTTCATCACCAATAAAATAAGTTCGAGGGGTAGCCGAAAGGCGCTTACGAGAATATGCGATAGCTTGGCATTTTGCAACATTTAGAACAAGACAATTTTTTGTAAGGCCAGAATGCTCGAAATTGTTTTAAATAAAAGTACTCAATGAAGCGAATTTTTTGTTTTTTTTTTTTCAGATTTTTAAACTCTTTTATTTAGAAATAGCAGGGGGGATTCCGTTTTTGTAGACGGAACCTTAAAAACTCGTCGCATCGAAACCAAAGATTGACTGTCTCAGTGTAGCATATTGCTGCAAGACAAGCAGCAAAGAGAAGCCGCCATAAAAACTGCTAGGTCACAATATTCAGCAGCATCAAGACCTTTTGTAATTAAGTTTAATTCGAAGTAGAGTAGCCCACAAATACCTTTCGAGGTTACACCGACAGGAAAGTGAGACCAGAAATATGAGATTCCTTTATCCCGAATATTTTTCTGAACAAGAGGACGAAGAGAACAATTTTGTCTTGTAGACTTAGGCCTAGCTTCTACACGACACACTTATCGCATGTGTGTGTCATTATTTTCTCACGAGAAGAGTTTACATTCTTATGCCGACTCCGAACGGTGAGAAGTTGTTCTTAGCAGTCTAAGCATTTCCAGCGAATCGAGATTGTTGGTGCTTTAAATTTTATAGTTGCTGTGTCCACGATCGAACCAAAGACCTGTAGCATATGAGTTTATAGACTTATCTGCGGCGGCTACAAGTTGATTTGTATCCCACATGGCAATATACATTCAATTTGACTCTCGACTCTAAACACTGCCAAGTTTCAGAGCTGGTAGGAACACGAGGAAGGAAATCTGAAATGGTGATGATGCGAGCATTTTCATCTCAGACAATGCTTCCACTAGGAAATATTCCTTCAAGTCTTTGAAGACGAACTAAGCTTGACTCAATTTATTCCCTGAGAGAACACAATTAGTTCCCCCCTTGCCAACAGCACTAAACCATCCACAAATTATTTTAATTATCTAACTGAACCCATTCGAATCAATCCTAATCATCATGTCATCCGTTCGTGGAATGGCCCTCCATTGTTACTGCTCACTGATGTCCTTTCAATTATCTCTAGGCAATCACTTATTTGGGAAATTCATTTCGCTCACTTCCCGTAGGATCATAACAAACCCAAAATTGTATCCAAACAACAATGAATGTTGCCCATCAATGGAATCACTCAATCCCATCAATTACCATTTCCTGTGGTGGAGGCGTATTGTGCGTGTATATTCTCGTCCTCCCAACCAACGGGGATACGTTCGGGTGTGCCCGGGATATATTTGGGTTGCCTGGATATGTTCGAAATCATTTTTGTTGTTGGGCCACATCAGAGACCGTTCATGGGCGAAGACATTACAATCAATTCAGCGCTTTCATGCTGAATTTCAACTTAATTGCGTCAAAACAGCTTGTTTGCTGAAAAATAATGCGGACTAAACGCTCCGCTCTCTCCCAAATGGGAATTGTACCTTTTCTCTGTTTATCTGTGATTGTCAATATGAATTAGGGAAATAGGAGCGGCAATATATTTCCGTTCGCATCCCGTTCCCTTGCTGGTTGCACAAGCAGAAAGGCATCTTTGTTCGGTTGAGATGTGCCACACAATGTGTGAGCATAAACCAGACGAGGCGATGTGTTTACGATGTTTGTGATGTCTTAAATTGAATTGTGGGAGATATCTCAGGGAAGTGTGCGCACTAAGGCGGGGGCAAACATTTTAAATTGATAAGAGTGGTCGTAAGACGTCTCGTAAAAAGGTTAAGTGCGTAATGATGACGCGGTTTGTCTGGAGCTTACTTAGATGTGGTCTCTTGGGTATGAGATGAGAAGTGAAAAAAGGAAAGGCAAAGATACATGAATGTGGGGAGATAGTTCTCTTAACATTGGGCGTCGACAGAGTTTTTGGAATAATTTGCTTGATTTACCTATTCGTCAGTTTGAAGGCTGTATATATGACAGGCGTGCATAGGAACGAGCTTCAAGCGTCATGTCTAGTTTTGACGGGGCCCGGACATAACGCCAAGCGACATAAAGCCAAATGCTAGCATTTTAGCACTTGGCACTTTAAAACTTGGCCTTATGTCGCTTGGCGTTATGTCAAGGCACCGTTTTGACATTCCTGTCAAATTCGTCAGGTTGTGAAGGAAGACGATGGAAAGAAGGTCTTTGGCAAAGTGAAGCGCTGTCTTGTGCCTTTTTAACATCATTCTTGAGATGATCGTGCAGTACTGTACGGCTAACGCTAGACGAACGATCTTCCAAAAGTCCGTACACCTGGAAGCATACGCATATGTCATTGACGTGATTGGTCTAATATGCCGTGCAATCAATGAGGCATTTGCAGGCGCATTAAAACGGGAGCGGGTTAAGCGAGTGCAGTGTGAGTACATGCAGTCATCAAAAAAGACACACAACATAGACGACTTGGCCAAAAAGTCGCAATAGGCAGCGACAACTTCAAGGTAGTCACGGATTTATCCTATCCTCTCACGAAGGTAGCATTGTACAAGACGTTGATCATCCCAGTTCCACATTGCAGCGCAGAGACGTTACCAATAACCAAAGCGAATGACGAAGCACTTGATCTATTCGAGAGAAATGTTTAGTCCTCAAGGACCTAAGTGAGGCGTGGCTTACGCCTGTCTAACCACTTACCTTAGAGCGATGCCGATCGGAGCAGAAGATTCAACAAAGAACTGTGTGGACTGTACAGAAACATAAGGCTAGCCAAGTGTCAACGGATTCAGTGCCTAAGTCGGCTAGTCCATGGACAACTTTGTTCCTGCTCAAAGAGCTTTCGACTCTGAGCCTTTGGAACAACGCAACAGGACATTCACAATTTAGGTGGAGTGCACAAGTGGAAAAAGACCTGTCATATATCATTGACGTTAGGCAAAAAGTTCTTAAGTCAAAAACCATTTTAGGTCAGCTCTCAAAGGATTGTGCTAGGTAAAAATGCTTGTTAAAGCAGAACACTCGGGCGTATGTGGAACATTTTTTCGGAGAAAAATATCCGACGGCGAGGCAACCTTAGCTAGATGCTCATTTACCCTTTAAAATGAATGTCACTTGTCTTGTTGTCGTTGTTATATCTTCCCCTCCGTTGCATCTTATTCCAGCAAATGAAAGTAAAACGACAAACGTTTCATACCCTGCCACGCGTTTCATACCCAAAACATTTGAAAAAATTTCATGGCATGAGCCAATCGATATGTCAACATCATCAGCGACTTCTCTGATTGTGATTCCGCGATCGTTCATAACTAATCCTTTTAATTTTTCCACGTTGATATGCTGGAGCGTTTAGGGCGTCCGGGGCGTTCGTCATTTTCAACTTCTTTGTTACACTTTATTTAATTTTTTACGCAAAATTTGATACAAATTCTTTGCCTGTGGCAGCCGTCTAACCTTAGCAGCCACGGCTGCCAAAAACAAGTAACAAGTCAACAATGAACACAGCTGAAAATGTTATCATACTTCAGGGGCATGTATACCAACATAATACAAATTTTTTTGACAATCGGACTCTCCAACCCCGCGAAATTTAAAAATTTCCGACGACATTATATCTGACCAAAGAGTAGTGTGTAATTATAATAATAATAAAATGGGGGCGCTACGGTCCGAGGTGGACCTAAGCCTAGCTTCTCAGCAATCACTTATGTTGCCAGCGTTGTTGTTCTTTCACGAGTGGAAGGGACCTATATTTTAATGCCGATTCCGAAAGGTGAGAAGGAGAAACTTTTTTATGTGTGTACGTTAAAGTTGTACTCTGTAAGAAAAAATTTTGCTAGACTTCGTAGACTTCTAGCACATGAGTCGACGCACCACTATGCCACGGCGACCACAAAATGCCTTTATACCAATCATTTATTGGCTTTAAGGGCGCTTATGGTGCCAAGTTAGTGTAGAACTTTGTAAGGCTATGAATGGACCCAGAATTTCAAATAAATTGTCTTGCCGTTGTAGGTTAACATATTAAGCGTCAATCAGGCGTTTGAGAAACCTGTCTGAGAGTGTGGCACATCAACAAGGCGAAGTGACGTAATCAAGTCCATCCAGATACGCGATTGTGCACACGGCAACGACATCATCGGGAGATCCGCACAAACTCTACAGAAATTCGTCAAGCAGATCCAATGAGATGCAGAGAGCTAGGGAAGCACATAAATATTAAAGATAAACGTAAATGAAGGAAAGATTATGGAGGAAGAAATACACGTACAATACAGTCTAGCAAAGCATATTAGGGTCTCAAAAGCAAACCAATCTGAACTCCTACCCGAGTTCGGGAAGAAACTCTTATGAAGAGTTGTTAGCCCCGTTTTTAGAATTCTGGGTATGCTACAATCATAAGCCTTAAGCTACGTATCTAGGAGTAGGTTTGGCTAGGTTGGCTTCGAGTATTTGCCTGTGGATTAGAATTCAACTTGATGTGATGTCTACCGATCGGAATATCTCCTACCAATGAAACAATTCTATACCTGCTTCGAAGCGGTTAAATTGGCTCTCGTTCACTAACCTTTTCGAGGAAGTATGCAGCCAGGTGAGTTTTTTTTTTGCGCCACATCTGCAAAAGTCCTGCAAATTGGCATGCTTGCCAGTTGCATAATGTCGATAAGGGTCCTAAGTGTTGGCTTGTTGGCAGGTTATTGTTTCTGAACTCGGTCGTTTTTACACGGTGAGGAAGTTAACCCCACACACAACCACCAACTGTGAGGACAGGCCCATTTGTTTAGCCCCCGGACAAAGGGGTCCGGAAGGATCCGGTGTCGGTAGCCTCTTGCAGGCTGTGAGCGCCGCCGTTGGCCCTAAAAGAAGGACTCATCCGCTGCCGTCTCTATTCTAGAGTCCCGACCTAACCATGGATACCAGGTAGCTCCTGCTGACTGGAGTTGTGGATGCCATCTTAAAAGAGCGATGTGTCCTGTAGGCTCACACACCCGCCCCTCTCGTTTTCAGCCATCTAGACTTCCCACGAGGGTTGGTTATCCCGTCTTCTGTCGAACGTACTCGGCTACCAGATTTGACCACGGGGAGATAAGTAGGAGCGCCTCGTTAACAGAGGCGCAGACGCTTGTGTCTGCATAGTTCGCCTGTCAACGCTTCGAAACAACAGAGGACGTCCATGTACAAAGTGGCGCACACAAATCGAGGGGAATCTTAGCCGGCTTGGTGTGGGAAACTGAAGACAGCTGGCGAGAGATCGTGCTGTCTGGAGAAGCATGTTGAGTGAGGCCTATGTGCACCTCGGACTGTAGCTCCTTAAGAATAAGGAGAGGAAGAACGTTCATGTTTTAATATGTCCCTCAATCATCTGCGATTAGGAAAACTAAGTTAAGTTGTCACTTGGTCCATGAGCGATAATTGTGCACTAGGTGATGGGACTATGCGTGTTTGTCGACTACACAATCTTCAAGAGATTGTCACAATGTCCCGGCACCTTATGTGGATAAGGTGATTGTTAGAATGTTTGTCGAGGCAGGCAGCATATAAGAGTAGTCGTTGAATGGAATGTGGCCAAATCTTAGGACCTGATTACACCATGGCTCTCAGAACCCAAGATGATGTCCTTTTCCTAGAAAGAGTGGCAACCACATGCCATCCAAACCGCGTCTTCTTCTTTGGGTGGCCCTACAGTTGGCCTTGGTCCAAGCTTGTCTAGCATCCACTCGCATCGTACGTTATTGTACGGGATGAGGAACTTGCAGATTTGTAAATTAATCTCTATACAGTTGCTGAATTTAAATCACTTCGATCTTGTACAAAAATTCTGGACCCTCATCGAATTGCTCTTTTGTGTAGCATTTCACTTTTTAATTATCCCGAACTGTCACACTCGTCTTCATTTTTTTGTCTCAACACTTTATCGCACAAATGGCGCACAACTGAAATTTTGCGAGCATATTGGGACACTCCTTAAACCACAATATTGGGAATACACCAGAAAATAACTGAATATGTTGGCAATAAAATGGACCAAAATCAAAAGCAATTTGTTTAAATGAAACGCTTTCTATTTCAAACTCAAATTGCAACCTCCACTTGAATCACACTTCAAATCACCAGCGCACCAAAACAATTTATTTTAAGAGCCCTACAGAAGTACGTGTCTGTGATGATGCAGTATTCGCAACCAAATGTCGGGAATAGAGCTTAAATTGCGTTGAATACTAATCGCTTCTAAGTGACTGCAGGATGCTATGCTGTTTTAATGCAAAGTCCAATAAGTGTGCGCACGAAATTCTATCGATCCACCATTCGCCCAGCTGAATCCAATTAAAATCGGTGAACAGTCGCTCTGCTGAAGGTCACTGTGTTAACAATGATACAAAGTTTCCCAGCAACATCCCATCAAATTAGGAATTGTCTAGAAGCGAAACATTTGTTTGCTTTCGAAACAACAACTCGATTTCGAGCCCATACATCACCCACAGAAGCCCTCCGCAACACAGGCGAGAGCACTCACGATGGAATTTTGAATAATTAATGAAATTGTTCGATACGAGGCATGAGCTGTGCCCAAATGACCGCAGCCGATGAGGCGTTCCTGCCTAGTGGTCGGACACGACCAAAACTGCATCCATTCGTGTACCGACCGGATATAGATTATCACAATGGTTTTAATTATTTTGATGACGCCCGGCAAACAAACTCGACCGAGGAAAACTGGAAAGTTTCCACTTGGCAGTCCACCCGCCCCCCAACCATCGCCCACTCACAACCGAGAAGCATTGTCTGCCGCCCGGGGTGTCCTTTTGGCGCCGGTTATTGGGCAAACACAGAAAAGAAGACGAGCGGCGGAAGGAAGCGACTGAGAAAATCGAAGGCGATAAGGAATGATGGTCTAAGTCAACAGGATTTGCTTCTTTCCAGCTTGAGTTCGAATAGAGCCGGGCACAAATTAATTCGAAAAAGCTCCTAAACTGAGCAAAGTCCAGTCGTAAACCCTCGGACGGGCATGGCAATGGACGACGACGTCGATTATTGCAACGAGTGGTGGGTGCCAAAGGTCACAGGCATGGGGGATAATCGCTGGCGTTGCAAGAGCCCTGAGTGATTTAAGGGAGTACACTCAGCGCTCGTCGCCAAGGTCGTTAGTTCTCTTGTGACGGACTTACGACGTCCGGAGGGATAAACCGGTTGTGTTGTGAACGTTAACAATGTTTGGCATGTGGATGAGACGCTGAACACATTTTGTACTTGTTTTTTTTTTCCTCGCGGAGATATGAGTTTACCACGACACCACAGACTGGGAGACCAGAACCCAGTATCGCATCCTGGTGTTCGAAGAGTTTTTAATTAAACCCTATCGTGGCTGTGACAAAGGGAGAAGACTGAAGTCCCAACAATGGCTTCGCCATCTGCAGATGACGTCTGACGTGATGGCCAGCCTCGGAGGGGGCAATTGCACACAGCGCTGCGGCCATCCGGAATGTGTCTCTGTGCCCGCAGTTAGTGGTTGGAGTGGAAACTAAATTTGATTAAGGTCCCTCCCTATTTCCACACTCAGACCCACAAAAAATGTGATGACAGATGACGTGTTGAGAAAGGTCTGTGTTGTAGAGAGGAAAAAGGAAATGCAATGTTATCCCCTGTGAGAGAGAACGTTGAATAGATGAAAATTGACTATCAAAGGGGAAGTGAGTTATCAGCTGAATCAGCAGAAGATTTGAATACGGTCAATAGGATGTTGTACAGAATTGTCTCGGTGGATAGACAACAGAAATGAAGCAACACTGGAGGTGGATGACAAGTGCAGAGGAACTCCTTCATTCCTCCAGCACAAGAGGGTGACAAAAACATGTTGCTTTCGGAGTGATGAGAAAATTTGAAAAAGCTAAGGGAAAATAGAACAGGTGGCATGGTAAACTCCTGTTGTGCTAAAAGACACGATGTACGATGGGCACCTTTTGTGGCTAACATAGCTCTTTGTGCAGAGGTCACATGCATCCAGTGAAGTAATCTAATCGTAAGTTTCAAACTAACTTCCGGCATGGTAAAGTAACATCGGCTGAAGAGTTAAAACAGAACGCTGGACATGTTCATCCTCGAGCTTATAAAAGAGCCCCAGGTCAACTGAGACACCTTCGCAGTCGTCGAATAGTCTCGCTTCGAAACCGTCGTTAGGTCTTAGATTGGTTACCGAGTCTGGTTAGCTACTATGCTCTATTTAGCAAGGTGGTCTGTTGAGTTCTTCTCAAAGTTTCAGCTCTTCGTTCATTGTCTTGTAAAGGGTGGGCCATCTTTTCTTTTTTTGAGTGTTTTTGAGACACTACTGGAGCACTCAGACTCAAAACTGGTCCATTGTACTGCCAGGTAGCAACTTACTCCAGAGCGATTAATTTGATCCCAACGGCAAATGGTGACTGGACCAGATTCGATTTCACTGAGATTCGAACCTGGGACCCCTCGAACTTGGGGCAGGTACTTAACCAACTGCGCCATCCAGTCGTGAGCCATCTAGTGGTTGTTTTTAAATCAGAAGTTATTTTGACACTGACAGTTGCTTCCCGCTCAAAATCTTAACAGAAAGTCAGTATCATACCTCCGCGGAACAAAATGGGTCACTTTATGCCTGAACAACGTTGGGAAATATTGAAAACTTATTTCAAAAGTGAGTGAGTGTGTGTGTAGCCCAAACAGTTCGTTTTTTGAATAGAGGTTTTGGCCGACATGAAGCACCCACCGCGACTGCTGTACGTAAGTTTGTGCAAAAAGTTCGTGTGCTTATTGACAACACTCATGGGTACCGTACGACGACGGGGATGGTAGGTAGGTAGGTAAAAGTGGCGGTGGACATACAAATCCTGTTTTCGCACCCAATTAGCGCCATGAAAGCGCCGGTTTGATACCACATCCTATGGGATACCTAATTTGTGAGATGGGGGTGAAAAGGAGTGTGTATTCACTCAGATTAGCCTTATTTTGAAACCACTTTGTGGAATTTATGAAGGCAGCAGACTATGAACGTTTGCTTCTGAGAGATTATTAGGGGTGTTGATGAAGGCTTTGCCCAGAGTGCTTTGTCTGACTCTAGCTAGAGCCGGACATTTCCACAGAAAGTGCTCGGGGGTTTCTGGCTCAGTTTCCACCCGGCAACTACGGCAGTGCGAGTTAAATGGTATGCCTAGTCTCTCTGCATGCATGCCAACAGCCCAGTGTCCAGTACAGACCGCTGTGATTCTGGATATGTTTTTCACGACGGGGATAAGTTTGATGAGAATGTGGCTGCTGTGGTCGAAAGAGAGAACATCAACTCGTCATCGACCCTAATAGCTCAACATTTCACGTACTAGCCTGAGGAGAATTTTGCACAAAGATCTCAGATTATTCGCTTGCAAGGTCCAATTGATTCAGCAATTGAAGGCGCGCGACTATCCGCTTCATTATCGCTTCGCAGTTTGGGCCTTAGAGCAGGTTAAATTTTTTTGGGCGAAAAATCATCTTTCTGACGAGGCGCACCGTTACGGACCGATGTTATGCCAACAATCCGGAAACGATTCAAGCACTTAAGGCCAATATCATCCAAGCAATCCGTGAGCTACAGCCCGAATCCATCAACAAGGTCTTGGAAAATTGGGGTGACAGAATGCGCTACTGCGAAGCCAGCCGAGGCAGCCACTTGAACGACGTTGTATTTCATAATTAATGGGAATATTTGTTCTTACTAATAAAGCCACAATAAATGGAAAAAAAAAAATAGTTTTTTTTCATGTTATTGCATTTAAAAAATACTTGTATATGTCCCACCCTGTACTCCGTTTTTTTTTTTGGAGTATTTTTGAAACACTAATGGAGGACTCAGACTCAAAACTGATTCATTGTACTGCCAGGTGGCAACCTACTCCAGTGCCGTTAATTTGATCTCAACGGCAAGTGATGACTGGACCAGATTTGATTTCACTGGGGTTCAAACCTGGGACCCCTCTAACTTGGGGCAGGCACTAAACCAACTGCGCCATTCAATCGTATCTGTACTCCGTTGGGTCGTGAGTGCAGATTAAGTTGATGTTGCTTTGACGACAATAATAATAATAATGGCGGCGCTAAAGTCCGAGGTGGACTTGGGCCTAGCTTCTCAGCAACCACTCGTGTTGAGCGTGCTATTGTTCTCTCACGAATGGAGGGGACCTACAGTTTAATGCCGACTCCGAACGGCGAGGTTGAGAAGCTATGAGAAGTGACTCGAAGGAGGTGGGGCAGTGAACAAGTTTTTTCGAAAAAATTTTGCTTGTTCTGTAATTCGAATCTAGACTTGAAAGTCTAGTGCGTATGGATAGACGCACAAACCTACACGGCCACGGCGCCCACTTTATAAATGTGGGAGATAAAAAAGTGCAACAGACAGACGGACTCAACGAAATTATAAAAGTTCCATTTTTGCAGTCGGAACTTTACAAAATGAGTTCCAATGAATCTACCAACCCACAGACCACAAAACCGTGGGTTTTACGGGATGTAACGGTGTTTCAATAACCTCATGTGAACTATCTTCATTCCAAATACGACATTTTTCCCTACAGACTCGGTACGTGAAGTTAAAAATGAACCAATCGCTGAACACAATTTTCGTAAAAAGGTGTGTCCAATACTAAAATATAATATTTTGGGGCCATTCACTGAAATTTCGACGCAAACGATGGTCATTTGGCTTACATTTTTGCACGATCTGGATCTTGTAAGCCTATGGTGAAAAAAATCTTTTTGAAAAAAATCTGGTCTGTAACTCCAGCGGTCCGGCTCCAGCAAACCGTACATTTGTCGAGATGTAACTTCATTTGGATAATTTCGTCTTTCCTCCAAACGCAAGAATTGTGCCTTTTGACACTCCCAAAGTCAGCCTCATCGCTAAACACAGTTTTTCAATAAAACAGAGGATCCAACGTAATTTGATTTTGGGCCGTCTCACAGAAATTTCGAGGTAATTCAGCTTCAATTCTTCTCAAATTAAATTCAACAACTTTGAGCATGGTCAGTGACTCGAAAGAGGTGGAGTCGTGAAAAAATGTTAGGTGTTTTTTTTTCGAGATTCGAACCTTAGACCTTAGACGACGCACCTACTCACTACGCCACGGTGCTTTGATGTGGATTGTTATTAGGCATTCGCTTACATATTTGACGCTCACGACGCTCTGCCAAAGTCTGCTTTGACCAAAGGATGCACGTCTGAGTAAGCGCTGGCCTTGCTCTCTGTAGCAATCGTCGTAGTAGATGTCACAGTTTTTCATCCTTTTTTCTAGCGGTCCATCCCACAGGACTTCTTAAACTGCGGTTATGTCTGCTTTATAGCAGTCTAGGGCCCCCGCGAGATCATCGACTGCTCGTTGTCCATAAAGAGACCTGCCATTCTACATGCACGTCGTGTCTCAAACCTCCAGGTAAGTTTAACTAAGAAGCAATTGAAGAATTGACTAGTTGAGTACTCAACGAACAGCATATAGCAGATAGTGCGTCAAAAATTTAAAGCAAGAGGCAAAAGTGAGTCCTTCCATTTCCATCCTTTTTGATTGTACAATATCAACCAACGGTTTGACTTCCAAACTAAGCTTGAAGACAAAATTTTACCATGATGCATTATAGAAAACGTTAACTTTAAGACAGGATGTCCACTTCTATGGTGGCGCGAGCAAGTAGAGAGACCTCAACGAACTTGATGTGCGCAATTGACAGCAGCTAGCAAACGATAGTGGCGGCAGCGTTGGGTTGGTGGTTGAGGCCGGGGTCCACCCTCGACTGTAGCGCCTCAAGAAGAAGAAGAAGAACTTTAGAACATGGTAACCAAGTAACGAATCAGTTGTAGCAAGAAGTAAATGAGTTTCGTCAAAAATGGGTCTCGGTAAGAATGCTCGAGATGTGGGAATTATTTCTCAGTAAACAGCAGTTGCCTTTGAGTCTTCTTCCAATCGAGAAGTTTTATGTCTAAATGCACGTCAATTCTTGTCATGTATTAAGTTTCAAACATAAACTTCAAATAAACCACAATCCACTTTGAAGCAGACGCCTATTGACCTCGACGTTCAAGGTCAATATACACGAATCCTTACGAGTTCCCACTCATACGAACATTCGCGACACTTTGACGTCCATCTAAGGCACTCTATCAGCATTTCAAGTGACGTCCAATAGACATCAGACATAAGCAATGTCCAATCGACTGGTTCTCGGCTCATAACTTCATCTGAAGTTCAACGATTTCAATTAATGCCAAGGCATGACAAGCACAACAGCTGTTCAACTGTCATCAATCGATAAATCCCTCCCTCAGCAGACGTTCCCAGGCACACAAGCATGCTCCACTCCACGCGATGGGTGCCTGCTCGGCGGTGGTAGCCTATCACTTAACCGTGAGATTACAGGCTCATCCCGACCACATATCCTGCCATAGCCCAGTTCGCACACAGAAATCACAACCACCCTCAAAGTGAAGTGTGAGGCCATTCAGCACGAGAGACCATGACATTCACACATCGGGGCCGGATTAAGAGACACCTGCAGACGGCTCGTCCTAATCTGAATCATTTGTGGGGTTAGACCCGAAATGTCTCCCTCCACCGGGTGGCCCCGTTGTGATTTGCACTGGATGCTATGATGAATGTCGCCGGTCCTGCTGAATGATGGGGCCTTCCGCCTTCCGGGTCCGGTTCTATGTCATTTCTGTTGTGACGTATCGCTTTGTTAGGATGACCGGAATTCAGTGGACCGGAGGACCAGTGTTTTTCCTAGGAAATGACAATTTTATCATCCCAGTCCCGGGCTGCGATTAATGGCCTCGCAACGAAGTTGTGTGTGTTCACAGTTGCCCAAGTTGAACTTTTGTGTGTCTGAGGGAGTGGGTGAGTTACGTGGCTTCAATTTCATACTTCAAGGCCATTAGATATTCACGACTTCATGCGAGAGAGACGATGCACAGGGCATTCGTGTATCAGATGATGTCAGTTGTCAAAAAACAAAAGAATGAGTGACATTCCTTCTGTCTGACTAATGGAGGTCTCCCTTCCTGGCAGCGGGAGGGTTTGTGTGGTAAACTGTTGAATTTGCGGATACTCATCCGACTACGTGTTGTCGATTGTGCACACGACAGATTCAATCTTTTTTTCTTTCTTTTCCTTACTCCTGGCTGGTATACAATTTAAAATTGAAAGAGGGTGCAACTTGGGGTGGGTGGAGTGGGTGTATTTTTTTTCTTAATTTTCTTGCTGAGATTTATTACATTTGAGACGTTGAATGATGGAGACGGTGGGAGGCGTTTTTGCATTGACAAGCAGCAACAGTCTTATGATGGTGTGAGTGGTGAATTGTGAAGTTTAGCTCTGCTGTTGTGTAGTTTAACATATTTGTATGAGGAAAAGAGGCATTTTGAACTCATATTCCACTTCCTTAGCAGTCCATAAGTCCATGTGATAAAAGAAAGCACTCTTCTATCAAGAATAGAGCCGTCAGCAATGAAATTCTTGGTAGCGATTGCAATTTACGAGTACAGTCTGTTCGCCAGGAAGTTTAACTACGTTCATTTCACACAACAATAAAAATAGAAAAGAGGTAACATTTCAGAAGTGTTCAAATAAATAGTGAACGAATAATAATAATAATAATAATAATAATGGCGGCGCTACAGTCCGAGGTGGACCTGGGCCTAGTTTCTCAGCAATCACTCGTGTTGTGCGTACCATTGTTCTCTCACGAGTGGAGGGGACCTACAGTTTAATGCCGACTCCGAACGGCGAGATTAAGAAGAATTTTCTAGACAGTTTATACTCTTTCAGCATTATCAGCGACTCGAAAGAGGTGGGCCCGTTAAAAAAATTGTAGATGATTTTTCGGGAATTGAACCGAGAACATCGAGCGTAGGAGTCGACGCACCTACCCACTACGTCACGGCACCACATAGTGAACCAATATTGACCAATAATTAAGGACTCTTTTCATATAAAATATTTTCACATTTTGACATGACATCACAAGTATTAGATCATCAAGAGGTGTCATTTTGAATCAACAGAAAAATAGAAAATCTTTACGAAAATTGTGCGGGTTGTGGCGTTGTCCAACTGAAAATAAACGTCGTGAACACATATAGCAACAGTTTCAGGCAAAAGAAGTTGAATCAACATCGTTCAATAACGCCATCAATTCACTAAAATCGCAGCAGTTTCATTTTTAAAAAGGGCATGGTCCAACGATACCAAAATCGGAAATAGGAAACAAAGTGTCACCCATTGTGGAATGGTTGGAATGGAATGGTTGTTCTAATATTTGTCTTGGGGTTTTATAGCCCCAGTTGAAACAATTTTGCTTTTTGAGCACTAATTTCATTTTTTTCAATTCGTTTCCAGCACCTATAGAACCTATAGAACTTCGTCTGCTGGCTTCAATTCTAATGTCAACTGGACCTTATAAGCATTTGCATCGAGATCTTCATTCATACTACAGTGCAAAGTTGTTGTGCACGCTTCAATTCATGTTCATTTTCGTGTCTATTTTGAAACCATCTAAGTTTCCAATTACACTTTTAGGTTGGAGTCTCCTCCTGTAAAGTTTCTAAAACTTAGGCTGAATACTAAAATAGGCTGTCAATTGCTTACTTAGACCAAAGAAACAGCGATTAGCAAGAGTTATTCTTCGTTTGATTTCAGCGCTGGTGTCATTATCTGAATTCATAGCGATACTTAGGCAGACAAAGTCTTTGAACAATTGCATTAGTGATGGAGAATCGAAATATTATCAAGAGCAGGAAGCCAGATACGATGAATCGTACATGAATGTAGAAATCTGTAGCAATATGCTGTT
Organism: Myathropa florea; assembly: GCA_930367185.1. Taxonomy (NCBI): domain Eukaryota; kingdom Metazoa; phylum Arthropoda; class Insecta; order Diptera; family Syrphidae; genus Myathropa; species Myathropa florea. The sequence goes on from OV884004.1 coordinate 18,577,762, forward strand.
GCAAATGTTAGTCAGGTCCAGTTTGGCAGATTCGGTGTCGAGAAGTTGGATGGCGGTATGTACGCTTGCGATTGCATGACCTAGCTCGTTCGACGGTGTAGTTCTTGTTCCACCCACGAACACCATCAGGTTACATCAAAATTTCGTGACCTTATCTACTCAATAGAAGATAAAAGGAAAAAAGAACAAGAAAAAACTTGTCTCAAACGGATATCTAAAAAAATAGAAATAATTGCGAAAGAAAGAGATAGGGAAGATGACTCAAGGTATATGCCTTTACCACTAAGGGATAGATTCACTGAACATGTCAAAAAAAATGCTTTTGACATGTCCTGCCGTTCGGAGTCGGCATTAACTAAACAAATTAGTTACCTTTTCCAGAACACCCCTTGACATTCTTCTAACCGCTGGTAATATGTCTTGATTGTAGATTGAGGAAAATTCAAGAGGATGCCTTGCGCGCTAGGAACTTTGTTCACATACGCAACCCTTTTACCTGCTTGCGAATAGATTTAATTACAAAATTTGACACAACAGTTAAACAAGTTCAACAACAAGAGGCGTAACTTGGTAATTTCATCATCCAATCAAATGTATCCCAAAATGTATTCAAAATGATATCTCATCCAAGTTAAGGACTCATATGTCATGTTTTTGGATCAAAATGATAATACTTTCACAAGCATTTGAGAGATCTAAGCTAAACTTTGTCACGAGTGTGTGTGTACACGTTGACAGGTACAAAACTTGTTCATTATCCTTGCTAAAAACAGAAGTTTTTATTGATATTTGAATAAATCCAAATGCGATGTGTATGAGTAATCCTTCATTCAGCATATTTGAAGGAGAAAATTGTAGCTAAGTTGACAGATGTCGGATGACAAGATAAACAGACACGAAAACGATGTTCAAGCATGTTTATCTCATTTTTAAGAGTTCTGTTCCCATATGGCACACCCTGAACCCTTAAAGATGTCTGTGTGCAAAAAAAACCCGTACTGTCGTAACTTTTATATTTTAGTGTGAAATTTGGGTGCAAAAAACTCTAGTACCAAGGGCCGTTGGCTATTTTTTTTTCTGGGTTTTTTAAAACCACTTCTGGACCACTCAGACTCAAAACTAGTCCATTGTACTGCCAGGTAGCAACCTACTCCAGTGGCGTTAATTTGATCCCAACGGCAAATGGTGATTGGACCAGATTCGATTTCACTGGGGTTCGAACCTGGGACCCCTCGAACTTGGGGCAGGCAACCAACTGCGCCATTCGTCAGTTTCATTCAGTTGGTTTGGGTTTAGATTATACAAATAAAACATACTAGGGCCTTAACTGGTACTGCTTTGAATAAAACCCATGAAAATGACTTTGTGTGAAAACGTTTGCCCGCCACTGTAATTGTTGAATAGATTTTGTAACTTCAGCCTCAGTATCTGGGTCGCTGAGGTGCATGGATATGTTATGGTTCGTACTGAAGGTATTGGCAAGTAGATTCGATTTCTCCGCTGAAGAAGTATACAAATTGTCATATATTTTAAGCGGTGGTATATTGGAGCCTCTTTTTTTAAATATTTTTTGAGATTTTCCAGAAACGTTTACATGCTTTATCATATGAGGAAAGAATCTTTCCATGATAAATTTCCCAAGTTTTTCAGAATCACCTCTGAAAAAAAAAATGTATTCGGTAAATAAATCCTACCGTTTCGTATGCGGCCTAAACTAAATACCAAATCATTTTTTGCCGTTTTTTTTTCAAAATATTTTCTGTTTTTGAAGTTCTAATTCTGAAATCATAAGCTTCTTAATTCAACACTTATCCCTTGAATCTCGGATGAAGAATTAAAAAGTCATTTGCATCAAAATTTGTTTTCCATGCATCAGATCTGCACTGAAATCGGCAAATTGACGAACGTCTCAGTGAATTCTTCCAAATTCAATTAAACTCCCAATTTCTGTAAAACAACCTACAGACAGTTGGCATGATTGGTGGTTGCATTTGACGTAAAGGTTATTGTGAATTTCCATGTAATAGATACATTTGAACAGAGATAGATGGTTTGGATTGAAGTTCGCAGTGAATTCAACTGAAGTAATTTGAATTCGTTGCCTTATATTGAGAACTACTTCTCTCAAAAATGATTAAGCACACAGAACTCTCGACGCTCGAGTATAGCTCGCACTTGACCGTATTTTCGTAAATTGTTTTTATTCAACTTCACACCATCCATTCGGGCATCCCTCTTGATGGTGGATAACAATGCAAATTGGATGACTGAAGGAATCCCTAACAAAGGAAATTTTCATGCGACACTTGAGCGGTTGTTTTTTTTTATGAAATTCAACAAAAGACTTTGAGGTTAAGTCTGGGGAAACGGAGGCATATTTCAGAAATGAGCTCAAAGTCTTTAACACGGACAAAGGCCAGACTGAATTTAGCTTAAATGAACCCGTCAATCAATATACATAAATTATGAGGGACTTTTATACTGTGACAATGGGAAAGTTCCAGTGACCGTCATTTGGAGATATTTATACTCTCCTTAAAGTCCTTAGAGTTAAGAGGTCTATTTTCATAAAATGTTTGCAAATGAAAGTAAATTTGTTTAAGTGGCTATTTAAAATTGATTTTGTAGCAATGAACTTCAAGCTGAATGGCATATTTATGTGACCAATATTTTGTAGACAAATTTATTGAAATCACAACTTAAAGGTCTTTACTTCTTTAGAGTTCAGCTGCAGAAATTTGAAACTCTTATATCGAAAAAAATTTCGTCAACTCAGTTGATGATGGGCTAGGCATTGGTATCGACTATTGACAGCGAGAACAGACTCATGTGAGAGTGGAAAGCAATAGGAAAAGGAAGGAGAATAAGAAATTTCAGTCGAAAATATACAAATTTAACATAAAGCTAATTGCCATTTGTATGGCATAGTTGACATTTAGAAACTTGGAGAAACATTCAGCAAAGAACGTGGCAGGTTAGGTAGATGAGTGCCCTTGCTGAAATGAAGAACATGTCAACGGCTCACTTAGACCACTATGAGTCCATTGTGCCTAAAGAACGTGGTATCGAACCAAACGGCGTAATAATCTAGGTTGTGCCTGCACCCTGACCAGCTAGCACGATCTGCAGCTCAACAAGTCACTTTTCTAAGAGGTCTTGCCAAATTTTCCCATATTTCTTCTTAAAAACAACAGCTTTATATAAAAGGAGGGCCAAATACAAGTTTATTTTCAAAAATGCAATAAGATGAAGAAAATAACAATCTTTTCCATGTTTTATTAGTAAGAACAAATACAGTCGACTCCCTCTAAAGCGAATTTTCACGGGATATTAAAATTGATTCGAGTTAGAGGGAGTTCGACTTAAAGGGAGTCGACTGTATTCCCATTCATTGCTAAATTCAACGTCATTCAAGTGGCTGCCTCGGCAGGCTTCGCAGTAGCGCATTCTGTCACCCCAATTTTCCAAGACCTTGTTGATGGTTTCAGGCTGTAGCTCAAGGTAGCCGTAAACAATGAACATGTTCGCCGAACTTGCTCGTTTGCGTTATCCCCTACACGGCGAATACATTTGGCGAACATTAATTTCGTGTTGTTTCTTCACACCTTCAATATGTGTGATAGGGAAGCGAAAGTGGTCAATTCCTCGTTAAAAACTTGGTTGACTGTTGACATTGTTCTTAATCCGCGATATGCACTAGGCGACGTTCACGTTGCCGTGACATTGTGTCAAACGACATTGTGCCAAATTGGCATAATGGCGCTTTTGAAAGTGTCTTTGGGCCGAATATTAACATTTAGCATAATGTCGCTCTCAAAAGCGTAATAGGGCCAAATTAATTTTCGACATTATGTCAAACTTGACCCTATGACAATTTGTTGAAGTGACATTATGTCACTAAATCGTCACTGTCGTCTAAATTTGCAGCAAACTAATAAACAGTGGAATAGCTATGGGGGGACACTTTCATAAGCCTCATTATACCACATTTTTCCATTTGGCACAATGTCACGGCAGCGACGTTCACAACAAAAATGAGTCTTGCTCGCGAACATGGCCCTACACGGCGAACCTCAAAGCCAACGAACACGACAAAATCGAAATTTTTCGCCAACAGCGAGCGGCTCGCGAACCAGTCCATACACGACGAAAATGCGGCGAGCACGAGCAAGTTCGGCGAGCATGTTCGTCGTTTAGGGCTACCTTTACGCCACACTGGAAATTCTGCACAAACAACTACAGGGCATGGTCTTCTCACTTAGAAGTGATTTGAACTCACCACCGAGATCGATGGATTTTATTCTTCTGTATCGCGTGTTTTCCAGCGTGACACGGCACAGTTGAATCAGCTTTCCCGGGATCCCGAATTCGGCCATCGCCTTGTAGAGCTCAAGACGATGGATGTTGTCGTATGCGGCTTTGAAGTCGATAAATAGGTGATGAGTCTCGACTTGAAATTGGTTCGTTTTCGTTTCGTTTTTAATGCATTTTTATTGGAAAATTCATTGTGCTTTTATCCTAGTTGAACGAACACCATTCTTAACTCTAACTTACTGGCCCTTTACGGGCTCTCTAAGCTAAACTTAACCTTAATCTGTATCCTTCGACCTTACCTAACTGACTTTATATATGTAGAAGTTTGTACAATTTTGGCTTAAGGAAAAAGTATCTACAAAAAAATTTAAGAAATTGATATTGAATTTGTCTCTGTGTGAAAATTTGGTCGATTGCCGATCTGCCGGGCCGGAACCCACACTGGTACTCGCCCATTAGCGTGTTGCAGAAAGGTTTCAGCAAAGTTTTCACACAGTACGTTGGATAGAATCTTGTATGCAACTTTCATCAGGGCTATGCCTCGGTAGTTCTTGGAAGACATAGGATTGCCTCTCTTGAAGATAGGGCATATAAGGCTGATAGTCCAAACACACTTTTACAGATTTATTTTAAATCAAATCCTGAACTTGCTAACCAAATTCTTTTATCAACAATTTTGCATCTTTCATAACGCATCTGACCTTATGAGACAGAATTTTCATTCACAAATGCAAAAGATGTAAACTGTTACTTAATAAACTCTCAAATTGTTATATGAGTCATTCTTCGCATTTAAAATCATATCTATCAGTCTATCATCGTTTCCATTCAGTGTACAGAAGCAAATTATCATGAAATGACTCACCCCGTCGGAAATTAATTCAAATTAAGAAAATTTATGCCGAAAATCAGAGGTCAATTAGACAATATTTGAGCACTTTGTTCCTTTTGTGGGCCAAGCTATCAATCAGGCAAAAACACAATTTAATGGTCCACTGATAAGGTGTTCGCGCAATTTACTCAATTCACATTCGGGCATCCATTAAGTTTTAACTATACGTCTGGAAGACGTCTGAAGGACGCAATAAGGAATCAAATTAGTCTGGCTATGGTAGGGCTTCTTAAGTCGTATCAAATTTAATTGCTGCAGAACAAGCAAACATGCAAACAAGCAGTTGTTGTTTCAGAACATTTTCCCTAAATCTAGTTGGATAATGTTTTTCTATCGCAGTTTTGTTTGGTGAAAAGGGGAAATCTCGGATAACAAGTCAAATTTGGGTGGAGTGACGATGAAGGGATGTTCTTCTTCTATGGTTATGTTTTTCTATGCGAAATCAACGAAAACAAGTTGATTATGGTATGATGAGCGAATTGTGATGGAGCGAACCAAAAAAGTGCTACATTGGGTGGCCGGGTAATAGCGTAAGCACAGCAACAGCTCACCATGAGCCAATTATCGAGAGAGACAATGTAGACAAATGCGGAAGTAAAGTTTCATATACAGGGTGCGCCAAATAGTGTTTTTTTTAAATCATAGGTAATTTTGATATCGGTAATTTGGTGGGCGCCGTGGCGTAGTGAGTAGGTGCATCGACTCCTACGCTCGAGGTCGTCGGTTTGAATCTCGAAAAAAAAACATCAAACATTTTTTCACGGCTCCACCTCTTTCGAATACTGACAATGCTCAGAGAGTATAACTGTCTAGAAAACAGCTTCTTAATCCCCGCACAGAGCCATGTTAACCGACTGAAATTGAAGACATGGATTTGAACGACTGACGACTCTGGTTCATGCAGGATGGCACGCAACGCCTCACAGCCCATGCCACAATCGATCTTTTGCGGACCAAATTCACCCAAATCGTGTTTTCAGCCGTCTTGGCGATGTCAATTGGTCGCCTCGGAGCTGCGATTTTATCCCTGTGAAGTTTTTTTTTGTGGGGAACCGTGAAGGACCGATGTTATGTCAACAATCCGGAAACGATTCAAGCACTTAAGGCCAATATCATCCATGTAATCCGTGAAAGTAGCCCTAAACGATGAACATGCTCCCCAAACTTGGTCGTGCTCGCCGCATTTTCGTCGTGTATGGGCTGGTTCGCTAGCCGCTCGCTGTTGGCGAAAAATTTCGATTTTGTCGTGTTCTTTGGCTTTGATGTTCGCCGTGTAGGGCCATGTTCGCGAGTAAAACTCATTTTTGCTGTGAACGTCGTTGCCGTGACATTGTGCCAAACGACATTGTGTCAATTGGAAAAAATTGTCATAATGACGCTTTTAGGCCGAATTTTTCCATTTGGTATAATGTCGCTTTGGTAAAGCATCGTAGAGCTAATTTGGCACTGTGTCACCTTGGATAGAATAGGTATCGGGGGGCATACTGCCTACTCCAAATCCCATAGTGTGCCATAGCAATTCTGTTGGCAACGCCATAATACAAGTGGAACATTTGTGGAATATATTTATATATAGCCCATTTGCCATATTTTCGACAGATAGACTTTTCTTTCTTTTCTTATTGCAGTTTTCATTCTATCAGGAACAAATAAAATCTTATGGAGTAAAGTAATTTATATATTGAATTCTTCCTTTCTAACACAAGTTTGTTTTGCGATCACAACAAATTTCACTGTTTATTAGTTTTCTGCAAATTTAGACGATCTTGCGCCATTTGGCATAATGTCACTTCTGCAAAGTGTCGTAGGGCCAAATTTGGAATAATGTCGCAAACTAATTTGGCCCTATGACGCTTTTGTGAGCGAAATTATGTTAATGTTCGGCCCAATGACACTTTCAAATGCGTAATGACATGACAATTTGACACAATGTCACGGCACCGTGGACGTCGCCGAGTGCATATCGCGGATTAAGCACAATGTCAACAGTCAGTCGCGACTTTATCGAGAAATTCACCACTTGCGCTTCCCGATCACACATGTTGACGGTTTGAAGAAAGAACACGAAATGAATGTTCGCCGTGTAGAGGATAACGCAAACGAGCGAGTTCGGCGAGCATGTTCGTCCATCTCCTCCACCTTTAAGTGAGCCTAAATGTCCCAAATCTGAATTCAATCAATTAGCAAAAGAAAATGTCGTCTTAAAAGTTTTGTGGTCAATCTCGCCCCACTCAGCTCTTTGCAATCAAGGCAAATTCAGATTTATCGTCAGTTTTTGGCATAGCTGTCACAACAAATCAAAATCCAATAAAACCTTAAACAACTGGCTGACAGTTCCCATCACGCTCTGTCGTAAATAATTTAATTCACTTTCATTAAACTTAAACGACGCACATTTCATTCAATTCCACTGATTGACAGGATCGAAGATGTGATGTGCCCCGTTTACTGGTAGTTTATAGCAAGTTTATGGTTCATCAGGCAAATTTATCCTTGCCACAGTTTAATGACACGACTTTCGCTTATCGTTTCTAGGTTAAATGTGTTTCATTGACAAGCCAGCCCCGCCTCGGGGGCACACAAAAGAGAGCACATTAGTCGTCCTGTAAGATCCTTGTAAGCCGTGCATAATTAAAGACAAAGAGCAACTTTTTCCTGACATAACGCAGTTATGTCGTCGACGACGATGATACAACGGAGGTGTGCTAATTGAATTATAGCGAACAGTGTGAATATTTTATAAGAAGTTGTGTACGCCACTAGAGGCATGTGAGGACGCTTTATGATTTGCCTCGTAAGACGGCACAGGGAATGAAAATAAAACGAGAGACGTGGGGAAAAAATGCTATGATTGCCGGGAGTACGATTATTCATGCGCTCGTTTTCTTATGGCTGAAATATTTATGCGCGTGTGTGTGTGAGGATAAATGGTTATTTAGTTGGGAAAGTACTTTTTAATTGAGACATACATTCTGTTGTACTTGTGAATTTGGAATTTTTTTTATGTTCCCTCTGAGGATACTGTTGGTGATATATGCGCGACAGAGGGTATGAATCTTTTTAATTGGGTGTGAGACATTGATGAGCTTAGTTTGATGCACAGTTCCAGCGTACTGATCCAGCACCCTACGGATGAGTTTATGGCAGTCTTGGGATTTACATAGGTTAGGTTAGGTGAATTGGTCCCCTTGCAGACATAAAAACATGTCAGCGGCTCACTTACAACAGTATGAGTCCAATGTGCCGTTTGAACCGTGGGAAGCCTAATCTTCTATGTATCGACAGCTAAGTCAGGAGTTTGTTGATATTTTCCCTCGATCATCCAGCTCCGAAAAGAAGAAAGCGGTTTAAGTTTCATAAGCTATCTCACAAAAAAAGATTAAATATCGTCAGCCATGAAATCAAGGATAACCTCAAATTGCACAACTTCCCTTTTGTTACCAAAGTTCGCGGCTGCAATGTGTTTAATAGCAGCATTAACTGCGCTGTGGTTTTATACAGACATTATCTGAACTGTAGCACCGCAAAGTTCACTTAATCCACCTTCCTTACCATGAGCACCGCGCAAATCTCTATTTTCCACCATCCGGAGTTGTTTTACGCTCGACTTCCGCCCGTCACCCCGGAATACTTTCACGAAGAATTCAACATTTTCTATTTCGGAAGTGCACTCAACAGCAACTCCCCCGGCGCAGGAAGGATGAGCGCACATTATATTCTCTCAACAAGTACCTGGGCTTTTCTTCTTTTCTATGATCAACTTTTCATGAACTCGCCATTCCCCAAATCCTTACGGGGCATTACTTCTGCTCCGAAAACAAATGCAAAAATACTTTAACAACACCTCCGACGCAGTCAAAAGAATCGCTTTTCTCTCTCACGCTCTCTTTCCAAATCCAACTTTAATTGCTTCTGTTGTTCCGCTAACGAGGAGAGGTCGAAAGGATTGTGCTAAAAATATCCCAACGGGACATAATGGCGGTTTTGTTGGCAGTCACTTTTACGGTAAATTACGTCACACTTTATGGCGTGGTTAACACCTGGATCTAAAGTCGCTTACACATCCTGTGTCACTGTGCGCTTAGAAGTTTTGTGGGTTGGAAATTATTCATGAAAATCCTGGAATACTTTTATCCTTTGAAGCTGCTGAAATGATTATGCTTGTCTAATGGCAAAAAAATGTGGAAGCCAGTTGTTTTCATTGAAATGAATATGGAAATGCATTCGTTTGCTGCATGCAGTGTTTTTGCATGCATTGCGGGACGACCGGTTGTCATAAATCAACTGTCAACGGTTCATGTAAAAGAATATATCTAGTCAACGGTTCATGTAAAAGAATGTGGAAGCCAGTTGTTTTCATTGAAATCAATTCGTTTGCTGCATGCAGTATTTTTGAATGCATTGCGGGTTTACAACCGGTTGTCATAAATCAACTGTAACCGGTTTATGCAAAATTACTTATCTTGTATACGGTTGTTAAACAGTTGTTTTCATTGAAATACATAAGGAAATGCATTCGTTTGCTGCATGCAGTATTTTTGAATGCATAGCGTGTAGACGGCGGGTTGCCATAAATCAACTGTCATGGGTTCATGCAAAATTACTTATCTAGTAAACGGTCGTTAAACAATTGTTTTCATTGAAATGAATAAAAAATGCATTCGTTTGCTGCATGCAGTGTTTTTGAATGCATAGCGTGTGGACGACCGGTTGCCATAAGTCAACCGTCACCGGTTTATGTAAAACTACTTATCTAGGAAACGGTTGTTTAACAGTTGTTTTCATTGAAATATATAAGGAAATGCATTCGTTTGCTGCACGCAGTGTTTTTGAATGCATTGCGGGTGGGTGACCGGTTGCCATAAATCAGCTGTCAATAGTTCATGTAGAAGAATATATCTAATGTCTCCACCTCAAGTATGTTAACGTCTGAAGGAGAAGGGCATGGTCTTTGAGCCTATGATTTGCCAGAAAAATTTGGTCAATCAATCACGCATCAGATTTTGCATCAGTTTGCCCTAAAAGTTGCGGAGGGCGTAGTTGTCCGAGGTAGATCTGGTCTTGAGCCAACAAACCACCTCATCCAACACGATATTTAGCTGAGTGCCTCCAGTTTTGCACACCAAGTTGATTGCTATCTCCATTGTGGACATCGTTTGATGCTTTGTCTTGCAAATTAATAAATTTTCAACTAAAATCAGCTAATCTCCGGGTATTCTTTCACATTCATTTTAACCCGTGAAAGCACAACAACAGCGTACACACTGTTGAAATGATGGATTGAAATTTGGAGTGAATTTGACTAAAATAATTTCAACTCGTTGGCTCATATTCAGAAGTATTTCCTTCAAAAATGATTAACGACACAGACGACACAGACCCTCGACGGTTGAGTACAGCTCGCACTTGACCGGGTTTTTTAATTGTTTTCATTAATCTCCAGACCATCCATTCGGGCATCCCTTGTTGATGCTTGAGGACGATGCAAATTGGATGACTGTAGGAGTTCATCACAAGGGAAATTCGGTATGCGACACTTGAGCGGTTGACATTCAACAAAATATTTTGCGGTTAAGTCTGAGGGAACGGCGGCATATTTCTGGAATAATTTCAAAGTCGTTGACGAGGACAAAGGCCAGACTGATTTTGGCCAAAATGGACCCGTCAATCAATAAACATAAATTATGGGGGACTTTTATACCGTGACAATGGCAGAGTTCCAGTGACCGTCATTTGGAGATATTTATAGACTCTCCTTAAAGTCCTTAGAGTTAAGAGGTGTATTTTCACACAAAATGTATGCAGGAGAAAGTAAATTTATTCAAACACTTCTTTAAAAAGAAATGCTACGTTATCTTGTAGACAAGCAATGAACTTCAAACTGAAAAACATGTTCTGTCGGCAAATCATCACCTGCAGTGCTTTAGCATCTCATAGACAAAGTGGGAATTTTTTAAGCATATCCCAAGAAAAAGCGTTTCTTGATTAAACGAAGGAAACGATTTAAGGATTCCATTGGAATGAGTAGTTTAGAAGCCGGCGAAGAGAACTATGAGTGGAAGTGCAGTGCAATCGGAGTACGGTCCAATCTTGAAATCCAGCAATTTATTGTAAGACTAGCTGCCACTGCATACTTCAGAAAGTCAATGTTACCAATGACGTAACGAGAAGAATTACAAAGAATCTTCAGAGGCTTCCATTAAGATCTTAACAACAGAACAACTTATAAGAATAATTGATAGAATCGAAAAAGGGCTGGAACTGAGAAAATTTTGGCTTGTGCTATTTTTTGACGTATTGTAGGCATTTAACGAACATTAAGTGTGGCACTGCCCCACCAATTCCCAACCTACCCCTAGGAGGAAGGTTACTTAGAAAGCAAAAACACAGCTACCAACCTTACCTATACACAAAACTCGCGAAGCTGTGGAACAAGACGAGGGTGTGGATATAGCTACTACTACTACACCAGCAGTTGTGGATATGTCCGTTGATTCTTATGTAGAAGGTTAATGGTTCAATCATGGACACCAACTTTCATATTCACCGGTACTGAATGAAGTCACTGACAATGCTTACGGAGCATTATTGTCAGGAAAAGCTTCTCAAACTGCGCCGTTTAAATTCGGTGTAAAAGTCTAGACCCACTCCATTAGTCAATGACACGAGTGACTACTGTAGAAAATAAGCCCAACTCTATGCCTCAACTGTAGTGCCACCCGAAGAAAACGAAGAAAGATCGATCTACTCGTAACTTCGAAGAAACATCAAACTTTGTCTGAGACTGGAGCTCTAGAAGATCGAAAGTATACCTTCATGCACTCGAAGTACACCTCTGCTCAACTTCGTCTATCTAGCGTACGGTGGAAACGGCTAAAACCTCTTTGCACCTCACTAATCAGCGGTCCGGCGAACCGTCTATAGACCAAATCTTCACACTCCGCCAAATCGTGGAAAAGATCACCGAGTTTCAAATATTAGGTTGTACCACATGAAATGTCAAATTTTTTTTGTAAAAAATTAAGTCAATATTTTTTTTTATAATTTTTTTTTTAGTCAAAATACGAACCATTGGCATCTATAACCTTCTTCCACTGTGATTCCTTTTTTTACAGAAGGCTTGTTTTTTTACGCTAAAAAGTTTTCAAAATCTTCTATGACCTTTGCTCGGTTTCGGAACACTTTTTGCCGGCAAATTGACGCCCAGGTCCATCTCGGACTGTAGCGCACTAAGAAGAAGAAGAAGGAGTAGGTTGCAGTACAATGGACCAGTTTTGAGTATGAGTGCTCCAGTAGCGCTCACAAAACCTCCGAAAAAAAAATAAAAAATTTGCCAACGCAGGCTGCTTTTCAGCCAATTTCGTATGCATTATTTCGATTTGACTGCATTTATCGTTTCAGCTCGTTGTGGAAATGAATAGTGGTTTGTGCCTTTCGATGTTCACCAGATTGTCACCATTACCTTTTATGGGCGAAGACCAAGTTTGGGGGTGTGCTTTGTGTTTTCCTCTGCATCCAACCACTGCCCAGATCTTTTACGGTTGTCATACAACCGATGCAAAAACGGTGAATTTCGGTGCCTTAGACTCAGCGATGCACATGTTTCTAAATGGCGTAGTTTGTCGTAGTTTTCAATTCATGGGCTACCCACTTGTCGAGTTTTTTCACTTTTTCTATTTGAGATAGGTGGCAACTTATTGTCATGGGGGATACTCCCATGTTGTGTGCAATGCCCCGCACCGTTTTTATTGGGTCCGCATCCACCGTTTCTCGTAAAATAGCTTTATCAGTTACCGTTTCCGGTTTCCCACGCGGTTCGTTTTCGAGGCTTAGGCCTCCCAGACGGAACTTAGCAAACCAACACCGAATGGGTCGTACGTTCACCGCTATATTCTCAAATGCGTCATTTATGTTTTTGGCTGCCAGAAACGCATTACGTCCCAGTTTGAACTCGTAAAGGAAAAGAGTACAAATTTGAACCGTGGGGAGCATGTTGTAAAAATTCCTAAAAAAAAATTAGCGTGCTTGCAACGGACCCTAAAAGTCGGACACATCAAAACACATACCATCTTATGTTACAAAGAAAATCTGTGTTGAACAGATGTTCACTCGACAGCTTCTAATTGAAGACTAAGTGACAAATCAGACATTTCATGTGGTACAACATAATAGGTAAGAACCCACCTCAGCGGCAATCGACAGCTTCATCGCAAGAAACTATTCGATGAGATGGTCAAATTCCCAACCCCAGGAAAATTAATCCGATGGTCTCGCGCCACGCTAAAACATACGGAATGCACAAAGCAGAACAGTGCTAGGATGTCCCAGGAGATGCGCTGTTATGTGACTTCTTCAATCTGATTGTGGAGAAGATAGTGCGGAGGGCAGGTGTTAACACAGATGGCACTATATTCTAGCGTTTCCAGTGAGCTACAATTAGGAGATAATTAAGGAGTGTACATGCCGCAGGGCCAAAGTGAACTCCACAAATTGCACACGATACAGAATCGCCTTTGGCAACCGCTGCTCCAGACTAGAAGGACCAAAATCTTGCTGCCTTTGAAAGAAAAATACGAAATATCGGATATTTTTGTCCTGTCTCCAAAGAAAAGGAAATGAGGGAGATGATTGTACAAGGATGTGGATATAGTTCGTAGTCTTAACTGGTTCGGCCACATCAATCTAATGAAGACCAGCTAAGAGACTCTTCAATCTGAGCCTCCTGCTTGGAAAAGACGGAGAAGACCGAACCTCCCATATGAATGCCAAGTGATCGCGGACGCAAAGTGCCTGGGATAGTCAGCAATAATGCAATTGCTCAATTGCTCGATTTCTGTGCCTCAGAGGCTTTTTTACAGCCAAGTTAATGTCCGGGCTAAACTCGATTGTAGAGTGAACAAACCAGAAAAAGCTTTAACGTTGTAAATCTTTCCTTTTAGAATTTGTGACAATTGGTCCTTTAAGCCACTCATCAAAATGGTAAACCCTCCTAACAGTCTCGAGATGAAACAATCGAAACCTAGTCACGCCGAATAAGAGAATCGGACTGGCGCCCAATCAAAGACCTCCGACATTGGTTTCCTGATTGTTCTAAATTCTCACCTACAATCTATCACACTACAGGTCTTTGGGGTGTAATCAAAGCAAATAAACTTTTCTCTAAGTATCCTAACGCCTCTTCTACGTCTTCACCAAATCCTGAAATTCCAGGTTCCTTGATGAACCCCGATGAATTCAACACCTCAAAATAGATTCATGATCCGATTGGGAGAATCCCAGCGATGAGTCTTATTTAAATTCAAAATTCCAACTTCAAAGCAAGTCCTCGACTCGACATCCCTCATCAAAGCGGCGGAGACCGCACAAGAATCGTAGGGAACCAGAAAGTTTGCCAACCCACTTGCGTAATTAGTTCCAACATTTGCCGACGAACTCACTCAACATCCAACGCCACGGGCCGGTGCCGAGGCAAATGTCGAAGTCGTCGTGGGAACATCAACAAAACTCGTAGATGTCTAAGTCGCACCCCAAACGAGTCTGCGTGTGATTCAGTATTCACCCCGACAGCAATTCACTTGTAATGAGTAACTTTTTCCACGTCTTCCTTTCATCCTCCTGCTGCGGCGCGGCGGAGGTGCGGCGCTATCTCATCAGAAACTGTTACGGCACAGGGAATTCAATTTGACTACACCACCGCAGGTACGAATCCCGGATGGAACCTAACAAGACCGTGATTATGTCCTCTCACAATAGAAGAAGGATGCCCGGTGACACCTCGAATTGTCCTCAAGTGGAATCTTGTTACACGTGCAAGTGGCCCAGCGCCTTGGCAGGACACGAGGACGAGAACACCGTCGAAAATCTCGCAATCGATTTGAAGTGAATAATTTATGTGTAAGTTGTGTCGACCAGAGGACGAGGGACACAAACGAGGAGGACTTCATTTTCGGAAACTTTGAAGGGCCTGTCCTGCTCATGTCGAATGGATTGGAGACATCATCTCTGTACGTGCATATCCCAGTTTCGAAAATTGTTTCTGCCGACGGTCGGAGGAGGGCAGAGCAAATCAAATAACCGATGTCCCCTACGCTCGAGCCTAAAACGGTTAAACGTGCCACCAAATCAGTTTAGGGATTTTGGGATTCTATTGAATTTTTCAAGTCAACCGCAAAATTTGATTGGAAATCCGATATTGGAATGTGTTGCTGCCCACGAGCGTTGTTCACACTTGTCTCTCCTTTTTGTCCTCTCATGGGTGGTAGGCAGTTTGTGGGCACATGTAAAGCACGTTCAAGTTGGCTTGAGAGTTCTTAAAAAGCAGCGGATTCAAGGCCGATGACGATTTTGAAGCAAAAAAAAGGTGAAATATGGGGTCACCTAAGAAGATATGTCATTTTAAATTTCGCACCCCTGTCGAACTGTCAACACACAACTGTCATTGTGATGACTTTTGATAAGTAAGAACTGGAAAGTAATTAAGTCTGGACCTATGGACATTCGTACAGGGTGGTAAGAAAAAGAAAATTAATTAAAAAACTGTGTGGAAATATGCCGGAACCGCTTCGTAAATTCTGTACTTCTTTTCGTTATCATCAAATTTTCTGGCCTTCTCGTAAAACTAAAGTAAAGTTCGGAGAAGTTGATGATTAGGAAAGAAAATACTCTGCCATAGGTGAGAGCAAAAATGTTTGTTTCTTACCCTGTGGGGCAACGCAACAGAGAACATCCAAGATTGAGTGGAAAAGGATCTCAACAAAATTGGATAGCTAGAGATAGCTAGCGAAAGAACCATACAACAGCATAAGGCCAATATCCAAGAAGAAGTCAGGGCGCTGAAACCTAAAATTCTAGGAAAAGTATCTAATGGAAAATGCTTTGGATTTGGAAAGAACACACCGGGTCGACAATGGACACAATTTGAGAGATATCATCTTTAACCTAGGCGGCGCACAGTAGGGCAAAAGTAGTGGTTTTGTGCGATAAATTATTTTGAAAAGTCTAAAGTGACTTTTTGTGTTTTAAAGCCTTATATAAGAGTGAAAATAAGTTCAAACTTAACTTTTACTAAGCAAAAAACAAATTTGGAGGGTTGTTTCAATATAAACTTACGTGAACCATACAGAAAAAAATTATTTGTTTTTTATTTTGGTGTTTATCATGTAAGATAATGTAGCTAATTATACAATTCTTTTTTTCACTTTTAAAGTAATCAAATAAAATTTACACATTTTTGCCTTCTCCGGACATATTTTATATTTTTAATCGAACGCTTAATAATAAAGATATTGAAAAAAAAACAAAATTAACAGCTTTTTTTATTTTCTTCCAATTGCAATTTTCACAATAAACCTACCAACTTTGATCGCTTGACTAACTTAGTGCAAAAATAAAAACAAAACCCTGCTTGCGGGTAGGGATGCAACATCGTTCTTAAAAACATCAATGGCTTCACGACAAAAATCGATGTTAAAAAAATTGGTATTAACAACGATACATCGACGTTTTTCCGATGTTTTATTTATCTTCTCCATCACACAAATTATTGGCTATATTTACAATGTACATTCCTCCTGGGCCTAGCTTCTCATCAACCACTCGTGTTTAATGCCGACTCCGAATGGCAAGATTGAGAAGCTTTTTATAGACAGTTATACTCTTTGAGCATTGTCAGTGACTCGAAAGAGGTGGAGCCGTGAAAAATTCTTAATTTTTGAAAAATTGTTTGTCTGAACTTGTAATCGAACCTAAACTGTGAAAGTCTAATGCGCATGGGTCGACGCACGAAACCACACAGCCACGGCGCCCACACTTTATGTGGATTACCTTCGTCAAAAATGCTAGAATTTTGCTTATTGACACACCCATTGAGACAACAATTATCCTCATGGCTAAGCACCATTTTTTTGGTAAATCAGTAGGTCCAATTGATTAAGCCCATTCAACAAAATTTCGACGCAAACGATGGTCAATCGGCTTCAATTATTGAAGAAAATGCAAGCCTTCAAACCACGATCTTTGAGTACAATGTCCCATGAAGTGGACGGACAAAGACCAAGGTGTTGTGAATGTTATCGAATCGATAAATTCCTTCAACACTCTCCTGAACGGGGCCAATAATCTCTTCACTACACATTCTTCTAATACCTCCCAAGGCCACTGCGTCTGCAAAGTAAATATTGTGCAAAGTAAATAACAGCTTTAGATGGTCGAATTGGTCAGGTGTAATACGGTGTAAGTGGTCTACAATTCCCTTCTGTCATTGATGAAACATTCTGCCTGACAGCGGTATTTGTGTCCTCGCAAAAAGTTGTCCACGAAAATGATTTTTCCAAATTTTCAGGATCGACAGCGACTCTACTGCCAGTTGTCCATCTTCGGCCTAGCAGGCTTTCGTCTGAGCCTTGTAACCATTTGATAATTGTTCATGGTGTAGAAATGATTCGAGCAATTCCCGACGTCTAGCACCAACTTCGGCTTAGTCTGAATTTCGTAAATTGAATTACAATCAAGATGATGTGGCAGGAAAGAAGTCCGAAAGTTTTATCGGAGGTTGGCCCTGTAATTGAATCCACAAAAGCTTGACGAGCCCCGAGCTGGTGTCGGACATCATGAATTTCTTGAATTATTAAATCCAATTTTTTAACTCCGAAAGACCTAACTGATATCAAGTAACCCTCGATTTGTTAATTTTTACTTTAATCCCACTTTAAGAATGAAAGAAAAAGTTTTTAGGAACAAATGGAACGGAAGCTTTAATCATGTCCTAAGTTACCACTGTCAACATTAGCAACGTCAGCAATAAATAGATAAATTGAAGAACGACCCTCTTTGTAATGCCAATAAATTCCTCATTTATTTCCTTTCCCATTGCTCAGCATGAAAGGAATCATATTTAAGCCGTTGGCAATCATGCAGGACCCTCTTATTTACGAAATAGGAAACCATCCAGATTAACGCCTTAGGCGACCAAAGCTGCCCAAAAAAGAGGCTGTGACCCAGATAAGGGACGGGTCAGTTGTAATTTTCCTCAGCTTCCGTCAATGGTCACGCTGTCAGGCCCATTGGCGTCAATTTGATGCGTTCACTGGACATCAAGTCACATGAGAACTGAAATGTCAAGTCAAAACCCCTACCCTCATCTATTTATGAGACCGTAACCCACACTGACGCCACTCACATGTCGATGTGTATCCGCATCATTGACCTTAATCGATGGCCGCTGCAGTGAGAGCAACCCCGCAACTATCCGCATTTCTAATTGAAATCGGGAATCGATTCTCGACGTATTCACTTTCCATCGCACTCCCACAAGGAGGCCCACAACTCACCGAACCATGTAAAGACGCCCTTAAAGGAGCAAAGTACCTCAACAACTCTTTCTCCCCCACGCTCTCTGGCAGCTGAAAAGGCAATCCTTTGTTGCCGCCAACGCCAATGACTATCCCACCGAGCACGGAATAAGATATTCCAACCGAAGAGTGGATAGGGCACAACTTCAAGTGATTTCTTCCGAGACAGAGTGCCTCCGAATTTGTCAGCAACTTTGGAAACAATTTATTTATGAATGCTCTCGTCACATTACTCCCGTGAAATATGAATCTCTCAGGCGGGACGAGATGAATTTCTCGGAACACACAACATCCGGCACGTCTCTTTTCATTCACCTCGTGCGTGCAGTAATTCGTCGTGTAAGTACATCTGGTTTCCGGGGGATGAAAGTTTATTTTTGTATTTTATTTTTAAATTAGTTTTGGGAACAATGTAATGGAGAATGGAATTGAAGATGTTCAAATGATGGGCTTTAGTCCCGTTGGTGGGTATTTTTGAGCGTCATTTGGCAAGATTTCCATCGGCAAATTACGTTGGGCTTGTTCGAAGATTCAGGGTCTGGAACAGAGCCACCATTTAATTCTGCATCACTTATCGTAGGTTACATGGGCTACTGCAGGTTTCTCCTCATGAGGCATAAACTTTGAAGTAATCGCCTCTGGGGTTCGAGTTTGTTTCGTGAAGCGAAGTGCATGTGGCAATCTTTTCAACATTTTCTGAATCGATGCTACCATTTGCTGCTGCTGAGGAGGGCAATGGGATGTGAACGAAACTCGTGCAGTCTGCTCTGATATGACTTTGGCCAGACAATGTCCAATTAGGTCCCATTAGGTCTCATCTTCTGCTTGCCACAAAATGGTTAAAGGAAGTTCCTTGGCAATATTCTTCGTCTCCTTTGAGCCTTTCACCGAAGAGTGGGATAGGAAAATTACCGTCAAGTTTCTTCCACTTTTAGCCCGTGGGTCAACGCCATGGAGGAAGTCCACGTTGAAGGTTGCGCACACAAGTAGAGGGAGACTTCATCCAACTTGGTGAACGAAGCTAAAGACAGCTGGGTTATGGTTGTTATATCTGGAGAGTCTTCATGGTTGACGCCCAAGTCCACCCCGTCGGGAGCGTCACAAGAAGAAGCTTAAATCCGGACTGGAGCACGACCTTTCGCTAGCAATCTCTAACTGCGCAATCAAAGGTTCAGGTTTCCCTCGATCTGTAGCGTCTATAAAAAAAGGATGCTATTGTTGCGCATAAAATGCAAAGAAAGGTATGTGTCGCCCTTTAATGACTGTGAACATGAGCGAATAAAACATCATCTCAAGGTCTCACAATACCCCGGACATGCAAGACCCTGGGAGGCAACCATCATATCAACACCTTGCACCTATTATTCCCGAGACTTGCGTGCAGTATCCATCTCCACCTGCTGTTTATCGAGTTTAAAAAGGCGGTCAAAAGGAATAGCAATTTGCAGTGATTAAAGTTTAGACTTGCATAAAAAAACACCACCTTGGTGATTCAAAAGGGAGGGCGACAAAGTTGTGTCCTTTCCCCATCACCACTAGCGTCAACAATTGCTGGCTAACTATTAAACTTTGTGCCCGCATCAGACAACAGCTGCGTTGGAGAAGGGAGTGAACTTTGTTGCGCTGAAAATTCGCGCTAACAAAAGAAAAGAAAAAAATGTTCCGTCTTAACCTCACAAAGCATTGGAGGTTGTTGGTTCTGCCATTCTGCTGGCCCGGCCCGCGTTGCCACAAATTTACTCCTTAACAAACGCTATTCTTGTCTGGATTCCCGGAAACAGTGGCTTTGAGGGTAAAGAGAAATGGATGAACGGCCTGGGAAGAAGTTCATCTTTTTAGCAAGTCTTTGGCGGAACCAGTTATTTCGCCGGGAGTAGTTGATGGCTTCCCAGTCGTCCCCTTAAAAATACTGCAACTGAACCCAACGGAATATGGCTGGAAGTTGACAGAAACAGGAACGCGGATGGATTTTATTTTGTTTTTTTTTTGGTCTGCCTCAATAAAGACAACTTTTTTGAAGTAGGTATCGAGTTTTTCTTAATTTATCGTCTTATCAAAAATAAACTAGGCAAGTGCTAGTTGTACTCGCACGGGGAAGGTTCCATCGCATAATTTTTATTATTGATTTCTGAATATCGAACGATGTTTCGAAACTATTTCAATTGATTTTTCTTCTAACTACAGCCCAAATCAACTATTCATTACTTTATTCATACATACACACCTGATCAAAAAATAATAGATACACCCTCATTCACATTACATTCTTCGTCTTCAGTGTTGCCCAATGAAAGATACGGTTAAAATTCGCCCAAAAGGCTAATATATTTGTATCTTATATACTTATTAAAAACTTAAAACATGAAAATATTTTCAATATTAACGTAAATGTATGAATATATGAAGATTAAATTGTGTTAGTTCATAAAAATCGTGTGATCAAAAAAATAGAAACATTGTAATTTTTTCGAAAATATTTAAATGAAGAGTTAAAATGCTTACTTATTTCAGTTGCAAAACCAATTACCACTAATACCCTGCGAAGTTACCCTTTTGCATTACAACTTTGGCAATCCCTTTCGGCATACTGCTGATGACTGCTTGACATGTCTCTACTGGTATTTCATAACAAGTTTTTTGAACAAATTATCACTGTTTGTCTTATTGGTAAATATTTGCCCAAACAATTTCTTCTTTAGAAGCGCCCACAAGTTTTCAATGAATTTTAGGCCTAGATATTGACTTGGTCAAGCTGGCAGGTTGATTTTCTTGTGGACAAAGCATTTTTTTTTACTAGTGTGGAAGTATGCTTTGAGTTGTTATCCTGCTGAAAGACCCAACGCAGAGGCATGTTTTCCTTGGCGTACCATAGCACTACCATTTGCAAAATGTCTTTGTACTCGGCTGCCGTCATATTGTTTGTAGTCTGGAATATTGGATGAACATCATTCTAATAAAAACTTCTCCTGACCTAAATGTTGCCGCCTCCATTTTTCACTGTATATTTTGTGCAACGGTTATGGAATTCCTTGGCTTGAGAAGTTGTTCACTCTTTTCACAGTCATTACCAAAGAGACTAATCTTTGTTTAGTCGCTCAGCAAAATATTTCGCCATTTTTCCTCATCGATATCGCTCGTCCAATTTGCATGTGTCATGTCAAACTCTAGCATCAGGCCCAATATTTTTTTTTCACTAACTAGCTATTCGGTCGAGAAGTTGGCTTTTCGTAAGCGACCATAAACTGTTGGAGCACTAACGGTGTTGTCAATTTCTGCGGAAATCGTCTTTGTTGACTTAAAAAGGTCACTTTTTGATAACATTATTATATTGCGATCATCCGCTGAGGTCGTTTTTTCAATCTGCCCTGATATTCCTCTTGGGGTGCAGATTTAAAAAAAAATTAAACAAAATGAAGAGACCGTCCCACACATTTCGCGATTTTACGCAGAGATTTTCCTTCTTTTCTGTGCAACAGAACCAAAAGTTTCTCTTCTGTAGTGCAATGACTATTTCGGGCCATGGTAAACCTAAAATGTTTATTTCCTTCTTTTTAATTGATACCAAGCAATTAAAATAAAACATTCTAAACCTTTTTTACAAAAAACTCGCAAAGAAAATAACGATATAATTGAATATTGATCACAATCTGAAGTGTATCTATTTTTGTCATCATACGATTTTTATGAGCCAACACAATTTAATCTTCATAAAAAATGTAAAATTATTAATGTAAAAATTTAAAATATTTTTGGGTTTTAAGTTCTTAATAAGTATATAGAATACAAATATATTAGCCTTTTTTTGAACTTTAACCCTTTCCCTCATTGTGCAACACTGAAGACGAAAAATGTAAAGTGAATGAGGGTGTATCAATTTTTTTGATCGGGTGTGTATAACTCGAGGGAGTGCGTCAAAGCTTAAAAATCATTGGCAAATTCACCTATACGGGAGAAACCCCCAAATTGCCCCCATTTTTAAATTTGGGTGCATGAGTAATGATATCAAGGCCTGCAATATCAAGTTCCAAAATTTCATGCGAATATCGTTATAAACTTCAGAGTACTGAATTTTTTGCAGAAACAGAATCGCATTGCTGCTTAAGAAACGCTTTCTTTGTACTAGAATGTTATCGACGCTATCGTTACCAGTGATGCGACCTTAGTCTATGAATATGTCACCGAAGCCATCATCGGAATGGCGTTTCTCAGACGAGCCAAAGCCAAAAAACAAAACAGAGTCGATCCAAAATTAAAGCTTTGATGACTGTTATCCTTGATTGTCGTAGTGTGGTTCACTCCAAATTGCTTTTGCCAGGCCATACAGTATTAAAGAGTTTGAGGGAACACGTTTGTCACAAAAGACCAGAATTGTACTTTCTTCACCATGACAACACAAGTCGACCAAAATGTTTAATTTTGCAGTAAGAAGTTACTTGCATGAATATACAAAGATTGAAATGGTTGCTTTCCTTCATATTGAAGGAGCTTTCAATAACATAATACCGGAAGTCAGGGTCGAAGCACTTAGCAGGTAAGGTACCCGCTACAATATCCTCAATTGGATAAACCTAATGCCTACCAGCAGGGAAATACACACCGAACGAACTTTTGATCTCATTGGAGCGCTGTAGCTGCAAGGTTATCGCTTATCCGGATGATATCGCCAGCATTTTCAATGGGAAATGCCCTCAAATTCTTGGATCGTTTTCACTTAACTTCACGGTGCGTTTAATACTGAGCAACGTACATACATTTCGAATCTCGAATAAAAAACATCAAACATTTTTTCACGGCTCCACCTCTTTCAAGTCACTGACAATGCTCAAAGAGTCTAACTGACTGGAAAAAGCTTCTCAATCTCGCCGTTCGGAGTCGGCATTAAACTGTAGGTCCCCTCCGCTCGTGACAGAACAATAGCACGCACAACACGAGTGGTCACTGAGAAGCTAGGCCCAGGTCGACCTCGGACTGTAGCGCCGCCATTATTATTATTATTATTATTAAAAGCGAAACTGAACTATCTAAAAACCGTGCTGACCAGAAAGGTTTATTGGTTAAGGCCAGCGTTAACCCTGGACTGTAGCGCAAATTACAAGAAGTTGCCTCATAGAAACAAGATTATCTAATCAGGGCAACGACCATTTAAGTTCAGCTCTGCACTTACCACAAAGAAGAACGAAATTCTCCCATTTGAAAATGTATCTCACGATAATTATCCTTGTTCGTATACTTCTGGCTCCTTCAAAGAATTACTAAAATCCTTTTAACAGAATCCTTTCGCAAAACCTCCAACCACTTAACGAGTCATGAACGTGCAGCAAAAGTTTAAAAACTCATTTGAACCTTGTGGCCATCAGCGTGGGATTTGTCGGATAGAATGCCAGACCGCCATCACATCGGAACATGGATCATCAAAATCGGAGGAATCTGAAAGCATCATTTTCAGAGTTAAGCACCAAATCGATATCGATGCCATCCGACTCGAATGGACACCATTTAGCGAGGGATTAAAGTTTGCCAAGAAGACTTTCCTCTAACTTCGTCCGCCTCGTCCTTCTTCCAGTCGTCGAAACAGTCTTAAGTCCCCAGCTCCGGATGTTTTCCAATCAAACGGATCGGGAATACAAATTGTTTTCAAGTGGGAGGAGACGCAGATGAACAAAATCCCTCCCGGCGATTTGAGAAAACTTTTCATTCGTCCTCCGATTATCCGCCACTAGTTGCTACAGGATTTGCTTCTTCAAACAGACTCAACGATCAATTAGGGGTTCGGCACTTCACCCGGAAATGGCACAAAAGCCAAAACAAACCCAACGAGGACAGTGGAAGAGACACTTCTTGCCACATCGTCCGTGCAATTAGTACCACTAACGTGGACATGGACTGAGCATGCAACTGGTCATGCACCTGTGAGCACGTAACCACTTCTAAGCCAGAGGACCGTTTGTTTATCTTCGATTGTGAAGATACCAAACGGATTCACCGTTCCGGGATAGTTTTGCAATTGGCCTCAGGAGTGGGATGACAGGGGACTGTGGAGGAGGAAGACAATGAACCCAGTGTTTGTGATGTCAAAGCGGACATTCGAATGGAGTCGCATTCGGAGTCGGCACATTG
The DNA here is from genome assembly GCA_930367185.1 of Myathropa florea. Classification (NCBI taxonomy): domain Eukaryota; kingdom Metazoa; phylum Arthropoda; class Insecta; order Diptera; family Syrphidae; genus Myathropa; species Myathropa florea. The sequence goes on from OV884004.1 coordinate 18,602,434, forward strand.
TTTGCAAATTATTCGGTCAGCGGGTGGATCCACACTCACACACACTCACACACGGTGGTCTGATGTCGAAATTGCTTAAGTGGACAGTTTACTGGATGGTTGCGTGACTCGGCAGTTGTTACATGTTTTCATTCCGAGGGATTATGTCACCACTTTACTCCTCAATTGACGGTAATCGCCAGGAGTCATCGTAGGCGTTCAACGCGGACAGAGGTCCCGGGTTAGGCCTTTGTTTTGATGGGTTATTGTTGTCTGCTCGAACTGGCGACACAGCATGACAGGAGTTACTTTTGATTGTTTGGTCTGTTGGGAGGTGGTCTTTTGATATGGTCTCGTGCTGTTAATTGAAGGAGATTAGTGCAGGTTAATGAATTAAACAAAATTGGTTGACGTATTTCAAATGCCTCTAGACTTGATTAACTGAATGTATGTACGCACGTGTAGGATACTTCTTGGACGTTGTTTCAATGCTTTTCATAAAACCCTCATTAATTGAGAGCTTTGACGACAATTAAGTTAGTTCATAAATGAATGTGGAACCAAGAAAATATGAAGATGCTTGCCGCCGTAGTTAAGCCTATGTCTTCCTAGGAAGCTTATGCCTTACAATCGATGCACCATCTTTAAGGAATCAGCTGCGGTGGAGTAGTTGAGTAAATGCGTCGACTCCTATGCTCAGAGCCTAGGTTCGATTTCCGGCACAAACACTTTTCATATTTCACAGAACCGTCTTCGATTCACTAACTATGTTCACAGAGAATAACTTTCAAGACAGCGTCTAGATCTTTACCATTCGAAGTTGAGAGAAACCTGTAGGTCCTCTCTACACATGAGAGCACAATAAGATGCACAACATGATTTGTTGTCAAAATAATCAGCAAGCTTTACTATTTCATCATTCATCGCTTCACGCTTGCCGAGCGTGCCAGAATTACTAAAAAAATAATTACGAAATTCTGGTTGTAAAATTCAGTTACAAATACGCAACTGTTCGTGAGGGCGGCCGTTATCGTGGCTTCAGTGGGCAGGCAATTCGTCGCACAGTGAAAAAGTTTGAGCATGCGTACGCTCTTTTGGAGCATAAGCCACCAATCATCAACCTGACGATGGACCAAAAATGGATTGGATAAAGATTTCGAAACAAAATTTGTAACTCTTCAAACGCAATTAAAGCGAGTTTTCACGGCGTTTCGTTACAGTTGATGAATTCTGGATACACCAGCACACATTACCGGAAACGAAGAAATAATCATAAAAGTGGTCTTTTGCAGGCAAATATGGTCAAAAACGCTTATTTTGATGGTTTCGAGAAATTATATATTTTGGAAAGGTTAAAAAAGTTAGAATACCGTTGGGAATCTCGCGTACCTCGCTGAAAGTAGACTATGTTAAAAATTAAAATCAATATTGAGAAACAAAAGCGAGTATTTCATTTAAAGTGTGGTCCAACAATAATGCATGATGTTAATTGTGAGTCACGCCTTAATGTCAAGTTTTTTTGCCCAACTTAATTTGACATTTCTTTGTTTCAGTGTTTGACAAATTCAACCAAGAGAGGTACACAATTGAGCAGCGCGTTAAGATTGTTGAAGTCTTTTACGAAAATGCGCGTTCAAATCAAAATGCATTTCGTGCACTTCGTGATTTGTTTTGGCAGAATTTTTTTGTCGTTAACAAGCAAAATTGCCGCATTTGGGCAAATGAGAATCGAGTGATTGTTGAAAAGCCGGTGCATCTGCAAAGAGTGACTGTTTGGTGCGGTTAATGGGCTGGCGGCGTCATCGGGCCGTACTTCTTCGAAAATTAGGTCGGCCAAGCAGTTACCGTGAATGGTGTTCGCTATCACGAGATGATAACGAACTTCTTGTAGCCAGAAATTGAGGATATGGACCTGGACAACATGTGCTTCCAACAGGATGGTGCCACTTGCCACACAGCCAACGAAACAATGGCTCTTTTGCGCGAGAAATTCAATGGCCGTGTTATCTCACGTCGCGACGTGGCGATGTTAATTGGCCGCCATGATCATGTGATTTGACACCGTTGGACTTCTTTTTTTTTGGGATATTTAAAAGAAAAAGTGTACGTCAATAGGACAAGAACAATTCAAGAGCTAGAGGATGAGATAATTCGGTACATTAACGACATTGAACCTCAATTATGTCTCAGAGTCATTGAAAGTATGAAAGTTCGGTGGATAGAGGTATGCCACCGAAGCCGTATGGCATTGGCGAGCATTTGGCCGATATTTTGTTTCACACATAATTTTCATAACCCCTTCTATCATAATAAAAAATATTCAGATAATTCTCTGAAAATTTTTTGTTTTATTTACGATTATCATCGAGCGTTTTCGTTGGACCACCCTTTGTAAGACACTGGCTCTTCCCTAAAAAAGAGCTTTATGAGTGCAAAAATATTGAGTCAACCAGGGCTGAGTCACCAACTTTAGCGAGCTTATCGGCTGTTTCGTTCCCTTCGTGCCCTGGAATCCAAATTAGGGAGTCTGTCCAGTATCTTTTTGTTGGAATTTATATTGCGAATTAGCGGTGAAAGACGGTGATGGACTTGAGATAATCTGTATTGATATTCGAAATATTCATCAAATTACCATGCCGGAACTATCTGAACTTGAAACTTTAAGCCTCTTTTAGCCTAAACGCACTCTTTGCGAACAGGAAAGTAGTGACGCTGTTGATATTCTGCTTTCCTCTGTAATGCTGGAAGATGATAGGACATTAGGACATCCGTATCTTGTATCAGGCCTTTAGTATCCAAATAAAGAAAAGCTTCCGGCGGAATAAAGCCGTTAAGGTGCACCTTCTCATGGTACATTATGTTAGGGTAGTAAGCCCCAAAGATCAGACTGTTGGTGGAAGTCATATCTCGTGCAATGTGATCCCGAATCAACTTAATAATAACATTATCTATCCTGATCAGGTTTGCGTCGTTATACAAGACCTCGTTGGGATAGAATTTCTTGTACTCGGATTCGGGTGTGCGATACAACCGGAGGCAGGCCCGAAGACACTGCCTCTCGAACACCCTCGTCTTTTCCATCTGGGAAGGACTCAAGTTGAACCACACTGGATAACCATACACCATGATTGCCCGGATAAGGGCAATGTAGCAGATCACCTTCACCCTGGTATCAAGTTGGTTGCTGTATAACAACCTACTTGTCGCAGCAAAGGCCTTTTTAGTTTTCGTCAAAGCAGTAGCTGCATGCTTATCACAATACAGATACTGATTCAGCCAAATGCCAAGATATCGCACTACATTTTTCACAGCTAACAGCTGTCCCTGCGGGTCTACAATGCCGAACTTGTGTCAGTTTTCTTTCGTGTCCCTTGAGGCCTTGGACAGCGGGGTTCTGAAGAGGATAGTTTCACACTTCTGGTAGTTGATCTTCAACTTCCAGACGTCGCAAAAACGCTGAATTTTGTCGAAGTCACGCTGCAACAAGATCTTTCTTCTTCAGACCTGATCTGATCATAGAAGGGTAGTCTCTCTCCAATTTCATCACTGTTAGTGTATTCAAGATGCTTGCATTGTCCGTTTGGCTTAAGTTTCAGTTTCCCGATTGGCTCATTCTTATCATACCATCGATGCCTTTTTTTTTTTTTTTTTTTTTTTGTGCGATAGGAGGTGGAAGCCTTGCATAGGCACCAAAGGTCCGACGTCCTTTGGTAGTGCCGGATTCTTACCGGCTAAAACCACCCCCAGTCAATCTTCCCGTTTATTTGCTCCCTCGCGGAACTACCGCTAGGTATTACTTCACGAGGGACGGGTTCGAGCTATTTGCTTCGTCACTAGGTGTTTAGCGAATTCGCGTTCCGCTGTCGTTCTACGTTCCTAAGATCGCACATTATCCGTACTGCTGCATCGTTTACTGCAGCCCAATAATCTTCGCATTTTAACATATACTGAACTATGTTCTCTGGTGTCGGCTGTTCACCAAATTTTTCATGTAAAATATCTCTTTCGTTATCATAACGGGGGCATTCAAAGAAAACATGCTCCACATTTTCTTCCGCGTGTAGGCATCGAGGACAGAAAGGACTTGAATCACGGTTCCGCTTGAATAGGTATTTACGGAAGCCACCGTGACCAGTCAAAAACTGTGTAAGATAGTAATTAACCTCGCCGTATTTTCGATTTACCCAATTTTCAATCCTTGGGATTAGTCGGTACGTCCATCTCCCTTTTTGGGACACGTTCCATCGTTGTTTCCACATTTCTATGCTGCGACTTCTTTCTATTTTCTTCGCGTGGTTTACAGTGGGCCCGATTTGCACGCGTTGGTCATAAAGTCTTCTAGCTTCTAGAGCTAGAATATCGATGGGTACCATGGAGGATAGTACCAATATCGCGTCGTGGGATACCGTCCGAAATGCACTGCAAACTCTCAGTGCACATAATCTGTAGACAGATTTGGTGTCTTTCATGTGCGACTTTTTATTCGCGACGTCAGACCATATTTGTGCCCCGTACAGCTGTATGGATGTTACAACTCTCGCCAGCATTAACCGTTTACTTTGCCTCGGTCCGCCGACATTTGACATGAGTCTCGAAAGAGCGCTTATCGCTTTCGACGATTTCTCACAAGCGTACGCGAGATGATGCTTATAATTAAGGCGAGCATCAATCATCACTCCCAGGTATTTAATAACGGGGCTGGAAATAATGTTGTGCTCTCCGACTTTTATCGTTATCGTCTCCCGTACCTTTCTACTCGTGATTAGCACGGATTCCGTTTTATGATCCGCAAGGTCTAAACTCATGTGGCAAAGCCAGTTTTTTATCAAAGCTATTGCTTCGTTGCAATATAACTCGATTTCTTCTAGTCGTTTCGCTACTACAACCACCGCAATATCGTCCGCGAAGCCTATGATAGAGGCTTCTCTTGGAACCGGGAGTCGTAGAATGTCGTCATACATCACATTCCATAGTAGAGGACCTAGCACTGAACCTTGAGGCACGCCCCCTGTAATTTTATGCAACTTCGTTCCGTCGTCAGAATCATAGAGAAGCAACCTATCAGTAAAATAGCTCCTAATTAATCTTAATATGTACTTCGGTACATTTAATCGTTCGAGACGTTGTAAAATACGTATCCAGTTCGCCGAATTAAAAGCATTTTTCACGTCAAGTGTTACTACGGCGCAGTAATTTTTACTGCCTCCTCTCCATCGTCTACCTTCTATGGCTGTCCGGGCTTTGTCCGTTACAATTTTGATCGCGTCAATTGTCGATCGGCCCTTTCTAAAGCCATACTGGTATTCCGCGAGTCCATCATTGGCTTCGATGGTGGGCTGTAGTCTATTACAAATTATTCTCTCGAGTATTTTGCCCATAGTATCGAGCATACAAAGTGGTCGGTAAGATGAGGGCTCTTCCGGTGGTTTATTTCCTTTCGGTAATAATACCAACCGTTGGTATTTCCATTGTTGCGGAAAAACTCCCTCATTCAAGCATGCATTATACATGCTGACGAATATATCTGGGCGGGCTTTTATAGCCAGTTTTAATGCCCGATTGGGTATACCGTCGGGACCGGGAGCTTTTCGATCTTTTATTCTATGAATTGCCGCTGAGAGCTCGTCGTTTGTTACCGCAGGAATAGATTCGCTTTGTTCACGGATTTCGTTTAGTGCGACCCCGTCATTTTGGAAAGGGAACAGAGTTTCAACGATTCTACGGAGCAATAGTGGGCAGGTTGGCGATGACCTCTGAGGCGTCTTGAGTTTCGCGGTTATAATTTTGTACGCGTTACCCCATACATTCCCATTTAATTGGTCACAAAGATCCTTGAAACACTGTCTTTTGCTAGACTTAATGGCAGATTTAAGTGCCGCACGTGCCTCTTTGTACCCTGCTCGCAATAAGAGGTGTCTTTCTGGGTCGTGTTGTCTAGATCTCTGATATTTTCTTCGCGCCTTGTGGCACGCCGATCGGAGTTCCTTTATCTCCTCGTTCCACCAATATGTTGGCCGGCGGCGATTCTGACTTCCCGTTCTAGCCATCGATGTATCGCAGGCAACGTGTACTTGTCGCGTTACTTGGCTAACAATCTCGTTTGCTGTTCTCCCTTCGACTATAGCTTCGGCGATTGCATACTCTAAGAGCTCTTCGTCTAAGGCGTTCACGTTCCATTTCGTTTTACTAAGTTGACGCGGAATGTTTCTAAAATGTAGAGGACTATATACATCTATTAAAATCGCGTTATGATCACTGTGAGTGTAGTGGTTGCTGACTCGCCAGGTCGTATGCCTAGATAAGCTACTACTAACGAAAGTGATATCTACTATCGAACCTGCACCCGCTCTACTAAACGTATTCGTATTTCCCACATTAGCTAAGACGACGTCCAAACTAGAAAAGGCTTCGAGTAGAATGGTTCCTCTTCTATTTGTTAATACGCTTCCCCATTCTACTGCCCATGCGTTAAAGTCACCGGCTATAATTGTTGGGGTATGATCCTTAGCATCACAAACTATGCTTTCAATGACACGCTCGAACTGATCAATGGTAAGACTTGGAGGGATATAACAGCTGTATATGTACACGTCGTTTATCTTCGCCCGTACAAAGTAGTTTTCCGCGCCGAGAGGTGGTATCTGGAACTTGGCATTTCCACATACCCATATAGCGGCTTTTTTCGTTGCATCGTGCACCCAGTTACCCGAGTTCAAATTACAGTACTGTTCGGACAGTATTGCAATGTCGACCTTCTGCTCGCGGACCGTCTGTTGCAATAGATCCTGAGCTACCTCGCAATGATTAAGATTTAGTTGCAAAATTTTCATGTTTTCGCGTGTAAGCTCTCTAGGGCTTTTTTATACTCTGGGCATCTCACACTACCGGTTATATGTCCAGAGTCTAATCCGTTTGCAGTGCAGTGCAAGCATTTTGGCTTCACCTTGCAGTCCTTCAATTTGTGTCCGTTTTCTCCGCATCCAAGGCATGCATTCGATCGGTCGGTAGGGCATACCATCGATGCCTGCATGAGTAGATCTGTGGGGAACATATGAAGTGATACTTTGAACCCAGTTGTTGAGGTCCTACCGATCTCATCTGTGACTGCTAGACTTGGTATTTCATGGATTTGAAAGCAAACTGCCTCCAGACTAAGGTACTGTGCGTTAGAATGCGGCTTTTGTTTGTTTCGCCGTGTACATTCACAGGACAGCTTGACTTGAGATGAACTAACGTTCACTCGGAGACCGACCTTTATATTGGTTAAACCTACAAGTCTGTTTCAGTGACTGCACTCAGAATACATTTGACGTTGAAGTGGAAGTCATCTTGTAGCACACCTACCCAAAAGAAAAGCACCAGCCAACAAAATCGCTCAACCATACCTCACGGGGAAGGGGCAACTTTAAGAATGTAAACTTCTGCTGTCAACTTTAGGTTTGATGCTGTTTCTACATTAGATTACGTGGCTAAAGACAACAGAATTAGCAACTCAGCTGTTTCATAGTACTCCCTGTTAAAGGGAACCCTCATTTGTTTTTTTTTTCAGTGAACCCCGAAGATGACCAACACCAGTCGCCCACAACCGCAAGAGTATCTTGTCCCCACAGCTGCTTCAGTGATTTTCACTCCCCCACATGGACAAGAACTGAATGAATTATTTCCTCGAAAATCGATTGAAAGTTTTTCAACTCGACTCTCCTCCTGGTTGGCACAATGTTCGGAGCAGCACATGAGGGTGCTTACACTTGTTACAAGATTCAGTTCGATTTACATCGAGCTGTCGCCAGGGAGGATGGCATGAGTATTCTTCCTCCACCGCACAAGTGAGAGGACACACATAATAACATTCGTGTTAATTCCCATCAAGGATTCATACCTGCGGTGGTGTACTCAAATTCAATTCCCTGCGTCGTTATAATTTCTGATGAGGTAGGACTCCGCTTCCGTTTGGGAAAAGTTACTCATTACCTCCAGCTTTTAGGCTGAATATTAAATCAAATCTGCACGCAGTTGGGTTGCGGTTTAGAGCCCTATATGGGGTTTTGTTCGCGAATAGTACCAACGGAAATCCTGTGGTTGAACATTGGTGTCTGTCTGACGTACATACCTGTTTTCCGACTTCCTTCGTAGCAGCGGATTTTAAATTCTTTGATAGAGGTCTGAATTAAGAATGAGCATTAAGTTGTTGTGAGTAACTTAAAACTTCCTTGGGCGCCATTCTTCTGTCGACCAATCGTAGGCGGAGAAATTTACAGGGTCTTGAATATTCTATATCTCTTAATATAAATTAATATAAAGGGTGGTCTAACGAAAACGCATGATGTAATTGTAACTAAAATAAAAAACTTTCAGTGGATTATCTTAATATTTTTAATTATGATAGAAGGATCCCTGAAAATTATGTGTGAAACAAAATATCGGCCAAATGCTCGCCACGGCTTCGGTGGCATGCCTCTATCCGATGGTCCATAATTTCAATGACTCTGAGACATAATTGAGGTTCAATGTCGTTAATGTGCCGTATTATCTCATCCTTTAGCTCTTGAATTGTTCTTGGCTTATTGACGTACACTTCTTCTTTTAAACATCCCCAAAGAAGTCCAACGGTGTCAAATCACATGATCGTGGCGGCCAATTAACATCGCCACGACGTGAGATAACACGGCCATTGAATTTCTCGCGCAAAAGAGCCATTGTTTCGTTGGCTGTGTAGCAAGTGACACCATCCTGTTGGAAGCACATGTCGTCCAGGTCCATATCCTCAATGTCTGGCCACAAGAAGTCCGTTATCATCTCGCGATAGCGAACACCATTCACGGTAACTGCTTGGCCGACCTAATTTTCGAAGAAGTGCGGCCCGATTACGCCGCCAGCCCATAAACCGCACCAAACAATCACTCGATTCTCATTTGCTCAAGTGTAGCATTTCTACCTGTTAACGAATCCACTGAGATGAAAGTGTGCCTCGTCGCTGAAGATGATTTTCTTTGTAAAGTCACCATTCATTTCAGTCTGTTCAACTAACCATTCGGTGTATAGACGACAACGGAAATGGTCAGTAGGCTTCAGCTCCTGAGTCAATTGAACCTTGTAAGCATATAAATTCAAATCTTTATTCAAAATTCGCATTAGTGATGTTCTTGAGATGTTCAATTGTTGGGCACGAAGACGAGTCAAGGTTGACGGCTCTTCTGGCACACTATAGCGAACAACAGCACTGTTTTCCGCAGAACGATCCGGGCGAGCATGCACAGGTGTTTTCACATTTTCTGCTAAAATTTGCGCACAATTCTACCGATTGTGGACACATTTGATCGATTATGCTGACCAAAAAAATCACGAAGTGCACGAAATGCATTTTGACTTGAATGCCCGTTTTCGCAAAATGCTTCAACAATCTTAACGCGCTGCTCAATTGTGTACCTCTCCATGCTTGAATTTGTCAAAAACTGAAACAAAGAAATGTCAAATTAAGTTGGACAAAAAAACTTAAGGCGTGACTTAAGTCGTGCGCTATGGTTGAACCACCCTTTAGAACACTAATAGATCTTGTCGCTTAACCAAGAGATTCTGGCAAGACTTCGATACAAATTCTCTTACTACCCAGAGAAGAATGTAGTATTTTAGTCGGTATTATCACGGAACATTATTTTGTGAGATACCATGCTCCACCAACATCTGCAGAAGCTGCAGCGAGGCAGGGGTCAGTGAAACTATAGAACACCTACTTTGTGAGTGCCAGGTTCTTTCCAGGACTAGATACGCAAAGTTTCGTAAACATTTCCTCAACTCACTAAAAGACGTGGTGGCCTTGCAACCACGTCTACTCCTCAAATTTGCAGACGCCTCCAAATCATTTTGCCTCAATAAGAACTTAAGTGCTAATTCTTAGGTTTATGCAGTGTTGTTGGACCTGCGCAGTCTATATGAGGCTCTGCCACCACCACTAACCTAACATACCACAATCCGGGGCATGAAATAAAACGCTTATAACAGAGTTTCTTAAATGCAAAGATAAACAGCAGTTTAGTTTATTGAATAAAGGCTTATACTTACTGAACCAATTTATCTGAAAGTGAGTATTATATCATATCTGCAACTACATTCAAGGAAGTACTCTGCCCCTTTTTTATAAATGGATCTTCAAATATATGCATGTATAGTCAAGGAAAAAAGAATTGGACCGAGAACAAAACCTTGCGGCATGCCCACATTTTTTGTTGACTTTCTCAGTCCGATTTTTTAAATCAGACGAAAAACAATTGATTATTAATAACAACGAAAAACCAGTGTAATAGAAATACAGTGGACTCCCCCTAAGTCGAATCTTTACGGGATATCAAAGTTAGTTCGAGTTAGAGGGAGTTCGACTTAGAGGAAAGTTTTTTGTATTGAAAATTAAGGGGAATGTCAAAAAATAGGGCGGAAAACTTCGAGTTAGAGAGAAATTCGACTTAGGGAGAGTTCGACTTAGGGAGAGTCCACTGTATTTAGAAGACTATTGTGGTCCACCATGCTAAATGCTTTGGTTATATCAACGGAAAGAGCAACACATGCATTCTTTCACCATCCCAAACTTATTGAATGAAAAAGGTGAAGTTAAAAAATGTATCTTCAGTAAAAATAAGTGACCTAATTCAAGGCTGCAGATGACTTAAGAAATGTTAAAAAATATGTGAACCATTATCTGAAAGCCGCGTTCGTCTGACCAACTTATCTCATGAACATAAAACTTTTCTAAGTGTCCTTACTTTTGCATTTCTGAAGTACTTCACGCCAGGCAAACGTCGATACTCCATCAAAAATTCCTCCAGCCCAAATCTCGCCAAAGTCGAATGACCTTTCACTGGCAACTCGCCACATCTTCAAGGATCTGTAACCTCAATTTTCTAGTTATCCTTACATCTCGTTAGATATTATGACTTTCACCTCGACAATCATAACTTTCCATTATTTATATCCCGCCACGCATCACAAGAGCTCAGCTCTTGTCGACGGAAAGACAACGAGGTCCCCCCAAAAAAAAACCATCCACTCGGCGGAAAACATCTTGCCAACTACATAATCCATATTCATAACAAACTCCTGCCGATGTACCACTTACACGCACATCACAACTCACTCCACACTCACGAGGTCTTCTGTTTATCACGCACATCCAACAAAAGTGCCTGCTTCTCAGTCTCCGGAAAACTGGAAGCGCCCGAACGAGACAAGGGAGATAAACTGAGAGAAAAAAGTTTCCATTCAACGATAAGGACGAAAACAAAGGACTCACTGGCCGCAGGCATAGATACAATTACGGCTCGAGCACTTCCCGGAGAGCTGCTCCTAAGCAGAAAGGTCAGACGAGGGAGGCTCCTAATGTAGACGGTAAGCAACTTCCTGCCAAGGAATCACACAGAATCATCGTCACAATGCATGGGACCATACTCCTGCTGTTAAAAGGATTTGCATGGTAATTGGATTGTGTATGCTCGAGGAGTGTAATTGTACTTGAGCCCAGGTGAAGTTGCACCCCAAGAGTTGGGGCACATGTCCCCCGGGGCAATTAGTTTCACTCGGGTGGTGTCCTCTCATTCGGGAGTATGAATAAAGATGCCAAAATTGAATTTGAACCGAAGAGGGCGGGAATAAGTGGCAATCATCGTTTCACAAGCGATGCGGAGTGGCTGCGAGATAACGACGAACTTTATTCGGCAATCGGTGCCGCGATGGTGCGACGTGGACTACGTGCGCGCAGCTGGAAGTTTTTTCCATATCCGTCGACAGAGAAATCCTTATGAATGATCCACGTTCACAGCTGGCTGGGATTTAGGGGATCTGTCAGAAGCTAATCCTAATGAGTTGAGATCCTTTGAAGGCGATAAGATGTCTCAGGTGCTCGTCAAGGGAACTGGCGTTTAGAAGGCGAAGCAGGTGTTCCTTCGAAAAACTGAGATTCACGTGGAAGATTAAGTGGCTGCAAGAAGTTGATTAGATTGGAATTACAAAGGGAGCCAGGGTAAGTGATTTCGTTTTTCGAAGAATCCCAGTGATGAATTTAAATTGCAGCTAATCCGGCTTCGAGAAGTTGGCTCCATTTTGTTTACTCCTTTTCTTGTTGGCCCAAAAGTTCAAGGAACAACATTTCTCTCACAGTCGTTAGCTTCATCACAAGGTGACAAAGTTGCGACTCTTTAAATCCATTAAGCCAATCAGACCACAAGGCGTGTGCCAATTTTGAGCTTTGAAATACCCCCAAGACTTGGGATCACGCGCCCTTTAATTTCAAGCTTGAAACGTGTCTTCTTCCCACAATAAGTCCTTAAATTCCACTCTTAACCTCTCGCCAGAAACATCAAAGGGTGTCCAATGCGTTCGCTCGCTCTCACAAGCCTAACCACGAACGCCACCAATTGGCTCTTTATAATTTCACTTGATTCTTCCAAAGCGTGTGCCCGACCGCAGCCTTGTGGCCAATCTATCTAATTGCGTTAACCTGCAGCGTATTCCATTCGTATCTCTGCATATCGGAGCGCCGGCTATTATTTCCGATCCGCGCGCCTGGTGTCGAACAATTTAGAACCAACTTTTGTGTTGACACATTGAAAATTCCCACCTGAACGCAGAGTCAAACTCCACTGTGCAGCACTGCCTGGGCAAAAATGTAACGCAAACAGAGTTTAAATGCCACCGAGGCCTGGCCAACGCTACAGTCGCATGCGGGTGCGTGCATGTGTGTCAGGCGGTGAGTATTGATTTGCAATTACTTGTCTACATTGTCGGCCATTGAACGGTTCTTAATTATTAATTTGAGAGACAGTGGCAGGGAGGACACTGGCAAAGTAGGAGACTGTGATGTGCGTTGAGTTGACTTTAGGACTCGATACTGACATGTGTTGATTACAGACCGCATTGACAGTTCGAATTCGATAAATTGATCAATTATGTCATGGAATTGGGGCGGCATCAACCCTTAGTCTGTAAGCCTTTCAGTCGATTCGTTTTGACAGGAATGTGTTCTGGCTGACAAATAGTGGGTTATTTTTAATGAAATCATGTTTCTTTGTTTTTAACCGTTTATTAAGTGGGCGATATATGGAAAAACAAACAAGGGCTTAAGTGAACTGACTGACTGCAATGAGGTCATGCTGCAGTCATCGCAACATTAAGGCTTCTTTTAGACCAAATCATGTGCACATTGATTGACTTTTAAAGCATTTTCTTAAACGGTCAAGAGCCCTTTGAGATAATTTGCCGTAAGGACCCGAGCATATAGGGTGGGCCATCTAGTGGTTGTTTTTTAAATCAGAAGTTATTTTGACACGGAAAGCTTTTTCCCGCTCGAAATCTTGCCAGAAAGTCAGTATCACACTTCTGCGGAACGAAGTGAGTCGCTTTACGCTTGAACAACGTTGAGAAATATTGAAAACTTCTGAAAAGTCAGTGCTGTGTAGCCCAAACAGCTCGTTTTTCGAAAAGGAGTTTCGGCCGAAATGAAGCACCCACAGCAACTGCTTTACGCAAGTTTGTGCAAACAGTTCGTGAGACTGGACAACTAGTGCTAGTGGACAACACTCATGGTCCCCGTTGTCGTACGGTACGCACAGATGAAAATGTGGCTGCTGTGGCCGAGAGTGTGAGACTCAATTCACGAACATCAGCTCACTCGATCTCCCATCGAACAGTTTAACATTTCACGCACTAGCCTGAGGAGAATTCTGCACAAAGATCTCGGATTATTCCCTTACAATGTTCAATTAACTCAGCAGCTGAAGGTGCGTGACCATCCGCTTCGTTATCGCTTCACAGTGTGGGCCTTAGAGCACCTTGATTTGGACAACGATTTTGGTCGAAAAATCATCTTTTCTGACGAGGCGCATTTTCATCTCGGCGGCTACGTTGACAAACAAAATTGCCGCATCTGGGGCTCGGAAAACCCGCACGTTATTGTCGAGAAGTCAATGCATCCACAGAGAGTGACTGTTTGGTGCGGATTGTGGAGTGGTGGCATCATATTCGAAAATGAGGCCGGGAACAACGTTACGGGCAACGGTGAACGTTACAGAGCCATGTTAATCGACTTTTTTTTGCTGAAATTTAAGACAAATGAAATGCAGGATGGCGCGCCATGCCACAATCGATCTTTTGCGCACCAAATTCCCAAATCGTGCCGTCTTGACGATGTCAATTGGCCGCCTCGGAGATTCCGTGTATAAGCACAGTCTTTGAGAAGATTGTCATTAGAACTCTGAAAGTATGGGTTGAGGAAAATCAAATCTTACAGGACAACCAATTCGGCTTTAGGGCGGAGCATGACACCATACATGACATGCATGACACCGATATCCAGTGAAATAAGAATAAGACCCAATGCACGGGTGCCTGCTTGATAGACATGGAAAAGGCGTTCGACACCGTATGGTCAGAAGGCCTTTTCCTCAAGTTGGTCGGGTTCGGCGTCAGTAAACCATTGCTATACATGATCCACGATATGATCACAGGTAGGATAATAATAATAATAATGACGGCACTACAGTCCGAGGTGAACCTGGGCCTAGCTTCTCAGCAACCACTCGTGTTGTGCGTGCTATTGTTCTCTCACGAGCGGAGGGGACCTACAGTTTAATGCCGACTCCGAACGGCGAGATTGAGACGCTTTTTCTAGACAGTTATACTTTTTGAGCATTGTCAGTGACTCGAAAGAGGTGAAGCCGTAAACAATTTTTTTTTTAAATTGTGGAATCGAACCTAGACTGTGAAAGTCTAATGCGCATGGGTTGACGCACGAACCCACATGGCCACGGCACCCACCCACAGATGTAAGAATCATGAATTTTTAAATAAAAAAAACTTCGATTTGATCCCGTTTACCTCCCGTTCCAATGTTAGCTAACATCTCATTGACAACATGCTTTGTCCGGCCAATTAAATCAGTGTCATTCGCCTAGGATGGTAGTTATACGGTCTTTTGGAAGATCGTGCCTCTAGTGATAGCCAGTGAGTTTTTCACGATTTTATTAAGAACGTTGATGATGACGTTTATTACATTGAAGTTCTCGGTAAGTTCGTTTTCGGACTTTTTGGAGCAGCGAGAGTTGATATCAACCAGAACAAGTTCAGACGTTCAAGGACTACTGATGGGTTTTAACCATAACGAAAATTTAAAGGAGCATCTACAGGATATATTCTCCCGTCTGCGAGGAAGGCGAATGGAGGAGAAGACAGAACCGCGAACTCTATGAGCTGCACCAGGATGTGGATGTAGTCTCGAAGACAAAAATCCGTCGACTGCACTGGCTCGGCCACATCGAGCGCATGGACAACAACGCTCCAGCTAAGAAGGTCTTCGAATCCGAGCCTCCTGGTTCGAGAAGGAGAGGAAGACCGAACCTCCGGTACAAAGACCAAGTCATCGCGGACGTAAGACAGCTTAGTCTTGATGACTGGAAGCAGCGTGCTCAGGACCGTCAACGATGGAAGACAGCCATATATCTAAGTATCTACAGGTAGTAATCCACATCAAGGGATCTATCTGAATTCGCGTCAATACAAAGTGTCTAAACGAGTATGAGCTGATGTGTCTACCTGAATGAGGCCTTAATAAAACATGGATACTAACGTTCGAAAGGTTCTCAAAATCGCCTAGAGTTTGAGACATCCTGTCAATTGTAGCTGCTGTCAAGAAATGTTGCTGCCCCTCTTTAAGTCTACCGGATTAATAATAATAATAATAATAATGGCGGCGCTACAGTCCGAGGTGGACCTGGGCCTAGCTTCTCAGAAACCACTCGTGTTGTGCGTGCTATTGTTCTCTCACGAGTGGAGGGGACCTACAGTTTAATGCCGACACCGAACGGCGATTTTGAGAAGCTTTTTCTAGACATTTATACTCTTTGAGCATTGTCAGTGACTCGAAAGAGGTGAAGCCGTGAAAAAATGTTTGATGTTTTTTTTCGAGATTCGAACCTTAGACCTCGAGAGAAGGAGTCGACGCACCTACCCACTACGCCACGGTGTCTACCAGATTGGAACCTGCATGTTGCCTAAAGCTATTTTACATTTCATTTACAAGCACAAAATAGTGCAACCTTATGTATGTACAGATCTTCGTCACAGCACCATATTCAAGTTGTTTTTTGCATACGACTGTAAATGGCATCCTCATGTTCTTTAAAATCATCAGCATCAACTCAATGTTGCAACCAAAACATTTTAATGAAGTTCATCGAGAAGTTAATCAACAAAAATTTACCACAAAAGTGGTGATAGAACACCCTCCTGAAGTCAGCCATTGATAACTCCACAGAGATAACTCCACTTACATTAGGATAAATTCCTGCACAAGAAAAACGAATCAGCTACCAATTAAGTCTCAATTTAAGTCCACCTCGTTGAAAATGTTGAAACTGTCAACAGAACAAAAAATTGAATTTCACCCCCGCAGAATGAAAGTCGAATATTTTAACGTTCGACTGAAAGCAAAATTGTTGCAAATCGTTATGCATTCAGAACCAGAAGCGGACCTGAGGGAGAATTCCACGAAACAATGACAAGGAAGTGCAACAAAGCGAGCATTCAATGGGGTTACTCCAAAGCCACTTACTTTTCATGACATTTTATGGTCTTACCCCGACAGAATTTAGCTGATGACGACTACTTTTCTGCTCGATTTTACGAGACCTTTCACTGAGAGGAAAAGCACTCGACGAACAAATCCAATTTCGGTCAAGCAATAGACACACTCATTGAATTCTTAAATCCCCTCGTAGAAAAATTGCCACAATAACCTCGGTGCGAGGAGGGACGAAAAGGAGGAGAACTGAAACATCTAAATCTTGTCCACAGATACTCGTAGATGGAGATAAATTTACGAGGTTACGCTCGACTGACGCATTGTCCGCAGATGGTTGCCCTCAAACCAACCGAACCATGAAAAGGCATCCTTAAAATTTTGCCACGATTTATTACCCCGATTGTATTGATTGGATTGGCTTTGAATTCTGCTCTCCTGCAGCCACTATTCCCGCCGCCAAGGTGCTTAGTTGACAACAATTTCAACCAAAGAATTGTAGACTCAATCAAAATTCGCATATGAGACGGTAAAATGATGTACACCATGTATCGGAGTTGGATTTTTACGAGGTAGATACGCAAATCCAATTCAATTGCTTCAAGGAGTCTCCTCGGGTGCCGTGAGTTTGTGGATGAACCCACACCACCGGCCACTGGAGGATCTGGTGCGGTACGTACTTCCTTTTGAATCGGTCTCCTCTCTGTTTGACTACATTGACCACAGAAGTAAACAAGTTCATCCCAAGTTGACAAGGGATCAGGGTGACTTTGGGAGGGATTACATTCAGTGGATGGCTGTAGTTATGCTAATGAGAGTATCAATCGAATGGATTGGCTTGTAGCTACTTGCTTATGCAGGATGTCGCGTCACATTCGGGGCAACTGGTCCTGCGACGATGGCTGATTATTCGATAGACAGTACAATCTAGTTCAATCCGAGGATGCCTACGGCAGGGGAGGCTAATGAGTATGAACCACACTCCCTGTTCGTTGGCAGATGCTGTCTTCTATTGG
Source organism: Myathropa florea (assembly GCA_930367185.1). Lineage (NCBI taxonomy): Eukaryota > Metazoa > Arthropoda > Insecta > Diptera > Syrphidae > Myathropa > Myathropa florea. The sequence continues at coordinate 18,619,987 of OV884004.1, forward strand.
CGTCGTCGTAGGACACTAACTTCAATCACTTTCCACGACGGTTCCCTCGCTTGGGTTCGGTTGTGATGGGACAGCCAAATAGTCGGTAGAGCCGTCTTGTGAAAAATGGTGGTAGGGGCTAATTGGGAATACAACTCACGTGTCGGTTTTATGGGCTATGCAGTGACTGTGACTGAGACGGGCATCGTTTAAACAAATTCCAGCGCATTGCGAAAAACACTAACCAGCGCCAAGAGCATGGACAAAAACTGTTGTCTGCAACAATCATTTAGCCCGATTGAATTAGAAAGGTAGGAGAATGTGATTCCACCGCCGGATTAAAGCAAATTTATCTGTTTAATCTATCTCGAGTGAATTGCTCTTGTTTTTGTCTTATCCAATGAAATATCTCTTTTCACAGAAACTTTTCCCATTAAGCGCGAAAGTGGTTACTTTAGGGCAAGCGGTTTGGAATGGGTTCCAGACAGAAAATCGACGGATAAAAGCGTGGGACGGCTTCTAAAAATAGCTGCAACCATTATTTCATGGCACAATGTCTCGGAAATTACTAAAATTTCTTCAATACCTTGACTGCAAGGAAGAGATGAGGTGCTTCAAGTAGTGACACGAAAGAAGGGCAAGCTTTCTCTTTACTTGGCAGCATGGCTACAAAAAGCTGCCACTTTATTGGAACAGATTAACATCAGAGCAAGGCGTGCAAATTGTGCTAACTTATTTTGAATACCATGGTTCGGTTGGCCAAACTTATCGTGCCCTACGTCTATTTTACGGTCGTCATAAACGTCCAACTGAGCAAGTTATTCGGAATACGATGAATCGTTCTGGCACCACATCCTTAGTGGATAATATGCATCCCTAAAGACAGCAAACAGTGCGAACAGAAGAAGTTATCGCCGTTGTGGGGCGCAATGTTGAGGAGAATCCGAATGAGTCGATTTGCCATCGTGCACCGCAATTGTAGCTATGTTCATCAACTTTGTGGAAGAAAGATCTTGGCTTGAAAGCTTACAAGTTCCAGCTTGTGCAAGAGTTAAAACTACGTGACTATTTCACGCGTCTTAGGTTTAGTGAATGTACCGAAAACATGATTCAGCTTGATTCTCAAAAAATTTTGTTATCCGATGAGGCTCATTTTTGGTTAAATGGATGTGTAAACATGCACGCAGGCCTTTGTCGAGATTCCCCTACAGCCATTAAAACTCACTGTTGTTGTTGGTGATCTTTATGGGCTGGTGGAATCATCGATCCATATTTCTTTAAGGACGATGCCGTCCAGAATGTTAGCGTCAATGGAGAGCGCTTTAGAAACACGATTTCTGACTTGTTCATTCCTCAGTTGAATAGCATTGACATGACAGAGCTTTGGTTTCCACAAGAGGACGCAACATGCCAGACGGCACGCGACGCCATCAATTTATTGCGGGAAACATTTGCTGAGCGCATAATTTCGCGAAATTGACCTGTGACTGCCCTCTACGATCCCGTGATCCCACAATTTTAGATTATTTTCTTTCGGGGTAGTCACTAGTCTATGCCGAAAAAGTCAACATTAGCGGTGTTATTGCTGATATACGGCCCCAGTTGTAACTATAAGTAAAAAAAAGTAAAAAGAACATTTTCTACTTCAGTATTTACTTTATTTTTAGACTCGTTCGTACTAGACTTTCAGTCTAGGTTCAAATTGCAGCACAAAAACAAGTAATTTTCAAAATGTTCACGGCTCTACCTCCTTTGAACCATTGACAATTCTCAAGGAGTGTAACTGTCAAAAAAAAACTTCTCAACTTCGTTCCTCGGAGTCGGCATACAACTGTATGTAGGGACCCTCCACTCGTGAGAGAACTATACCACGCACAATGGGAATGGTTGCTGTAGAAGTTAGGCCCAAGTACACCCCGGAGTGTAGTGCTAGGGGGGCCTAACCAGAGTCTCAAGATTGGCAATAATAGGCACACCAGAGGACAGAGTCCTTTCAATCAATCAATGGGTCCTAGATTACGTTAAGGTCCCTGTTTCGCACTTAATTCCATTGTGCGGCCAAGTGGGTGCTTGATTAGATGGGGCTACATATACGCTCTACGAGAATCTGCTTTTGATATCAACATATGCATCGAATTCAGAGATCACTGAGGTTGTCAAAGAAGAAAGCTCCTAAGTGCAAGTATCTTAATGATACCAAAGCCGGAGGGGTGCATTCAACTAGCTTATTTAACTGCAAAAGTCATTAGAGAAGAGTCCAAGTCTTTTAGTATGCACACCTATAAGACAGTCAGACAGACAGCTAGACCAATCTGGAGGTTTGACTTATAGTTACAGATTTCTATCTAATGGGCATTTCATTAAGCACTTCCTATCTTTAAACTTAAATAAAACAAAGAATGAGCGGGATATCATCGATTTTTTTTATTCGTTTGAAAGGTCTATCGATGCCATATAACATCGTTTAAATGGACATCGTGGCATGTCTATGTAACGCACATTCTAAATGCCCAATTTTCCATGACTTTGGCGAATAAATCAGGCTGAATTCGACCGATTACAGGGATTATGTTGGCTTCGAGGGCCACTGTTTGTGGGTTTTTGTTTTTTGGAGGATTTTTGAAACAGTACTGGAGCACTCAGACTCAAAACTGGTCCATTGTACTGCCAGGTAGCACCCTTCTCCAGTGCCGTTAATTTGATTCCAACGGCAAATGGTTACTGGACCAGATTCGATTTCACTGGGATTCGAACCTGAGACCCCTCTAAATTGGGGCAGGCACTTAACCAACTGCGCCATTCAGTCGTATATACACAGCACTTACTTTGGAAATAGGTTTTCAATATTTCCCAACGTTTTTCAAGCGTAAAGCGACTCAATTCGCTCCGCGAAGGTATGATACAGACTTTCTGTCAAGACTTCGAGCGGGAAACAGCTGTCAGTGTGGAGATGATTTAAATAAACCACTAGATGGTCCACCCTGAACTGAGTTCAGTTTGAAACGAAAGATAAGTTTCGACTCCTGAGATAAGACCCTTCTTTAAGAAGCAACACGTCCGACTTAGTATTTGTCGTCATTTCATTAATTGCGTACGCCATTAGGAAAGTGATTCGTTGGATGCCGTGGCAACCAATCACAAGCTAAGTCACACAAATCTCACGCCATAACTTAACCCAAATTCTTATAATTGTAAGATTGTCCGAATCTCTGACACCAAACTTTAGCCGAAGCCTCTTCAATGTCTTCGCTTGCCCGCAAGCAATAAGTGTAATTTATTAAAGAGAATAATAAGCAACAAAATGTGAATCCCCTCGGGGTTTAGCAAACAAAATCGAGATGACTCAAACGACGATTCGGAAGAACTTGCTTCCTCTCCTCTCCACTCGGCTGCGTCTTGAGCGACACCCACACGAAGTCACTCTCCAAGTGAATGAAATAATTTACAAACAATGAAACCTCTCAATGAACATGTCGACAAAACTGAAAACTGAAAACCCTTAGAATCCGTCCCAAAGCACAACTCCCACACAAAAAGGAAAACCGTGTGCTTACCCGTCCTTCGGCAGCCACAAAGCGAGTGGAAAACATTTGAATAAACTTTTCCCATTTGGATGTCATCAGTTCTTTCATTCGTGTGCTTGTACCCACCCGGTACTTCATACGACCCCAATGGGGACCATTTCGACGCACCACTGAAGCTGGTGTTTTTTCGCCCGTTGCCCGTCAAAATCTAGACCAAGTGGGAAAAGAATGGGAAATGAAGGGAATTCTATCGCGGATTGGAAAATTGATTAAAATCCGAAGCGTTCATCAGACGCAGGCAGTCAGAGTGATAAACGAACCTGCGGCGGGAGTTAAATTATTCGCATGTGGGCGGGTCGGGATGGGGATAAGACATGTCGTTCCAGGCTGTGGGTGGTGACCGAAGTGGGAGTAGGTATTGCATTTGTAGCGAGCTTAGGCGAGGAGGTGGATCAAGGAACTGCCGTTTGACTGACGTGCTGACATATAAATGTCTAGGTGACGTATTCAGTGAAACAGGGGATAGGCAATCACGCCCGTCGGTTGTTGCTTTTGAAGATGGAAATCGATTTTAAATCATGCCACGAGATTGGGGATGCCGTGCTGAGGGAATAAATAAAAATAAACTCTTGGGCACATGGTCTACGGAATCTCTCAGAGGAAGGATATTATTGCTCTTTAAAGAGCATTTCTGCCAGATGGAAGAAATCCACAGATGGCTTCCGTTTTGATTTATTTAAGGCATTCTTTTAGTGAGAGAAGGTCAAAAACGTGGCGATTCAATTGGAGGTTACCATTTTAATGCGGTACCAGGGATTGTTTAGTTGGTATTTGGCAACGAAAAAAGAAGACGCTCCATAGATTTAGAGACAGTGTGCTTTTTATGTTCAATTCCGATGTTTTTTCTTTTATTTTTAAATTAAACAATTTTTTTATTAATGCTTGTTATTTTTGTTAATTTTATTACATTTTTAAAAAGAAACTTGTATTTGGCCCACCTTGTACTTAGCAAGCCGTCAACGTCAGCCTCAGCAACTCAAAGGGGTAGGGCACATTCTTATCCGCATGTCGGCCTTTGGATGAGTGAGACTGAAATCTGTAGTCAGGCACTCGTACCCAACCTGACTTAACTCCCTGATACGCGAATACTAAAGGAAGCAGGGATAAATTACAATTCTGCGGAATTCCAGTAAGCATTTCAAAAGCTTAGATTTAAAAACGTGGTTTGCTGTTATTCTTCTTGTCAGCAAAATGATTCATAATCTTCCTGCCCACTTAATCATCAGATGCTCACGGGGGTAAATGGCCCTTCTAGCTATTCTGGCCTCGTTCAAAGATTTGTCAGAAGCTACGCCCAAACAACTCGAAGTGAGTTGCTTACTTTAATCCATCCACCGGAACCCAAGCGACGGCCTGCCAAGCGACAACCTACCAATCGCCCGCCTTCCTCATGGTGACATCAGAATAACTTCACAAACAAGTAAACGCCTCCATACAAATCATAAGCTCTCTTACGGAATAAAACATTTGAAACCACAAGAACACGGTCGTTGTGTCGGTTTTTCCCGGTAAAAGAAAGGTTACCCTTTAATCAATTCAATCAGCACTACTTAGCCAACAACCCTTCGTGTGGGAGGCGATTTGTCTTCATCGACGAGACCTTTGTTTTGAAGAAAGTAGCACCCCACTTTGCCGGAATGAACATATTTCATTTAAATTTACAATCGTTCACCCAATCACTTCCGAGCGATTGACTCAGCCTCGGCTTAGCCCCCACAAGCAGGCATCACAGACCCGGATGATAAATTTCCCTAAAATATGTACATTTCATCCGACTGAGGCTTTTCGGCTGTGGAGCATAATCCAACTTCCATACACGGGCCAGAAACTCAAAGCCCAACGTCAACAACCCTTCCCCGAACTTCCTTTCCTTAATAATTCACTGAACATACATTCCGACGGAGGGAGGGGGACTGTCAAGAGTTTAAATTGTCAGAGAGTTGAGAATGTGCTTAAGGAGACGAGTGCATGTATCTGAACGTGCGACAGACAGCATTTAATGCGAGCATCTTGACAAAGATACATGAAGCGGAGTCAAGTTGTTCGCTGTTTTCAACGAGAGATCACTGAGCAGACGAGGGTGGTTCATTTACCGAGGGAATTTACACGAACGCTGGCAAAGTGTCCGGTCGGAAATTACAAGTGAAACTTAATTCGAGCGTGCCGTTCCGGTTAAGCCAATCGGCATACAGACGAGTGACTTTGTTTGGCAACCCCGACGGCGGACAGGTGTGCGAAGTGTCATCTGTTTGGCGACATCTCCATAGATGACCTTTTGAGTTAAGCCGATTAGACATTTCATAAATTTTTCACTTCTGGACGATGCGTTGAGGACATAATTGACAATTTGGCTTATTGGCGTAATTCCTTAAGAAGATGAGTATTTTGTTGGCTTGATAAGGGACGTCCGTTGAATTCAGTGGAATCACCACTGTCAAGTTGAAGAAGATTCTGTGATTCAGGTATTTATTACTTCGCTCCCTGAACAGCTATTCTTCAGAAGTTTGCGGAAGCAAACTCGTTGAATGGAATTCATGCAGTAGTACTTCGCGATAAGGCAGGCAACCAAGACAAGTCTTAAGGACTGACGTGTGTTTGCGGATTTACCAGTCGAGCTGTAGACTCCAAACTTGGTGATGCTAAGATCCGCGATTGGTCAATAAAGGCATCCCACAAGGCGGCCTGCTTTCACCTCTTCTACTGAATATTTCTTATCACAAACTGCAGATGATTACTCGATCCATTTGTTATAACAAAGATCCAAACCTGACCTAAGTGAGACTGAAATCTGCTGTCTATCACTTATAAAGGGTCACTCATTAAGCGCTTCCTATCTTTAAATTCAAATAAAACAATCTGTGTATGAGATATCATCAATATTTTTCATTCCTATGAAAGGCCAATTGATGCCATTATGTATGCAATAAAATACCGTTCAAATATCCGCCGCGGCTTCTCTGGATGGCGCACATCCGAAGTGTCAAATTGTCCATGACTCTGACGCATACATCAGTCTGAATTTGACTGATGGGTTATTTTGGCTTTGGAGGCCGCTGTAGTTTGTGGGTTACTCGCTTAGACCTGCGACTTCAGAAAACCCCGCAAAAAAAGTCTAACGGGGTCAAATCGGGTCAAATCTCGGTGGACAGTTCACATCACCTCCACGTGAGATGACCATGCCCTCGAATCGTCCTGTTGAAACCACATGTCGTTGGTGTCCATATCATCCAATTCAGGCCAAAAGAAGTTAGTAATCATCGACTTATAGCGTTCGCCGTAGACGGTAATCGCATGGCCAATGTTATTCTCAAAGAAATATGGACCGCTAGCCCAAAATTCATACCAAACATTGATTCTTTCGGGTTGCATTGGACGCTCTTGGATCTCATGTGGATTGGTATCGTCCCAAATTCGTACCCATTTTCAGTTAGTTTCCAACTGCTCTAGAGCCCTTTCAGCGAACACACGTCGTTGTCTATAGTCGTTCAGCTCCTGGGTCAGGTGAATTTCATTCGGGTGTTTAAAGTGTTTAAACATCCAAAAGGTTGAACTTGTGATTTTCACAAGAAAAAATGAAGATTCAGGTACAGAAGCGGGATTTTTAAAAAGTATGATTCTTGCAGTTTTCAAACAAGCTTAGCTTCTGGGTGTGATCTTAGATAGGAAATTGCCGCTGTGGATTTAATCGGACCGTGGCGTTTGCAAGTGCATCTGTCTTTTTGTGACATAGGTCCCTGAGAGCAGGCGTTAAAAAGTGCTCTCGTTTGGAAACAGCAAAGGACTCAAAGACTGATCTGAGCTATCCAGATAAAAATCACAAAAAAAGTTAGTAACAAAAATTACCGCTATCATGCCATACCATCGAATACTGCAGCTGTGTGAATAAACTCAACTGAAGGGAGGCTTACCCGTCGTTAATGGATTCCGTGATTGGCACCCTTCCAAATGCCCTCAAATCGCACCACAACTCTACGCAATCATATATCAATCAGTATCTTTATTGGTTTGTAATCACTTCGCTACCACAGATACGCCACATTCAGACTCGTCAACAACTTCCCGGCGCACCGTAGCCACACCAAGACCAACCACACCGTCAGGATTTCAAAGCGAATTCCATTGCCATTGGGGTCATCTTATCTAAGAGTAAACTAATTAGACAACAGTCGTTCCCAGTTCAATAATACTCGTATCTTTGTCAACTATGACTAATGAACACGTCGGAAAATCCGCTCTGGTTTGTTTGTCGATAGGATTTCAGATGAATATCTAACCACCTGAACGGGGAACAAGCACTCAAGTTGTTGCTCTTAATGAGGCTGCATGGATTTTGATGGTCGCAAAGCAAATATTCAACAGCTGTCGGGTGTGCAGGGATCAATGGATTGTTGCTGTTGGGGATGCTCGAGTGGCGACTGTGGTCTTTCAGTGCAGGATCCTCAAGAGGAGATTCAACATTTGATGAGGGGAGTCATTCAATTTTGATCAAAATGTAGTTTTGATGACATTCAGGATAAGGAATGGAATTTGTAGAGATTGTGGATTAAACTGAGAGCCACTAAATCCTTGAATTTCAGAGTATTTCGAGGGAAATGACTAAGGGTTTGTGTACGGAATTGATTCACTAGCTACAAAAAAGCTCAGGTAAAGGCTCTGGATAGCTCTGGAGGGCGCAGTTGGTTAAGTGCCTGCTCCAAATTCGAGGGGTCCCAGGTGCGAATCCCAGTGAAATCGAATCTGGTCCAGTCGCCATTTGCCGTTGGAATCAAATTAACGGCACTGGAGTAGGTTGCTACCTGGCAGTACAATGGACCAGTTTTGAGTCTGAGTGGTCCAGTAGTGTTTCAAAATCCTACGAAAAAAAAAGTGCAAACAGTGCGTTTTTTGAAAAGAAGTTTTGGCCGAAATGAAGCACCCACCGCGACTGCTGTACGCAAGTTTGTGCAGAAAGTTCGTGAGACTGGTATGCTAGTGGACAACACTCATGATCGCCGTCGTCGTATGGTGCGCACAGATGAGAATGTGGCTGCTGTGTTGTGGCCGAGAGTGTGGGACTCAATTCACGAACATCCACTCGTCATCGATCTCAACAGCACAGCACTTCACGCACTAGCCTGAGGAGAATTCTGCACAAAGATCTCGGATTCTTCGCTTACAAGGTCTAATTGCCTCAGCAATAGAAGGCGCCCCGCCATCCGCTTCGTTATCGCTTCGCAGTTTGGGCCTTAGAGCAACTTGAATTGGACAACGAAAAATCATATTTTCTGACAAAGCGTAATTTCATCTCGGCGGATACGTTAACAAACAAAATTGCCGCATCTGGGACTCGGAAAACCCGCACGTTATGCATCCACTAGAAGCCGCTGCATCCACAAAGAGCGACAGTTTGGTACGGATTGTGGAGTGGTAGCATCATTGGGCCGTTTATATTTTCGAAAATGAGTCTGGGTGGGCGTTACAGAACCATGTTAACCGACTTTTTTTTTTAGTGAAATTGAAGACATGGATTTGGACGACCTCTGGTTCATGCATGATGGCGCGCCATGCCACACAGCCCGTGCCACAATCCCAAATTCCCAAATCGTGTTATCAGCCGTCTTGGCGTTGTCGGATATCGATATCGGCCGCCTCGGAAATCCGGAAACCATTCAAGCACTTAAGGGCAATATCATCCATGCAATCCGTGAAGGTAGCTCTAAACGACGAACATGCTCGCCGAACTTGCTCGTGGTCGCCGCTTTTTTGAGCTGCTCGCTGTTGGCGAAAAATTTCAATTTTGTTGTGTTCGTTTGCTTTGATGTTCGCCGTGTAGGGCCATGTTCGCGAGCAAACCTTATTTTTGCTGTGAACGTCGTCGCCGAGTGCATTTCGCGGATTAAGTTCAATCAGTTCATCAGTCAGCTACGATTTTATCGAGGAATTCACCACTTGCGCTTCCCTATCACACATGTTGACGGTGTGAAGAAACAAGACGAAATTAATGTTCGCCAAATGTGTTCGCCGTGTAGGGGATAACGCAAACGAGCAAGTTCGTCGTTTAGTGCTACCATGAGCTACAGCCCGAAACCATCAACAAGGCCTAGGAAAATGTGGGTGACAGAATGCGCTACTGCGAAGCCAGCCGAGGAGGAAGTTGGAGCGAGTTATACTTCATAATGGGTGTGTTTTTTTTCTTGCTAATGAAGCCATAATACATTGAAAAAATTTAAGTTTGTTCATTTTATTGCATTTTTAAAAAGAAACTTGTATTTGGCCCACTTTGTACATGCCGCGTCAAAAATGCTGTCCCACATTCAATGGAACAAAGCAAAAGCCCAGTGCACCGGGGCCTGCCTCGTTGACTTGGAAAAGGCATTCGACACCGTATGGTTAGAAGGCCTCTTCCTTAAGCTAACGAGGATGGGTATAAGCAAGTTCACGATTTGATAACGAATGATAACAGGCTTCATTCATTTCGCATTCATGAAGTTTTGTTGTTAAAAGTGGCACATAAAAAATGGGCTTCAGCAGGGTTCAGTTAACTCACCACTCCTCTTCGCTGTTTTCACCAGCGATCTGATTCACTCCATGCAGCACTTGATCGCATACGCCGACGACTTGGTGGCGGACAGGACAGCGCTGAAGGTTGAGGTCATTAACATCCTCCTGCAGCGTGACTTGGAGAAGATTCAGCGATTTTACGACGACTGGAAGTTGAAAATCAACTACCAGACGTGTGAAACCATCCGAACGCTGTTATACAAGGCCTCAAGGGGCGCAAGTTCGGCATAGTTGACACGCAGAGGGAGCCATTAGCAGCTACCAGACGTGTGAAGCCATCTTTTTCCGAACACCGTTATACAAGGCTTTAAGGGACGCGAAAAGAAACTGGTGCAATTTTGGCATAGTTGACCCGCAGTGGGAGTCGTTAGCAGTGAAAAGTGTAGTAAGGTACCTAGGCATTTGGATGGATATTTGGACAGACATATAGCTACTGCTCTGACGAAAGCCAGGAAGGCCTTTGCTGTGGCAAGAGGGTTGTTTTATGACAGCCAATTTGATACAAGGGTGAAGGTAATCTGCTACATGGCCCTCATCCGGCCTGTCATGGCGTACGGTTGTCCGGTGTGGTTCAACGTGAGTCCTTCCCAGATGGAAAAGATGAGGCTGTCCGAGAGGCAGTGTAACGGACTTATTTCAGGAAGTACAGAACCCCAAGATCTGAGTACAAGAAATTCTATTCCAACGAGTTCTTGTATAACGAAGCAAACGTGAACAGGATGGATAATTTTATTATTAAGCTGATTCGAAGACACGTTGCACGAGTCGTGACTTCAGAAAATGAGCTGATATTTGGGGCTTACTACCCCAACCGGTTTTGGAACATTGTACAGAGAAATTCAAGGGCTCAAACAACTTTTCGTCAATTGGTCGCCATGACGCGGTGCTGTAGTGCGTTGCCACCTTGGATTCCAATCCTTGACGAGGCTCAATGAATTTTATTTTTTATTTCATGACACAACCGTACACGAGTCACTTAAAATGGTCCACAAGTTGTTCGGCAAGGGGCGTCGCTGCTACCCGCGCAACAAGTTTGAATTGGTCTTGTTGGTTTTAAAAAAACATGACTGCTGTTTTTTTTTCCCATTCAACAAGTCGACAGTAGGCGTCTTTTGTAAAACCTATTAATTTGCCTAATTTCCCCACCACTCACCCGTCGCCGTCTGGTTTCTCATTCAATTGACGACATTTTTCGACATCTCTTTAGATGTACTGTTTGCAAAATCCCCCTCGATGTTGTCATATTTCAAGGAACCCCGGCCCTAATCGATTGCAGATAAACCTACGCCTACCACGCAAAACATCTAAGGCTGAGGGAAAAGTAAATATTCTCGACGTCGTCGCTTCTTTCATTCACCAGCAGATAGGATCTTCAATGAATAGCTTCCACTACTTGGGGAGATGCCGTTTTTAATGCCAGCTTCAAGCTGTGAACTTCGGGGGAAATTTAATTAATTCATTGTACCCTCATTGTAGGAATCCTTCGTGGGACAATGGAAGGTAGATCACATCATCTCGTCGTTGGCGTTATTGATTGCACTGACCGAGCCGAAAATAAATTCCCCGTGGGCACACCGCAAGGGGGCAATTCATGAGTTTTCGGCGACTTGGGACGCGTCATCGGTTTCTCGCCGTTTACGAGGATGATGATGTCCCTGATATTGGATGGTAATGTCTTTCAATTTATGAACCATTCACATGCTTGTTAATTTTTCCCGCAAAAAAAAAAATCACGAATGAAATGATTCATTGGGGGGTTTGGTTGAGGTTATGGTCGCACAGACTGTTGTTCTTCTCTTTTGCCATGCTGGAGTATCGGGTTTTTTATGGATTTCTTGCAAAATTGGGAATGATTCAATGGCCTGGAAAATGGCAGAGCAGCCGTTGGTGGAACATGTGAAAAAACGGAAGTGAGGCGATTTGGTCATCAAACGCTCTCAGGCCCATTTGCTCCGTCGTATCTCTGCGCCTTTATAGATTTACGTATTCGTTTGATCTGGTCATTTGGGAATCGCTTGTCTCCTTGAAATCCTTTCGACTCTGGTCAGTTGAAGGCACAAAAGAGCATTTGAGTTGAGATAGAAGATATTGGCTTTTATTAACGACTTCAAGTCTGGTTAACGATATACGACGTTGAACGATGGTCTTGGTGGCGTAATCTATTCAATTGGACAGTGACATACTTCCGACACATATTTTCACATTTTGACGAGTCTTGGTACCAGGGAGTTCCGAGCTGATACCCGAAGCCTTTTTCCCGATTTCTATATACGACTGCATAGTTTTATAACCAAATTCAGTACCCACGAAGTCTGATCCGGTTTATTCGCACTGTGTTCGAAAATATGCGGTGTGCCATCATCGTTTTTTCTAAAAATTTCGACATGAAGCAAAGAACTGGAACGCACAAAGGGAGAAAACCTTATTCTTAGCTCTCATTCTATTTTAGATATCATTCATTTTCGTTTTCGTTTTCGTGGCCCGAATGTTTCACTAAAGGGAGCGCGGGAGCAATGCACGCACGCGAGGTTTTCAGGCCACTCGATCCTCCGCCATTAACTCTAACTCATCAGGAGCTATGCCCAAGCGCGACCAGGCGAGTTTTTGGCCTTGGTCCAACCATCTCGTTTGTTTCAAAATTGACCCAGCTTGGTCAATCCTACAGTAAAGCTCCGAATTATTCCTCCCATCACTTGTAAAGAAGACCCCGAGATACTTAAACTTCTCCATCTTTTCAATGGGACTGAAATAACCATATTTGTCCACTTTAACCTTCATCCCAGCATTAGCCCATACGGCCACAAACATATCTATCGCGCTGAAGTTCCATCTAGGAGGATGTGAGCATAACAAAGTCATTTGCAAAAAGAAGATGACATACCCTCAACTCTCTCAATGTGAAACATTCCTCGCTTCGACTGCCCTGCAACACCCAGTCCGAACATATAATGAAAAGGAGAGGTGACAAGACGCGTGCTTGACGAAATCCAACGCCCACGGTGAAAGGTGTTGATTTACTACCGTTAACCCGAACACAGCTGCTACAGTTTATGTATAGAGACTGAATGGCCCTCAACAAAGAACCATCAATCCCATACTCCTGCAGAACAGTCCAGAGTTTACCCAGCACAAAAGGCTTAGGCCCATATCTTTATTTGTGTGGCTCTACAATCCGAGGTAACCCTGGGCCTCAACCAACAAGTCTCTTTAGCAAAGATAATTATTCGGCACGCTATGTTGTTCAAGATGTGCGGCGTTATTCAGGCAATAGCGTCTCGAAGGTTGCACACGGGTTCATCCGAAGTTATTTTCTTGTTGGAGTAGACTAGGGATTTGACGTAGCCCTGGAGAAAATAATCGAGTGTTGTCAAGTCGCATGCCCGACACGGCTAAATGATAACCGTTCATCGTGATCACCCAGTCCCCAAAATGTCTCCTTCCCAACTTCGAGCGTTGCGTCACTTGTATGGCACGTAGCGCCGTCTTATAAAAGCCACAGCTCGAATATATTGATATTCTCGAGCTCTGGCCACAGAAAGTTGTTTAACATCAGATTTTTCTTGAAACCATTGACGTTAATGGTGGGTTTTGATAGACATAAGGCCCGAAGACACCGTCATGCCAAAAGCCTATACAAAACAGTGCTTGTTTCGAACACTTTTCGACTGTGTTTTCTCCAATAACGGAAATGCTTCATTTTGACATAGTCGCTGACCTAAAAATGGGCCACGTCCGAGAAAATTATCTGTTGGCCTAAATGCGGATCTCAGATCAACATTTCCAGCGCCCAATTACCAAACTCACGGACTTGTCTATGGTTATCTGGCCTTAATTCTTGCGTCATCACAATCTTATAGGGACGGAGGATCAAATCCTGCCAGCGGGGTTGACTCTCTGGCGCTGGTCAATTTAGCTGATCGGCCCCGAATCGACATTTCTTCTAAACTGGGCGACGTATACGGCGGCTATAATTTTTCATTTCACACCAAACTCTGATTGTTGAATTTAACTCCAAAGGAGTATACTCGTGCTCATACTTTACCACGGTGCGATGAATTGCCTGCGCACTGAAGCTATAATAACGACCGACCTCAGGAAGAAATACACGTTGTGTATTCGTATTTACAACTGAGCCGGATTTTCGATAACATTTTTAAAGTACTTCCGCACCTTCGGCAAGCATGAAACGATCCATAATTAAATGGCAAACCTTGCTGATTATTTTGACAGTTGGATATCATTGGCAACTTGACAGCTGTCAAAGAATAAACTATTGACAAAACTATCATTGCTATCTGGTCACCCTTTACGATGACGTTGAAACAGCGAAAAGTTGTTCCATTTTTATAGTTCTCATCACGGTGAAATATAAAGTTCTTGCTAAATTTCTTTAAATGACTTTCACTACCTGTTATTCGCTAGCGTTTATAACAGAAGCAATATTAGCAGTTCATGGCGACAAGGATTTTCATAATCCTAGGCGGCCAGTTCACTCAATCTGATTTCAAAATTGAAAACCTTCGCGGAGTGACGTTCCTCCGGAAGTTGGCTTTTGAAGTCGAGCTCGACTAATCAATTGCAGTTTACACCACTGTCACTGAACTGTCACTTTATCCAATCCACTTTCAACAACGGAATACTCATAAGCTGAGGAGAAGATTTTGAGAAGCACAGTCCATGCCTTCGGCAGTAAAGTACAATCAGTCGTTGATCAATACTTTTGAAATGATGCTTAACTGGAACCCACGTGTACGTACAAAATGTATGTCCACATCGCTGCCTACACGTGGATTCATTTCTCATCGCCTGCTTCATGATTTTATAGCACAACTTTAGCATAAATCCAATTTAGCCTCCCACCTACGAGCTGATTTCATCTTTCAATTTCTATTAAATATTCCATCTTTAAAATGCTCCACACCCCTTTCTGACTTCGTCGAGAACAGGCTTAAAATAAATACGAAGAGAAGTAGGGCCCAGAGCGGCGACCGTTAAAAAAAAGCAAACACACGCGCACGCAACACATTCGCTCGCCATAACGCCTAAACTGACAGTGACCAAAGCAAAGTGATGATCCCTTGTCAAGACCCACACCCGTCCCCCATACCCTTTCAACCTTTTCGAAAGCACCAATCAAGTCAGGTCAACCTCCTACAGAATTACATACAACCCCGACCACTGCCGCTGGCCAAAAAGTGAAAACAAGGAACATCCCTTCCAACAGCGTCTGCCCTTCGCAAAGTGGATGTCATTAGAGTCTCGAAAATGATGTATACCTGGACACCCTCTCACTGTCCATCGGATACAAACCTTGACCCCAGGCCCGAAACAGTACAAATGTGCTCTCCCAAAATAAATTATACCATAATCTGGCTGTTAACGACTTGTAAGCATTCCCGTTTAGCGCCTCCCTTGATTCGTTCAAGGCCATCTCCGCCGCTCGCATTCCGACCTTGACTTGGTGTATCCTTTCAGATTAGAAATGCGCCCATCCCCTCGGTTTCGATGGAATTAAATGCGTCTTCCGACCAGCGGCTTTTGTCTTTCGGGCGGGTTTCATTAATTTCTCTGTCGCCTTCTCGATTGGGGCCCGATAGGCAACAGCCCCCTGCTTCGGTAGGGACATGTGATCACTTTGATCCCCACATAATTACCCACTAATACATTAATTTCTGTTAACAAATGATACCGTCAATTAAATACTTCCGCCGTCCTCCAGGCGGTGCGTGCGAAATGAAAAAGGACGTGTCCATAACACAATTACACATATCCAATTAGGATTCCGAGTTCTGTTCGGCTTGTCGGCGGCGGAAAGAGGAAGTGACAGCCACATGCATAATTGGGGAGCCCCGGGGGCGTCGGGTGGTTGCTTAAGGGATAAGCGCCGTTTGCTGATTAAAAGCTTTTTAATGTGAAATACCGATTCGCACATCCTTCTCTGTCCCGGTGGGTGGGTGATGGATTTAAATCCAACCCGGCACATTCATCACCGCCCGGCTGCCGGTGTGTGTAGTTTATCGCTTCCCTTGAGGGAAAAAAATCCTCTCACCGAACATTGTGTCCTGTAGCAGTTTTTCCATTGACAATGAAATAAAATTGGGGGCTGCTGGCCTGTGGTTCTGTGAACGAGCAAAGTCAGTCGGATAATCGCAGAGCGGCTCCCCTCTGGCACGTCGGGGTGTAATTTACACAGAAAATGATGGGGTATTGTGTGCCTCGTGTGTGGCCCGGAAAGGGGTTGGGGTGGGAGAGGGTGGTGTGTGTCCATTCAGGCGTTGAGTGCTTTGACTCTTGATTTTTTTATTTCTTGCTACTTTCTGGGCTCTCAGATTTACAGATTGAAGTTCGTCCTTGACTCGAGGAATCTCCTCTAAAGTTTCGTCCTTTCAATTTCTGTTTCATTGATTGATTCACATTTGATCGAGCGCACACCTTGAGTTCATTTGATTTGGCCATAGCCGTTGGACGGAGCCATTAACTTTGACAGGAGGCGTCTAAATTTAGATTCATTTTTGCAACTGAAAGGAACTCACTTTCCCCTCGACCACCAGCGTGGGACGGGGGCAGCCTGATGAATGGACTGTGTGACAGATTTTTTTTGATTTCCAATTTTTCATGTGGTTTCATGTTTCGTTATCGATTGCATCGACTGATGAGCAAAGTTTGACAACAAAAACTTGCAGTCACACGAGCATATGTACGAGGATGTACCGAGTGAGTTTTTAAAGCCAACAGAGCTTGTGGGATGAGGGGAGGTTAATTTCGGGATAAATTTGTGGATAATTTTTTGAACAGAAACACGGCAAGTGTGTCCGAACAAGGCACAGAATGTTCGGTAATGTATTTGTCACAAAGGAACTCAATTGTTCCAAGGGTGGGTGGTCATGTTTGGCAACGTTTTCGTTTTCGAACAAGCAGATGGCTTTTAATAAATTAATTTGTTATGGCTTTAGAGTGGCTCAATCGATTAAATACGGTGCCGAGGTAACTGCTTCATCATTATCTACTGGTTGTATACGGCCATCGTGAGACCTATCCTCACCTACGGCAGTATTGCTTGGTGGGAAGCAGTTAACACCAAATCCTACCTGAGCAACCTAAATAAGGCACAGAGGTTAGCGTGTCTTGGCATTAAAAGATATCTTGGTTCTTCGAGAGACGGATTTATTGCTCAATTGCTTTCTAAGCCCAAGGAAACAGCGATTGGCAAAAGTAATTCTTCGGTCTATTTTTGCAGTGGGGTCATTGTTTGAATTTACTCCGGAGTCTTGGTAGACTAGTCAATAGTGACGCTCTGTTCAACACGTTGATTTTGGTGGACTTTTTCATTGACAGGATATAATATGTCCTACCTTAATTCACCGACTCATCTTACCCACATCCTTCTCGATGCTCACAAGTGTCCTTTGTGTCCGAAGATCACAAAGTCATCGGCATATTCCAGCAATTCCACAGATTTATAGCAGATCGTGCCTCTGCTGTTGACGTTCCAGTTACATGATCGAGAATGACATAAAAAAGTCACATGACAGTGCGTCGGCTTATCTAAAATCTTTCTTTACATCAAAGGTCTTGGTGAGTTCGTTACATGGAGCAGGGAAAGTTCTCCAAACTCGTCAGACTGAGCAGGATGACGATGGAGAACTCTCGCTGCTCCATCAAGGTCGGTAACGAACTCACCGAGACCTTCAATGTCAAAAAAGGTTTTAGACAAGGCGACGTGCTGTCATGTAACTTCTTTAACATCGTTCTTGAGAAGATCAAGAGGCACGATCTTCCAAAAGTCTGTTCAACTGCTACGTTACGCGAATGACATTGACGTGATTAAGCGAACACAGCGAGTCGTCAATGATGAGTTTGTTGGCATTGAAACGGAAGCGGCTAAAATGGGTCTAACGGGAAACGAGGCCAAAACCAAGTATATTTTTTTTATTGTCGGAGGTTTTTGTAACACTAGACTGGAGCACTCAGACTCAAAAACTGGTCCATTGTACTACCAGGCAGCAACCTACTATTGCTGAAATTTGATGGTCTTCCGAAGGCCTGCAGGCGCTTCTGTGATGAGGAGCCTACATCATCAGATCTCACCTCATTAGCACCGAATAACTGCCACCTGATCCGAGCAAAGGCGGGACAATGACAGAGGAAGTACTCTGCAGTATCATCGTCTTGTCCACAGGCGTCGCAGTGGGTTTCATCGCTTAGGCCAAGCACACTTAGGTGTTTGGCGAAGGTGTAGTGCCCCGTTAGAACGCCGGTGAGTTGTCTGCAATCTTTTTTGTTAAGAGATAACAAGAAAGCTGCGGATTTCTTACAGACGTTGGGGAGCATGCGCTTAGTCTGTCTACATCCTGGGGAGTCATGCCACCTGCGGTTGTGCTCTCGAAAAGGCCAACAATCGAGAAAAAAAAAAAAAAAATCATCGATGCAACCCTAACCAAGGACACAGGCAGTCCCAGCGTAGATTCAAGTCCTGAGAATGCCTCATCTGATCCTCGCCTTGCAAGTTCATCGGCGATCTCATTTCCTGTGATCCCGTGGTGCAAATTTAAAATACCGATCAAATTCAGAGAAGACTTTCATTCCTGAACTATCCTGGAAGTGGTTAAAGGGTTGAGCAAGGCGTTAAGCACAGCTTGGCTGTCGCTACAGACGCAAATACTGCGCCCCTGACACCTATTCTTCACAGTATAGTTCGTAGCCATTAGGATCGCACAGATTTCCGCTTAGAAAACCGACGCAAAAATACCTAACAAGGTGTGCAGTCTTCACGATGGCACCAGCACCAGCACCAGATCCTTCATTGGTCTTGGAGCCGTCCGTGAAGATTCGACTACATTTCTTTCCTGGTTCAGATTCTGGCCAGAGCCAGTCCTGAGTGCAATGAATGTCGGCTTTGTATGTTCATCGCAGCTGGAGTACTGGTGTCCGTGCGTCAGACGGCATATCCATAAGACTCGGGTCAAAGGAAATACGATGCGCGAGGTCACCGAAACTCCAGTGCAAACCAAGTATATGCTGTCATCGAGAAAGGACGCACAACATCGATGACTTGGCCAGAATGTCACCATGGGCAGCTATAGCTTTGAGGTAGTTAAGGATTTCGTCTACCATGGCTCCGCGGTAAATAGTACAAACAACATCAGTACCGAGATCAAACGAAGAATAACTCTTGATAACTGCTGTATTTTTGGGCTCAAAAGGCAATTGAGTAATAGAGCCATCTCGCGGAAGACCAAGTTGACTCTGTAAAAGACATTTTTTTTCGGAGGATTTTTGAAACACTACTGGAGCACTCAGACTCAAATCTGGTCCATTGTACTGCCAGTTAGCAACCTACTCCAGTGCCGTTAATTTGATCCCAACGGCAAAAGGTGACTGGACCAGATTCCATTTCACTGGGATTCGAACCAGGGACCCCTCTAACTTGGAGCAGGCACTTAACCTACTGCGCCATCCAGTCGTATAAGACCTTGATCATCCCAGTCCTGCTTTATGGCACAGAGGCATGGACAATATCCCAAGCCGATGAACAGTCTCTTGGTCTTTTCGAGAGAAAAGTTCTGCGCGCGATCTTTGGTCCTGTTGGCGTTGATGTTTGCATTTGGAGGAGAAGGTTCAACCATGAACTATATAAGCTGTACAGCGACATGAATCTAGCCAGGCGTCTACAGATCCATGGCTAGGCGATGTAGAGCGTATGGACAACTTAGCTCCGGCCCGAAGAGTCTTTGAATACGAGCCATTAGGACAACGCAACAGACGACGTCCTCGTTAAAGATGGCGCAAACAAGTGAAGAAGGACCTGTGGGAAACTGGAGCCACCTAGCGAGACACCGTGCTAGCTGGAGAGATTTATTGGTTGAGGCCTGTATCGTAAGCCTGTGGGACAACGCAACAGAAAACGTCTACGTACAAGGTGGCACACACAAGTCGAGGGGGACCTCGGCTGGCTTGGTGTGCGAATCTGGAGACAGCTGACGAAAGATGGTGCTGGCTAGAGAGGCATGTTGAGTGAGGCCCAGGTCTACCTCGGATTGTAGCGCCCTAAGAAGAAGAAGAAAGCCTGCAAGCAGCCACTTTGCAGTGCAGCTTTGTATGGCTCCAGCTTGGCTGCATATGCTCGCTGACATTCATCATCGGATCAGGAGTTTCTTCTTGGTAGTGGATTGAAACCTACATCAGTTGCTACTGATGATGACTTTCAAATCAACTGGTTTTGCTTTTTCTTTTCATCGATATTTGACTGTTGTTCCCAGTTCTCAAGAGCTCCTGTCCTTAAATATGCAAGTCCGTAGAGGCCAAAGTCCCCTCTCCGTGCTAATGAAGTTTAACGTTAGCCAGATCACAAAGGACTTGAGTGAAATTAATATAATTTCAGTCAACTCATCGGATGGTGGCTTTGGCTGGAAAAGTTTCACTTCGTCTGCAAGTTCACGAAATCTGAAATCAGAAACGCAGTCCTTTCAAGTTCCTCCCGCAGCAAAGAAAACCAAAATGAAGAGGAAATTAATAACAATCGCAAGTCGATTCACGTGCCGCAACTCTCGAGAAGTTTATCCTTCCTCCACTCAACGGCCAAGCCCACCTCTTCACCATCAAAATGTCAAATTTGCTGGAACCTCCCACCGCAGCACGGTTCGCTCCGCTTGCACCAATCTGAATTCTAATTACGAAGCGTAAACGGAAAGTCTGAAGTTCAATCCAGATTCTGGCGTGAGTCTGATTACATTGACGATGCCGAGACTGAATAAAGCAAAACAATACTCCCGAATCCAAACAAAGCACGGCCGAAAAAAACTTTTAATTTTACAAACAAATTTGCATACAATAACGTCAAAGGAGGGATAATCCCACGGTCTTCAATAGGCCCGAACGACGACAATGAAGCGATGATGGAATTGAAACGCGCTCTCCCACGGGAATAATTAAGTGCTCTCCCCCATAGGCCGGAGCGAATTCACAAGGATACTCGTGGAGAAACTTGACAACGAACTCGCCCGTGAAATTGAATCGAATGAATTGTTAAAGACCAATCCTCGGCGGTCGTACAGGACTCATCAACGAGATGAAAGAAGACCGGGGGGATCCCTCCTCCGAAACAATTAACAAACCCACACAGGAGATTATCCCTCGATTGATTCGTTTAAGGACAAGTTTGACTGATTGCGGGGCAACCAGTGCGTTCCTTACCGAGGGCTCAGCACTAATGAGAGTGGTTCACTCCTTTGAACTTTCGCAATCACCGAAAGTGATCCTAAATCGCGTGAAGTTGCCCGGTCGCCCTTAAGCATATTTCCCTTTCGGACAGTTGATGGGTGTGCCGCCCGAAGCTCGGCGGTGGTAAGCACGGCTAATTAGGTTCGGCGAAACGACGTTGTAAGCGATGGCACTAATCTACTCAAAGTCCTGACAGTGGGTGTTGACTTAATGGATTTGTCGTTGCCGCTGTGAAGCCGGGGAAGGATATTGATAAGCCCGAGGGGCTTGGATGTCTAGGTGAAAGATGAAGAAACCAGTTCAAGGCGAGGCAGAGATTAATGAGACCGCCTCGATGCTAAGTCTTGGGTAAACTTCCAAAAGTGGCGTGAAGTTGCGAGTTGAGCTGAATGCGTGGCTAGTGGACGAAGTTGATTTTGGGTTTCTGGTAATTGAATTGAGGAACTTTTGGTGAACAGCAAGTATCATACCGTTTGTGGCTGTCCACCCAATTGGTCATGTTTGCCAAAACTTTTCAGACCACTTAAGAGAATTGAGGGTCTGGTGGACTCATTAACCCACAGGGAGTCCTGGCCAATCATAAATTTCTTTTCATCCAGGCCTTCGAAGGGGTTACCCTGTCTTGGACCAAGTAAACACAAATAAATAGAAAGTAAATAATTGTTGAACGGCTTAAGAAAAAGTCTCTGTATCTGTAAATATGCCGAGAAAGCTTTTAGAGAACCTCATTTTTCATCTTTCTGTTTTATTTGGCACGCAGGGGGCTTAAACGTGGTGGCCGATGAAAACCACAGCAGCAGAGAGATGGCTGTGACATCGTGACATTAAGGAGCAGTACGTGATGCAATTGGTTTGTGCGAGGGATGCACTTGAATGGCATCACGTCTTCATGGTTGCCTTCATTGTGAAATATTGCGGAGAATGTTTGACTTTAAAACATTGGTTTTGAAGAAAGAGTTTTGATGGTAGATGGATGGTGCTCTTTATGCTCCAGGACGTTCTTTTAAAAATCTCTGAATGAAATACGATTTTATGATCAACATGATGACGGACAATTGGCCTCTCTTGTCTTGGCGCAAAGGGAGCTCTTTTAACTCAATTTTTTTCCAAAAATTTCGCAGATATTTAGTGTTGTCTCAGCAATTTTTTTTTCGAATATAGTGCTCAAGCATCAAATTTGTGGTTGGTTTGATGGTATACACCTTCCTTTTCAAGTGTATCCATGGGACAAAAGCGAACGGGGGCAAAGCAAGGAATCGTGGGGGAAAGTCGATATCACCATTTTCTGACATCATTCGAGCGGGAGCAATTTCTTGTAACACTTACATTGTACCACGAGTCATGTATGATCTGGGGCACCGTCTAGTTGAAACTAGATGTCCTGTAGGCCTAATTGATCCAATTCCGGCACAAGAAATTATTTAAACATCCTGCCATAGCAGTCCTATGCTTCTAGCGTCCTCAAAAAATATGAATCAAAGATATGTACTACCACTCGGCATAAATGGCGCCTGATGCAGTTACAACGCGTAGTCTAGATCGAGGCTTAAATTGTCGACTGTCGCCATCGACTATCACCATCGACTATGGGCGACTGTGGTTCCTTCAGGCTCGTTGCTTTAAATCTTTCTGACATCATTTTTGCACCACCACTCATTCATAATGCGTCTTCATTCATCATTTTTTTTCGGAGGATTTTTGATACACTACTGGAGCACTTAGACTTAAAACTGGTCCATTGTACTTACAGGTAGCAACCTACTCCAGTGTCGTTAATTTGATCCCAACGGCAAATGGTGGCTGCACCAGGTTCGATTTCACAGGGATTCGAACCTGGGACCCCTCGAATTTGGGGCAGACACTTAACCAACTGAGACATCCAGTCGTCTTCATTCATGCTATCTTTCATTTCTGCTCACGAACGTCTTTTGATGCAGCGTTATTTTTCTGCATTGGCTGGCTGCATTCCTTGTTGAAATTCTTCTCTTGAGAATCCATATTTTTATGTGATCTGAGTCGATGTTGACTCTGTTCGGACGTCAAGAATATTGGAGATCTGATTGATGGTTCGAGACTGTTTAGTCCTTTAATGGAAGTTGAGTTGTAGAAACCACACCCTGGCTATAGAGGTTCTGTCTTGTGACAAGGTCCACTGTATCCGTGTTGGATGTATTGACGTGGAGCCGGTAATTGCCTATGAATCTAATAAGACGTATTCCTTACTGATGGGTATACATATATGCAAGGGATGTGATGGGCGAAGACTATCTTTAAAAATCACAACACGCATATATAAAGAACAGTTCATTGGATACTGCTCCACACAGTGTAGTTTCCACAGTAGAAAGATTCCTGCATCAAAAAGAGTATACATACACTAGACGCGTTCCTCGACATAGGCTGTTCAACAATGTCACTAACGATGAAATTCAAGCAAGCCTTCAAACAATAGAAATCGATGAGGGTCTGAGCGAATGGATCGGACTTATGCTACGGACACGTCAAATCAGTTCTTCTCTAGCACTCTAACACGTGCTGTAAGAGGAAAGTGGATAGGAAAACTCCGCAAGGTGAGGTCCTCTTACCTCTTCTTTGAATCTTGGTAGTGGACGAGATCATTAAACGTTGGAGAGGAATGGACGTGCTGTCACTGCAAATGCAAACGATGTAGCTATCCTGATACCGGGGAAGTTTCAATCAACGCTAAGCGAGCGCCTCAATCATGGATTGAGGTTGGTCAACAACTGGACTGCCACTCAAGGCTTGAAAGTCATCCCAGACAAAACAGAACTGATGGTGTTCACAAGAAAAAGGAGAATTTCAGAGTTTATAAACCCGCTAAGTATCTGGGTATCACACTTGATTCCAAACTAACCTAGCAAGAGAACATCGAAGAGCACAAGGTGTATGTAGCTTTTTACACATGCAAGTGAGCTTTCGGGTCACGTGTGGTATACTGGCTATACACAGCGGTAGTAAGACCCATCTTAACTTACGTATCAACAGTCTTGTGGCAAGCACTGAAGAAGAAATATCTTCTTTTTAGATTGACGAAGGTTCAAAGATCGGTCTGCTTGGGAATCACGGGTGCCCTAAGGACAACGCCTACAGCAGCGATGAAGGTCCTACTCTATAATACCCCTCTTAAAATCTTCTGTAGTAGCAGAGCGGCTATTACCGCAATGAGACTCAGGGAAGTCAAGATGTGGAAAGACAAGACAACATATGGGCACGCGTCCATCCTCTCAAAATCATACAGATACAAAACATTAGATTAGCTGACACCAACTCTGACCACGAGGAAGTTCTCTACCCGAATTCCTGGCAGAAGAGCACCTCCTGAGATATATAACAATCTGGGTGGTTCTAATAAGCAGCAAAAGTGTAGGTCTCACGGGGTACACCCCCCACACATAGAGCACAATGGAACCAATTGTTGGTCTCAGTCAGCCGCGACCCGGTCGCAAGGGCACCCTATCACATACTTACCTAAAAGAACGGGCCGCATCCATAGCAATGTGTCAAACCAGATGCGACGTCTCTACAAAGGGAAGATGAACACATAGGCTCATTCCCGATATCGAGACTTGGACATTAAGATCGGCAGGAGAATGTAACTATCACCGAACTGGAGGATCTGAACAAAATAGAGCTCAAGCACCTCCTGAGTTATATACAAACTGGGTGGCTCTAATCAGCGGCGGAAATGTAGGTTTCACCCACCTACCTCATTGTTTGTATTTTAGACCAAAATAAAAATATCACCACGATGCTTAAGAATGTTGCATTTTCTATTGATTTAAAATAATACCTCTTGTTGGATGACCTTTTATGAAGACTTGTGTTCAAAAATCAAATGAAAATTGCTCGAGCATGCATTGAGTCCTATACTAACGTCGAGAATAATAATTTTGAGTTAAAGTACACCCATGAAAACGCAGCGAAGTGGTGGGACAGCCTTCTTCATCAGTCACGCTCTTTGTGCGTATCACCTACACCACTCGTGAAATGAAAATGCATGTTTGCTCTGTCAAATGTGGAAATTAAGACGTTGTTCGCGGAAATCGATACACCCATCCACTCAGCCACAAGAACTTCAGAATTGTTTCAAAACAGTTTTGCTCCTTAAGACAAGATACACGAAAGAACAGATTTACAAATGAGCTCCAGCAGAACCACATAAGATGGTTAGACAAGATTAACTTCTGCCAAGCAAAAATGGTGCTCAAAAACATCCAAACATCCCCACAAAAACTACTGAACACAGCTCACATGTATGAAGAATGACATCGTTATCCACAGACAATGTGAATTTTTTTCGCCATACCTGCAACGGATGCAAGAGAAAAACTCTGCTCATGCATTCTGTCAATGTTCGGCAGGAGAAGGAGAGAAACTGTGTGCTTGCCACTGAGTGGAAGACGAAGTTAAGAAAAAATGGAAAGACTCAGGGAGTGCTTCCGATTCAGCCCGAAGTGACAGCTGTGACATGGTGGGCGAGGGATAAAGGGGAGCTGGTGGATGTATAACTCAAATAAACTCAAATCTACGTCAGCAATTTGAAGCAATCGCAAACGAAGACGGAGGCAGTATACCCAAGCCCGCTCAAGTGCCCAATTTTGCTGAGGGCTCGTTAAGGAAACCCACAACTCCTCGTTAAAATGTTAAGTAACACCCTCACATGCCTCAAACACCAAAGACATGGATGAGCCTTTGACAGAGCCCTTGTAATATCTGCTCATTTGTAGCTCTTCCCATTTCATCAATCCGCTTGTCAACATGTGGGCCCACCACACGTCATCCTTCGAATCGATATGTATTTCCAAGATCAAAAGGACAGCTCCACACACACGCAACAGAGCAAGATGAACAAATATGCACACACGTCTTCCTCATTGTGAACCAAAGGCGATTACCTTTGTCAGCCGGGCCACCTCAACCGCACCACACCACCGCCGACAGGCTGAGTAATCGGATTGTCAGCGAGGGGATCATTACACATTCACAGTCGCACCCAACCACATCCGTGTTTATGTGCGCCCGCTTAAGCAGCCATGGCTCCAAATGAGCGATTTCGCAACCCACCGGCGGAATGAAGCATCCTTGTGAAGGTTAATACCAAAGACGATAAGATAAGCATCAAACTCGAAACTTTTGTTCAAACAAAAAAACCCAACGGTTGCCAGTTTCAGGCGCCATCGCGCCACTCAATTTCAACTCTAATTACACAGCAAAAGTACACAAAACTTTCCATTTCTCCGCAAAGTATCTTCATTAACGCGCCGCCTTCTGAATGCTCATAGACAACAGAACTCAGATATCTTCGGGTGTTCATCGATAGACAGAGGGAGACAGAGAGAGAGAGAGAGAGGGGGGGGACTCTGAGATACAGCAACTTTCACGGCGACTGAATAGATAGATACATCCTGCCTTCCCACCTGTTAACCCCCCATCCCCAGAGACAGACGGTGTCAAACGTGCGATACCCCAAAACAAATAGACAGTATCGCACCGATTAAAGAGGGCAAAGGGTGACGGTGGCGGCTGCAGTTCTCTCAGATACTTGTGCTTCCCCGTCGTATCTCCCCTCACCCCCCGTCGCACCCCACCCACCGTTCGACTGGGGCGGGTGTGCAACGTATCGGTGCATTTGTTGTTTGTTTTGTTGCAGTTAAATTTATTTTTTTTATCTATCGTAAACGTTATTTGTTTATCCACAGCAGTCCTCCCGTCGCCTTGCAGTTTTCTTATCTGCCCGCTTGCCAACTCACACACAAAAGTCGAGTCGGGAAAATTCTACAAAAACAGCAAAAAGTATCTCAAACAAACTCACGCGTCCAAGCAGCAACCTCCAGACGGTTGCTTACAACTGCAATTTGTACCCGAATGAATTTATGCTTTGTTTTCCTCGGGTATTCGCTGAAAAATTTATCGCCACCCACTGGATCCGCGATGTGCACTCTGGGTCACAGTGCTGAAAAGACGGCACACTTTAATTAGATTTCCGAAAGAATATAGCGCGCGAGAACTCAAGCCGCTTGTGGGGGCTCCACCGATTTGTGCGATAAACAACGATCGGCCTTACACAAGGACTCGTTTTGTCCTCCTCACCGGTAGTGGCACAAAAACACACCCAAGCGCACACACTCACAAGCACACAGGCAGAGACACTGAATTTCAAAAATGTTCAAGCACACTTCCGAGTGTCAGAAACAGCGGCAGTTGCAGATACTTGAAGTGTATCTGAGCACTTGTCTGCCAAAGCGGATGTACAATCGCGTTCGAAAACAAACACTTCAACGATTTCGATGTGTGACACTCATGAAGCGCTCCCGTGCGACGTCTATTTTTCGCCGAAATTTTAGTTTTTTCCGAAGTTTTGTGATTTTTTTTTCCGAATTTCCTGATATTTTCCGAATGTTCTGATTTTTTCCGAATGTTCTGATTTTTCCCGAAGTTTTGTGAATTTTTTTCCCGAATTTCTGCGACTTTTTCGAAGTTTTGGAATTTTTTTCCGAACTTTTTAATTTTTTCCGATTGTTCTGATTTTTTCCGAAGTTTTGCGAATTTTTTTCCCGAATTTCTACGACTTTCCGAAGTTTTGTGATTTTTTCTCCGAATTCCTACGATTTCCTAGCGATTTTTTCGTATCTCCTTCCGGCGAATTGAGCTCCGACTGCTATACGCTACCGTTCGCAGGCGGATGTGATTGAAAACTGTTGTGTTCAAAACGCCGGATTCATTGTTTTGGTTCGGAAAATAGCGGCACATCGTGCTTTCTGTTGTCGGCCACGAGTAGAGTATCATTTTGCAGTTCACACGATAGTACGTGTGGATTGTGTGTGCGTCTGCAAAAAGGGAGAGCGCTCAGACCGAGTGTGTGTGTTTGTGTTGTGGGAAAGCTTTTTGTGGAACGTAATCAAATCAAGGTTTCCCACTGAAGGAGTGCAGTGGGTGATGATAAGAAGCCTTCAACACGTTACAAGAGCGATGATGATGCTGACGAAACGAAATGAATATTTGTCAAGGATTTAACTTGGTCTCCAGAAAGCACTCACAAGCCGGAGAAGGAATGAGTGTGAGAGAGAGAGAGAGGAGGGCTAATGGAGAGAAAGCTCAAAAGAAATGTGTTGACATTGTGTTTAGGATGTTTACGTTGTCCCCTGGAAGCCGGTTTGAGGCGGTCTATTCCTAGAAAACACCTTCCTAGTCATGATTGACAAACAGTCCCATGTTCGGATGCAGGCGAACATGATTCGTAACGACGATTGGCACAGTCGCCTTCGATTTGAGTGAGGGAGCGTGTGTGCCGAGGGATTTCTGTTGCTGGGGCTGGGAGTGAAGCCACAGAAATGGAAAGTTTACGGTGACAAGGGATTGAAGGAGTTACTGCCGTTGGCGGCAATTAGTTTGCAGACGAATTGAAAGTTATTCAGTTGAGTGAAAGCATTACCCTTAGTAAGCAACAATCGTGGTACTGGGTGGTAGTTTATTTCGCAATTGAAAGGGTTTAGGGGATGGGACGAGGAAAGTGATAGGCTCGACGATGATGAGATTGAACATTACAGCAAATGAGCCGAACGAAATTGTGGATGTGGATGAGGATGAGGATGAGGATGAGGATGAGAATGAGGATGAGGATGAGGATGAGGATGAGGATGAGGATGAGGATGAGGATGAGGATGAGGATGAGGATGAGGATGAGGATGAGGATGAGGATGAGGATGAGGATGGAGATGGGGATGGGGATGAGGATGCGAATCGAATAGGTCAGTCATAGTCCTTTTTTTCAGGATTGTCAGGAAATCCAGGGATGTGGTGCGTGAAAATGAATGTTACTGTGCCGAGGATCAAACCATGGACTTTAAGCGTAGTAGTCGACGCTCTTAGCTACGACACCCTAGCGGTCTTACTTTTGGATTAGGGACTTTATTTATCCATGCATAAAATATGCGAAAGGCTTCGCAGATGTAAGTATTGCCCACTTGACAGTTCCCTGAAATTCTGCAGAGCATAATGTCACATCATTTCCGTCACAACACAAGCATCTGAACCTGGATAAGATCGTAATGCCATTTCAATGGAACGAAATTTTGTCTTCACAAAAGACTTCCGCTACAAAAACCCATCATAGAGACATGTCACACGTGTGTCACACACGAAGCATCAAAATTCAATGATACACTTTTAGAATTAAATTACTGATTTGTCGGAGAGCCTATTTCTGGTGCCATGCCAACCCACACACCGCGTGCCAAGCGAAGACCTTCGCTCGCTGGCATTCAATGTGCTTCAGTAAATAAAATGAATATCAGTTCCAGTGGCAAGGGAACAAGACAAACAAAGTGACGTGCCCTGCAACGCGAAGGAAGGGACGGAGGGAGGAGGAGAACATCACACAATATAAGAGCATAAGTCAACCATGTATTTCTTCCTAAGCAGCCTCGAGGTATTCTCCCCTCAGAGTCCATTCAAATAAGATCAATTATTTGTGTACTTCAGCGGAAGAAGCCTTTTCGGGGCGGGGAGAGGCGCAGGATATCTCATTCAATTAGCGGCAGTGCCTTCGACGGTGGAGGCACGGATGGTGGCGGCGCTCACTTGTGATGTGATGTGTCAAAAGTCTCTCCACCAGCTACGGGGCGAGCAGGAGCAGAGGGATGCGCTTGACAGGAAACACTCGATTTCGACTTTTCACTCGCAGCAACTGAAACTGTGATGTAATATTTCTCTGACCCTGCAGCGCACATTGTTATTCGAAAGTGGAGCCCGTTTTATGACGAGTCGTACGACAGTAAAAACGAAGGACAGAAACAGACGGGGTTGGGGTCACATCCGAATCCTTTCTGCTGACCTTGGCCCACACGGTCACACGAAGAAGGTTAAAATCGAACACAGACTCCTCCTTTGCATAGTATCTGCGAACTTAATGAATTGTATGAGTGTCTATTGATTTTCCGTACCTCGTTCCAGCCAAGTAACCCCTCTCGTACACACAAGCCGAACGTGTGGCCGGGGGAGGCTGCCTTCACTTGGGATGTCTTGTGCGGTGGAAATTCTGGCTCGTGTGGAAAATTAGAAAAACTACATCCTTCCTCTTCAGGCGAGGCCAAGTACGGAGGCGATGCGAATGATGTCAACCAAAAATGACGATAGCTCAGCCCCTCCCGGGCTGTTGCTCGCTTGCTTTCATTAATTAATGGGAGGTCATCGATGATGCCCCGTATCGTATCGATGAGGTGGGCTCGACTTTGTTTGCCTCGTTTGAAGTTCGTTAATTTACTTGAACAGCCTACGATGCGGAGAAGTTAATTAAAGGAGGAGGTAGTAGTTGTCCTCCCACTCATCCACCTCCTATCTATTCCATTTAGCGTGGCTTCTGTGGTGAGATTGGTATTCCTCTCGTCGGCAGAGTGCTGTGTATCTAATTCACATGGATGTTGATTGGTTTTGTTACGAAACTCTCGTTTGAGGTGAGCCTTGGACCGTGGCGTTGTGTGTGCTGATGCATGGGAATCACGGCGGGGATGCTCATAAAAAAGTTTTGAAAGTTACACGAATCTTTGTGAGACGGAGTGGATACCTGGGGTGCGGTGAAGCCATGGGAATTGCCTTTTGCTTCCAAACAAGATTTATGCGGTACTTTACTTTTTGTAGTGCTTGTCATATGCTAGGGGTTGACGGGGATGGAGCTTGAAAGTCTTTGAGTGTTTTGTGAATTTGTTGCATACTTTTGATGGGGCCTTGAAAGTAAGAGGCATTCCTTTGATCCCAGCTATGAATTGATTGAGGGGATGTGTGGAGTGGAAAAAATAATTCAACCTGTCGCTGTCGTACCGTCGTCATCCCCATCAAATGGTGGCGTTTGTGAAGGGAGCCGTCTATTCACGGTTTTCTAAAATGTTGTCTATGAGATATTACTTTGACGCGTCTGTTGGCAGCGAATGTAGGTCGCGATGAGCAGACACATAGACAACGAAACAAGGAAATTCTGAGGCAGAAGGAAATACAATCGGAAAAGGAAAAGCCTCAAACGAAATGCCGGTGAAGCAAAGAAGCAAAGTTTTACTATAAAAACGACGACTTTCTTCTGGTTTTAGAGACTCATGGGAATGTGGTCCATAATCCATTTTCATTAAGACATCCCCCATTGTGCTTCATCTGAGTAAAGTGAATGCTGGCAAATGTCTTGCCCACAAAAAGTAGTTTTATTCGGATTTGTATACGCCTGATGGAAGAACATCGGATTAAGTCAAGAGATTCAATGCAGACTTTTACAAGAAACTGTATATTTTTTTTTGAAGTCGGAAAAAGCATCATTGTCCACTGAGTTCACTACATCGAGCATCGTCCAACCATCCCCCTCAGCCAGTTGTCTCACGCTACAGTTGTTTAAGGCGTTGGCATACTATTTATACATTGAACAGCGTCGGAGCATGAACTATGTCTTCCAAATCTCAACTTCACTGGAATCCGAAAATCGTAGAAAGCGAATCACTTGCGTGTTTCTACGAAAGAAGCTTTGAAGGAGAAACTGTTGCTGGAAATTCCACACAATTAGCAGCAGCGTTTTCGACAGAAGAGACACTGGTATTGGTAAGAACCTTCAAAGGAAGTTGGTATCTGTGTTTCCCATCAAACCTCATTGATAGTTGCAATCTCTAGAAAGTATGAGCTATATAGCTGAGAAAATGCCTTAACTGAGCTTCTCCCCACATAATCGAAGCGCGAGTCTAAAGGAATCATTCCAAGGCTAGTATGGTAATGAGGAGCCCTTTATGAGATTAACGTCAGCGGATGAAGCCTATGGTAAATTTAATCGACTATTTGCACTTCTCGGCTATGTTGGTGATGTAAACACTCCACCTTGTGTTCGTCCAGCAAGACCAAACTAAAATCATTGCCACCGTAACCGTGAGTGTGACTTAAAAAATAGTGTGTCCATTTCGAGAAGATCACAGGAATTAGGCTTATCCGCAATTACTTTGCATTTTGCGTAAAGGTTTTGTCCTAAATGCTTATAAGCACCAGTTAACATAATAATTGAAGCCTGCTTACCGCGCATAACGACGTACTTTTGCTGATTGGGTGCAGGAAATTACTGAACAAGATCATAATTTTCTGCACAAAATTAGATACATATTATAAGTGATAAAAGCTCATTTCCATTTGTCTGGATGCGTAAACAAGCAAATTGTCGCATCTGTGGCTTCGAAAATACAAGACCAATGGTTCACAACGGGTAACAGTTTGGAGTGGTTTTTTGACAGACGTTTTTTTTTTTTTGTCTGATGAGCCACATTTTGATCTAAACGGCAACGTAAATAAGCAAAATTACCGTATATGAAGTGATTCGAATCCAGAAATACTTCATGAGACGGAACTGCACCCAGAACGAGTCACTGTGTCGTGCGCAGTGAAGAAAACCGTGTAACAGTAACTGTCAATGGGGACCGTTATTTAAAGATGTTGAAAGAGTTTTTTTTTTACCCAGAACTGCGCCGAAGACGTATCCGTTTCAACAGCATGTGGTTCTAGCAAGATGGAGCAATTGCACACATAGACAGATCGATTATGATGGCGCTCCAACGAAAATTCCCAAACAAATCAACATCCAGAAACTCCACTTTCCGCTGGCCTTCAAGGTCACTTTACCAGACTGCACTAGATTTTTGTTTAATGGGGTTATGTCAAGCAAGAGGTGTACAAAACGAAACCAAGAAATTTGGCTGAATTAAAGCAGCCTATTAAAACAATAATTGAGGCGATCCCGACTACAACTCTTCAGGCCGCAATGGATAATTTTCTGATCCGGTGTCGCATATGCGTGGATGAGCGTGGAGGTAATTTACGGTCTATCATCTACAAAAACAATTAGTTATATAAAATAAAATTGAATTTTCTATCTATTATAAAAAAATAAGTCAAATACATTGATTAAAAAAAATATACATATTTAAATTTCTGATTGTAGCACAATTGGTACTCCACCCTGTATTTCTGTTAGGTAAGGTCGAAAGACATAAGAAATAATCCGTAATACCTACGAAGTGCCAATAAGCAACACTTTCTTTAGACATTTTTGTCTTTCGTATTATAAATAGATATTTTTCATATGAATAAATAAAAAAAACTATACTGCGTGATTTTTTGAAATGGAGACTTTCATTGGCAGCCTAGATCGTGCGATTTTATACCTTTTGAAATGCTCCTTTGGAGCTATATTAAAGACAATGTACTGCAAAAACAAAAATTCATGAACTAAAAATATGTTAAAGCGGTCATTTGCCAAATGCCTCAATTTTACTTAAACATGGTAAAAAGAACTTCAACAAATGGACGACCATTCGTAATCATAGCCGATACAGGGATTTGACAAATGCTGTATTACCTCAGAATTTGTCCTTTAAATTGAAATTAATATATCGCCAATTTTCTTTAACTATTCTACAAAAACGGAACCTTTATAAGTTCGGTGTGTCCGTCCGTCTGTCGTGTCTGTCTCAATCGACAGATCTTTTGAAATAAGGTCGTTTTGCTTCAACACTTTTTGATCCAAAGTACAGTTTGAAAAATATGGAGCTACAAAGTTTCACTGCCATTTTCTAAAACGAACTGTTCAAAAATCTGAAAAGTCACTAAAACGTGGCTTCAATGAGAATTTTCATTTCAAATAGATCAAATAGTTTTAAAGATATTGGCCGAAAACGGTTAACCATCGATATGTGAATTTTGAAGAACTGAAAACCCAGTTTTGAAGACCTCGACGTAAGCATTAGGAAATGATAAATATCAAAATATTGCTTTATGTGCAAAATTTGAGATATCAAATCAAGTCCCATAGACATTTTGGAAAGCGGGTGAAGGTTCCTTTGGTCGATTTGAGAGAAAATTCTGCGATGGTTTGGGCCTTGTTTGCATTGATGTGGATGGAATGAAAAAAGTCAACCACGAACTGTACGGGTTATACTGTAACAGAATCTGGCCAAACGAACTTACAAGAAATTATAAAGGTTCCGTTTTTGTAGACGGAACCTTAAAAGGATCTGAGCGTGGATATTAACACGTTATTGTTGACGAAGAAGGCATATTAAACACTATCTTTCTGGTAGAAACCCAGGAAAAAAGTCGTTGCTAACATCTCAGTCACACCAACTTAATCTACCCTAACTTCTCGACATTGTCAAAGACGAGAACCCTTTACCAAAGAGAACTTAATTTATCCAGCTGCAATTAGCGAAATGTCTTATAGTCTGATGAGCCAAAGTTCAATTCACTGGGAGCAGACATTGGAAGGCAGTTTATGCGAAATTCAAGGAGGAAAGAATCTTGATTTTCTCCTTTTCTTGTACTAAAATTTATTGGGATCTACACGAGTTACCTGTTATTTTGGACATCAGTGTATATCACTGATTGTCCTGAATTTACCATAGTGTCTACTGCAGACAGTCAGACTAGTTCTAAAGCGTCGCAAATTACAAAAGGTTTGGCTCTTCGATCCTATAAAAGCCCTAAGAAAAGTGAAAAAAGCATCAGCTGTTAAGTGAATAACTCCACTTACGGCAGATGGACCAAGAACAAAATATACACTAATCCCGAGAAGAGTGGCTATTTTCACAAAATGTGTGTTTCAACATTTTTTATATTTTCAAAGTTTCGTTCACGGGCGTTTACAAAGCTCAAGTACCAAAGATTACCCTGAAAATAGTAAAAAGCTGCAAATCCGAATTGCGAACAATTAATTGATTGAAAAAAAACGCTCGTCTTCGACAGAGATTTTCGACATGAATCGTAGCAAAAACCTGTCAAAGTGACACCTGTCATCTGTCAGACAAAATCGGAAAATAATCAAATTAATCACGACATTCCTTGTCTTGAAACTAGTTGAACACAAAACTTAAGCTGTCCTCATAACTTGACTGGATGCCGCAGTTGGTTAAGTGCCTGCCCCAAGTCTTACGTTCGAATCTCAGTGAAATCGAATCTGGTTCAGTCACCATTTGCCGTTGGGATCAAATTAATTGCTACCTGGCAGTACAACTGACAGTTTTGAGTCTGTGTGCTCCAGTAGTGTATCAAAAATCCTCCGTAAAAAAAAGTAAATAGCTGTCCTCATAGCAAATCGGGAAAAAGTGGAATATGAGCCGTTTCAAGAGAAGAAGTGGACGATCGCGCCCAAGGAATATTCGTGCCTTGGCGTGATGCCAGATAACATATTTTTCCTAGTCACAGAATGCATAAACTCTCTCGTCTGCTTTCTGTCTTCACGACCGCAGGATTCTGCTTTCTCAAACTCGTTCATCATTTACGACGATGGAAGATGACAAATGTCCATACAAGGAGTGCTGCACCACACAATATTTTGCTGCAGAAGCAGAAGCAAACATGACAATAAATGGGCGCCCGAAGAAAGATGCTCTCGTCCATTCCAGCAGAACCAGCTGGGAAGAGTTAAATCATTGATAAGGTCCCGAGAACAGAGATTGATTGCGAAACAGCAGCGCCGTAAATTATTTTTTCCTCTCCAAGGCTGAAACTGGCTTCAAATATTTTTGTTTTTGAAAATAAATTCGATCAAGAGCTACTGAAGTATTCTCGTAGAAGACTGCATATGTTCTTGAACAATTTTAACCCTCATTCAAGAATTATTTAAAATTTAACTCGGAGCTCAAAAGGAGGAATCAGAAATGCATTAAAACCCACACCAATGCACTCGCAAGAGCCCTCATTACCTTAACACTGCGTCCAAAAAGTTTCAATGCCACCAGACATCATCAATCAAAGTAATCCCCCGGACCGTCGTCCCACAACTGCCGTTTAACAAACACCCAGCCGTAGTCCACTTTTCATAGAAAACGAAACATAGAATTGTGGTCAAGTCACAAAAACCACTTCTTCCCAATTTCAAAACCATTTCATGGAACCCCACCCGAAGACAACCATCATAAAAGCTCTCAACTGAAAGCTTTCTATAAACAAAAGCTCACTTACTTGAGTGGCGCAATCCGATTTCTCGCTCCAAATCCGCCGTGAGGTTCTTCATGTTCGACGAATCCAGGAGATACTGCGAAAAGGTCTTGTTGTTGCCCCGCAGCTCCTTAGCCAGAGACTTCATCAGGAGAAAGCACGTGTCCATGCCAGCGACGTTCATCTGTCCGTTGCGCTGGTGCACCAACACGGCCGTATTCCAATTGTATCTATGGAAAAAAGAAACCATCGAAATCGAGCCATGGAAAGTCGTTAAATTCACTTACTGATGCATCACACGGACGGTAAGCTGGGACAGAGACTGAAAGCTGACAAACCCCGCTCGCAGGAGCATGTAGTACTCGTCGCTGCAATTAGTCTTCTTTTCCTGGAAATCATAGGTCCCTCCGCCCACGGATATCAGCGGTGTTCCCTGGCCGTTGAAGTACTTCGTTATCCTTGCAACCGAAGCTAGAGGGAGCAAAGAGGTTCAGAGGACACATGTCAACCGAAGGAGATTCACTTACCCAGCGGATATTCGCACAGCGGGCCGAAGATGACGTGCGAGCAATTTTTGAGAATGCCATCCATGGCGTTGACCAACGCGTACGAGGCGTCACACTGATCGTCCCGGGGAATCCACTCAAAGCGTATTTTCCGCGGCAGCAGTTGCGACTCGCGTATCTTCTCCTCGGCGACCCGAAAAACCGGCAACACGCGACCCAACGAAGCCTCGTACACATCACTCAGCGGCAGCAGTACAAGTGCTCTGATAACGCAATCCGTTTCGTTGGTGGTTGCATTCATGGTACATATAGCTTCACATGATCGACTCTCCTGGACGCGGCACCCGCACTCGCCAATAGGGATGAGGGTGACTGCGACGAGGAAGAGCAGCAATCCGAAAATAAAACGCCACGGCGAATGCAAATCCACCCGGGATTTGGCTAATTGGAAATCGAAACCGAGCTTACGACCGGACGCGGGTGCGGCGAGGCGCAGGCACTGGGTTAACGGAAAATCACGTTCGACACAATCTGATTGCATATTCCTTGTGTTGGATGTGATTTGCTGCGGCGAGTGGCGGTGGAAAGTGCATTTGTCACTGGAGCAGCAGGAGCAGGGGTTTTTTAATTTAAATCTGAAAAGACAATGGATTGAGTTCGGTTGAGATTTTTGAGATTAATCTGTTGGATGATTGGAATGGAGTAGGGGAGAGATGAGCAAAATGAACTTGAGATGAATAATGGAGGATTGGGTTGTTAGGATGGTACCTTACGCACATGCAGCCACCCTGCAACGACCGGGTGACCGGAGAAGGTATGGATTACGATTTATTGTATGGAGGGACTTCAACTGAAGGTGCGAAACAAGAAATAAATATGAAAATCTTGGTTTTGAACAGAACCCTGAACAGATTTTTTTAACATCGTGTCTCTAGAGTTTTAGGTTAACCATACACATTACCAACTAATTCCCGTTAATATGAGTTGAAGATACCAAAGATCGACGGGGATATGGATGAAGCAATTTGACGGCACAGCACAGAATATCGCAAATGGTTACATCTTTAAGTCTTTTAAGGATCCTACCGGTTTCTCATGCACCTGCAATAGGCAACCATCACAAAACGTGATTCACCATCAATCGGTGCAAACCCCAACACCTGTCCCTTGAGTTCCTCGAAACTTGCAGCTGGTTCAGTGTTCTTAAACCACTTCAAAAAATTTGACTAAGATTTTTTTTTAGTCTGGATTTATTAGATCAGTTAACTGTTGGTGTGCGGCGGATCGTTGCTTTTTCGACGGCATATACTTCGTCTTATCCTTACTGACCGTAAGACCAGCTCGTTTCGCCTGTTCTTCAATCTCCGTGAAAGCTTCCTTTACGACGCGTTGGGAACGCGCGACGATGTCGATGTCATCTGCTTATCCCAACCGTTGGACTGAGTTGTAGGAAATAGTGCTTTCCTTGTTAACAGCAATTCACAGCACTATCTTCTCCAGTACCAAATTGAAGAAATCACAATACAGCGCATCTCCTTGCCGAAATCCGGTACAGTTTTCAAACGGCTCGGAGGTCCTTGAGCTGAACTGCACGGTGTATCGCGTATGTGTTAGCGTCCGGATCAGTTTTCCCGGGATTCCAAATTCGGCCATCGCTTCGAATAGTTCCTTGTGATGAATGCTGTCGTATGCGGCTTTAAAATCGATGAAAAGATGGTGTGTATCGATTTGAAACTAGCTGGAAACTTCTCCAGCATTGCCTTAGTGTGAAAATTTAGTCTATAGTCGATATGCCGGGACGAAAGCCCCACTGGTACGTGGGTTGGATTTTTTTTTCGTAGGGTTTTGGAAACACTACTGGAGCATTCAGACTCAAAACTGGTCCATTGTACTGCCACGTAGCAACCTACTCCAGTGTCGTTAATTTGATCCCAACGGCAAATGGTGGCTGGACCAGATTCAATTTCACTGGGATTCGAACCTGGGACCCCTCTAACTTGGGGCAGGCACTTAACCAACTGCGCCATCCAGTCGTATTACGTGACGATTAGTGCGGTGTAAAACGACTTAAGACGTTCAAACAGCACGCTGGACAGGATCTTGTAGGCGATGTTGAGAAGGGATATACCTCTATAGTTGTTGCAAGAGGTAGGATCGCCTTTTTCGTGGATGGGACATATGGAGCTGATATTTCAGTCGTCGAGCATGCTTTCGTCTTCCCAAATTCTACAAATGATCTGGTGCATGCTCCCTACCAGAACATTGTCACCGTCCTTGAAAGCTCTGATGGTAAGCCATCTGAGCCTGCGGCTTTGTTGTTCTTCAGCTTTTTAATGGCTGTACCGACTTCTTCAGAGCTAGGTAGGATGACTACTTCATCAACTGGAGTTAGGATTTCCTCATTCCCTATCACTCTCTCCTGGTCCGGCCCGCTAAGCAGCTGTTGGAAGTGCTGCACATCCACTATTCCCTGCGGGTCAGTAACTAGATTACCCACAGAATTTCGAAGAGTATGGGTACAATTTATAAAGCCTTTGGCCAGGCTTTTGGTTTTTATAAAAGGCCCGTATTTTTTGTGTGTCCCTAGACTCTTCAATATTCTTGAGCCGGGAGGTTGCGGGAGACCTTTTCTTCAGGCGTAGAAGTTTTGCGTACTAGTGCTTTTTATTGCGAGATTTGTTTAGAAAATTTTATTTTTGACTTAAAAAGAGCCTGCGGCTTTGTTGTTCTTCTTTTATTGGCTGTGCCGACTTCGGTAGATGCCCTTCGGTGTTTTTTACATGCAGTACGATTCGCCATCAGGTAGCTGACCACATGGTATACACAGAATGAGGTGGTTGGACCAAATCCCACAATTTAACTAGGCTTGGATCAAGGATCAAGCACCAATGTCATCAGTCCCGGCCTGAGACTTTAACCGAAATGCTACTTAATCCATTATACAGTGAAACTTCTCTATAGCGGACACCCGCGGGACCATCAAGATTGTCCGTTATGGAGGGGTGTCCGTTCTAGAGAGGTAAGGTAAGTTATTTATGGAAATTGAAAAAAGTTAAATTTATTATACATACTCTATTTATTTATTATTATACTCTACTTATTCACTTCTTTTGGAAAAACGTGCACCAAAATTTAATGAATAATCTGAACAGCGTAACATTCAAAGACATAGTGCCAATTCGGTTCCAAAACACATACGAGTCGATTACTCACATTCACTGCTTCTAACGGCTTAGGCATTTTGTGATGTATTGTAGAAGCAGAATACGTTTGTATAAACAGAGTGCGTTCGTCTTTACAAGGACTGGGTGTTCTCAAAAGTGAAAATATGTATTAGTATGCATCTAGATCAAGGGAATGCATGCCTACATACATTATTTTTTGTCCCTTCCATCTTAATTTTTGCTTCGTGTGCCCGTTATTAGAGTTACAACTGCTAAATATGCGTTAAAATTCATGTCCGTGTCCGGTATAGAGGGGATCCGTTGTAAAGGGGTAAAAATATACGAATATAATAATCCTGATGCAGAGACCATGAGGAATTGTCCGTAAAGAGGGGTGTCCCTTATAGAGTGGTGCACCTTATAGAGGGGTGTACCTTATACAGGGGTGTCCCTTATAGAGGGGTGTCCGTAAACAAAAGTTTTACTGTATGTCAGAGGCCGCCGTAGCAGGAAACGGAAATGTTCTCCCCTCATTACCAATTCTGAAAGGTTTCTTGATTACCAACCCACGATCGACTCATTGTTAATTTTTTTTTTACTAAATTGCGTCGGTGGCCAGCTCTGCCACTATCGGGAACCTACACAGCTCCTGAATTTAAATGCAGTGGTCCAGATTACTTAAAGCTACTTTAAAATACGAAAGGACGACGAAAAATTCCTTCTTTTAAACATACAATTGCATGAGATAAATAGTCCTTGAGTGTGATACTGGTAGGGATAATGATAGGGAACGACAAAGCAAGTGTCAGAAGACAAGCCCCTCAAAACCAAACATCATTTACACTCTTTAAAGTCAACCTTCGTCGTGTTTAATAACCAATCCTTTCTCCGACAAACACTTCCTTTATATCACAGTCCTTTGTAGGGCTTCTCTCTTTTCCATTATCCTCCCTTCTGCAGCAGCAGACCCCACCTGAAACCAAAGGAAAACATGTCAACGTGTCAGCAAACAACAACTAAAGGCTTCCGTCACGTCAAAGAAGATAAATTACCCCACCGAAGTTCGGAACCCACCCAAAGGAGTAACGTCCTTCCTCCTGGCGCCGGCAGAATGCATGCATCCATCTAGGTAGAAAACTTTCACGTCAAGAAACTTTTTTAATGTCCTGCCGTTCCGATAAATTTCACATGAGCCGGATTAAGGGGCGGATCGAATCTCGTCTCCGGCGTGAAGTGGGTGAGGGGAAATGATTTGTATGTCCTTGAACCGAACCAGCAACCTTCGAATTGAAATTCCCCCACACCCGTGCCCGCACGAGACGAGGAAGCATGAAAACGGCCAAGCCCCACATGTTGCCGGGGTGATGGGCGGCGGATATGGAACGTTTAAATTAGGTAATCCCGCGGAGGAAATACGCTCCACCAGATCTCGGGCATGTGGGAACGGCAGTCGTGCAACCGTGCGGCGGATATTCGCGTCTCATGGCGAAATTGATTTTGG
This sequence comes from Myathropa florea, assembly GCA_930367185.1. Taxonomy (NCBI): domain Eukaryota; kingdom Metazoa; phylum Arthropoda; class Insecta; order Diptera; family Syrphidae; genus Myathropa; species Myathropa florea. Next base: position 18,661,448 of record OV884004.1, read on the forward strand.
CAGCAGTCCTTCGGTGCGCTCACGTGCGAGGGATTCTGAACTCATAAATCATGAAAGCGATTCCAGGAGTGGGAGGCTGAGCGGTGGACAGGATGGGAATGAAAATTAAGACGTGGCAAGCCGAGGAAATTGAAATGTTTTTCGAGAGATACACGTTGAGGGGTAACTGGGGATGGGGGATGGATTTTAAAGGGCACTTTAATTTTATTTGCTGCATGCGAGCGGATGTCTCTTTTTGAGTACTCCGTGGAGCCGGTCTTCGTCCATATGGAGGTTGGTTGAAAATGTCATGGATTTTTAAGTCATGTTCTGAACGGATGAGATAAGTAAATTGGTTGGATTGTGTAACTCCATTTGACTCCATTTAGAGTGATAGGATTACACAAAGCATTTCAATGGGGTGCCCCAAGGTTCCACCTTTGGACCAAAGCTTTTTGGGCATTTTTCAAAGTTCAGCTAGGTTTCGGCAATCTGAGAGAAAGCATTTCAATGGAGTGCCCCAAGGTTCCACCTTTAGACCAAAGCTTTTTGGGCATTTTTCAAAGTTCAGCTAAGTTTTGGTAATCTGAGAGAATCCCTCTGGAAATTTTGAAGACATTGTGACTAAAGGACGAGGAAAACGGACGTCATAGCTTCGATTTCCTAGCCGAATAGTCAACATCGATAATCTACATCGATTTGATTTGTAGTCGAAATATGTTTAAAATACTTTCTCGTATCTTGACTTTTACAAGTGAGTTGGGCGCCAGTCAGAATCGATAAGATTACTTGTATGTTATCAAGTGCTATTTAACGGTACAACAGATGACAACTTTTTGTCAATGAATTCTTATAACAAAATGGTGGATTAGGGCGATGTGGAGATGTGATAGACCACCATTGTCACACTACTCTTGTCTTGGATTGTAAGGAAATAACTTCGAGTGGGGAAATTTCTTTAAATGCGATACCGTGCAACGGATGACTCCTTTGGTATACAATAAGCTGATTTTTCAAAGGATAAAGGTTTTATACGTTCACACAAAACGGCAGAGAAGACCTTATAGGCGATGTTAAGGAGACTTATCCCTCGATAGTTGGCGCAGTCAAAGGGGTCTCCTTTCTTGCGGATCGAGCAAAGGATACTGAGATTCCACTCATCGGGCACACTTTCCTCCGACCTTATTTTACGGATGAGCTGGTGCATGCGCCCGACCAGGTCATCCCCAGTTGCTTAAAAGATTTCTGCCACATCTTCATCCTTTTTTAGAGAGATGAACTCCAGGGTATCTTCAACTCACTGAGGAAGAATAAGTCAGTGGGAATCGATGGGATACCGAATAAAATCTGCGTCATCTCCCCTCTGCGGCGGTGAATGTATACACAACCCTGTTTAACAATGCTCTGAGTAATGCATATTACCCGGCGCATTGGAAGACAGCTGTGGTACAGCCGATCCCCAAACGGGACAAATACACCTGCATTCCGACAAATCTCCGGTCGATAAGTCTTCTTCCGTGCGTAAGCAAGGTCTTTGAAAAGATCGCAGTTCTGAAAAAGTGGGTTGAGGAAAAACAAATCATACCGGACAACCAATTTGGCTTCCGGGCGGGGCATGATACCATACATGCCGCGTCCAAATTGGTCTCCGACATTCAATGGAATAAGAACAAGACCCAATGCACAGGTACCTGCCAGATAGACATGGAAAATGCGTTCGACACCGTATGGTTAGAAGGCCTTTTCCTCAAGTTGGTCGGGCTCGGCATCAGTAAACCATTGCTATTTATGATCTATGACATGATCAGTGGTAGGAGGTTCGTTGTGAAAAATGGCAACGTAACTTCTACCACCGTCTTTAATATAAAAAATGGGTTGCAACAGGGGCTGTTGGTTCCCCGATCCTGTTCACTGTAGGTATTGACTAGCGATCTTATAGGTTCCGTTGTTCTCTCGATATCCATGTTCTTATGTATCTCGATTGTTACAAGGAAATGATCCGAATCGAGACGTTGGAACATCAAGAATACTGGAGGAGTATCTGACATCGATCGCAATGTGATTAATCTGGTTGACGGTTGATTAATAAGGCGACCGTCAGGCTAACCAAATAAGTGGAGTCATTTTAAATGCTGCACCACTGTTGTGGGCGCCGTGGCGTAGTGGGTAGGTGCGTCAACTTCTACGCTCGAGGTCGTCGGTTCGAATCTGGAAAAAAAACATCAAACATTTTTTCACGGCACCACCTCTTTCGAGTCACTGACAATGCTCAAAGAGTATAACTGTCTAGGAAAAGCTTCTCAATCTCGCCGTTCGGAGTCGGCATTAAACTGTAGGTCCCCTTCGCTCGTGACAGAACAATAGCACGTACAACACGAGTGGTTGCTGAGAAGCTAGGCCCAGGTCCACATCGGACTGTAGCGCCGCCATTATTATTATTATTGTTGAACAATCAACATCCAATAACCACTGCGATAAATTTTAATAAGTAAAAACGAAGAGGGTATTTAATTTGGATCGATTCGCATTCGCATAAATTGCCGAAACGATGAAAATATCGCGGGAATGTTTCGTTTGGTACGCCCTGTCTATGGCTATCATCAACTTCCCATCTCATCTCATCTCATCTTCAGTGACCCACATGTTCCACTAAATGGGTCGCGGGGGCAATGCATGCACGAGAGATCTCCAGGCCACTCGATCCTTCGCCGTCGACTCTAACTCATCAGGAGCTATGCCCAAGCGCAACAAGGCGAGTGCTTGAACTTGGTCCACCCATCTCGTCCTGGGTCTGCCAAGCGGTCGCCTACCTGATGGAATCGCATTCAAGGCCCGCCTCGGAAGTGGTGATGATGGGGACATTCGTGCCACGTGATCAAACCATCGAAGTACAGACCTTTCCGTTCGAAGAAGTAGCTGCCCAACATTGAGTTCCTCGCGCACTGTCGTGCTTCTCACCCTATCCCGGCGAGTAATTCCCACAACAGCACGAAGAAATCTCATCTCGGCAGCTTGTATTCGCGATCTTATTCCTTCGGTCATTAGCTTAATTTCATGACCATAGATGGGAGTTGGAACAAATGGACAAACTGGCTTTGACACCAAGCTCGGTCTTCCTGATTACAGATCGACCAAGCTGTTTCAAAATTGACCCAGCCTGACCAATCCTACAGGAAAGCTCAGCATTATTCCTCTCACCACTCGTGAAGAAGACCCCGAGATACTTTTTTGTTTTTTAAGTATCATCAACTTCCCTTACAGCTTTAGTCAATTTAGTGGTTAAAAGTTAACCCACAAGTACTTTTTCCACAAGAAAAAGATTCCTTCTTTTAAACATACAATCATACAGAAATAAAGCATTTCAGAATAAACTTGTCTAATTGATAAATGCATTTATTGCACATCATTAGCCTAAGTCCATCATGAGATAAATTTTACTTCTCTCTATTTCAAAATGATTTCATGCTTAATTCAATGAATTCAGTAAAGAATAGTCGTTTAGAAGGGTTGGGGAAGGCATGTCAAGTCTAAAGCAATTAAGTGAAGGAATTACGGGCAGCACCGTTTTGTAATGAGATCCTCTTTGCCACCCCGATGGAATTCAATCCTTTTAACATTGCTGAGTAATTATATATCCTTGTTAATTGGCCCTAAGTGATTCGATTACAAGGAAAGTTAAGTAATTGGTTCCTGTGATGTTGCCCAAGGTGTGTCCATCATTGGTGCTCCTTGAGAAACTTGAGTAGTTAACAAAATTGTATCCATTATTCCGCTGTTCTTAGGAGATTTAGATAAGGAAGTGAAGCTATTATTAAATTAATTTGTTTTAGGTGTTTAAATTTAACGACGAACTAGTAATAGTTGTCAGGTGCATCGATTCTTACGCAAAAAGTCTAGTTTTCTTACGAGAAAGACATCCTTTACATTTTCTTTCGATTTGCTGACAATTCTCAAAGAGTAAAACTGTCTAGAAAAAGCTTCTCAGCCTCACCGGATGAGAGTCGGCACTTACCCGTAGGGCACGCGTGAGAGAACAATAGCACGCAAAACACGAGTGGTTGTGGTTAAGAAGCTAGGCCCAAGTCCACCTAAGATTGTAGAGCCACCATTATATACCAATTCATGTCGAAGATTTCAACGTTCCGTGTCTCTGCATACACACCTTCAGCTCAAATCACTGAGCACACTCGTATATTTTCAACTCATGTTTTGACAGATGGCGACACAACCTTTTTTCTGAATTTCACGTCTCACTGGACAAACTTCTCGTGAAACCATGCAGTTTTTTACTTTTGTCTTTCTTTTAAGACGTTGAGTGCCACATGAGACCACTTTGGTCTCACACGAATTTGGGCTTGCTGTGCCGCGTAAGACCAGAGGGTATTCGAAGTGTCATTAAAAAAAAAAATCCGTGGCCTGTGGAGACAGTTTTTCGGATTGTACGTGTTAAAATAAAACAGTTTTTCGTCTATAAGGTCGAAGTTGTTTTCTTCCTTTTTGCGGTTGTGGAATCTGCTGGATTGCGAATTATATCGCCAATAATCCATCATCACCAAATCACTGCTCATGCCCGCTGTGTTCACATTGCTGTTGGATATGAGAGAAAACACTGATCATTGGGTCGAGTGGTCGATCTCAGCATGGATCACTTACGTGCAAAAGTGATCATTTTTAAAATTTTAAAAATTTGATATCTCTATTTGCGCATAAATCGATATTTGAATGCCTTACGCTGAGGTCTAAAAGACTCCCTTTTCATATCTTCACAATTCGCATGTTGATGTTTTACCATTTTTTGCCAATATCTCCAAAAATGTTTGGGCCAGACTGCTCGAAATTATTTTAAATGAAAGTTCTCATTGAAGCCAAGCTTTTGTGATTTTATAGATGTTTACGCATTTTGGTGTAAAAATGGCAGGGGGAACACATTAAAACTGGCTTTGCTGCTCCATATTTTTCAAATGGCAGCTTGGACCAAAAAGTGTTAAAGCAAACTTTAAACTCATTTGAAGAGATCTGTCGATTGATATATCACACGATGGGGAGCGTCATGGTCCTAAAATCCATGGCAACTTCACCTATACGGGAGCAATCCTCAAATTTGGGTGCATGAAAAATTATATCTGGGCCTAAACGATGTGCTTAACTTGAAAATGTCATGCCGATATCTTTATAAACTTCGAAGAGAAAAAGGTGTGACAGTCAGACTGACGGACAGACCGAAATTATAAAGATTCCGTTTTTATTGACGTACCTTAAGGGGAAATTATCTTCCGGGGATGCAAATGCTACAAATTGAACATCCGGATGAAATATATGAAATAAATACGCTGAATATGAATAAGCCAGAGGATGCTGAAATACATACAATTTTATTACATTGTTCAATAAGCAAAAAAACAAATGCGACTCTTACTAATTACATTCGTTCACAATGCGAGTTCGATGAAAAAGAAACTTAATATGATCCCTCACTGACAGCTGTCAACGTGTGTGCGTGTATGCGCTACAACGTATATTTGCTGTGTGTATGACATCAGTATACATAGACCACACGCTCATAGGCGCCTACGTATTTGTTGTTGTTTTTTTTTATAAAGACAAAATCAGATGTTGACATAAAAAGTCGTAACTCACGAACGCGTTGTTCAATTTCTCGGAAGCTTTAGATAAACCATCTACACGACCATACGAACAAAGCCCAACAATTTTATCGAATTCGGTTTGACCGTTCGTGAGTTATAAAGTCACAACGCAACAATTTGTTTGTATACATAGACTTGTTTCATTAGTTTTTATCTTTTTATTCAAAAGTTGTTTCAGATTTACATAGGAAAAGGACTTTTGATCCACCATGTACTTATACCTTTTGGACTGGAATATACCGAACCTATCAGCATCGTGACAATGTCTTCTTGGAATCGAAAATGGCAGCTCCTCCAGTTATAATTTCTGACCCTTCTGTGTACTAAATTCGGGAGCTTAGTTTCATATTTCCCATGACATTTCATTGACTTTACTTCAACGTGACCACTGTCCTTCCATCATAACTGATTGCAAATTCAAATGTCATATTTCTCGGAAAGGAAAAAAAACTTTCCCATTTGAAAAATTCCAAAATCAACAAAATCCAGTCTGTCACCGCTGTCATTGATCCACTGCGTGTCGGTGCCATCAAAGCGCTCACTCGGCTTCCAAACTAAACCGCGCCAAGCTCATTCTGACACAATATTAATCATGTCTTTTTTTCGCCGTGCCACAGTTCCGTTACGCGTCGTGCCCCGGTTGACAATAATTAACTAATCTGCTTGTTGCTTTGTGAGGACACGGAAAATGAAAATTGGGAAAAAACGAACACCCGATAGCGCCTTAGATAGTGTGCATGTTATTTTCGAAACAAATTCATCTATTTTTCGCTCGTTACTTCTTCTTGAGATTAATTCCAAATTAGCGGTATTTCATTTTGACATTCCATGTGTCGGCTGTTGTACTCATCAAAGCTGTCATGTCCCGCCTTTTGTGTGTTATCGCGCAGCCTACGACAACGACTTGATCGAAAATACCCACACACGTGTGTGCTCGTCTAAGACCTTGCGGTGTTATCGAAAAAGTTAAATTCGATTATTTGCTGATATTCGATCTAAATTTAGATTTCGATAATATGCTGGTAGCTACTTGTTCGGTAATCGCAAGCACCACCGTATTTAGCCATCAATCGAACGAGTGTTTCGCGGTGAGAATCACTGGCGGGTAAGGTTGCAAAAAATTGCTTTTTTGACAATTTTCAAGATTGACAGTGGCGTTGCTGATGCAGAGAGTGGAACGGGGAAGGCCACTGCTTGGGTAATAATTACCGAATCGATCAAAGCCGGTTAATCTATCATGTTTACGTTTTTGAGCGAATGCAGACGTTTGTTAATCCCACCAGCGATATCGACTCCCGGCTGATAAAACTCTGTCAATCGGTTTCAAAGGCTTGTTCGATTTTCAAGGGGAGGGTCTAATCAAGTGACACCATGTTGGAGTTGGAGTTTTGGTGATAATGGGAGGTCATGTTTGCTAAAATGACGAGTTTTTGAATTGGCGTAGACAGACAAGAAAGTTTTCAACATTTTTGTTGAAGTGCTCGAAATTGTGAAAAATTCTAATCTTGTGATCTTGGTGGACAATTCTGACCAACGGAGAGTTACATAGTCAGAAAGTGACTCATGTTGTCATCGAATTGTTTCTTGGACTACGTCGTCCAAATCAGTAATTCCAATTTGACTGCAAAAAAACAGGATTATCATGTCGCGATAACGATAACTTCCACTGTCTGACCAACCGGATGATAAAGGAAGAATCGCCGGATAATGCCTCCAACCCAAAATTTCCACAAAACAATGAAAAGTTGTGAACCATCAACAATCACTCGTGAATTTTTTGAAACAAAAATTCGAAAATTTCCAATAAAGCCAACAAAATGAAAGTGACTGCATAGCGCAGTTGGTTAAGTGCCTGCCCCAAGTTAGAGGGGTCCCAGGTTCGAATCCCAGTGAAATTAAATCTGGACCAATCACCATTTGCCTTTGGGATCAAATTAACGGCACTGGAGTAGGTTGCTACCTGGCAGTACAATGGACCAGTTTTAAGTCTGAGTGCTCAAGTGTAGTGCTTAAAGAAACCTCCGAAAAAGAAAGAAAGTCTCTCCCTTGAAAATGTTTTTGCTTAAAAACCACTTTATGCCGTTCCACAATCCAGACAACCTACGCGTTTCGCTGTACTTTGTTCAGTTTTTGGGCTTTTTTTGAGTTTTTTCGTGAGAAATCGCGTAAGAAACCATCCAATTTTTTAATTTATTCCCGAAGTCTCAGCAACTCTTTTGCAAAGCGTCGACGTTTTCTCTCGAAAAGACCAAGAGACCGTTCATCCGCTTGGGATATTGTCCATGCCTCTGCGCCGTAAAGCAGGACTGGGATTATCAAGGTCTTATACAAAGTCAACTTGGTCTTCCGAGAGAGGGCTCTACTACTCAATTGCCTTTTGAGCCCATAAAAACAGCGGTTGGCAAGAGTTATTCTGCGTTTGATCTCGGTACTGATGTTGTTTGTACTGTTTACCGCGGAGCCAAGGTAGACGAAGTCCTTAACTACCTCAAAGTTATAGCTGCCTATGGTGACGTTCTGGCCAAATCTTCGATGTTGTGCGTCCTTTCTCGATGACAACATATACTTGGTTTTGTCCTCGTCTGCCGCCAGACCCATTTCAGCCGCTTCCGTTTCAATGCCACCAAACGCATCATTGACGGCTCGCTGTGTTCGCCCAATCAAGTCAATGTCATCCGCATAAGCTAGCAGTTGGACGGACTTTTGGAAGATCGTGCCTCTTGTGTTAGCCAGTGAGTTTCGCATGATCTTCCCAAGAACGATGTTCAAGAAATCACATGACAGCGCGTCGCCTTGTCTAAAACCTTTTTTGACATTGAAGGTCTCGGTGAGTTCGTTACCGACCTTGATGGAGCAGCGAGAGTTCGTCATCGTCATCCTGCTCAGTCGGACGAGTTTGGCAGGAATGTCAAAACTAGACATGGCGCTGTATAGCTCGTCTCTATGCACGCTGTCATATTCGGCCTTTAAATCGACAAGTATGTGGTGTGTGTCGATCTGCATTTCTTGGGTCTTCTCCAGAATCTGCCGCAGTATGAAAATCTGATCTATGGTGGACTTCCCGGGTCTAAACCACACTGATATGGATGTACCAGATTGGTGACGAAAGTTTTCAGGCCTTCACACAAAATGGCAGAGAAGACCTTATAGGCGATGTTAAGGAGACTTATCCCTCGATAGTTGACGCGGTCTAGGGGGTCTCCTTTCTTGTGGTTCAGGCAAACGATACTGAGATTCCACTGCCTGATATGCTTCTTGCTTTGCAGCATGTGCCAGCCTGCACTCGTTGTCAAACCAGGGGTTTTTCCTTGTTGGTGTCTTAAAACCCAGCACATCAGTAGCGGCTTCTCTGATATCTTTTTGACAACGTTTCCATTCTTCATCTATTGTTAGTGCAGGCGACGTCAAACTTTCGAACTGTAACTTTAGTAGAATAAAATGTTGTCCAGTTATGAAAATATGTTGTTCTTTTATTTAGCGGTCCATTTTTTATAAACCTCAGCAGTCTTTTGTAAGGCCTTTTTTTTCTTTTGTGGTTCCTGCCAACGCATTATAGCTGTTATAGATCGCTACAACAACTTTCTAGAAACAACACAGTCTCCCTATATCGGGTCCGCAGGCATGAGGGAGTCCTGGGGAATGAAACAGCTGACGAACCAGCGATGCAAAGAGTCCTAATCCCGATAGCATCAACAAAGTTCGCAGCTCCAATTTGGATGAAGTAGGGCTGTGGGCTCGTTAATTTGGCTTGGTTTCCATTGACGTATGCAGGAACTGCGATGAGTCGGTAGAGTACCAACTTTGCATTTACCTGGTTTTGGCCACGACAAAACATAAACGGGTTTTCCATCCGCAAAATAATGCTGCCTCAATTAAGGCACTGATGGCACTGACGACAACTAGGTTAACTTCGTGAAATGGTATTGTTATGGATCCTGAGTGGTCTATGTGAGGCCACCATCTTAATAAACTAATCAAAACAATTTCTGTAAAAAATCCAACGAATCCCAAATCGACTCACATCACTTTTTTTTATCGATTTTAGAAACAAATACAATAATACTCATCACGTCCGAGCTATTTAGGGCGATGGCCTAATTCGGTTTCTCTGAAAATATTAATCCCTTTGTGTCACATTCGAAAGTAACACCATTCAACGTCAAAGTTGAACACTTTGGACTTTGAAACCGACCGAAACTTGCACCGTAGTTCTACAATGCGATACGCAATTGTGAGACATCTTTGACTTAGATAATGCCACGGTGATGTGTCAACACGTAAAGAAATATCTTCGATAAATCCAGTTGCTATTCTATTCTGATAGCATTGACAATAAAACGCGTTCCTATCAAGTCGATAACGAATACCTTCAAGGCCATTGCAGCATCAAAAGCAGCTATATGTATGTATATGCAGCATTGATGTAGAAAATAACTCAAATTTGAATGAACCTTGGCCCACAGAGCCGTGATTTTGGAGCCAAAGTTCCCAAATTTGGTAAAGTTGTATGTCACCACGATAAAATTGCAAAGACTGCTGAACAACAATTAAACTAACAGTTTGCAATCTGACAATTGGTTTGAGGGATATAACTGTCTGAAATTTGTAGTAACTCAAAAAAACACTCACAGAACCAAACTGTCTTGAATATTTTCAAAGAAACACTTTTTTGACATTCAACATTGGCTATGTTTTCCCGCTTGATTCTCTCCCGGCATTACAATCTCAAGCAAAATTTTGCACCCAGGCGCTGAACTCGATGTGTTCGCTTTCGAAAGTTGAACTTGAGATTCAGGAAATCATAGAAATAAGTCAGCAAAAAACTGTCAAAAATGAAATGAGTGAAATGTACGTGTCATACTTTTGCACACATCCTGACGTAATATGTTGGCCACTCTTGTTTTGACAAGCCAAAGTTCGAGGGGTCCCAGGTTCGAATCCCAGTGAAATTTAATCTAGCCCAGTCACCATTTGCCGTTGTGATCAAATTAACGGCACTGGAGTAGGTTGCTACCTGGCAGTACAATGAACCAGTTTTGAGTCTGAGTGCTCCAGTAAAGTTTCAAAAATCCTCCGAAAAAAAAACTTGTCCCACAAAACAATTCAGCACAGCAGACCCTCAAATAATTTCTGACCAAATAATCGTCTGAATTTCAATCAAATTCGTAAACAACTCAAACACTTCGCGTTTTTCTTGTCGGTGCACGTGCTCAGCCACTGGCGTTTACTAAAGTCTCTTCTTTTGATTTCTATCAAAGTTATCGAACGATTTCCCTGAAGTTGTTTTGCACCAACGGAACCCAAACAGACAAAGGAATTTATTTCACTCTCAACAAAACGCACCTCGTTCAGTGGTATCTATTCCCCGGCCCTTATCGCAGCTGATACCGAACGTTGAGAGCCTATTTTTAGCGAACTTGAAGCGTGGAAATAGAACTTTTATCTTGAATTCTTATGACCAAGGCCCGGTTTGCTGGGTCAAGAATAATTGTTATCTGTCGTTCATTGGAGGGTTTGATTGGGTAAAAGATCTGTCAGCAAACTGGAAGCAGTTGGGATTGTTTACCGCGAAGCTCGAGATGACCTTGGTTATCATGCGAATTTGGTTGTAACTACGTACCTACTTCTTGATAGAGTGGGTGAGGTTGGGAAACAGCGTGGTTAACGTTCACTGCGAAGAAATAGATAATTGCGATGTGAAGTTTTGGAAAATTGGAACAGGAAGTGTGTGAAGTGATATCAAATTACTCGCTTCCAGGAGAAATATGAGAATAAGTAGTACTTTTGGTGTTGGTTTGAGACAGACTTCGACTTAGTTTCTACTAGATCAACTTGAGTCTTACGAAAGTAGTAGGGCATTGGGTGAGTTTTTGAGGTGTTGACAGTTGAAAATCTTCTAAAAAGACAAGACCAAGTGACTCTGGTCACGATTGGATGGCGTAGTTAGCGTCGCTCACAAGAACTCGTCCTTTCGCAGACCACAACTTGAGGAATCTAGCGCCATGACTTGGGCCTGCATCTGTAAAAAATTCAACTGACCCAGGAGCTGATGGTAAACGACCACAGACAACGACGTGTGTTCGCTGAATGGGCTCTGGAGCAGCAAACTGATCCTAATTTTCAACGAAAAAACATTTTCAGCGATAAGGCGCATTTCTGGATGATTTCTGGAAGGGTGGCTACATCAACAAAAAATAAACTGGGCAAGTGCGAGTTGTACTCGCACGGGTAAGGTTCCGTCGCATAATATTGATGGATGATTTCTGAATATCTAACGACGTTTCCAAACTATTTCAGTTGAATTTTCTTCTAACTTCAACCCAAATCAACTAATCATTCATACATTCATACATCCAAACAAACATTTATACATTCATATACCTATTCCTCTATAGAAGTTTATTCAACACAAAAAATCCCTTCCATCATACACATACCTAATCACTGCTCATGCCTGCGGTGTGTGTGTTCATTTCTGTTGGGCATTTAGGGGTTAGGTCCAAACGATGACACTCATCAACCAATAGAGTGGTCGGACACAGCATGAAATTTATTTGTGAAAATGAAAATAGTGATCATTTTAATTCTTAGACATCTCAAAATTTCATAAATAAATAAACTTTGGAGTTCCATATTTTCCAAACGGTACTTTGGATCAAAAACTGTTGAAGCAAACCTCTACCACATTTCAAAAGATTGATATATGTATATGTCGATGGGGTGCGATAATGTTTCAAAATTAATGGCAACTTCACCTATACTGGAGCCACCCCCAAATAGCCCCACTTTTTAAAATCGCTGCATAGGCAATGACATCTAGGCCTGAAGTACCTAATTCCAAAATTTCATGCCGATATCTTTATAAACTTCGGAGATAAAAAAGTATGACCGACATGACGGACGGAGAAGCGGACGAACGGACGGACGGACGGACACACCGAAATTATAAAGGTTCCGTTTCTGTAGATGGAACCTTAAAAATATGTGTATCTCCTGAGTGCAGGAGGAAAGGTCTTCCATGATTACTAATGGTAGCGGGAGTTGAGCAAAAATCTATAACTTTCATTGGTTAACCTTAGCCGCAAGAATGAACGAGGTAGCGTGATAATAGCCTGTTGTGCGATTGCTCAACTCTAAGAAGAAGAAGATTGTAGCTATTAGGCAAACATTTCTTTAACGAGCTGAAAGATCTGAATTCAATGAGTTTAAATGCCCGATTTCCAAGGATAATCTCGTTACCAAAGTATTAAAGAAACATTTTTATGAAGAATGGACACATCCCACCTCCAGTCGATGAAGTGGTTCAATACCCCCAACACTGCAGAAGAATTTGTAATTCTCAAATTTGTCTTAACTTTTCTTCACTGTGTTATGACATCTAGAAAGTTCTGGTGGTGCAACTGGATTATACTCCGCAATCTCCAGACCTTAACCCGATCGGGCATTTATGGGATTATTTGGATACGCAGATCCGAAAACAGAACATATCAAGCAAAGAGTCGTTGAAGTACATTTTAAGGGAAGAATGTCAAAACATTCCTGTCGAAATGACTTAAAGGTTGGTGGAGTCAATGCCAAAATTACTAGAAGATGTTTTAAAGTCGAAAGGGAAACAGAATAAGTTCTATTTTTGAGATTGTTAGGTTTGTTTGTTAAGTGTACACTTTATTTTGACCCAACAACAATTTAGTACTTTAGTTATTTTTTTATTGGATTTTTGTTATTCTTTTATTTGCCAAGGCGTTTTGTTTTGTTATTAGAAATTAAAAAGACCTTTTCAAAACATCAAACATTTTCAAAATCGAATGTCTGGAACCCTTTTTATTAGTCTTTTAATATGTCACCACATAGGTGTACACTTTCTTTTGAGGCTCACAGTAGAGTGGCATTGAGATGAACTAAGATTTCCACCAGTTTCTATGTTGAAGTATAACAAATCGCACATCACATTATATCACATCTCGACACATCACACATCGGCACCTCACGTCACCTCACATCTCACATCTCGTCACCTCTCGTTACCTCACGTCACCCTCTCGTCATCCTCACGCCACCTCACGTCACCCTCACGCCACCTCATGTCACCCTCACGCCACTTCATGTCACTCTCACGCCACCTCACGTCACCCTCACGCCACCTCACGTTACACTCACGTCACCTCACGTCGCCCTCACGTCACCCTCACGTCACGCCACCTTACGTCACCCTCACGTCACGTCACGCCACCTCACGTCACCCTCACGCCACCTCACGTCACACTCGCGCCACGTCACGTCACCCTCACGCCACCTCACGTTACACTCACGTCACACTCACGCCACCTCACGTCACACTCACGCCACCTCACGTCACCCTCACTTCACGTCACCCTCACGTCAAGTCACCCTCACGTCACGTCACCCTCACGTCACATCACGTCATTCCACGCCATGTCACGTCTTCCACGTCTCGTCACTTCACGTGGGGTGCAGTTAAGCGTGTTGTATGTATACATGACAATTTCGAAGAGTCCCTCCATATCGAAATTCGTCATGAATTATTTGTTCTAAATTTCCGTCTATGGCCAATAAAACATTGGCAACAAGAAGTGAAACCAAGAAATTTCTTAAAATTTTTTTTCAAAGGCATAGAATCCTATATATATTCTGAAAAGTCTGTACTTCTAGTTTACAAAAATCACAATAATTTTTAAAATCCTTTAAAAAATGGACTACTTTGCGTGGACTTGAAAATGTAACCTCTAATTGGTGCGCGACAAAACATTGCAACTTTTAATTGTAATTACAGAGAAACTACTAAAAATCAATTTATAGTGGCAAATAATTGTCTTCGATGACTGTTTTACACCTTGGCATTAGGTGAATTTAATTTAGCATAGAATTTAATGAATTAATGGTACATATGGAGCTGATATTCCAGTCGTCGGGTATGCTTGCGTCTTCCCAAATTTTACAAATGATCTGGTTCTGATGCTCCCTACCAGAACATCGCCGCCTGTCTTGAAGAACTCTGGTGGCAAGTCATCTGAGCAAGCGGCTCTATTTTTCTTCAGCTTTTTGATAACTGCATTCTTCTTCTCCATGGTGTAAACAACTGTTTGGGATGTTGGGGTGGCGCTGCCCACTTTGACTTCTTAGAGCCAAAACTTCGCTTGTTTCTCCTCTCTTGGCTTCTGGTCAGAATAGGTTGTGGTGTTGATGCGTCGGGATCGTTCAGTTCACTGAAGATGTGCTCAGTGACCCTGTCCACTTTGACTTCTCAGAGTCAAAGCTTAGCATGATGCTTCTCTCTTGGTCTCGCGGATTATTCTGGAATATGTTGTTGTATATGTTTTTGATTAAATAATTATTGGTTTATTTATTTTGTTATGGTTTGACATACGCTTTAAAGATAACGAATGTCACCAATCAAGTGTGTCGCACCAATTTGCCGGTTTTGTTGTATGAAAATGCGCTTGCGCTTTTACCTTTATAATTGTTTCCACCCTCGGCCCTTGCACCTATAAGCCGTGGGCTGCGTCGAGAAATGGAGGAATTTGCCATCCCCATCCTCTGTTCCCAACACACCTATGATGTAGGTTTCCGAGGAGTGGCCCAAATTAGTGAACTCCTCTTTCGGGAAGATCTCTAAGTCAGCGTTCTCACTTTCTGTCCCCCGATAACCCTCTGAGCCGTAGGCAGTAGGCATCCTCTCGGGAAGTTCCCTAACACGCTCAGATGGGTCGGAGGTTGCGTCGATAAGTGGAACCAACTTTAATTCTTATTCTATGCCCCCTGCCAGTCGTAAATTGGCAAGCAGCACAGAAATTAAGAAAGTTATTTATGTATTTATTTTATTCTTATGTTTTTTTTTTATTATTTTCCGAACAAAACTACGACAAACGGAATCTTCACATCCTTGAAATGAAACCGTGAACCTAAACCAAGCCCTAATTGATGAACTTGACCTAAATCATGTGTACATGATTGACCGGGAAAAACGAACGAGAGACGAACAAAGAAAATTAAACTGTATTGTAGAGACGTATTTAATTTCGTGTACGGGTGTACGTGATACATTGATAGGCGTTCAATGTAACCGTAATTCCTCTAACTAAACCAAGCATTCGCTCGATGAAGCTGACCTAAAATATCCGCGCGCAAGCGGTCATTCATCGAGGATGGCGAACGAGAGGTGGAAAAAAAAGAAAGGAAAAAAGGGTTTCGTTTGTTATTACAAACGATGGCATTCCAGCATGTTTCCATGCAATTGTATATCCACACCGATCATAAAATTGTTTTTATCTCGACCCACAAATTGTAGGCTAACCCGACCAACCGTAAACGATCTACCTAAACCGACATGCGAATGACGAAACTGACCCAAATATCCGCGCGCAAACGATCCTTTATCGAGCATCGCAAACGGGAAGCGAAAAAAAAGGAACTGGGCAAGTGCGAGTGTTACGCCTTATTCAGGAACGCACAATAAAAAATAATAAAGGAGTTCAAACTCCCTCGTCGGGCCAGTGTTTTGTTGTCGGGTTCTCGACTTCTGGCTTTTCCGTCAGAGATTTGAGGATGATGATGAAAATGATGAATTATGATAATGATGAAGATGGTGAATAATCCGTCAAATGGTGAATGATGATGCCACACGAATTATCAAATCAGAAGATAAATCAAAATCAACCAATGTTCAAAAGACCAAATATTCACGAATATTTAAATAAAAGAGTAAAAATATACTAAGAATAATTTTATTAGAGAACTTAACAATGTCACTTCCAAAATCCAACTTCAAGTAAATTCTTATTGCTACCTTAATTTATGGATTTAATTTGCTGATTCTACAGTTCGATCGTCGCGCAGCATACTCGGTCGATTTTGCTGACCTATTGTCTGGTGCGATTTCCGTTGATTGTTGAGACTGTCGATTGCGTGATATTTTAAAGTGCTGAGTGCATAACACGTCCCCCCTTTTAGTCATATCTAAGGATACTTAATTCTTAGATTAGACTTCGGTGAATTCATCTCGATGGATTCTATTGATTGTGTTGGTGTTGAAGTCACGCTCAACGTTACCTCTGGTCTTATTCTTCTTTTCCTGTTGAAACATTTGTTGAAGAGTGTGATTGTCGTTCTTCCTGATCCACAGCTTATTTTCCATATGGTAAAACCAATTGTCAGTATGGTGAAAATGCCGATTATAGACATTAGAACACCTTGTGATCTTTCAGGTATCTTATCTAATGCTTTCGCCCAGAAATTCTTTTGATTTTGGATTTCTGTGGATAGATCTTGCAGCTCATGCACGTATTTCGCTGTTATTTTGGATAAAGTCTCTTGCTTGATATTGATTTCACGAAGCTTTGCATTTATGCAACACTCTTCAAGTTCGCCATAAGAATGTTTGTCCTTTAATTCCACATTTGGTCCAGGGATGGTTGTCTGTATCATGATGTCATACGTCTCCAGAGTGCAATCGCCGTTAATGCTAATTATTCCGGTACCAATAAGTTTACCTTCGTTCGATTCATTCTTACATTTGCATTTATACATAGTTTCATCTGTTATAGCATACAAATATGAATTATCTTTTAACTTATGGAATATCTCAACATGCGAATTTATTACTTAAATTTTACAATTTTCAGCTTTATTCCTCATAAACAGGTTTAATTCACAATAATCATTACTTATGGAACTCCTTAAAGGTTGAGATTTACAAAGATATATATTTTTATAAAAGTTACAATCATCTAAATTTTGTTTTAAACTAAAATCTTCTTTGTTTTTATTAATCATTAACACTTTATTACTTAAATCTAAGATTACAATTCCATTTTCAATTATTCTAGGCACAGCGATTGTTTCGTATATTTCAAACGTGTTTCTTGCTACAGAAGGAATTTGAATAATCACAACAATTTTCGAATTTTTCGTAAATGCTTTAATTTCTAGAGTTCTCAAGATTTCGGCGTAGTTTTCCATAGTCGGTTCTAGGGGAAATATATTATTACTTTGTAACGATCGCAGCTGATCAAGTAACTCAGCTGGTTCAATGACACGAGGATGTAAAATACCTGCTTGAATAAACAAAAGACTATCTACTATTTGTTCTACTTCCATTTCTAAAAGAAGTAATTTATGGTTAATTTTTCTTGATATTTCTTCAAAATAGGATGTAATTAAAAGACTTCGATTAACATTTCTTTCTATATCTTGAACTTTGTTAATTTCAGTAATTATTTCGTTTATTTTATTAAGGGTGACATTAGTATTTTTAACACTTTCCAAAACTTGTCTATTGAGGTGACCTAATACTTTAATATTTTCATCCATTCCTTTTTTAATTCGTTGTTCATTTTCATTATTTGTTTTAACTGCTTTGTAATAATATTCCGCGTCGTCGTTGTCCATGACGCCGAAAAGAACTTTAAATCCTGAACCTATCATATTAATTAAGCCGCGTTTTGGTCTATATGATCTTCCTACAATTCCGAAAATAACCCTTATTTTATGATCAAGTTTTACAATTTCCCTCCTAGCTGATTCTTGAAAATCTTTACAACCCTTTTGTGCTTCTAAACAGATACTATCAATTGAATTAATTAGACTTCTTATGTTTGCGCTGGAACCTTCAAGATCATTTATATCTAATTCTACAATTAATGTTACTTTGCTTTTAATCTCCTTAGCTTCTCCAATATAGTTAAAATATATGCCAGTATTGTTTTTCAATTCACTTATTTTCACGTTTACCTCGGCGGTGATCTGTGTGAAGAACAAGACCTTGAAATGTATGGTTTACAATGAGACTTGTTGAATTTTTGTCGTTTATTATTTAATTGTATTACTAAATTATTTTCATTAACTTCCAGAACTTTAAATGGACCTTTATATAGACTATGTAATTTACCTTTTCTGTCATTTTTAATTAACACTTGTTGACCAACTCTGTACTCTATGGGTTTTCCTAACCGCTTGTCATATCTGATCTTCGATTTCTCTCTGCTTGCTTTGGTATTTATCTTTGCTTTTTCTTGTTTTTCCAACAGATTCGCTCTTATTTCATCCATATAATCAAACATTGATTTTTCATTATATGGATCTACACTACTGGGTTTATTTACCTCAAACCCGAATACAAAATGATTTTTGGCATCCCGAAGTTTAGTATCCATTCTTCCATCAAAGCACATGATACAGTTTGCATATCTTTGGACTTTAGTGGTATAAATTTAATAAATTTGGATAAATCGTCTTGAATGGTTAAACCAAACTTAAAACCTTCATTTGTTTCTTCAAAAGGACCTACTATGTCAATCATTATCTTTTCTAAAGCTCTTTCTGATGAAGTCACAATCTTCATAGGGTTTCTGGTCGGTGCTCGGTTTACTTTTTCGGTTTGACACTGGGGACAATTCCTAACGAAATTCTCTATTTGTTTCTGCATGCCTTTCCACTTAAATTTTTTTCTTACCTTTGCATACGTTGCTTTTTGTCCCGTATGACCTCCCAATAAGCCTTCATGATATTCTTTGATGATAGCCATTCTTCTATCTGGATCATTTACTTCTTCTTTCTGCTTTGATTCTTCCTTACTTGGACTAACTATCGAATCATCACTGGTTTCAGATATATTGTCTGGCTGATCTTCTTCCAGTCTATCTTCAGTGTTTTCGTCTAGTTGACTTTCAATGTTTTCGTTTGGTCGATTTTCTATGTTTTCGTTTGGTCGATTTCCAGTATTTTCACTTTCGGTATTGACATCATTATTTATTGCAAATCCTTCATCTTCCATTAACTCTAAAAGGTCATTCCAAGTTTCTTCTCTCTCTTTTTCTGTGATCCTCACATTCCTGCTGAGTTCATCAGCTACGACGTTGTCTTTACCTTTCTTGTATGTGATGACGTAGTCATACTCTTCAAGCTTGAGTCGCCATCTGACAAGTCGACTTCCTGGATCTTTGACCTTAAATAGCCACGTTAACGGTCTGTGGTCTGTCTGGATAATGAACTTCCTTCCGTAAATATATGGCCGGAATTGTTTGGTTGCCCATACAATGGCCAAACATTCTTTTTCGGTCGTACTATAATTGATTTCGGCTTTATTTAATGTGCGGCTGGCAAAGTGAATTGGTAAATCTTTGCCCATATGGTCTTGACTGAGTACCGCGCCGATTCCACGATTTGAAGCATCAGTTGTTATGATGAATTCCTTATTGAAATCTGGATATTGCAATACTGGGTAAGTAGTAATTAAGCTCTTAAGCTTATCAAAGGCTACCTGCTGATCACTACTCCAAACAAATTCGACATCTTTCTTCAATAATCTGTTTAATGGTTCTGCAACTTGGCTAAAATTCTTAATGAATTTTCTGTAATAGCCGATCATTCCAAGAAATGATCGTATACCCTTGACGTTTTTGGGTGATTCCATTTGATTGATACTTTCGATTTTTGACGGATCGGGCTTAACACCCTCATCTGTAATTACATGTCCCAAATAAGATACATCCTTTCGTAAGAATTCACATTTATCGGGCTGTAATTTCAGATTTGCCTTACGAAGTTGCTCGAACACTTCGATCAATTTTTCATTATGTTCTTTTAGATTTTGCCCAAAAATGACGATATCATCTAAATAAACGAAACATCTTATCCCCTGTAAGCCTGATAGGACCGTATTCATTAGTCTTTGGAAGCAGGCGGGTGCATTTCTTAGTCCGAATGGCATTCTGGTGTATTCAAAATGACCATAGGGAGTACTAAATGCTGTTTTTTCAATATCCTCCTCTTCAACTGGGATTTGATGAAAGCCGGACGTTAAGTCCAATGTGGAGAAATATTTCGCTTTCCCCAACTGATCGAGTATCTCGTTTATGTTGGGCAATGGATAATTGTCCGCTATTGTTATTTCGTTTAACTTGCGGTAATCAATTACCATTCGCCACTTCTTCTTTTTGCTAGCATCAGACTTCTTGGGAACTATCCATAGCGGAGAGCTCCAAGGTGAGCAGCTGTTTCGGATAATCCCGTCTTCTTTTAGTTTACTGATTTGCTTGCGAACTTCTTCGTCGTGGACCTTAGGATACCTATAAGTCTTCGTGAAGATGGGTGCAGCATCTTTCTGTGTCCGAATTTTATGTTTGATGACCCCTGTTTTAGACAGTTTCTCATTTTCAATGCTAAAAATGTCACTATAATTCTTCACGATATCTATTAAACTTTCTTTTTCTTCCTTCGTCAAATGCTCTGTTCGTATATTACCCGATACGATTCGCGATCTATTCTTTAAAATGTTATAATCGGTAAGATTACTTCCTTTCACTTGAATATCTTTCATATCAAATGGCTTATCTGTTGTGTTTACTACTGAAACTATACAGTTGCCATTATTATTATGCGTAATGCAATTTGGTATTATGACTCCACCGGTAATTTCCTGTTGTGGAATCACAATTTCCTTATTTAAAGTCTTATCGACTTTTACAGTTCTAAACACTTCAGATCTTTCCTTTACAATAGACTCTTCACTATTATATCTCAATGGTATCACACCGAGTCTTCCGCTGATTATATTCTTCTCAAAATTAATAGAAAATCCACCTTCTCTCAGGAAGTGGTTTCCTATTAACCCATCATAATTAGGTAACAAATTATTTTCAATAACTTGGAAGCAAATGTTTGTAGGTATCGATTTTCCAACTTGGGGAACGAATTCGATATTTGTTTCAATTTGCCCTAAACTTTCGCATTTTTTCCCCCTATTCCACTGAACTTAATTTTTTTCTCTTCTACTACATCTTCTTCATACACACAATGCGCTTTGATAAGAGACACCTCCGCGCCGGTGTCTAATATCATCTTCTTTAAATCTCCGTTGATTTTAATCAATATATGAGGACTTTCGAAAGTATCCAAGGCTTTTAGCTGTATAGATGCCTCATTCCTCATACAGCCTATTGAAAATTTGGTTTCTTAAACGATTTGTGATTTGATGAACTGGGACTAGCGTTATTTTCATTTCCTTGTTTAGTCATACTAGGATCATTCTTCCTTGGCAATCTGCAAAATTTTGCGATATGGCCAGGCTTACCGCAATTATAGCACAGCCTTTCCTGGTAATTTATTTTTGCCAAGTTTTTCGAAGTATAATCCTTTTGAATATTTGTTCGAAATAGATTGATGCGTTGTTCCTCTTCACATGCAAATTTGCTAGCTTCCGTTAGAGTTTTCGGACGCTGTGTGATCACGTAAGAGGACAACCTTTCGCGTAGTCCGTTTATGAAAATTGTCAGAGTCTCATTCTGAATATACTCTATCTGGCCTGCTTTATGTTCCGATTTAACGGATGACAGTTTACTTTGCAAAAGCCGTCTTTGAAGGGTTTCCACTCTTTAGTGTACTACCGTTTCATCTTTAGCTTGTCTTATAGAGATGAGCTCTCTATGTAACTGAAGAGCGCTGTGTGGTTCACGGAATACTTCCGTTAGTTCCCGTTTAAGGGTGTCCCAATTGGGAATATCCTTATTCATAAGGATAGATGTGGCATTACCCTTAATTTTGGTCTTAATGTACCGAAATAGGATGTTTTTCTGTGCATCTGATGCCAGTTCGATGGCATCATTGCACGAATCGATGAAGCTAAATACTTCATCACTGGTGCCACTGAAAGTTGGAATGAATGAAATCAATACATTGATTGGAACTTCTGACATTCTGTCTGATTGTTCTCTAAAATTATTCCCTAAATTATTCTCTGTATGATATTCTACTTCCGAATCGGTATCTAAGCTATCGTCTAAAAATTCTTCGGTATTAGACCCGTTTTGGTTTGTATCGCGAAACCTTGAGTACATGTATACTTATTTTTATTTTCACTTATTTCTTAAACACGCGTTTGAATATGAAACAATTACTTCACAAAAAGAAAATAAGTTACTTACAATAAAAACATTTTCATCTTGGAATGGGATGATCCTCTTGCGACTTTGATGAATCCCACCGCTGCCACCAGAAATTGTGTTACGCCTTATTCAGGAACGCACAATAAAAAATAATAAAGGAGTTCAAAGTCCCTCGTCGGGCCAGTGTTTTGTTGTCGGGTTCTCGACTTCTGGCTTTTCCGTCAGAGATTTGAGGATGATGATGAAAATGATGAATTATGATAATGATGAAGATGGTGAATAATCCGTCAAATGGTGAATGATGATGCCACACGAATTATCAAATCAGAAGATAAATCAAAATCAACCAATGTTCAAAAGACCAAATATTCACGAATATTTAAATAAAAGAGTAAAAATATACTAAGAATAATTTTATTAGAGAACTTAACAATGTCACTTCCAAAATCCAACTTCAAGTAAATTCTTATTGCTACCTTAATTTATGGATTTAATTTGCTGATTCTACAGTTCGATCGTCGCGCAGCATACTCGGTCGATTTTGCTGACCTATTGTCTGGTGCGATTTCCGTTGATTGTTGAGACTGTCGATTGCGTGATATTTTAAAGTGCTGAGTGCATAACACGAGTTGTACTCGCACGGGGAATGGTCCGTCGCATAATATTGATGAATGATTTCTGAATATCAAACGACGTTTCCAAACTATTTCAGTTGAATTTTCTTCTAACTTCAACCCAAATCAACCCTTCATTCATACATTCATAGATCCAATCAAACAATCATTCATCCATACACATATCTATACCTCTATCCAAGTTTATCCAACACAAAAAATCCCTTCCATCATCCATACATACATACCTACCTAATCATTGCTCCTGCCTGCGGTGTGTGTGTTCATTTCCGTTGGGCATTTAGGGGTAGAGATCAAAAGATAACGC
This sequence comes from Myathropa florea, assembly GCA_930367185.1. NCBI lineage: Eukaryota > Metazoa > Arthropoda > Insecta > Diptera > Syrphidae > Myathropa > Myathropa florea. Next base: position 18,684,912 of record OV884004.1, read on the forward strand.
TCATCAACGAACAGAGTGGTCGAACACAGCATGAAATTTATTTGTGAAAATGAAAATAGTGATCATTTTAATTCTTAGACATCTCGAAATTTCAACATGAATTGATATTTTAAAATTTATCATTTCCGAATACTTACATTGATGTCTTCAAAACTGCGTTTTCAGATCTTCAAAATTCGCATGTCGATGATTGACCGTTTTTGACCAATATCTCGAAAACTATTAAGGCCAGAATGCTCGAAATTATTTTAAATGAAAGTACTCAATGAAGCGAAGCTTTTGTGATTTTTTCAAATTTTTAAACACTTTGGTTTAGAAATGGCAGGGGGGATGCATTAAAAAAAATTTTGGAGCTCCATATTTTCCAAACGGTACTTTGGATCAAAAACTGTTGAAGCAAACTTCTACCTCATTTCAAAAGATCTGTCGATTGATATATATGTCGATGGGGTGCGATAATTTTTCAAAATTAATATCAACTTCACCTGTACTGGAGCAACCCCCAAATGGGCCCAACTTTTTAAAATCGCTGCATAGGCAATGACATCTAGGCCTGAAGTACCTAATTCCAAAATTTCATGCCGATATCTTCATAAACTTCGGAGATAAAAAAAGTGTGACAGACATGACGGACGGAGAAGCGGACGAACGGACGGACGGACGGACACACCGAAATTATAAAGGTTCCGTTTTTGTAGACGGAACCATAAAAATTGTCAAATTTGGGAAGATACCAATCCATCTGAGATTCAAGGGCGTAACATGCATTCCGAAAAAATCACTATTTGGCGTGGATTTTTTTTGGCTGGCGGCGTCATCGGTTCATATTTTCTTGAGATCGACCGATCACAGTCAACGTCGAGCGCTATAGGTCGATGATTACCAATTTCTTTTGGCCTGAATTGAAGAAGAAGAAGAAGAACGGACCTCCTTCCCTATTCTTCTTCTTCTTTGGCTGGCGCTAAAGTCCCGGGTGGATCTGAGCCTCAGCCAACATGCCTCTCCATCTAGCACGGTCTTGTGCTAGTTGCTTCCAGCTACGTACGTTTAGCTGATTCAGGCCCCTTTCCAGCTGTGTACGTCACAGGAGACGTAGTCTTCCATTACTGCTTTGTCGCTCGGGGTTGGCGTCAAAGACTAGCCTCTGCAGAAACCGCTTAGAGGTGTAGCAATGTATGCAGCGGCCCGTTGTCCAGGTTTGGGGATTTTGTGGGGATAACTTCCTCACCATTCCTCACTTACTCGTAATTCTCTCAGGCAGCAAAAATCTTGTCACCTTCGCTGTCAACTTAAAGGAGGTTTCTCTAAATTACTTCGTGCGTGAATTTTGGGACGCCCTTTAACCTACACAACTTCGACTTGTTCTTCTTTGCCGTCCCTGCAATTCATTGCCTTGCACATGATACTCTTTCCAAATCTTGCATGGCCTTCCATTAGCTCACTTGGGTCTCACTCGAAACCCCTTATTACCTTTTGAGTGAAATTGAAGCTCCAATTCCTTTCACTTTCACACGAATTGCAAAGCATTAGTCATGGCCTCCGCCTAGCATGAGGTATCCCTTCTTGGTTTGCATCAAAGAATCAATTACCCCACACATCACCGCCTTAATCTTATCTTCTCCTCGCGACCAAAAAACACACCACAGAAAGGCCTCATAGCATTACGTGGCATGATACTGCACAACCGATATGAATACCGCACCTCAGATCGTAACACAATCGCTGTCAATCGACAGCAGCTCAAACGTCATTAAGATATTTTTAGAAGCAAAAATACTTAAGGTGTGAAAGTGGCGTCCTCAACTGAAGAATAGGGAGCACTTGAGGCCCCATTAGTTGCGCATCGCCCATCAAGTGCTGTCGCGGCATGAGTCCTTCAAATGGATTGCAAGTTCGAGATAAGCCCGCTCCGTGCTCCATTGTAGTTGCTGTCATGTTTATCGCTGAGAACAACACGGCCCCGATATGCTCGTTGGAGTGGTGTGCAAATAGAAAAATATCCCCGAACTATGCGAACATGCATCGCACAGATAAACTTGTTTGTGAAAAGGCTTAAGGATATTTTTTTTGTTTGTTTTACCCACTCATCCTTTTGGTGGTGGTTGAGTGTTAGCCAATTTTGGGAGAGTACATGGCGGTGTGATGTGAACAGTGAACGGAAAGGGGTGGGATACAAATGTCATCTCCAACTTATGGATTTGAAAGATAAACAGCTTCAATTGATGTTCAATTCGAAAACATAATTCAATCAGAAAATTGGGTTGATGGGAGTTTGTTTGATATTATTGACGAAATGCGTGTCGTCGGTTCACGGTTTAAACAATCTATTGAGAAATTGGAGGTCTTCTTCTGTTGACCCAAAATCTTATGGTAAAATAACTATTAAAGCCATCTAGGGTTTTTTAATAGAAAACGAAGTATGACACCACCTCTGGGAGAATTAAAACCTTATTCCAATTTTTTTAAATGACTTGCCGTTCAAACTTTGGGCGCGAGCAAGGTTGTTTCAATAATTTGATAACCTCCAAGCTCCTCCAATCCTCTCGAAATAAAAGAAATTGTTGGCATCAAGAGCGAACATCATCGAAGGCCTTATCACCGTTTATTGCAGTTGCCACAAAAGAGCACAGGCATTAGAATGTGAATTCGTTGAAGAAAGCGGTCATCGCTTCCTATGATCCGCATCCAAGATGGATCTTCAGTATCAGCCCACGTCCATACCGACTAAGCTGAAGACTGTATCAAAGAAACCATTCAATCCCTATATACAAACTGAAGCAGCTGTGTTCGGGTTAACGGTAGCAAATCAACACCTTTCACCGTGGGCGTTGGAATTCGCCAAGGGTGTGTCTTGTTACCTCTCCTTTTCATTATATATATGGACTGGATGTTACAGCGCAGTCGAAGCGAGGAATATTGCACATTGGGAGAGTTGAGGGTACTTCATCTAGTTTTTGCAGATGACTTAGTCATCCTCACATCCTCCCAGATTGAACTCCAGCGCGCGCTAGATAGCTTTGTGGCCGTATCTGCTGATGAGGTTTAAAGTTATTTCCAGGTTATGGTTATTTCCAGAACCCCTGTTCAATACACTCAATATGTTAGTGGAGTCCCATCGAAACAGGTGGAGAAGTTTAAGTATCTGGGGGTCTTCTCAACGTTGTGCAGCTGCTTCTTCGAACAGAAAGGGCTGTACTTCGATGGTTTGGTCAGGTGGCACGAATGTCCACATCATCACAACTTCCGAGGCGTGCCTTTAATGCGATTCCATCAGGTAGGCGACCGCTTGCCAGACCCAGGACGAGATGGTTGGACCAAGTCCAAAAACTCGTCTGATTGCGCTTGGGCATAGCTCCTGATGAGTTTGAGTCGATGGCGGAGGATCGAGTGGCCTGGAGATCTCTGGTGTATGCGCGTTTCCCCCGCGACCCCTTTAGTGGAACATGCGGGTCACTGAAGATGAGATGAGATGAGATGAGTGGTAATATTTTGATTTAAATGTACAATACAATCTCCGGAGTAAATTATGGAATCTGATCCTTGAAGAAAGGCCTGAGTTTTGCCCTATTTGGGTCGGTATTTAGCAAATGTGTCCTTGGCGTGGACTTTATCTTTAACATAGTCCCAAAGCAAAGAATCTGATGATGTTATATGATTTCGGTGGCTCTTCGAAGTACTTGTCCAGAATATTTGTCACGCCATTAATTCACGGCACGGTCTTGCTGAGAATTAACATCGTCCACATTCGTATCATTAATTACAGGCAAAAATGAGTCTGCCAACATCGTTCGCTAACGCAATCCATTCTCTAAGGATTGTGATTCGAGAAAGTTGATATCCTTTGTTGTGTTCGGAATCAAACCATGAACCTTTGACGTAGGTGTTACGAATAATGCGTTTACCCACTACGCCATGATGCCCAATTTATTATTTCAAAGCAGTGTCTAATATCCTTGCACTTTTCCCTGACCTAATTTTCTTTGATATTACACAACCTGTCAGCTTATTATAATTAATTCTTGTGCCCGGCTGACAACATCGTCTCCTGTTTCATTTCCGGAAAAGAAAAAGACAATTACAATCAAAGGATGTCCTGACCTCACAAGTATTAAACAACTGTACTCGATATCGAGTTGAGGAAGTTGTCGACTTTCTGTTTCTAGGAAACTTCGTCCCTGCTCACTTCAGAGACAACTATTTATTGCCATCAGCGGGGTGTGGAGCCCTAAATCTACTAAAGTGATTCCCACGAAACACTCATTTCGGAGCCCATGCTTATGCTTCTATCGATTCCGATGAAGTAGTCAAACAATTCAATTGAGCACTATCAAAAGCCAAAAGCAAGCAATAAACCAAAATCAGTCACGTTCACCATTCATCCACCAAAGCGTAAATAACGTCATCCCTCAACAGTCAATAACGCCATTGCTGACTCACTAGCCAGCCCGGTTGAGATTAGGGCTCCCGCATCTAATCTACCGAGATGCGGAATCAATTGCCGATAAAACCTGTATTATCCGGTACATTGTCACGGGTCGATAAGCGATTAATTGGAATCAATTAATGGATTCCCAGCAGCTGACGCTTCGGAGTTTACACCCGCTGCACGGCCGGACACAGAACCACCTTCCACCCAGTGACTCATGCATCACCTGCGCCCTGCACTCACCCGAGGCGGCTAATCAAATTCGATTAGGGCCATCTAATCAAATGATCAATAACTACTACTCCTTGGGGTGAACTGCGAATGTGTCTTGCTTCATCTATCAGTGCCGTGACGTAAGTCGCACAATCGCCGAACACCCAAACACCACCCCCACGTGTTCCTATTACAAGGCAATAAATTAGAGCCGAGATAAAGCCGAAATCCTACCGCCAGCACTTTATGGTAGCAATGTAAATATTATTCTTCGGAATTGGCTTATCGCAGGAGGAACACAATAAAAGCCGTGTACCCCCGTCCTCTGACATGCATGTACATACGCACAGCGCGACGCGCGATGAGTCGATGAATCAATTTGGGCTGGTCGTGACAAGGACAAATGTCGGCGAATGCCGCTGCGACTGGGAACAGTCTGTGCTGGGAGTTTGGGTTTTCCTGGGGTGGTTGTGGCTGTTTTGGAACGTTTTTGACCTTTGGGCACAGGGAATTCGTTAATTGGGGATGGGAAATCCATTTAATTTGGCAAATGTGGGGGCCAAAGGTAATCTGGCGGGAATGTTGAAGTTATGAAGGCTGTGAGCACGGCAGCTGGCACAGGGAATGATTGCGGTAGTGACTCAACAAAAAATATTTTTAGGTGATTTTGTTTGGATCTTCGACTCTGAGCCTGTGGGACAACATAACAGAGGACGTCGATGATACGTGGAAGGGGAACTCAACCAACTTGGGGCACGCATCTGGAGAAAGCTAGCTGATGAAACTGGTTTGTCGAGGCCCTGGTCCACCGCAGACTGTAATGACACAAGAAGAAGATTGATTTTGTCTAGATACTTGGCAGGGCCACTACAGTCCTTACCATCTTATAAAACGCTGCAGTCCAAGATGAACCTATACCTCAAACAAACATAAATCTCCAGGTATTGCGACCCTTTGGAAGCTGTCTCCAGAGTTCCAATTTGCTTGAGGTCGACCTTCATATTGACTCCCATTACGAGACAAAACTACGAGATTTACATCCACCTTATTCAACTATTCCCTTTCAGTAGAGACAGTAGTTCATTTACCATAAGGTTCCAGGAGGGACTCCAGCTTTAAGTGTGCAGTAGCGAAAGCACTAAGTTCCTCGTCTACTTCAAGATTCTCCAGAGCTTCCCTTGAATCATAGTGTATCCCTTATAATTAACTGATTTTTCAATAGAGCGCACTGATATCTTGAGAAATGTTTCTAGGCATTTACCTTTTCAGTACGCATCCTGGGAGGTAGTTATAATAATCGGATTTATGTTACACCGAAATTGGATATTATCATTAATATCTTTCCAGTGACTCTAATGGAAAGGATGATAGGCCCATAGGTCTGCGGTCCGTGCTATACATGGTAAGAGGAGATCATCAAGACGTTGGAGAGGAATGGACTTACTGTCACTACACATGCAGACCATGTAGCTATGTTGGTCAACAACTGGACTGAAACTCGAGGATGGAAATCCAACTCAGAGAAAACAGAATTGATGCTCATCACGAGAAAAAGGAGAATTCCAGAGTTTACAAACCCGCATATTAACAGGGTGGAACTCAAACTCTCAAGGACAGGTAAGGTATTAGACTTGATTCGAAACTAACCTGTTAAGAGAACATCAAGAAGCGCATCAAGAACGCGTATGTAGCTTTCTACACATGCAAGCGAGCCTTCGGAAACACCTGGGGTCTTAGGCCACGTGTGGTATAGAGGCTATACTCAGCGGTAGTAAGACCCATCTTAAATTTCGGGTGGCAAGCACTGGTGACAAGCACTGTAGAAGAAATACATTTTTTCTGGCTTGACGAAGGTTCAAAGATCGGCCTGCGGCCTCCGAATCACGGGTGACCTAAGGACAACGCCGACAACAGCGCTCGAGATCCTACTCTATCTTACCCCTCTTGAGATCTTCTGTAGTAGCAGAGCGGCTATAACCGCAATGAGACTCAGGGAAGTCAAGATGTGGAAAGACAAGCCACATAGGCATGAGTCCATCCTCTCAAAACGGACAGCATCATACAGATATAAAACATCGGATTATCTGCCACCAATACTGACTACTACGAGGAAGTTCTCTACTCGAATTCCGGACAGAAGAGGTTGGGAAGAGCTATCAGCAAATGGCGGCGAAGAGATCTCCCTATATACTGATGGCACGAAAACAGGTGCAGGAACAGGGGCATGGGTCTTCTGCGATCTGTTTGAAAGATGCATAAACCTAAGCGACGAATGTAGCGTTTTCCAAGCAGAAGTGGTAGCAATAAATGAGGCGGCACTTACCCTTAAAGGGCTTAGTTTGACAGGAAAAACGATAACTATGTAGATACAAACTCCAACAGCTAAGCGGATATAAGAGATAATTCGAAACTAGTCAAACTTTGCAGACAAAACGTCAACGAAATCCCCAGTGTAAACACGGTGACTTTCTGCTGGATACCGGGAGTTCAAGGAAACGAAAGGGCGGACTTGCTGGCAAAGCAAGCCTTAGAAAGAGCAAATGAGCGATGGCTGAATCTGGACGAGGAGAGCCCTATAGCCGGTGTAGAACAGGAAGAAATCATCATCAATGGTTAGCGGAAGTCGCAAGGATATTCGAATGGTGGTGGGAGTTCTCACCGGACATTTTCCGATAGGATAGCATGCTAGGAAGCTAGGTATCCTCAACAGCGACTATTGTTGAAGTTGCAGGGACGAGTCCATCCGCCACCTGCTCTTCGATTGTCCAGCCCTACGGGGAAGGAGACTGGTAACGCTAAGCAGTAACTTTTTCGACGAGCTGGAGGATCTGGAAAAAATAGAGCTAAAGCACCTCCTGAGCTATATACAACAATCTGGGCGGTTCTAATCAGCAGTGAAAGTGTAGGTCTCACGGGGTACACCCCATCATAAAGAGACTGGGCCTGAGCTATATCTGTCTTCCATCCGTCACGGTCCTGGGAACGCTGCTTTCAGTTGTCTTGCGTCCGCAATGACTTGGTCCTTAAACCGGAGGTTCGGTCTCCCTCTCCTTCTCGAACCAGGAGGATCGAATTGGAAGACCCTCTTGGCTGGAGCATTGTTGTCCATACGCTCGAAGTAGTCGATGGATTTTTGCCTTCCTTCCATCTTGGTACACATTTTTTTTTCTTTCCAAGGAACCAAGAATCAGCTCTGCCGTTCTGCTTATCGTTTAAAAAATTGACTCCAATGATGTTAAATCGCACCCTCAAGGCGGCCAATTAAAATTTCAATAAATAATTGAAATTAAAATTTGCAATATAGCCATTTTGTCACTACCTTTGTGTCACGTACCGCCGATCTGCTGAACACTAACGTCTTTCATGTCCATTCCATCAATTTGAGGCGAAAGTCAAGGAACATTCATTTCAACATTTCAATCACTGAAATGGTCGTACCAAAATTTGCGAAAATATATTGACTTACTGTCACCTGTTGTGGATGGAGCGCTTGTTCCACTATTTGTGTTGGATTTACGGATCTTTAGAAGCTGCAGTTTTGTTTATTTACGTGAAATTAAAACAATTTGGCTAAAAATCATGATCTTGTTCATTAATCTGTAGCACACCAAACAGCGTTACTCGTGGTCTGCTGCTTTCAATTCTTATGTCAGCTGGTTCTTTTAAGCACACAATATAAAATATGTATGCAAAATACGTTTCAAAGTGGCTTCAGCACCAATATTAGGAAACGGACTCTCAATACTCTACACCTAGACGAGGATAAATTGTCTAAATGGTAAAGGGCAAAAGACTGAACTTGTCCTATTTGTAGGTAAAGTCAAGATGGACATTAGTGTATATATTTATTTTCATTACTAACTTCAGAGTCTGCACTTTAGTTCCAATTTAAAATATCACCACTTTTCGCAAACGAATTGCGTTTTCCTATTGATCCAAAAAGGCACCTCTTGTTGGGTAACCCGGTAGCCGCTCAAACCCTTCCCATGCGATAAGAACTCCACTTTCACTGATTAAATATTCATATTCCCGCTTATCGGTTCTGTAATCAATTAAAATGAATAAAAATACAATATTATGCGTGTCTGCCTCGAAACATCGCGATCGTTCAGTTTACGGTTCTCACCAGTGAGTTCGTTTTAATCATTGCGGCAGTTATCAAAGATACATACATGCAATCATACTCTCCGCCGCAATCAATCAACGTCTAGTTTCGTTCACTCTAAGTTATTGGCATCGAAGGTATTTTATTGCAGTCGAAAACTGCTACCGAGAGTCGTCGACAAGAGTCTAAAGTCTCCACTCGGCAACTCGTAGCGCGGTCTATTTATAGACCATTTTGATCGATTCGATAAATTTGTTTCGAATTATTGCAAGGAGTTACTGCGGAGGCAGTAAATGCTGATTGCGGTGTTCTGGAATATGAAGGGTATTTACGCAACGCGAATTGAAGACATGTGCTTTAAATACACTTGGTTGGCAGACGGTCAGATTTGACAGCTTAATACTGTGCAATCTGTCATCCAGTGGATTTGTGATTTTGACATTTGCCAAGGTGTATTATGTTGAGTCATGTCTAGGGAGAGGATGACACATTGAACAGCGATAAGGAAGGAAAACCGCATGGGGGATCTTTGAAATGAATAAGTGCTCGACGCCAGAAACACCATGCGCATGCTGTCAGAAATACAGTTGAAAGTGGGATAACTGCTGCCTGGCTTTATTCATATGACAGAAACGAAAAAGTCGATAAGAACTACTGACTAATAGCCAATAATTTGAGGTGAATTCTAGAAATTTGCAGCAGTAAGTAGTACAATTGTGGTACAACAGTGGACGCCGTGGCCGTGTGGGTTCGTGCATCGACCCATGCGCATTAGTCTTTCACAGTCTAGGTTCGAATACAAGCCCAAACAAACAATCTTTCAAAAAAAAAAAAATTGTTCGCGGCTCCACCTCTTTCGAGTTACTGACAATGTTCAAACTGTTTAGAAAAAGCTTCTCAATCTCACCTTTCGGAGTCGGCATTAAACCGTAGGCGACCTACTGTAAGGGACCACCACTTGTGAGAGAAGAATAGCACGCATAACACGAGTGGTTGCTGCCATTATTATTATTATGGCATGTGCATATGCATTTATACGGTAGACAGTAAGCGAACTATCTGTCTCTTATTTGGGCCCAGTGAGGATGGTATCAACTAGAATTCCTGACAGGAGCTACAAGCTGGAGCGCAAAAAGGTGATAAGAGAAAATTTGTGCTTTATACTGACGGCTTAAGATCAAGCGGGATAAAGGTTGCGGGGTCTTCTGTGACGAATTTCAGACACAAAGCGACGACTGCAGTGCCTTCAAGTAGAGTCCAACTTCGGCTATAAATATCACCTTCGGCAAAACATTCGGCTTCGGCCAAATGTGGTAAGGTACGGTGTGTTTTTTGTTTTGTTATTGTCGGATATTTTGTATTTTGAAAGTACCATTATTTACAGCTTTAAAATCAAAGGATTTTGCATTTGCAAATTGGTAAACTATTAAGTGGTCTGTATAAAAGCATGTAATTTATTTTTACTGGTTTCAGGTAGAAAGAGCACCAAAAATGGCAGCTAAAAATCCAATTTGGGGTTATTTCGTAAAAATGATGCGAAAGCAACTTGAAAAATATGTTCCAAATAGAGTCCGACTGAACATTCGGCTTCGGTCGAAAAACTGGCCTTCGGTCGGACTCTACCTTTAAGTCGTAGTGGTGCCAATAAGCGAAAAAGCACTATCCCTAAGAGACTTTAACTTGGCCATGTAAAATTATGTTCATACATAAAATAACTAACTATTCGTCTACTGAAAGATGAATGAAGAAGATTTACTTGACCGACTAATTAATAACAGTTTTGTATAAATGTTGCTAAATTGCATTGATACAGCATTTAACTTGTTCTTCTATACGCCAATAGTCTTGGATTTGTTGGCATAAACTTCAAAATTCGGAAAAACCAATAATGCCGTTTATTTGCATGAACTGGGCGAGTAGATCTAATCTACGGACACGACCAGAACATGACTCATGCAGTAATTGAGTTGTTTCTTGGACGGTACTGCATGTAACACTCTCTTGTGAAAACCGCATGTCGTCCACATCCATATGTCTGTTTCAATTTAGGCACAAGCAACTGGATTATCGTGCCACGATAGCGTGCGCCATTAACTTTTATTATTGTACTTGACCACCCGCATTTTCAAAAAGGAATGGGCCTAGGACGCCTCTATCCTGAAATCCGTACCAAAAAGCAAAACTTAATGGGTGCATTCGTTTCCCCAACAATTATTGGTGGATTTCCTGAAACGAAAATTTGATAATTGCAACGATTAACAAAGTTAACAAGACAAACATGAGCATCCAAAATCAGTATTAACTTGTTGCTGTGTTAATAAGCAGACGCTGAAGAGAGGTTCTCGAAATGTCTAATTTTTGAACACGTTGCTAAATTGATGTTGCTGGACTTTCAGCAACACTCTCACTAAATTGTTCAATGTTTTCATTGACCGGTTTAGTAAAGGACGCCAGAGTGTCTAAGATCAGTAATTGATTCTTAGTTTTTTTAATTTACCTCTTCACAGTTGATGAAGTTAAATAGCTATCATCATGATCATCATCATTTTCAGTGACCCGCAAGTTCCACTAAAGGGGTCGCGGGGCAATGCACGCACGAGAGATCTCCAGGTCATTCGATTCTCCGCCATCGACTCTAACGCACTAGGAGCTATGCCCAAGCGCAACCAGGCGAGTGTTTGGACTTGGTCCAACCATCTCGTCCTGGGTTTGACAAGCGGTCGCCTACCTGTTGGAATCGCATTCAAAGCACGCCTTATAAGTCGTGATAATAGGGACATTCGTGCTCCGTGACCAAACCATCGATGTACAACCGTTTCCGTTCGAAGAAGCAGCTGCCCAAAGATAAGTTTCTCGCGGACTGCCGTGTTTCTGACCTTATCCCGGCGAGTTATTCCCACAACGGCACCAAGAAATCTCATCTCGGCAGCTTGTATTCGCGATCTTATTCCTTTGGTCATTTCATGACCATAGGTGAGAGTTGGAACAAATGGAATAATTGGCTTTGACACCAAGCTCGGCCTTCCTGATTACAGATCGACCAAGCTGTTTCAAAATTGACCCAGCTTGCCCAATCCTACAGGAAAGCTCAGCATTATTCCTTCCATCACTCGTGAAGAAGTTAAGTAGCTATTCCGACCATATTTTGTACGAAAATTGCGTAGCTGTCCAGCTTTAATTATTTTTAGATTATTGCTCAAAAAGAAGTTGGTGTGCTGTTCTCCACGACCTATCCTAATTCTAATCGAATTTCAGTTTCTCATGGCTAGTTGAATCCAAATTGCGTCACTTTTCTACTCAAATATTTAACGTTGGTAATCACATCGAACTCTAAATCCCAAAGAAAGTCTGCCTTTTTAAGACAACGCTTTGAAATATATTTAGACAGCTTGTTAAAAACCCCTATGACGTAAATAGATTGGTAACCGATGACTAGTCAAAAGTTGAATTGAAATCGATGAAACCGGTTAAGGAAATGAAGCGGAATGCAGAAAATATTGACACGAGATTAGTCATTTACGAATCTAAAATTGTTTGTCGCGAAAATCTGTTATTGGAATATTTTTAGCGCCTTTTTAAAGACTACTATTTTTATTTGAAAGTCTGGAATAAACTGGTTTTTTGACTCGGCTTCTGTCTTGCAACTTTCTATACCAGAAATGGTGAACTATGATACCATCTGTTTGGCGGAAATTTGTCTTCTTGTCGTCTTTTTGTGCCGAATGTCATCAATGAAGGTTATGGAGAAAAAATCAACTTCTCTGAAATCTCCACGGATCGCGATCGAAGGTACGAGTGATTCTTAACGCAGCTAAGCGGAGTTTGTTTCACATTTTCTGGTGAATTTTCAGCGCCCTCGGTCTGATATTTTCTAATCTCGTAAATCATGTCTTTACGGTATGGCAATTTGTTAGAGAACCTTTTCTTCAGTTTGCTTTTGCTCCAAAGATTTGTTCGGCAGATTTTAGTTAGATTTTAGTCATCTCTACGGAAAGTGTAAAACATATTATCTTACGTCGTCAGTGAAAGTTATTGGCATACACTCCACGCCGATTGATAGATAACGTGGATCACATTGGATGCCAATTTATTTGCAGGCTTCTAACAGACATTTGGTTTAGCAAATAGTTCCATCGAGTCTACCTTTGGTGTAGCAGTTATTTCCTTCAGTTCTATCTCCCATTGCTAATTCGACTTCTGTTGACTCTGTGTTGTCTGCATCGGTTCCTTCGCCAATGGATTTACTCTCGATAACTTTTTTTTGGTCTATTTTTCGGAGGTTTCCTTGAGACTCTACTGGAGCACTCAGACTCAAAACTGGTCCATTATACTGCTTGGGGCAGGCACTTAACCAACTACACCACCCAGTCGAGTTACTCTCGATAACTTACTCTCGATAAAAAGTTAAAATCAGATCAATCATCTAAATTCAATATTTTACCACATTTTATATTCTAAATTCTATATTCATATCCGAAATTAAAGATGTTAGAATACTTGCTCAGGAGAAACTGAACTCCATTTTTCCAATCCAATTTTTCTTGACTCATCAAAACACTTTTATTTCAGATACCCAAAAGTACTTAAGTAACTAGATGCCTTTTCCCCTACATTCGAAGCAAGACAAACATGGCCTCGATCAGAGACAGTATCAAGACACTGGCCAGTGTATTTGCATTCAGATTAAACCTTATGCAAACCACTTCAGTGAGTGGAGAGCCTTAAGTCGACACTTCAACGTTATTGACACCGAAGTACCGTATCAATCAAATAACAATAAGAGCAACCAGAAACTGATGCTCCTGATAAGAGTTACCCTGATAAGATTTAAGAGGTTTCACTTCAGTTGAAGCTCATAGGAGACATGTGTCGCTTTCTTACGTCCATCACCGAGCACTTGATGGCAAGTTTCTAGTTTATTTTTAAACAAAAAATATTGAGCTGTTAATGTCTTAAATCACACAAAATCTTCAAAATTCCATTATTCGAAGATATGAACTCAATGGCTTTCAAATTAGTTATGCTACGTACTGTTTGACATAAGTGCTCCCAATTCGTGGTAAATTTACCTTTTTGTAGGAAATTGCAACTCCCAATCCATTTGTTTGAGAAAAAGAAGTATTTTAAACAAAAAAATTCAAGATCATTAGGATTTGTCACATTCATATAAAGCATTACAACATAAATATTCTGCTTAGGAAATAATGTCAAAGGAAAAAAAATACTGGATGGAATACCCTGAGTTCAAGGGATGGCTGAACATATTCAAAAGTATTGCTTAAATGCTGCCCAACAAACAGCTTTTACAGTGTCAACACTGAAATGTTCAAAACATACAAGTTTTTTGAATGCGAATGGACTTCTACTTCTTTTTGAAATTTGTTGCTTTTATGTGTCTTAACTTTTGTTTTCATATCTACATGGTACCTCGTAACAAACAATTTTTTAGTACTGGTACAATTTGACCGCTATGGTAACTTTTCTTCTGCATTATTGTAAATTCCACTTGAAAACACTTTCAGCGCTGTTTGACATACAAACATACATCTGATTAAAGCCAAACCTGTTTTGCATGAATACCTCCAACGAGTTGAAGTTGAACTGTGTCCTATCCAGATGCTTATGGCCCAACTACAACCAAAAGAGAACAAAAGACCTGCTCAACAACAGTAGAAGAAACATATCCAGAATTATAGCGATCTGTACTGGACACTGGGCTGTTGGAAGGCATGCTGAAAGACTAGACACACCATTTAACTCGCACTGCCGCAGCTGCCGGGTGGAAATCGAGCCAGAAATCCCCGAGCACTTTCTGTGCAAATGTCCGGCTCTAGCTGGAGTCCGACAACGCACTCTGGGTAAAGCCTTCTTTAACACCCCTAAAAACATCTCGGAGGTATATTCGTTGGGCAAAGTACATTTGTCCTAAGTGGGAGAAGGACACTAAAGCCCATTCTATTTCCCAGACCATTAACAAGATCCGCTTCTTAAGCCTAAAGCTCAAGCTGTGGAAATTTCTACGAATGTAAACATTCGTATCAAAATTATATCTCCAATAAAAAAGTTTCAACCCAAACACAAAAAACGAATGCATTCCAAGTTACCCGCTGGATTGCCGCAGGAAAATCTACTTGGTCCACTTTTGTAGCAACTGTGTACAGATGATGTGCTGCTAGAAAAACACACAATTTCAGCCTGATTCATCTAAAAATCCCCCGTCAAGTTAACGATTAAAGGCACATTCACTCACCTTATCCGAAAGATTGTTGAGCTATTCCTTCAACTTCAGTAAAAGTCGTTTCTGCCCAAAATAAAATCTCTGCGGTTTCTTAAATTTATTTCAATCACTTTGCAAAATTCACAACGATAATGCGAAACCATTGTTGACACCCTAAGTAAATTAGTTATCGGTTTTCACCGGCATTCACAAGAACAGAGGAAACACACGGCCGATCACTCGGTGGAACTGCCATTCACACACTTCGACGTACGGCACTGTAACCGAGGTTTGTTTACTTTTGAGTGAACCAATTTAGTTCAAACACCGCCTCGCGTCTGACAGATATTCAGATACTCTGTCTGGAACCGGAAATTACCATAACATACAGAGAATCACATTTATCGCTCGACGACAGTGTCGCAGGTGATAGCGACGCACACGCACTTTCGGAGCTACTCTTACACGATCGATTGCAGCAGCCGCAGTTGATTGAACTTTCGATTGGCGCACTTGACAGACTGGATACTCTTCAATCGGAAAAGCACGACTCTTTGAGGGGGAAACACTGAACACTGAAAACTAAGCAATGGGCACTGAGCATGTAACCGCACTGAGCTCTTAAGAACTGCGGAAGCTTGTTAACACGGTAGACAAAGATGAAGACGCACAATTCAGACGCTACGCGACAAAAGTGACGCGACGCATTTTTGGCACTTCAGAAGCGTAATTCGGGAGCTGATCGCGAAAAGGCGACGTGATATCGATTCGACTTGCTATTGACACCCGCACACTCGAGCCAACCGTCATTAACTGAACCGGGCGAAGCTTGGTAACGGTAATGAAAGCGTCCACCATCTGTTCTCCCAACCCAGCCAGACAGAGAGGGAGAGCGAGCAAATCGAAAACAATTACGAATAGTGTTTCCGCGCGCAGTGTACGTGTGCGAGGAGCTTCAAGAGGCGTGAAGTCATCGTTCACCGACCACGATAAGATAGTAGGGATGGTATCGGCGGCAGCGCCACCCTCCAAGATAAACGTCACTTGGCTACCACCGGAAGGGGTGTCAACAAGTGGGAGTTAGCTCCTGTTGGGGCTGCAATCGGTGACAGTGGCAGCAACGGCAAGGGACGACGATGAATAAAGGTTGACGGTGCATCAAGCTGTTTAATGGCCATTAGATTGAAATTCACTTACGGGAACGTCATTGTATCTGGTGTATGACGAGCGACCGCTTAAGTGTTGACTGAGTTTGCTCTAATGTACTCAGGATGCCACTTGAAAGGACTGAGGGCCAAGATTGAGACTGAGACTGAGACTGAGACTGAGACTGAGACTGAGACTGAGACTGAGACTGAGACTGAGACTGAGACTGAGACTGAGACTGAGACTGAGACTGAGACTGAGACTGAGACTGAGACTGAGACTGAGACTGAGACTGAGACTGAGACTGAGACTGAGACTGAGACTGAGACTGAGACTGAGACTGAGACTGAGACTGAGACTGAGACTGAGACTGTGTCTCCCGTGTGGAGTTTTGCCAGTTCTCCCATCGGCCGCGTCCCCAGGTGGCGGATTGGGGGTCTCTGTGTGTGAACAGGTCACAAACCTGTGCATACACAGGGTTGGTGGAAATAATCAAATACCACCCGCGGACCAAAAAACTGGCAAGAGCGGAATACTCTTTAAATAATTCAAAACATGGATAGTGAGAAGAGGATATTAAAAGTTACGGTGCAGGGAGTCGGATCCCCAGTACCGGCGGCGGAGAGTGCGAAAGCAGGCCCAAAGTCGTCGACATACAATGACTGCAATAAAATCTACAATGTTCCAATATCTCCTACGGCGGTGGTTAACTTGGCCCCCGTAGGTAGTAATACTACAAGAAATAACACCCTCGAGACAGATGGTGTGATGGATCCATTTAAGAAAAGTAAAAGGATCACACGTTCACCACCAAAAGGAACTGCCTCGAAGGAACACGTGATCCCCTACCAGCGGCCGAATACGCCAAAGAGTACCACAGTACGCCAGGACCCTGTTGTCAGCCCAAGTACTGAAACCAATGAGCTGAAAGGAAATAAGATGCTTCAGTTGGGCTTAAAAATCGATGAGCTGATTGGTTTTTACAAAGACAAGCACAACGTACACGGAGAAATTAAAAGAATGGGTAGCTTAATTAAATCCGTTTTTCGAGAAGCCGAGGCGGAAGTTTCGGATCTACGTTCCAAAGTTTCCCAGCTCGAGCAACAAGTACAGGCTCTCAACCTCCGTTGTGAGGAACACTGTCCGCAAACGTCACAAGTGCTGAGAAATAACAAGAAGCATAAAGCGGACAATACGCTCAGTTCACAAGCCAGTCGTGATCAACCAGCGAAGAGAGCAAGGGAAGGAGACAATGTCAACAACGCTACCGAACAGCAGAATAAGACCCCGTCTCCCAAAAAGAAACGTATAACCACGTCGAAAGTTGCACCCACAAGAAACGGTAACGAGAAAAGCGACAAAAGCCAAACGCAGGCAACCCCTCGCAAAACAGCTCCAAACGAAAACAAAAAAGTCAAACCAAAGACGAATGAGTGGACAAAAATCAACAAAGGCACCAGAAAAAACCAGACAACTAGGTCGAAACGTTCCGATGCCATAATAATTAAAAGAACAGGTGATCTTACATACGCTGATATGCTGCAAAAACTGAAAGCAGATTCCACATTAGAAAATGTCGGAGCTAACGTAAGCCGAATCCGGAAAACAGCAAGCGGAGACCTTTTACTCTCGTTAAAAAAATCTCCTGAGATGTCTACCATGAGCCTGGAAGAAAAAATTGGAAAGTCGCTAGGCGAATGTGCTAATGTTCGTTCAGTAACGGATGAAATACTGCTCGAGTGCAAAGACATAGACGAAGTTACATCGAAGGAAGAAGTCTGCGCCGCTATTACCAAATACCTGCAAGACTTCGAAGTAAAAACACCCGCTGTAAAAAATATGCGAAAAACCTTTGGTGGGACTCAGGCGGCTACTTTAAGTCTGCCCGTAGAAGTCGCTAATAAGCTGTTAACAGCCAGAAAAATACGCATTAGCTGGGTCTATTGTAGGATACGAGAAAAAATCTCGCCGAAGAAATGCTTTAGGTGCCTTGGTTTTGGCCATATGGCAAGGACGTGCAAAAGCCCTACCGACCGATCGAATGCATGCCTTGGATGCGGAGAAAACGGACACAAGTTGAAGGACTGCAAGGTGAAGCCAAAATGCTTGCACTGCACTGCAAACGGATTAGACTCTGGACATATTACCGGGAGTGTTAGATGCCCAGAGTACAAAAAAGCCCTAGAGAGCTTACACGCGAAAACATGAAAATTTTGCAACTAAATCTTAATCATTGCGAGGTAGCTCAGGATCTATTGTAGCAAACGGTCCGCGAGCAGAAGGTCGACATTGCAATACTGTCCGAACAGTACTGTAATTTGAGCTCGGGTAACTGGGTGCAGGATGCGACGAATAAGGCCGCTATATGGGTATGCGGAAATGTAAAGTTCCAGATACCACCTCTCGGCGCGGAAAACCACTTTGTACGGGCGAAGATAAACGACGTGTACATATACAGCTGTTATATCCCTCCAAGTCTTACCATTGATCAGTTCGAGCGTGTCATTGAAAGCATAGTTTGTGATGCTAAGGATCATACCCCAACAATTATAGCCGGTGACTTTAACGCATGGGCAGTAGAATGGGGAAGCGTATTAACAAATAGAAGAGGAACCATTCTACTCGAAGCCTTTTCTAGTTTGGACGTCGTCTTAGCTAATGTGGGAAATACGAATACGTTTAGTAGAGCGGGTGCAGGTTCGATAGTAGATATCACTTTCGTTAGTAGTAGCTTATCTAGGCATACGACCTGGCGAGTCAGCAACCACTACACTCACAGTGATCATAACGCGATTTTAATAGATGTATATAGTCCTCTACATTTTAGAAACATTCCGCGTCAACGTAGCAAAACGAAATGGAACGTGAACTCCTTAGACGAGGAGCTCTTAGAGTATGCAATCGCCGAAGCTATAGTCGAAGGGAGAACAGCAAACGAGATTGTTAGCCAAGTAACGCGACAAGTACACGTTGCCTGCGATACATCGATGGCTAGAACGGGAAGTCAGAATTGCCGCCGGCCAACGTATTGGTGGAACGAAGAAATCAAGGAACTCCGATCGGCGTGCCACAAGGCGCGAAGAAAATATCAGAGATCTAGACAACACGACCCAGAAAGACACCTCTTATTGCGAGCAGGGTACAAAGAGGCACGTGCGGCACTTAAATCTGCCATTAAGTCTAGCAAAAGACAGTGTTTCAAGGATCTTTGTGACCAATTAAATGGGAATGTATGGGGTAACGCGTACAAAATTATAACCGCGAAACTCAAGATGCCTCAGAGGTCATCGCCAACCTGCCCACTATTGCTCCGTAGAATCGTTGAAACTCTGTTCCCTTTCCAAAATGACGGGGTCGCACTAAACGAAATCCGTGAACAAAGCGAATCTATTCCTGCGGTAACAAACGACGAGCTCTCAGGGCCAATTAATAGAATAAAAGATCGAAAAGCTCCCGGTCCCGACGGTATACCCAATCGGGCATTAAAACTAGCTATAAAAGCCCGCCCAGACATATTCGTCAGCATGTATAATGCATGCTTGAATGAGGGAATTTTTCCGCAGCAATGGAAATACCAACGGTTGGTATTATTACCGAAAGGAAATAAACCACCGGAAGAGCCCTCATCTTACCGACCACTTTGTATGCTCGATACTATGGCCAAAATACTAGAGAGAATAGTATGTAATAGACTACAGCCCATCATCGAAGCCAATGATGGACTCGCGGAATACCAGTATGGCTTTAGAAAGGGCCGATCGACAATTGACGCGATCAAAATTGTAACGGACAAAGCCCGGACAGCCATAGAAGGTAGACGATGGAGAGGAGGCAGTAAAAATTACTGCGCCGTAGTAACACTTGACGTGAAAAATGCGTTTAATTCGGCGAACTGGATACGTATTTTACAACGTCTCGAACGATTAAATGTACCGAAGTACATATTAAGATTAATTAGGAGCTATTTTACTGATAGGTTGCTTCTCTATGATTCTGACGACGGAACGAAGTTGCATAAAATTACAGGGGGCGTGCCTCAAGGTTCAGTGTTAGGTCCTCTACTATGGAATGTGATGTATGACGACATTCTACGACTCCCGGTTCCAAGAGAAGCCTCTATCATAGGCTTCGCGGACGATATTGCGGTGGTTGTAGTAGCGAAACGACTAGAAGAAATCGAGTTATATTACAACGAAGCAATAGCTTTGATAAAAAACTGGCTTTGCCACATGAGTTTAGACCTTGCGGATCATAAAACGGAATCCGTGCTAATCACGAGTAGAAGGGTACGGGAGACGATAACGATAAAAGTCGGAGAGCACAACATTATTTCCAGCCCCGTTATTAAATACCTGGGAGTGATGATTGATGCTCGCCTTAATTATAAGCATCATCTCGCGTACGCTTGTGAGAAATCGTCGAAAGCGATAAGCGCTCTTTCGATACTCATGTCAAATGTCGGCGGACCGAGGCAAAGTAAACGGTGAATGCTGGCGAGAGTTGTAGCATCCATACAGCTGTACGGGGCACAAATATGGTCTAACGTCGCGAATAAAAAGTCGCACATGAAAGACGCCAAATCTGTCTATAGACTATGTGCACTGAGAGTTAGCAGTGCATTTCGGACGGTATCCCACGACGCGATATTGGTACTATCCTCCATGGTACCCATCGATATCCTAGCTCTAGAAGCTAGAAGACTGTATGACAATCGCGTGCAAATCGGGCCCACTGTGAACCACGCGAAGAAAATAGAAAAAAGTCGCAGTACAGAAATGTGGCAACAACGATGGAACGTGTCCCAAAAAGGGAGATGGACGTACCGACTAATCCCAAGGATTGAAAATTGGGCAAATCGAAAGCACGGCGAGGTTAATTATTATCTTACACAGTTTTTGACTGGTCACGGTGGCTTCCGTGAATACCTATTCAAGCGGAACCGTGATTCAAGTCCTTTCTGTCCTCGATGCCTACACGCGGAAGAAAATGTGGAGCATGTTTTCTTTGAATGCCCCCGTTATGATAACGAAAGAGATATTTTACATGAAAAATTTGGTGAACAGCCGACACCAGAGAACATAGTTCAGTATATGTTAAAATGCGAAGATTATTGGGCTGCAGTAAACGATGCAGCAGTACGAATAATGTGCGATCTTAGGAACGCAGAACGACAGCGGAACGCGAATTCGCTAAACACCTAGTGACGAAGCAAATAGCTCGAACCCGTCCCTCGTGAAGTAATACCTAGCGGTAGTTCCGCGAGGGAGCAAATAAACGGGAAGATTGACTGGGGGTGGTTTTAGCCGGTAAGAATCCGGCACTACCAAAGGACGTCGGACCTTTGGTGCCTATGCAAGGTTTCACCTCCTCTCGCACAAAAAAAAAAAAAAAAAAAAAAAAAAGACTGAGACTGAGACTGAGACTGAGACTGAGACTGAGACTGAGACTGAGACTGACACTGACACTGAGAATGAGACTGAGATTGGCTATTGGCTATTGGCGCTCCACTCATGTGGTCACCTTCTGCTGCTCATCGATCGAGGGGTAATACCTTCCGTAGCGTTGCTTCAAACCACAAAAATATCACACGAATTGTTCTGCTGAGGTTCCCACTTCTTGCGAACGTAATTGGATGCGGGTGCTGTCCTCCATTCACCTACAGTTCTGTCCCACAGCCACTTACGTAAATTCATTCCTCCCCAGTATCCGGTCTCCTCTCAAGTGTAAATTTAAATCCAAATCCATTCCACCACAAAGTAACCACTCAATCCCCTCGAGTACCCACCGAGTCCCTTGTTTCCATTTCGTTTGTGTCACAGTCGTCCTGCACAAGGACACCCTGTCCCACCTGACAGCGAGAACCCTCTTAAAAACCACCCACCCCACGTCGACAGCCGCACAAATGTCTCCGAAACCAAGAGGGATTGCGGCCGACCACAAGCCACCCCCGCCCCGATTGAAGCACACACATCCTTGTATACATATACGTATATATTTCTCTCAATAAAAAATAACACATTTTACATAAACAATCCTTTCTGTTCCGTCTTCTGCTTCAGGGGACGTTCGCTGTGTTAAAAAGCCTGCGGAGGTGAACCAAAACCAAATCCTCGAGGAGGACACCACCACCCTCCGAGCAGGTCCGCATCGCTCTTCCATACATGTGTGTGTGTGTATGTGTGTGTGGATTAAAATTAAATGAAGACTTAATCAATAGAAAAAATATAGATATTGAACTCCAACGCAGATCTAAGATCCTGTGACCACGTGGGCCACGTGCTGAGACGTGCATCGGTGCTTTGGTGACGGAGCAGGGCGCTGCATTCTTCACTGGGCGACTTCCAACTCCTCTATGGTCTTGAAAACGATGTCGTAGGCATAGTCTAAGAACTTGATCCATGCCTTCATTTGTTTGTCGTTCAGCTTGCACACGGCTGTGAGGACTTGAAGGATGACGCCTTTTAGCTCCTGAAATATAAAATTGTGATTAGCTTGAGCTTGAGTGGAGGCACTTTGGTGGCGGGACTTACGTTGAAGGACTCTTTCGAAATCGACCGTTTGAAGTGACTTTTGGCAGTTCCCGCCCACAGCTCTTGGATCTGAGATTCAGCGTAGTCGGTGCCCAGAGCGTTGATGGACGCATCGAATAGTCTTATGATTCGCACGGAATGGGCCTTAAATCGAGCGTTGTCCTGAAAGAAGAAAACAATTGAATGGGATAAGTGAGGAGTTTTTTACTTATGCATCAGGAAATTATATGGTTAGGCGGTTGCAGAAGTCGAAATGAATGATTTTTAGTCTACGTAAGAAGATGAAATTTTCAAAGAAGATAAGGTGGAATGGATTTTTTGGAGATTTTCAGTGACTTGTGAGATGAAGCGCCGCTAAATAAAAAGATACAGTGTAGCTTGAAAAGTTCGCGTAGCAATTTTTGTTCCCGTAGCGATGTTCTCTCCTCTTCCATTCGCCTTTCTCACAGACAACTTAAAACAGAACATGACTACGAATCTCCTACTTTTTCTTTGTATGACCCTACACTCCGAGATGGAGCTAAGCTCCAACCAACAAATTTCTCCAGATAGCACATTGAGCGACTCCAAGAGAGGACTCGTCTCCCTTCAAGAATAGTGAAAGTGGCCGATCAGCTGGCTAGTCAATGGAAACATATGCAACTACTTTCTACACAGTCTCTCTGGAGTTATTCTATCACATTTCGAAGCCAAGTTCTAAAGGGATTCTTTCAATGTATGGGACGGACCTTCGCAGGAGACGACAGATGAGCAGATGAGCACTTTGTTTAAGGGCCAACCTCGGCCCTAATAGCCTGCGCTAGGTACTCGTATGTTCGCGAGCCGCTTTTCCAGGGTTTCTGGTGCCCTAGATCTAGGCACAACGATCTTTAGTTCAGCACGGGGAACATGAAGTCAATTAAAAGCCGAAGAGACTGCTACCAGGTAAGCAGTCTGGTGGAATAGGTCGTACAAAAAAATTAAAAAGTGCGGTACCTTTACGGCAATTGGTGCAGAGAGGGAAGGCAGTGCTTATTTGGATGCGGAGTTTTTGTTCGAATTTTACTCGAGTAGATTCGGATTATTTCGTTGTTGTAGCCAAGTCAAGGAAAAACATGTCGGAAAGCTGCAATCGCAGCAGATCGCTTGGACTTTTGCCCATCGAGTCTTCCTGAAACTGTTTAAAAGTTCGACGCCGACAATAGAAAAAGAATGGAAACGTTGTCAAAACTAGAGATGGCTGCTGGGGGTTTTACGACACCGCCTAGAAAAAAATGCTGGTGTGAGAACGAACGAGTGTAGGAACGCATATACAGCAAAACAAAAAGCCTACAAGGGTTTATCGAACTACAAGAGCTGTTTGCGAGTGTCACAAACAGAAATTAAGGAAAGGTACCCGGCTTCTCAGGAAGATATAAAAAAGAGCACGAGAAGAAATAACGGTTACGAAGTTTGGACAGAAGGCTTCTGAAACGTGTATGTATCCGTCGATACTGAAGTCTTACAAAGTTGCTGGGGCAGATGGCCTGTCTGGTGTCTTAAGAAATGGAGATGACCTCGTTGGGCGCATGCACTAGCTCATCTGTAAGATATGTTCGAAAGAAAGCATACCGATGAATTGAATCTCAGTATCGTTTGCCCGATCCACAAAAAAGGAGATCCATTTGACTGCTCCATCTATTGAGGAATAAGTCTCTTTAGCATCGCATACAAGATCTTTTCTGCCATTCTGTGTGAACACCTGAAACTTTTCGTCACCAATCTCATCTCAGGTCCGTATTGTAGGGTAATTCGGTATGAACACTTTTGTGCACCACTGTTTGGCATATTAGAAATATATTCTAACTCAGTTAGCTAGCTGCAATTGGCAATATATGTTCGATCATTCGATCAGGTGAACGACCTGATAACTCTCCACTCCTTTTTGTACATAACAAGTGTATAAAAGATCTGCCAACTCAAAAGCGGCACTCATTAAACGGATTCTCACGCTCGCAGTTGTTGTTTCTCTTTTAAAACACTCCTACAGTATCAGTGTGGTTTCAGGCCAGGAAAATCCACCACCGACCATTGCAGAGTCTGGAAAAGACCCGAGGAATGCAAATAGGCACTAACCACGTATTCGTCGATTTCAAGACTGACGAGAGAGAGACGATCAATACATCGCCATGTCTAATTTTGACATTCCTACCAAACTCGTCCAGTTGTACAGGATGCTGATGGGGATCTCTCGTAGCTCCGTCAAGATTGGTAACAAACTCACGAAGATCATTTGTGTCAAAAAAAGTTTTCGGAAAAGCGACACACTCCCATAGCCATTGGAACTTTTTCAACATCATTCTGAGAGGATACTGCAAAACTCATTGCCAAACTCTAGAAGCACGATCTTCCGTACTTACAACTGCTGGCCACAATTTTTACAATTAGCAGCTACAACTTCAATCTGGTAAAATCTGCCGTATACAGTATTGGTATCAAACGCGATCGCGTGTTTAGAGCCCACTCTCGAAATACCAAGTTGAATTTGTGCAAGATCAAGATCATCTCAGTCTGCCTCCACGGCGTAAATGCATGGACAATACATCTCCGAAGCCCACATCATATTAAGCAATGGGTTAAATATGGAGATGTGGGCGCCGTGGCGTAGTGGGTAGGTGCGTCGACTCCTACGCTCGAGGTCTAAGGTTTGAAACTCGAAAAAAAGCATCTAACATTTTTTCACAGCTTCACCTCTTTCGAGTCACTGACAAACAGTATAACTGTCTAGAAAAAAGCTTCTCAATCTCGCCGTTCGGAGTCGGCAGTAAACAGTAGGTCTCCTCCACTCGTGAGAGAACAATAGCACGCACAACAAGATTGACGGCTGAGAAGCTAGGCTCAAGTCCTCCTCGGACTGTAGTGCCACCATTATTATTATTAAGTATGGAGATAACTGTTGATGACTTGGAGATGTGCTACTTCTGTGATTGGCGCTACAGTCTAAAGAAGCCTTGGACCTAGTTCCTGTAGCAAAACATTTTTGTTGTGTGTGATATTTTTCTCGACTTTCGACTTTTAAGAGATCTATAATCTTATAGCGACTTCGAAGGTCGAAGTTTGAGAGTCTCTTCTCGATAGTTATACTCTCTGAGTAATATTAGTGATTCGAGAGAGTTGTTGCCTTCAAAATGGAAGTTAGTCCCCGTAGAATCGAACCATGGGTTTTAAGTATGCGACTGCCAACCAAATGTGTCCTACTATAAAAAAAATAAGAAATTGTATGTAAAAGATAAAACCATCAAGGACTCTCAAGAAATATACATATTTATGATCTTCAACTCACCTTAAGTTCCCCCACTGGTACGTCTCTAAATCCATCGAACTTCTGCTGATTGGACGGAAATTGGGTGAAAAATTCAATGAGAATCGCTTGGCCAGAGCCGTGAGGGTCTTCCATTGGTATTTCCCATGTTTTCTTGATTTCGTAGACCTCTTCGTCATTCATTTTGTCGCACAGGTGATGATTAAGATTTTCAATTTAAATTGTTGGCTATCGGTTAACTGAAAGAGAAAATTATAATTTTCATAAAGAATTTTGAAAGTAAGAAAATTAAGTTAAACTTTTGCTCAATGTTTTCAAAATCGAACGTTTCAATAAAATTAATGCACACTCATGTGATGGTGTCGTGGTTTCGTGAGTTTTCAACGATTTTCAGACTGTCACTTGATGTTGTTCATGTTATGAGATTTGACGATCAACGCATAACGATTGTCGCTTTCTGTACATGAAACCATTCAATCCACAAAACCAAGTGCTCCTCACGGCGATTTTTCACAAATGGATCAAAAATTTGGAAGCGTGGAGGAGTTTATATAGTATTTGGAGAGTACCCCTGCATGCCACAAGCATTCTTTTGATAAAGCTTGATGCGATTAGTTCCACCTATCAAAAGTGGTCTAAGGCAACGTGCATCACAACGAAGCAAATCTGTACTAGACTTTCGCTCTTTCTAATCAGAATATCAGGCCAGCTATAAGAACTCTTATATAGATATAGATGCGAGGACAGAACACCTCATAGTTGCAAGCAAGTGGCGTAAAAGCTGTAGGGATGAGGAGAAGCAAGGAAACGATTACCGATCTTCTCTGTTCCTGCAATGACCGCTCAACTCGAAGAAAAACTCACTCAGGACTACGACGGTGTCCTGTGATTAACGTTACCCGAAGGTATGTCATTCCTCTTTTCTGCTGGCATACGTATTCGCTACATTCAATAGAGGTGATGTATAAAGCTTCGCGTAAGTATGTCGACCACTAACTGATACAAAAATGTAACCATCCTGTGGAAACAGATGATCAAATACTGGGAGTCATTAACACATCTCGTACAGCATGACAGCATTCTTTCTATTAATTCATATGAAAGAAGATATCGTGGTTAAAGGCGAACCTTCCCAGAATGCTTCTGATTTCCCTCTCAGTTAGCTGCACGGTCTGGGTAGTCAAATTGCGAGAAAAACAAATCAATAGTCGGCACATAAGTCTTTTGAATGAGAGCAATGACATACGAAACAAACTTTGTTCTAACCGCAATCGTCTCTAATCCGATGCAATATGTGTACCTTAAGCGTACCTAAAAAGGGGAGGATATTAGACGATAAGGTAGAGAAGTGCTGTGAAAGCAACAGTAGAACAGTAGAAAAATAGGCAACAAATGGATTTATAAGTTTATCATCATCGAAGATTAATCGATATGGTAAGCAATTGTTATCCGAGTACGCTGGTTATGGGAAATATCTGCAGACGTGGCACGGAGTCTATCTTTTATCTGTCAGAAAATCTCATTTTCCACTTGAAGGTATCCGAGTACACTTAAAATGAAGTCTGCTCATACGTTTAAGTGTAAATGGTGTAGAGGAGCGACATGACTTTCTATCGGGACAGAGGACCATGAAACCATTTAATAACTGAGATTAAATTACATTTCAAACTGATTCCAATTTAGCGACAATTCATCAAACATGGGTTTCTGAATTGACTACGTAGGTCGTAAACTAATTAAGCTTCGGGCGACAATATTCAGAGCAAAATAGATAGAGTTGCTTCTACAGAAATCTCCAATAATGAAGAGCATCAGCGGCAGAAGCAGCAGCAGCAACCGAGTAGTGTTTTAAAAGAAAGTGTAAAAAACAGTGACATTTGAACAAAAAAAACCAACCAAAATAAATTAGTGACAAACCCCGCAAAGAATTTTCGTCGATAAACTCAGAAGACAGTAACAATGCTAGGACTTGAATTGATAATTGATTGATGAGAGGGCAGGAAACTATGATTGCTAACAATTCAAGACCAAGAACATTCGCTCTTTACCAAAACAACAGTCCTATGGTATATACTGACGAGAATAGATAACTGTAGGTGATTGTCGGGCTATATAATATAATAATATTGGCGGAGCTACAGTCCGGGACCCCGGCCTAGTTTCTCAGTAACCACTCGTGTTCTACATGCTTCTATGTGTTCTTCTTCTTCTATTTAATGCCGACTCCGAATGGCGATTTTGAGAAACTTTTTCTAGACAGTTATACTCTTTGAGGGGATGACTCGAAAGCGGCGGAGCCGCGAAAAATGTTGTTTTGAAAAATTGTTGCTTGTGCTGAGTTTTGAACCTAGAATGTGAAAGTCAAGTAGGTATGGGTCGACGCACAAGCACAGAACTCAGACAAATTTGCGCGACAAAGACATGGAAAATTCGATTTCGCAAAAGGCCGTGGCGGAAATTTCGACATTAGATTCTACACCAAATTCCACAAGATGTTTCCTCAAGTAAAAGGTGGATATCTCACAACTCGTTTTTGTCACATTTAAATATCAAGCGTCCATATTGAAATACCTTCTTAACTGCACGCGATGCGATCCACGTTGATGGAACTTTTGTTTTTTTAGAGGTTTGATTTTGAGCTTGGCAGTACTGT